>CP139506.1:12207983-13432131 GCA_021014915.2 Artemisia tridentata subsp. tridentata | reverse complement strand
TAGGAAAAGTACTAGCGGTATTTGTACTTTTGTAGGATATTGTCTCACATCATGGTTCGCTAAGAAACAAACTGCCCTCGCAATCTCAACAACAGAGGCAGAGTATGTGTCTGCAGGAAAGGCGTGTCAACAAGCACTGTGTGATGAAACAAGCTCTCGTCGACTATGGAATTGAACTCAACAACATTCCCATTCTTTGCGACAACAAAGGTGCCATCAATCTAAGCAAAAATCCAGTCCAACACGTTAGAACCAAACATATTGAAATACGTCATCACTTCCTTCGCGACAATGTACAGAAGGGAATCATCTCAATTGAGAAAGTTCCCTTAGAGGACAACATTGCCGATATTCTCACAAAACCACTTAAACGAGAACCTTTCAACTATCTTAGACTTGGATTAGGATTAATGGAACCTAGTGATTAGGTGAAACATAAGTACAAACATTAGTTTAGCCACACACGACACTAAACCAAAACATGTGTTCTGATCTGCGGATCCAATCGACAACAATGACGGATCCTTTGTTTTGGATCCGCCGGATCCGTCGCATGCTGAGTTCAGTTTATTATTAAATAAACAAGAACAACTACTATTCATTCCTCACTCCAAAACATATCACCTTACTATATTCGACACACACTTAATCTCCATCATAATTTAGACCATTTTCTTCCACAAATTTGTGCTTCTAACATCACTGTAAGTATTCTTATCATATTTATACTCCTGATCTGCGTCTAGGATTTCCATTTCATGCACAAAACCAAAACATGGGGTATATGCATAATTCTTGAAAAATCATGAAGCATATTCACTACATTATACTTAAAAACATGTTTTTCTTAGTTAGGAATTGCATCCCATAACACATTGTCTTAATTTAACAAAAACCCCATGAAAATTTTTCACTAAAATCTTCTAACGACTAGGTAAAATGATTTTTTCTTACATTGTTCATACAAATGCAAAAACGTTATCTTTTAGACTTCACTTGCATAATGTCTCTTGAATGCTAAAGGGAATACATAATTAATATGTATTTTCGGGTACATTCAACCGTAGCTACATTGAAATAGGAGCGTTTGGGTTATCTCTCATTTGTAAACAAAATTTGCATAAACTAATTTTTCTTGCATCAAAAGGAGTCGAGATAACCACACCTCCACATTGTCCCCATGTAGGCACACACTAGGAATTTTACACTTCCTTTGATCATTTTAACTAAAACTATGTAACTTTTGTACTTAGGAAAATCATGCCTCCCGCAACCAACTACGATCACAAGAAAACCGTTAACTACTTACCCAAAGTCCACAAAACCAAAGGTCTAACCGATGCCCAAATCAAAATTTTCAAAGCCTTAGAGAAAAAGTATGTCCATGAGGGTAGAGCCGTAGATTCATCGTTCTATGAAGGAACACAACTTAGGGAACAATTAGCCGCGATTCGATTTGATTCTCTTTTAGATATAGATGAACCAATTGTTCCTAGGTTCATACTTGAGTTCTATGCTAGTGTAGGTCTTAGTTCGAGTGACGAAGGTTACTTAAGTCTTCATTTTACTCTAAATGGAAATCTTGTCAACATCCCTCTTGATCAATTTGGTAAGGTCTTAGGCATTCCAAACCAAGGGACATGTATTTACTCGGACAAATGGTCCTTAACAATCTTAGAATCCAATCTCGATAGGACGGCACCATATGTCACTCCTCTCGAATCAAAAGAAGTTGAAGAAGAAGCTTAGTTGATGGAGTGTTTGGTTTTGAACAATGTTGGATATTGAGATGTTAAACTTCTATGTGTCTCGACTTTATCTGATAATACTTGTTATGTATGTGTAATAACTAACACTTGCAGGTAGATAACCATCATGGTTATCAATTTTCCGGGTTATAGCCTATGTTTGGCATAACACCTAAAATGGTAAGTTTCTAAGAACGGATTAAACTATGTGCAATCGTGTGTTAATGTTATCATATTTAATTGTTTTCACTACTAGAAAAATAGCCTTTAATGACACCAAAATTATGACACACGCACGATAATGACAAGCAAAAATGTGTGTCATAAAAAAACTGTCATAAATTATACAATCTGAAAGCTAGATGACAGGCAATTTTTAGTGTCATAAAAACACGTCCTCTAACGCGGAGTACACTTACATTTGCGTGTCATCCCTAAAACAGACGACACTTTCTTCAGGCGGCAAGTTTAATTTACTCCCAAAAAATTCAAATCACTTCTCCAAAAATTAAACCCTTTCCCCCAAAACCATCTTATCCTTCCTTCACCTCCATCCATCCCCAATCTCCTCCCTCACTCACTCTCACATCTTTCGTCACTCTTCTAAACAGGTACTGTTCATTTCATTTCATTCTCAATTATTTACTGCAGCTGCAAACTTTATTACTCCTCACCCCCAAATCGACAAACCAAATTCAAACGTAAAATCCGTGCTTTGAATCTTCAATCCGTAAGTGGTTTTGTAATCTATGTTCAATTATAAGAAAGGGTTTTTAACCATTTTTCAATCCAACGACTAGATTTTTCTTATTTTTGATTCTTAGATTTAGGGTTTATAACGATTCGGGTAAAATCGTTTGAGTGTGTTAGTGACTGATTTCTTTGGTGGGATATGTTCCAATCCTCCAATCATACCCAGAAACATGATTGATTGATTTTCGAAAATTAGGGTTTATAAACGATTTGGGGATTTTTGATTGAATGTGATTAAGTCTAATTAATCTTGTGGGTTTTACTAGGAATCTATCATAGATCATTCATCCTTAATTAATTTTAACAATTAGTTGATTTGAATTGAATTCGATTATTCTTGAAATTTTCGAATTGGGTGTGTTTGTGTTAGGAGTTGTTGGCATTTGTTCAGTTATGTTATATTGAGTACTAGTGTTGTTTTGGTGTTGATTAAACATGGTCAGGATCATTGTTGTGGTCTGTTAGAAATTTGTGTGTTCTCAAAATTTTCGAACAAAGAATCTAATGTGTTTGGATGCTTAAACTGATATTGGTTATGTTTATTAGTGTTGTAATGGCTCTCACATGGGTGAGTTCAATGTTCTAAGTTAGGTTCTTTCTCAAGAATTATAAAATAATATGACCTTTTGAAATGTATTTATGTGTACCTTTCACATGTACAGTTGTCCTGGTTTCCCTTTTTCCTTTTTGATACTGATTGGATGGGTAGAGAGGTTTATCACGGTGACCCAAAGGGGAATGATGCTCAAGTAAAAGGTTATGATGAAGGTGTCAGAGAAGGTGCATTTGGTTTGCTATTGAATTCAGTAAGAACTCAAAACTGAGCACTAAAAATTACACCTTCTAGATAATCAGTAATGAAGTTTTGTGTACTTTCCAATAGTATGAATCCTTCTTTTTTAAAATTCTCTTTGGGATTTATATGTCATTAGTTAACTATTTGTAGGCACGAAATTTAAGATGTAAAATGATGGTAAGATAGGATTGTGCTTGCAATGTGTTTTGAGATTGTGTCTGTTGACTTACGTTTTTTTTAACAGTTTCTGACCTTAGTATCCATTTCTATTGAGACAGGTGGTTCTTGGTATCAGTTCTTTCCTCATCGAACCAATGTGTCGGTGGATTGGTTCAAAATCTGTGTGGGCTGTAAGTAATTTTATTGTGTTTGCCTGCATGGCAGGCACTGCCATCATAACTGTAATATCTCTAGAAGAGTCTCGAGGGGGTGACAATGCTGTAGGAAGAAATGAGTCAATCAAGACTGCTTCATTGGTTGTCTTCGCCATTTTGGGCCTTCCTCTTGCTGTAAGTATACCGATATATCATGAATATCTCAAGAACCATTTGATTTGCTGTTATACTGATCTCTGCTGAATGTGAATTGACGTGTGTCTATTTGTTGCAGATAACTTACAGTGTGCCATTCTTCGTCACAGCAGATTTGACTGCTGATACAGGAGGCGGTCAAGGTACGTATTTACTCTGTAGATTCTATTATCTTATGGTGATGAAATAAAGCTTTTTTTGCGCTTACAATTTTTT
Organism: Artemisia tridentata subsp. tridentata; assembly: GCA_021014915.2. Lineage (NCBI taxonomy): Eukaryota > Viridiplantae > Streptophyta > Magnoliopsida > Asterales > Asteraceae > Artemisia > Artemisia tridentata. The sequence continues at coordinate 13,428,088 of CP139506.1, read as the reverse complement.
TCCATTTGTGCTGTTTTCCCATGTAGGATTGGCAATTGGAGTTTTGAACCTCGTAATAGTAATACCACAGGTAATTTACTGCTCAACTATAGATATTAAACTAAAGAGTAGCTTTCTGGATAATTGAGATGCATTTAATTCAAACTTGCTTTAACCAGTCAACATACCAACTATTCAATAACCTTATAACTTACACTTGAAACTCGTAAAGATGTCTAGTCTACAATGCTCCATACATATTGGATTAAAAAAAGATGCACAATTTTTCTTTGTCTAGTCGAAAATAGAAAGCATGAACTTTATGATTTTTAAACAGAGAACCTACTAATGATCTTGGATCATAATGTGTCCATTTTACATACAGCCAAAGGTAACCCACTACTGCAGTGTCACTTGACTCTTTTTGGTGGCTATATTAATTACATCATTGTGTCCTTTGGTTGGATCAAGCTATTGTTCAGTTTAGGAGGATCGATGGATATTGAGGATGAGGCTGCGTGGCATACGGCTGAGGATGAGGATGAGGATGCGGGGGAGTCGAGTAATTATAGTGTGGCGCAGGAGTGTTTGGATATATGTTTCTACAATTTTGGAATTTGAAAATAACTTGTAGTTGTATGAAACGCATTGTTTTGATATATATGAAATGCGCTTTTTTGCTATTTGTGTATTTATTTGTATTATGAGATTATCTGTTATTTAATGTGGGGATATTATTAATTTTATAAAAATTATTTTTTTTTTAAATTTGACCCATGACACGCAAAAAAGGGGTCATAAAATAGTGTCATAAAAGTTTGTCGTAAAAGGGTGTCATAAAAGCGTGTCATAAATTCATGACACGCGAAATGCGTGTCATAAAGCTTTATGACGGGTCGATCAATGACACCAAAAAGCGCGTCATCTGACCCCTTTTATGACACGCAATGCGCGTCATTAAAGGCCTTTTTTCTAGTAGTGTTTGCTATACATATTAGATGTTAAGTAAGGTCTAGGTGAATTTTCGGTTTTTTGTCGAAAAACGCGAAATATGACATATGTTCTGTTTAGTTCTTAGTTTTAGGCCTACGGATCCGGCGGATCCCAAACCTGGGCTCCGCCAAGGCTTATCGTTGGATCCGCCATCCGCCAACCTGCGGATTCGGCGGATCCCTAACTTTGGTTCCGCCTTTGATCCAACTTGGATCCGCAGGTTCCCCAGTAAAATTCTAAAACTTTTTCGACTTATCCCGATTCTTAAATCTTAGTGTTTAGTATCATTTAGGATTCATTCACTGATCATACTTCATCTTAGAATCATTTAGGAATTCTTAGAAACTTAGGAACAAAATTTCCCACCAAAATTTAAATTTTTGAATTTTAGGTGTGAGTTACCAAACTGATACAAAGAAGGAACCCTTTTTAGGGATCCGTCAAATCCGTGGAAATATCAAATCATCAGATTTTCCACTATCTCCTTGTATTTACTGCAAATCCACAACATATTACTCAACCCAAGCTCAATGGATTGACTTCCTTGATATGACCTGCACAAATTTTTGTTCCAAATCATTAGAAACCAACATTCTCTATTGGATTCACATCAAATCCAAACACACAGACTCACAAACCTTCTGTCTATAAATTAGCACTTTAGGATCTTCAATTCACATCACAACCATTTCTTCTCCTGTACATTTTAGCTATCATACTTCACCAAAAAGTCTCAATGACAAAATCAAACAACTCCTCCACATCCAAGCCACTAAAAAGAACAGCCCGTATTAGTGTGAAACCTTGTTGTTTCATCAACATTCACAACTCATCCTCTGAAGAATCATCACCACTGAACATATCCTCACCTATTGCTAGTGAAAACTTTCTTACTTTATCCACTCCAACTCCCTCACATGTAGTCATAAAAACACCACCTCCTACCATTACTCCTGTAGCAACCACACCACCACCCGCTCCATCACAGTCTGAGAAGTCTGCATCATCACCATCCTCACCAAAACTTAAACCAATGGAACTCTTTAGGACACCACCAACATCTCCACAACCATATCTTGATGAGTTAGAAGATCTTCCACCCTCATCAACCAATCCTCCACCAATAAGTCTTGACAACTTAGAACCTATGCTATTCCATCCTCTCCATCCGGAGATTCATAGACCTCTATACCGTGAAGCACCACAACCTCATCCACAAATACCACCACTATCACCAACTTCAACACTCATTGCCATTGATGAAGCAATGTGGAGCAACATTCCTCAAACACAAGAGGAGATAAGTGCGGAGTTAAACAAACTCTATACTCTCTCGGGTATGGTTGACCATCGCCTTCATGAAGCAATGGACATTCAAAACATTCTTATGAACTCCCTTCAAACACCACAACAACCATCCAACAACAACAACAACCAACCACCATCACCACCACCACCACACAACTTGGACCCTAGTCTTCCTCCCGGGTTTTCAAGTCATGATTGCGCACACTGTGAGAGAACGGCTCACTTGGCCCAAAGGACCAACATCTTGGTCCATGAGCTTCAAAATGAGATGAGGTTCATCTTGAACCATGTTCTTGAACGTTTAAATGCCATCTCTCATCCTCCTCAATAGGAGCTCCATAGACTAGTTGTTAGGACCTTTTAAGTTGTTTGTTTAGGACTTTGTTATTTTCTTTCTAGGATGTCTTTTTATTTTGTAACATCATTTCATTATTGTGACTTTTGTCACAAAATTTTCAATATATATATGAATGTGATGTTTTATGCTTATGAGTGATCAACATATTGCATATTATCATTATCATTGTGAACTAACATTCCTATATTGCATATATTATATCTTGAATATGATTGCTTTAGGTACAAATAATGATCAGACACTTACTTTGACTTTTTAAAGTCAAACATATTGAAAGGCTTGTTTGGAAGAACACTTCACAAGCATTCTACTTCTTCATTGAAGTCATTCATAACTAACACTTCATTTGCAGCATATCATACCCTTCAAAAGTATACGTTGGTACTCGAGAAGTGAGGAGTATACATCGAGGGGGAGCATCTCATAAGCATTTCATATACTAACCATTTGTTTTGTAGATTCATGCATCATTTCCTTGATTACTCCATTTAGGGGGAGTATAAAACAAGGGGGAGCTATTAAAGTTCTCAAAATCGCATTCCGCTTCGCTACTCTTTTTGTTTCGACAAAAAGGGGGAGAAAGGACTAAGTTTGCATCAACTGTGATTCATCACAGTACATACATTTTTACAAAACTTTTCTTTAATAAACAAACTTAATATATATTTTTAAGAACTCATGCTATATTTATTCTCTTGCTCAAAAATATACCTTATGTTTTGTCATCAACAAAAAGGGGGAGATTGTTAATACAAATAGCGTCTCAAAAACGTTATTTATATTCTTTGATCTTTCATTAGTTTTGTTAATGACAAATAAAAGGAATATCTTTTAGCAAATAATAAATACTAGCTTAAGTCTCTTAAGTACACATTTTACACTTCACATATTAACCAAGAATTACAAGTTTAGTAACTTGTTTCCTTAAAAGGAAACTTTAATTCTTAAACCATTCCATGACATCATTGCATGCATCACATACAATATCTTTGATATATCTTGGTTAGATTTGCAAGATACATAGTTGACATTTGAGGATCTTGGATGATTTGGTAAGATACAACTAAGATATGGTAAGAGACAACTAAACCTTAGCTGTCACATCCCACGAATCCAAATCATATGAAGGACGGATCCCTTGTGAGGGATCCGTGGGATCCGTGAGCTGAAGATCAGCTTGCCTATAAATAGGAAGCTGATCATTTGGCTCTATCATCACTCATATAGCTTAACACACATATTCATTCAGTACATATCTTACTAACATCATTCATAGTTGCATTTCACTTTGATCTTTCATTTTGTAGAAGAGAGATCAAGCATTCAAGGATCTACAGAACCGTAATCCTTTAGTTGCATTACTGTGTGATATTGTAGTTTGTTTCACACATCATATCTATCATTTGTAATCAGTGAGTGTGGTTAGTACTTTAGTCCTTAAAGTACAAAGAGTGTAGGGAGTGGTTGTACCCTTGTAAAGAACTCGACATCTAGCTTAGTGTCGGTAAAGTAAATAGGCGACGTCAGGTTGGTTCTACCTTGTGAAAGAACCCGGTGTTTAGGTTAGTACCAGAAAAGGAAGTAAGTGATGTGTAAAGGTTTTCTCCGCCTAGGAAAGGAGTTTGTTTCTTAGTGAAAGATAAACTCTCGAGTCGGAAACTCGGGGAGTGGAGTAGGGCAAGGAATAGAGTTCTAGTAGCCGAACCACTATAAACAACTGTGTCGTGTGGTTTGATCTTTCCTTTCTTTATCTTTTGTTTACATTGTGTGATTATTTATTTGTGATTGTTTCCTTTGAATTAACATATAGTAACAAAGCAAATAAAACTTGAAAAACGGTAAAAAACTATTCAACCCCCCTTCTAGTTTTCCACAGACTTGATAAAAAAAATAGTGGTCAAGCCTTATCTAACAACTAAATCAAAGTTTTCATCCTTACGTTTTGAGGCTAAACAAGGTGTCAAATAACCAAGTTAAAGAAAAGAAAATAAAAGTAAATCTAAAAAGAAAAATAAGCAGGCCCCAATTTCCTTTGAGCGCATATACTTCCTTATTAGATTATGAAGAAGAAAACATCAAATGGATAAGAATTTATCAGGCCCCAATTTCCTTTGTCACTTGGATTTTTTGTTCTTATCATGCCCCAATTTCCTTGGTCACGTGGATTTTTTTAACAAAATAGGCACAAATCACACAATCAAAATAAAAAGAAATTAGGGTTTTAATGAATTACCTTGTTGGTCGGGAGAGGTCCAGTAGTTGTTGCGTCGTTTTCGATCTATGCTGTTGTGGCAAAGATGGAGTGAAGCTTCACCCTCTTTGTGTTCTTTCCTAGATGAGGAAAAATAGTGAAGATAAAAATAAAAGTGAGGGAATGAGATTGGATAGGTACCTCACTTGGCTGGTATGGAGCAGCCCAAATATAATGTTTTGATTACTGTATTTTAAGATAGGATAATATACCAAACATCATTTATCATTCCCATAGTCATTCCTTCATTCCTATTAGCTCATACCAAATGCGCCCTATGTGTAAAGGAAGAAACTTAATCAAATTTTGGTTTAATGCAACCTCTGGCTGTGTGAGAACCAATAATTTCAGTTATAAATAACTGTCTGTGATCAGATAAACTCATTCAAAGAGCTTTCTTGACAGGTTTCCAGCTTGTGGTAGGTGTTGCCTCTAACACAAATGTGTTAGATTCACTTTTGCTCGCAGTTCACTCTACCAGATGTCCTTGGACTAACACATTATACTAATAAAAGTATAAAATGGTAGAGAGTGAGTTAGATCAGTTACTATCTGACTAACTATGCCATCAATTCATATGCAAAAACATCATAATTAGATTTCAAGAAAGATATTTTAAAGAATCTCCCAACTCAGGTGTAAAACCTTAGTCAAGGGATCCCCAAATTCTGTCCATCATCAATCTATTATGTCAGCAACCAATCCACCATTTGCTACTCACACAATGCTAACTCCATACCTGCAAATGTTAGTCCAAAACCAAGAAAACAAAATGCAAAGCATTTGCTTCATAGCAGTATAAAATATGACTAACAGTTCAAACATAACAGTCCTAATTTGCACTAGCAGTACAAATTATACACAGCAGTACTAATTGACAAACCTAGCAGTGCAAATCCAATTTCATGTACAAAAACACAAAGATTTAAAAACTTTAAGGATTAAGCATTTCAATACTTGCTACTAATTATTGAAACCTTCCAATATCAAAAGCTTTAGTGAGAAGATCTGTAAAATTGTTATAAGTATGAATTTTAACAACCTGAACTAACTTTTTCTCATTGCAGTCTCTTATAAAATGATGCCTAATCTCTATGTGTTTTGTTTTAGAATGTTGAACTGGATTTTTAATAATGCATATTGTACTACTATTGTCAATGTATATCATGGTATTCATAAAATTATACCCATAGTCAAGCATCTGATTCTGAATCCATAGAACTTGACCACAGCAACTTGCAGCAGCTACATACTCAGCTTCAGTTATAGAAGTTGCCACAATTGTCTGGTTCTTGCATTGCCATGATATCAGTCTGCAACCTAGGAACTGACAACCACCTGTTGTTGATTTCCTATCTAGACTTGCACCAGCATAGTCACTGTCTGAGTATGCCACCAGATCAAAAGAAGATTCCCTAGGATACCATAGACCCAACTTAAGTTGACCCTTGAGGTACCTAAAGATCATCTTCACAGCAACTAAATGTGAAGCCTTGGGATTGACTTGAAACCTTGCACATGCACACACAGCAAACATAATATCCGGTCTTGATGAAGTGAGATACATCAAGGATCCTATCATTGACCTATAGGTGTGTACATCAACACTTTCTCCATCCGCTTCTTTAAGCAAAGGTTTCTCTGGATCAATAGGTGTGCTTGCCACTTTAGCATCAGTAAACTGAAACTTCCTTAATATCTCAGTTACATATTTATCTTGACTGATAAATATGCCTTCACCTGATTGGTTCACTTGCAGCCCTAAAAAGAAGGTAAGTTCACCCATGGAACTCATTTGAAACTTATCATATATAAGTTTCTCAAATTCTATGCACATCTCCTTCTTTGTGGATCCAAATATGATATCATCCACATAGACCTGTACCAGCAAGATATCTCCCTTGTTCTTCTTGATAAATAGAGTCTAATCAATCTTGCCTTTTTGTAACCCATTCTCTAACAGATAAGTAGCCAATGTTCCATACCAGGATTTAGGAGCTTGATGCAGTCCATAAAGAGCTTTCACCACATTGTACACCTTGTCTGGATGTTCAGGATCTACAAAACCTGGAGGTTGAGAAACATAGACCTCTTCTTCAATAGTACCATAGAGAAAGACACTATTGACATCGATCTGGTAAACCATAAACCCCATGAAAGAAGCATAAGCTAAGAATAATCTTGTAGCTTTAATCCTAGCTACAGGTGCAAAAACCTCTTCATAGTCTATTCCTTCTTCTTGTGTATACCCCTGGGCTACAAGTCTTGCCTTATTTTTGATCACTATCCCCCTCTCATCTTTCTTGTTTCTGAATATCCATTTAGTTCCAATAACCCTCATACCCTTGGGTAAATCAACCAGTACCCAAACCTTTTGAATCTTGAATTATAGAAGCTCCTCTTGCATAGCTTCCACCCAGCTTGAGTCTTGTAAGGCCTTAAGTATGTTCTTGGGTTCTTCTTGTGAAAGAAAACACACAAACAGACATGTGTTGGCATCTTCATGCTTCTTCTCTTCATAAACAGCACTAAGAAAGCCTTGTTGATCTGAATTCATAGTCTGCCTTCTTATCTTCACACCAGACTGTATGTCTCCAATCACATTTTCCAGTAAGTGATCTTGGTGAATTCTTGTGTGTGGAGTTGTAGGAACTTGATAAGTGAGTGGCATGTTGTTGATATCCACTTCATCTTCTGAGAAATCATCAGCAGTAGTACTTGATGGGCCAGCAGTATGAACATTTTGCCTAACAGTACTAACATGAAGCTCAGTAGTACAATCTCCATTTGTACTATTTTCATGATTCTCTGGTTCTTCAACACCACCTTTATTGTTTCCATCTTTATAACCCTTCGTGTTTGCATCATTAGAAGGTTCAGAGCTCAAGGGGCTCGTGATCTTTTCCTTTGAAAATGAATCAACACTATTCCAAATAGGCATCAGTATGTGATCTTGATCTTTCTCCTTTTCCAAGCTTAGTTCACCTGTTTCAACACAATCTTCAGAATGCGCAAAATCATTAGAAATTGTTCCTGCAACAACTGGTACATAGTTCATAGATTAGGTTAGAGTATCAAGATCAAATAGCCATTTTGGACCTTCACCTGCAACATTAGACTTATTATCTAGAAACTGAACATGCATGTTTTCCTCTACTTTCCTGGTTCTTGTGTTGTATACCCTAAAGGCTTTGCTATTTAATAAGTACCCAACTAAGAAACTGGTATGTGCTTATTCACATACCTTTATTTGACCAAAATCAGACCAAAACGACCAAAAACTAACCATAAATGCCAAAAATATATGTGTTTTTGTGTCTGTGATTGTGCAGGTACGGATAAGTGAAAAATGGACAAAAATCAAGAGAAAACGACAAAACAAGCACGAGAAATGGAACAAGAATTTAAAGTCAAAGAGAGGAAGCAAATTATCAAGTCTTGAGCTCTATATTTACAAATCAGCCCTTGGATCATGGCATAATTACAAAAACAGTCCTTGGAATTATTTTCCTTATATGGCAGAAATGGTCCTCAAAGTTTAAATCCAATTCCATTTTAATCCTACATAACCAGATCCAATTAGAATAATCAAATCACAAAATAACCCCACCCATAAACACAAGCCCAACATCCCTACAATCAGCCCATTCCCTTTTAACTAAAAAATAAACCAGATCCCCACCATTTACCCCAAATCCTTATACCCGGTCAAGAAAAGTCAAAACAATAAAAAAATACCCCAACCCGTCATTCCCTCCAATTACTGTAGCACCATCTCCCCCAAATTCACCCAGTCCCATTTTTACCCGTACACCTTCTAGAACCCTGACACCTTAGACGGAATGAGGTCATATCCCATCCTACATGGCGAATTGGAGCATTTCTATTGGCCGTGACACTGTGGCAAACGATCTAAGGGCTGAGATTATAGGAAGATGTCGACATCAAGGAATTAGAGGGCTGGGATTGGTTTAGAAGAAACCATAGATGCTTCCTTGAGGGCTATAAATACCCCCTTCACTCACAAGAGAGCTACCTTTTTTTTAGCTTTTAATTTTTATGTCGAATTTATGTTTAATGTATTCTTAGTTTAATTCAGCTTTAAAATTAGCTTGTAATCCGTTAATCTTCTGTACTAAAGTTTTATATCAATAGAATTTTAGTTTACTTATAATTTGTTCTTTAATTTCCTTATAAGCTTTCTCTTAAATGTTCATTTATGTTAGAATAAGCTAGTATAAGCTAATTACCTATTGTATCAGCTTTCTATAAGCTCTTTTAAGCTTTTTGTTAATTTACTTTCACAATTTCTGACTTATATTCAAAAATCCAAAAAAAATAAGAAAAATACTTCAAAAATATAAAAATATGATTAAATAAGCTTCAGTAAGCTCTTTTGCTATTCACATAAGCTTATATAAGATCCTTATAGCTTTTTGTAAGCTTATAATTGTCTAGTTCTGTTTTAATCTCAAAAATTCAAAAAAGTCAAATAAAGTCAACTGTATGGTCAAATAAGCACTTGTGGTTGATAAGCTAACAAGGAAAGAGCTTATTGCTGTCACCAGCTTGTCATTTGATGACAAGCTGGAGCTGTTGAGTAGCTCCTCGAGCCATTTTACCCTGTTTTGAGCAAGGGTGTTTGTAAGTTCCATTAATTTCTTTAAATTTCAAGTGCATTAGCTTATTTCTCTGTAATTAAGTGCTTATTTGCTTTATTTATGCTTATTTGTTCTTTTTGATTGCTTATTTATGATAATTTGCTAGTTGTTATTTGCTTAATGTTCTTAAAAATCATATAAAAACCAAAAAATAGGTTAATATAGGAGTAGCTTATTTAGTGCTTATGTCCAGTTAAAAAATTGTTCATTAGGGTTAAATTAACTTAGTTAATCAGTGGTATTTCAGAATCATAGCTTAATTTGGTCAAATCTAGTTCAAATTTGCAAAACAATCCCATAAATGGGTGTTTGGCACTAGCTTAAAATGGGTCAAAAATGATAGATATTGTTCATGTGCTCACTTGGGAACTTTGATCTAGCTTAAAGTGACTTATATAAGCTGTTTGTTAGAGGTTTTGAGCTTATTTGAAGTTTTTTATAGAATTAAGTTTGATACTCTAGATTAAAGGTTTTAACTTGTTAGAATGAGCTTAGTATTTATTTTGCCAGTGTGAAGCCCTTTTACCAAGAATGAGCTTAGTATTAAGAGAAGCAGTATAGGCCTAATTTTTTGCTTCTTATATATTCATTTGAGAGTTTTAAGTTGATTTATGAAAGTTGGATTCAGTTCATAATGATTTGAGGTGGTTAAGGCTTAGATCAGTATTAAACCTGCATCAGAATCCAAATCTATTTCAGTTATGTTAATCAGTCTTCCTAGGGACATATTAAGTGCTTATTTGTGTGGTTTAGAGCTTGATTTTAATCATATAAGCAGTTTGTTAGTATTAGTTTGCTATTCCACTAAAGTCACCTTTGTTCATAGCTTATTACAGCTTAAAAAAAGGCTCAAAAGTAGCTTATTAGGCCAAATGTATACTGAGAACTTAGTGTACATTTGACCCAAATCACCTACTTTTTAGCTTATTTTTAAGCTGTTAATAAGTTCCTTTTGGCCTGAATTTTGGATTGCCAGTTCTTTGATATATGAAGTTTAGCTACCTTCTGTCTTGTGGCTTTTGCTAATATGCTAAGTGCTTAAATTTAAGCTAGAAGTTGCCTCAGGTGCTATTTTAGGCCTGCATAACAGACCCTTATTGCTTATTAAAGATCAGTGCTTATTTGCTTAATTTGCTTAGCTTATCCTGAATTATTTAGCTTATTTGGATTAGTTTCAGTTTGCAATAGCTTAGTTACGTTAGTCTTAAGCTCCTGATAGCTTATTTTCTCTTTTCAAGTAGCCTTAGCTTATTTGCTTTTAATTGATAATCTGATCTTTATCTGCCTTTTCTGAGCTTATTTCTAGTTTTCAAACAATTGTGGTTTTTATAAAATTAGCTTATTATCTTGTACTTATTAAGTTTTTCAAAAAAAAAGAAAAAAAAAATAGCAAAAAGGTGAGGCCAGGATTCGAACCTGTGACCTCACCCTTCGCACGCCTCACACACACACAACATCACCAGAATTGCCCTTGGGTCTTTTCTGTCTTACTCCTCCTCTTTTATTCTTTTATAAGTTATTTTTCTCCTTTTGCTTATTTCCATTAAACTGCTTATAACAGCTTATTGTGGGCTTCTTTTTCTTTCATCTTATTTTTCTTTTATTCCTAATTACATTAGTTTGTTTTTGTTTAATTTTCAGATTTTTATAAATAGTTTTAATAATTTTTATTTCATTTAATTTCATTTAATTAATTTTTAATTCATAGAAAATTAAATATAAATCAAAAAAATAAAATTCTTTTTTCTAAAATTCTTTTTGGTTAATTAGGACTGAGGAAAAATAGGTTTGCGTTCTTAGGGTTAGTATTTCATAATTTTCACTTTTTAATCTCGGGATTAGCCCGGGAATTCGCGTTTTTAGTTTTTCTTTGCGTTTTTACTTAAGTGTGCCTCATATTATTGTTCTGCTTGCCTTTTAACTTGTTTTTAGTTTATGTTTATGAATTTTAGTTTATAATCCAAAAATCTCAATTTATCACTATTCACGACACGTTTTCACGACCCGAAATCACTTAATTCCATTCATCCTTCTTTGGAGAAACGACCCGGGTTTACATATTTCTTGTGTAATCCTTGGAGAATCTATACTATAATTGCACACATATAAAATTTTGAAAAAGGTAGAGAAAAAATATCCAAGGTCAAAATAAGACTCCCGATTCTTGACGGTTCGCTGCCGTTGTCTAGGTTGTTGGATTTTATATATTTCATAGATTTGATGATCAAAAACAAGAAGAATGAAACATAAGGATTACTGAAAAGATAAGCAAAATACACCATGTAGATTCTACTGCTAGGCATAAAAGATTCTACTGCTAGGCATAAAAGATTCTACTGCTAGAGTATTTTATTCTACTGCTAGTGTATTGTTGAAGTATGCTCAAGTTATAACGAGCAGTACTAACTTAAGTTATTACTGCTGGTTCAAAGAAGGTAGCAGTTAGTACTGCTTGTGCAAAGAAGGCATCAATTAGTACTGCTAGTGCAAAGAAGCTACTGCTGAGAAGATAACTGAGTGACTCATACTACTGCTTAATGGATAAGAATGAAAAAGATATTTTGTGTATAAGAGTCAATTATATATGGTAGATAATATCTTTGATATGTGATCAGTCAAACAAGTTGTAAACACAGATACATGTTGTATCTTAATGACTGACACACACAAGCAAGTAGTAGATAAGACTTATCAAATTTGTAATGATCTCCTTTGTTCTATAAAAAGGAGATCTTAGCTTAGAAGTTAAGTGTGTCTTTGTGCTTCACTATGTGTTATCTGTGAAGACACCAGAGTGTTTTATTGTGATTAGAACTCAAAACACAAAGTGTGTTACTAATGTAAAACATCAAACAGTGAGTGTGTGTGGGAACATCAGACAAGGGGTCTGATGTTGTTAGGTTTGTTTAGCCTCAAGGATCTTTGATCCCTGATTAGAGTGTAATCGTCCTATATTTGATCACATAGCATTGGGGCTGATTTTATAACAAAGAGAAAGTTTGACAAAACCTTGTTGTGATAGTATTGATTCTTTCATTTGAATATTCCGCCAATATTATCATTATGCTTATCATAGTTTACCCTAGATCAATGTCTAAACAACCTAGAGTCCAAAACGGTCTTAAGAGCTTATAGAAGGTGTTAATAAGTTTTGTCATAGGTTGTTTAAAAGGCCGAGGATTAATAATATGTGCTTAATAATGTTAAAAATGCCAAATTTCGACTCCGGGGATATCCTAATAAAAGCTTCTGTCTCTGGACTCGTAGATGAGTTGTTTCGGTCGTATATAAAAGGGATATCCCCTAAATCGTGTTAAATCAGAGACCTTGATGTGGACCTCATTTTTGTAGGTAACGGTTCTCGAGGGAAGGATTTGAAACTACTTAGCGTCTAAACTTGGTGCCTTTATCGGACTAAAAACTTATCGAAACGAGAATATGAAGAAATTCATTTCTCAACAAAAATAAAATAAGTAGAGGAAAAATAGGATTTTGGGTTTGGGGACTCGTGAAAAATCAGGGACGATGAATTTTATCCGTATGGTCACTTCTTTATGAGTTGTGTTTCCTACTCCGTGATCCTAAAAATTATTGTGAGATAATGATAGTCAACATACCGTCACATGAATAAGAGAAAAATACAATAAGAATATAAGTGTGAATAAATTGGAAAATCGGGGCGTTTTTAGAACTTTTGATTTCTTAATCTCTTTTGAATATTTTGCTACTTTTCAAAGTTAGTAAAAAGAGGTTGAAAATTTTTGGTTTCAAAAGCGTGTTGTCATGACATTGCGTGAGGACACGACAATGCCTTAGTCTGGGGGATTTTGGTATGTGCTTATTCACATACCTTTATTTGACCAAAATCAGACCAAAACGACCAAAAACTAACTATAAATGCCAAAAATATATGTGTTTTTGTGTCTGTGATTGTGCAGGTACGGATATATGAAAAATGGACAAAAATCAAGAGAAAACGACAAAACGAGCACGAGAAATGAAACGAGAATTTAAAGTCAAAGAGAGGAAGAAAATTATCAAGTCTTGAGCTCTATATTTACAAATCAGCCCTTGGATCATGGCATAATTACAAAAATAGTCCTTGGAATTATTTTCCTTATATGGCAGAAATGGTACTCAAAGTTTAAATCCAATTCCATTTTAATCCTACATAACCAGATCCAATTAGAATAATCAAATCACAAAATAACCCAACCCATAAACACAAGCCCAACATCCCTACAATCAGCTCATTCCCTTTTAACTAAAAAAACGGATCCCCACCATTTACCCCAAACCCTTATACCCGGTCAAGAAAAGTCAAAACAATAAAAAATACCCCAACCCGTCATTCCCTCCAATTACTGTATCACCATCTCCCCCAAATTCACCCCAGTCCCATTTTTACCCGTACACCTTCTAGAACCCTGAAACCTCAGACGGAATGAGGTCATATCCCATCCTACATGGCGAATTGGAGCATTTCTATTGGCCGTGACACTGTGGCAAATGATCTTAGGGCTAAGATTATAGGAAGATGTCGACATCAAGGAATTAGAGGGCTGGGATTGGTTTAGAAGAAACCCTAGATGCTTCCTTGAGAGCCATAAATACCCCCTTCACTCATAAGAGAGCTACCTTTTTTTTAGCTTTTAATTTTTACGTCGAATTTATGTTTAATGTATTCTTAGTTTAATTCGGCTTTAAAAGTAGCTTGTAATCCGTTAATCTTTTATACTAAAGTTTTATATCAATAGAATTTCAGTTTACTTATAATTTGTTCTTTAATTTCCTTATAAGTTTTCTCTTAAATGTTCATTTATGTTAGAATAAGCTAGTATAAGCTAATTACCTATTGTATCAGCTTTCTATAAGCTCTTTTAAGCTTTTTGTTAATTTACTTTCACAATTTCTGACTTATATTCAAAAATCCAAAAAAAATAAGAAAAATACTTCAAAAATATAAAAATATGATTAAATAAGCTTCAATAAGCTCTTTTGTTGTTCACATAAGCTTATATAAGCTCCTTATAGCTTTTTGCAAGCTTATAATTGTCTAGTTCTGTTTTAATCTCAAAAATTCAAAAAAGTCAAATAAAGTCAATTGTATGGTCAAATAAGCACTTGTGGATGATAAGCTAGCAAGGGAAGAGCTTATTGCTGTCACCAGCTTGTCATTTGACAAGCTGGAGCTGTTGAGTAGCTCCTCGAGCCATTTTACCCTGTTTTGAGCAAGGGTGTTTGTAAGTTCCATTAATTTCTTTAAATTTCAAGTGCATTGGCTTATTTCTATGTAATTAAGTGCTTATTTGCTTTATTTATGCTTATTTGATCTTTTTGATTACTTATTGATGATAATTTGCTAGTTGTTATTTGCTTAATGTTCTTAAAAATCATATAAAAACCAAAAAGTAGGTTAATATAGGAGTAGCTTATTTAGTGCTTATTTCCAGTTAAAAATTTGTTCATTAGGGTTAAATTAATTTAGTTAATCAGTGGTATTTCAGAATCATAGCTTTATTTGGTCAAATCTAGTTCAAATTTGCAAAAAGTCCCATAAAGGGGTGTTTGACACTAGCTTAAAATGGGTCAAAAATGATAGATACTGTTCATGTGCTCACTTGGGAACTTTGATCTAGCTTAAAGTTACTTATATAAGCTGTTTGTTTGAGGTTTGGAGCTTATTTGAAGTTTTTTATAGAATTAAGTTTGATACTCTAGATTTAAGGTTTTAACTTGTTAGAATGAGCTTAGTATTAAGAGAAGGAGTATAGGCCTTATTTTTTGCTTCTTATATATATTCATTTGAGAGTTTTAAGTTGATTTATGAAAGTTGGATTCAGTTCATAATGATTTGAGGTGGTTATGGCTTAGATCAATATTAAACCTGCATCAAAATCCAAATCTATTTCAGTTATGTTATGCAGTCTTCCTAGGGACATATTAAGTGCTTATTTGTGTGGTTTAGAGCTTGATTTTAGTCATATAAGCAGTTTGTTAGTATTAGTTTGCTATTCCACTAAAGTCACCTTTGTTCATAGCTTATTACAGTTTAAAAAAGGGCTCAAAAGTAGCTTATTAGGCCAAATGTACACTGAGAACTTAGTGTACATTTGACCCAAATCGCCTACTTCTCAGCTTATTTTTAAGCTGTTAATAAGTTCCTTTTGGCCTGAATTTTGGATTGCCAGTTCTTTGATATATGAAGTTTACCTTCTGTCTTGTGGTTTTTGCTTATCTGTTAAGTGCTTAAATTTAAGCTAGAAGTTGCCTCAGGTGCTATTTTAGGCCTGCATAACAGACCCTTATTGCTTATTAAAGATCAGTGCTTATTTGCTTAATTTGCTTAGCTTATCCTGAATTATTTAGCTTATTTGGATTAGTTTCAGTTTGCTATAGCTTAGTTAAGTTAGTCTTAAGCTCTTGATAGCTTATTTTCTCTTTTCAAGTAGCCTTAGCTTATTTGCTTTTAATTGATAATCTGATCTTTATCTACCTTTTCTGAGCTTATTTCTAGTTTTCAAAAATTGTGGTTTTTATAAAATTAGCTTATTATCTTGTGATTATTAAGTTTTTCCAAAAGAAAAAAAAAAAAAAAAAAAAAAAAAAAAAAAAAAAAAAAAAAAAAAAAAAGTTAGCAAAAAGGTGAGGCCAGGATTCGAATCTGTGACCTCACCCTTCCCACGCCTCACACACACACAACATCACCAGAATCGCCCTTTGGTCTTTTCTGTCTTACTCCTCCTCTTTTATTCTTTTATAAGTTCTTTTCTCCTTTTGCTTATTTCCATTAAACTGCTTATAACAGCTTATTGTGGGCTGCTTTTTCTTTCATATTATTTTTCTTTTAGTTTGTTTTTGTTAAATTTTCAGATTTTTCTAAATAGTTTTTATAATTTTTATTATTTAATTTCATTTAATTAATAGAAAATTAAATATAAATCAAAAAAATAAAATTCTTTTTTCTAAAATTCTTTTTGGTTAATTAGGACTTAGGAAAAATAGGTTTGTGTTCTTAGGGTTAGTATTTCATAATTTTCACTTTTTATTCTCGGGATTAGCCCGGGAATTCGCGTTTTGAGTTTTTCTTTGCGTTTTTACTTAAGTGTGCCTCATATTATTGTTCTGCTTGCTTTTAACTTGTTTTTAGTTTAGGTTTACGAATTTTAGTTTATAATCCAAAAATCTCAATTTATCACTGATGTGCTGCGTGTGTCGTTGCGGTTTAGCAGTATTAATGCCTAATCAAGTTTTAAATTTATATTTAGCCGACTTATCAATAACACAATCACCTAACGAGCAGTGTACCCGGTCAGTATGAATATAATGGTAAGTAGAGTGTCGATCACTAAGAGTGGAACGTATTATCTAGTTATTCTAATCACTATTTTAATATATTAAGTTAGCTATACAACCTAATCTAACGCAAGGGGGTTTCAGCCTGAGAGACTGGCACGATTTGGTTGCAATTAAATAATAAACTAAACCAATAGGCACGAATCAGCAAGTAGCACACACGTACACAGATAAACACTCGAGACAATAAGAGGGCTGTCCTGATAATAAGTAGTTTGTCACTTGTTTTATTGCTAGTTTTATATGAAGTGTATAGTTCAATGCAACGCACCGAGATTAAGTCCTTTCTCGTTGGTTCTAATCTTATCGGCGAGTAAACCCTTAATGATTACTTATGACTATCCCGTTTATCTTTCTCCTACTTTTCTACAGACCATAGAATGCATAGGCGATCTAATAAACAGGCGAGGGCAGAGGCATGGCGACCCGATCAACGCTCAGCTAGACACAGAGGTTATCAATGCACTAATAAAAGTCACCAAAGACATCAACATATAAACTTTAATTAATGAGAAAGCAGTTTTAAGGGAGTGCAATCTTTCCGTTGTCACATTACACAAGCCACCAATCTTGATGAATTAAAGTTTACTAATACAATAAAACAAAACTATTTAATGAATTGAACACATGCAGCACCTTCTTACAGCTCTTGTATCTTTGATTTGGGTGTGTCTTGTGCTGCTGCCTTGACTGAATTCGTCCTAGGTTTCTGAACTTCGGTCACGTATATAATATATGTCACATCGAATTCGTCTGGTCTTGGGGTATTTATAGTTTCTGTCTGAGGGTAGATGCGGCGCATCTAGTAAGTAGATGCGGCGCATTTACTTAACTTCGTGTGGGGTCCAAGATTATAATATTCAGGAATATTCGCACACCGCCAGAAGATGCGGCGTAACTCCATGATTAGATGCGGCGCATGTCCTCTTGTATCTTGGATCGTATCTGGTGAGATCTTGATATTGATGCGCCGTATGTAATGAGTGAGATGCGGCGCATCTGGAGCAGATTAGTCTTGATCTTGTTCATTTCAGTAGACTCTTAACTTCTTGCATGTTTTGCTCCATAATTAGTCCAAAATCGCCAAGTTTCACCAAATGCTTGTTTTTACCTGAGAATTACAAAAGTAAACGATTAAGTATCAATCCTCATACATAATATAATAAAACAAGTCAAATTAATAGGATAAATGATAGTAATAAAATGTACTTATTTGAGTTCATCAAATACCCCCCCACTTGAACTTTACTTGTCCCCAAGTAAACCTTAGAATTAATCTTATGAAAATGTATCCTAAAAGATGTTAGGATTTATTTTTATATTTAAGCATGTATTCGTTTAATTCATAATCACACAACTAAACACTTAACGAATTAGAAGTAAAATAAAATATTTTGATAAAAGCAAATCTAATCGTTTAACTGTCCAGTCGTGACGAATATTCTATCATAAGCTTGGCAAGTATACACATCTCCCCCACTAAAGCTAAGGAATAACAAGTCTAAAGCGGTAAAAAGGATTTTTAGGCTTAAGGGTTAATTATTCTTAATCACTATCGATCTCAAATTCCAGAGAAGGCGACAAAATCACAAATACATGATCGAATCCACGAACACGATACTTACAATTGCTCAAATCCTTAACTCGAATAGGCTAAAGATAGGTCCAAACTTCACCAATAATAATATATCAAAAAGGGCGACAAAATCATAAATACATAGCCGAATCCACGACTACGATACTTAAGATTGCTCAAATCCCTAATCTCAATAAATCAAAGGTTTGGTTGGATAAAGAATAATTTAGGGTATGGATAACATTTGGGATATAAATTGGTGTAAAAATGAAAAATAAACAAAACAAATAAATTAAAATCCTAAGTGTGGTTAATCACTATCCCAACCATCCCATGAATAAGACTCATATCATTGAATAACTCACGCTTTAACACTTGAAACACACGCTTTAGGTAGACACGAATTATACTCAACAAGATCTCAATCAAAGAATAAACCTTAATTGGCGTTCCCATAACTGCCAACTCCCATTCAATCCATAAATATAGTACAACAAATAGTGGTGATATCGACCACTTACATAACTTTACATAAGTTGGTTAATAACAAACATCCAACTTTTTTCTTTTTCTTTTTCTTTTCTATATATATATATATATTTTTTTTTCAAACATAAAAATAGATGTGTAAAATTTCACCACATCACTATAATGATAATTCTGGATAATTTTTCCATATTTTTCATAACTTCAGAAATAACGGTAATAGTGAAAGTAGTAAACACACGAAAAATAAACTCAAAGATATACAATATTTACTTTCACTCCAATTGCATTGTGCAATTTCCCGACCTAACCATAGATAATGAATTACGCACGCGAACACAGGTAATGTAAGGAAACACACTTTGCCTATAGCAATTAACCAACCACGGATTCTAATCTACAGGGTAGGCTAAGGTATAAGGGTGTAACGAAACATTTTAAACAAAGGTGTAAGAAACGAAAGGAATGGCTCTGAGGGTTTTTCTAGGGGTATCTTACTCTAAAAGTGAGAGTAACAAAAGGGTTTATACGGGGGTTAACTAACCAGTGTAGTTAGTTAATAACACATAACATATAATAGGCTATTTGGGTGTAATCCTAGAAATTTACCAATTTAGACAAGTCATTCCAATTATATAAATAATACTTATTATGGTGGTCTCGAATAGTATACAAGCCAAGTTCTAAAGTTTACAAGTCACCGGCACACTCATAGATTTGTGAATTTTGAAAAATCACAATTTTTTGAAAATAACGTCATGTGTGCAGCTATGCAACTTAGATCTTAAACAAAAACATGCTAAAATTTTTTTAAATTTTTATATATTAAGCACATTTTAAGCATAATTTTTGAAAAAGTTTAGGACAAGTAAGTGTTAAGTGTTCTAATTCTCCAATCCCCCCACTTAAGTTAAACAACGTCCTCGTTGTTTGTATAAAAGGTTAAAAACTGGAAAATAAAAGAATTAGAACAGAAAAACTCCCCTGAGATTTGCTCGGTATGATCCTCCATTAGTATAAGAGCAAAAATCAACTTCTTGTGGATTAGAACGTTTAAGCTTCATGATCAATGTATCCACAGGAAATGCAGGAATCTATAATACCACCAATGCTTTAAAACACACCTAAGATAAGAAAGGTTCAAACTTGCATAATACATTAGTAGTTAGGAAAAATAAAACTTAAAAATCAAAACTGAAAATCATCAGGTCAGTCGATGCGCCGTATCTTATTGAAGAAGATACGCCGTATCGAGCCTGGAATAAATACGGATCAGAATAAAAGATGCGCCGCATCCTTAACCAGGGATGCGCCGCATTAAAATAAACTGATAAATAGTTTTAAAGTCGGAAATAAAAATGCAGAAAATTAAAATAAGATATGACCATTGCAGGAGATGCGTCGCATCTCAGGATTGAGATGCGCCGTATCCTCATGCGGCCTGACTGACTCGACACAGAACAGAATAATAAAAATTCTCCGGGTTGTCTCCCGGTCAGCACTTGTCTTTATTCCAGAGTCTTCAAGTTAGACTCACGTTCAGCTCTTTAATATCGATCATTGAAGGAGTCGGAAACATCGCGCTCCCTCATCGCCAATTCAGTAATATTGAACACTCCTTGCTCGTCCTTAATTTCCACGCCGTTCTTCTTTAATATCTGTATAAACAAAGTCCTGTCCCTTTCGGGCAGAGATGACAAAATGATAGACGGGAAATTCTTATTATCATATAGGCATAAATAAGCAAGGTGGGGTGGTAGTTCAATAAACACATCATTATTCAAATTCGTTTTCTCAACTATTCTCCTACGTTTGTTAATTACAACGCAATCATACCACTCATCATCAGAATCATTAACGACATCGCGTCTAAGTTCGGTAGGTACATTAAGGTCAATGAATTCCGCAAAGTTCTCATGATTAGGATTAGTTGAGTTGTTTTGAATCAATGTTTCTCCCATGAGCCTAGCTTCAAGATCGAGGTCCATACGCTCTCTTAATCCTAGCACATAGACATCTCTAATTATGCTCTTAACAGGATCTTGACACTTATAGACTAGTTTATTATTCCCCACCCTTAATGAGATTTTTCTTTTAAACACATCAATCTTAGCACGGGCAGTAGACAAGAAAGGTCTTCCAAGGATTAAAGGAATCTTAATATCCTCGGGCATGTCTAATATAACAAAGTCTACGGGAAAAATAAACTTCTCAATCTTAACTAGCACATTATTAGCAATCCCTTCAGGTCGTTTTACTGTTTTATCAGCCAATTCAATAAGTAACTTAGTTGGTGTTAATTTTCCTAGTCCTAGGGTAGTGAATGTCTTAAGAGGCATAACACTAATGCTAGCTCCTAAGTCAGCTAACACATTATTGAAAGATATATCATTAATAGAACAAGGTAGAGTAAAACTTCCTGGGTCTTTTTCTTTATGAGGCAAGGCATTTAAGTCGGTTGCAGAGCTCTCTTCTTTCATTGTTGCCTTGATCTCTTCTTCAATCTTTGTCTTTTCTTTGAGTAGTCTCCTAAAACTGATTGAAGAATTAAAGAAAAATTCGGGTCTTGCACCATCATCACCATTCATCGATCTTCTAGGCAAGTTAGGAGTGACTTCTTCAGTGGTGCTTATGGCCTTGACATGATCTCTTGGGTTGGTTTCGGTTGAGCTAGGTAAACTTCCATATCCCCTTTCTTGAAGAACTTTGCTCATTTGACCAATTTGTTGTTCCAATGCTTTGATCGAAGCTCCTTGATTTCTTGTAGTAGTGTCCGTTGAAGCTCGGATTTCTTTGATCATAGCAGTATTCTCTTCATGTCTTTTAGCAGCATCAGCCATAATTTGCTTTAGATTGTCATCCAAAGTCTGTCTCCTTTCTTGATAAGCGGGATTGAAGTTATTCTTTTGATAGAATCCCGGTGTAGCTTCCCTAAATCTCCCTGAAGGTCGGAATGGTTGTCCAAATTGGGTGTAATATGCTTCTTCAAATGTCTCACTTTCATTCTTGTTCGGGCAGTCTTTAGTGTAGTGAGGTCCTTCGTACTTTTCACATCCAACTTGGGCAGCATACACTCTTTCATCTCGCTTCTTCATCTCTCTACTAATTTTATCCAATTGAGCTTGAATAGCAGCAATCCCGTCAAAATTAGTGCTGCTCTTAGATCTAGTAGAGGTCCCATCGTGCCATTTCTGAGAATGATCAGCAGCTTCTTGGATCGCTTTCCTAGCATTAGTTGCACTCATTTGAGGTACAGCTCCCTTAGCATCCAAAATCTTTCTAGTAGGCACGTCCAGTCCTTGATAAAACAATATTATCTCCTGCATAGGGGTTAGATAGTGTTGAGGACATTTTATCAGTAAATCTTTAAATCGTTCCCAAGCTTGATAAAGAGTTTCATCAGGCTCTTGCTTGAAACTGTTGATAGCCTCCATCTTTTTAGCAGTCTTAGCAGGTGGACAATATCTCTTCAGGAATTTGCTCTTCAGACCTTCCCATGTAGTGATTGAACTAGCAGGTTCATTCCTTAGCCACTTGTTTGCAGCTCCTTTTAGTGAGATTGGGAAGATTCTTAGCATGAGTTGATCGTCAGTGACTCCTTCTGAAGTAAACAAATCCGCAATCTCCAGGACCTTTTCAACATGCTCATTAGCATCCTCATGTTCCGTCCCACTGAAAGCATTCTCTCTTAGCTCTTTGAGAAACTGACCCTTCAACTCAAATTTTGACTTATCATCAAACTTAGGTCTAGCAACTCCTGAAGTGTAATCAGCACGGGTACTATTCATGTATTCCTCCATAGTAGTGTTTTCGCCCATTGTTTCTGTTTCAACTTCCTCTTTTTCTTCAGAAAAGTAATCAAGCTCGAGTGAACTTGAAAGATCAAAGCTTCTTGTGTTGAAAAGCCTTTTAAGCGAATGTAGGGCTCGTTCAGGATCTTCGAAAGGTTGAATCAAGTTCTTAGTCGAACTCCTGGTCATGCACTTCCTGAAATCAACACAAAAGCATCAGTAGGGTATGCTCAAGAAAGTAATATATCAGAAAATTAACAACGAAAACGGAATACGAAAAATTAAAGTTACTGATATCTGCAGACGATGCGCCGTATCCAAAAAATTGGATACGCCGTATCTTATAATCGTGAAAATTAAATCAGACTTTATACAGAAAATAGATACGCCGCTTAGCAATTAGAATGCGCCGTATCGAATTAAATTAATCAAAAATCGATATTTATTTATATTAAATGCGCCGTATTAACAAAAGTTAATGCGCCGTATTTTCGTTACGTTTAAAAATATTAAGATTTTTGATTCAGAAGATACGCCGTATCGACAGAGATCGATGCGCCGTATCTGTTTAATAATTCGAAAACTGTTTTTAATAAAAATAATAGATACGCCGTATCTGCAAAAGCAGATGCGTCGTATGGCATTAACGTTTAGAAAAAAAAAATTCTTAAAAACAGATACGCCGTATCTTGGGGAAAAGATGCGTCGTATCGAATTAATTAAACGCGTTGTATTTTATAAAAATTAAACGCAATACGCCGTATCTGATAAATCAGATGCGCCGTATCGTTTGATTAAGCTCAGTACAACGATAGCAGAACACAAAAAATACGAAAAATAAAAACAAATAAAAACACACAACGAAAATAAACACACAAAAATAAAAATAAAAGAAAACAAATAACACACAAAACAACAAATATGCAAAATAATACAATGATGCAATTAATCTAATAAAAAGAAAAACCTAATTAAAATACTAATCAAATTAACAGATAATAACAATTCACTCCCCGGCAACGGCGCCAAAAACTTGATGTGCTGCGTGTGTCGTTGCGGTTTAGCAGTATTAATGCCTAATCAAGTTTTAAATTTATATTTAGCCGACTTATCAATAACACACACACCTAACGAGCAGTGTACCCGGTCAGTATGAATATAATGGTAAGTAGAGTGTCGATCACTAAGAGTGGAACGTATTATCTAGTTATTCTAATCACTATTTTAATATATTAAGTTAGCTATACAACCTAATCTAACGCAAGGGGGTTTCAGCCTGAGAGACTGGCACGATTTGGTTGCAATTAAATAATAAACTAAACCAATAGGCACGAATCAGCAAGTAGCACACACGTACACAGATAAACACTCGAGACAATAAGAGGGCTGTCCTGATAATAAGTAGTTTGTCACTTGTTTTATTGCTAGTTTTATATGAAGTGTATAGTTCGATGCAACGCACCGAGATTAAGTCCTTTCTCGTTGGTTCTAATCTTATCGGCGAGTAAACCCTTAATGATTACTTATGACTATCCCGTTTATCTCTCTCCTACTTTTCTACAGACCATAGAATGCATAGGCGATCTAATAAACAGGCGAGGGCAGAGGCATGGCGACCCGATCAATGCTCAGCTAGACACAGAGGTTATCAATGCACTAATAAAAGTCACCAAAGACATCAACATATAAACTTTAATTAATGAGAAAGCAGTTTTAAGGGAGTGCAATCTTTCCGTTGTCACATTACACAAGCCACCAATCTTGATGAATTAAAGTTTACTAATACAATAAAACAAAACTACTTAATGAATTAAACACATGCAGCACCTTCTTACAGCTCTTGTATCTTTGATTTGGGTGTGTCTTGTGCTGCTGCCTTGACTGAATTCGTCCTAGGTTTCTGAACTTCGGTCACGTATATAATATATGTCACATCGAATTCGTCTGGTCTTGGGGTATTTATAGTTTCTGTCTGAGGGTAGATGCGGCGCATCTAGTAAGTAGATGCGGCGCATTGACTTAACTTCGCGTGGGGTCCAAGATTATAATATTCAGGAATATTCGTACACCGCCAGAAGATGCGGCGTAACTCCATGATTAGATGCGGCGCATGTCCTCTTGTATCTTGGATCGTATCTGGTGATATCTTGATAGAGATGCGCCGTATGTAATGAGTGAGATGCGGCGCATCTGGAGCAGATTAGTCTTGATCTTGTTCATTTCAGTAGACTCTTAACTTCTTGCATGTTTTGCTCCATAATTAGTCCAAAATCGCCAAGTTTCACCAAATGCTTGTTTTTACCTGAGAATTACAAAAGTAAACGATTAAGTATCAATCCTCATACATAATATAATAAATAACAATTAAGTATAAATTAAATAGATAATATAAATAAAATGTACTTATTTGAGTTCATCAATCACTATTCACGACACGTTTTCACGACCTGAAATCACTTAATTCCATTCATCCTTCTTTGGAGAAACGACCTGGGATTACATATTTCTTGTGTAATCCTTGGAGAATCTATACTATAATTGAAAACATATCAATTTTTGGCGCCGCTGCCAGGGAAGGTTGAAGTGAATTTTTGATTCCCGTTTGTCGATTAGTGTTTTGAAGACCCTTCCCCGTGAAGTTTTCGTTTTCTCTTGTAAATATTTTCTTATATAAAAAGTAAAAATTAAAAATGCCACAAACACTTTCCCTAAAGTGTTTGCAGCACCAAAAAAAATTAATAAAACAACAAAACAAATCGTGAAATCAATTGTTTTCGGATTACTTTTAGATTACAACCTATAAAAGGGGTTTAAGGAGGTTTTGACATTAAATTGCAAACCAAAAAGAGATCCATTCTTCTCTTCCGCCACTCTGCGAGTAGTCTAAAAAGAAACGAAATCGGTTGACGAATCGATTGCAAAAATATTGTTTTTCAAGATTTTCTTAAATATAAAAACCCAAAAAGATTTTCTTTTCAAATTTATTTTCCTTTTTCTTTTGTGTTTTTCAATGTTTCTAAATTATAAAAAACCCTAAAAAATTCTTCGTTATCCTCTTTTATGTTTAATTCTTATCTCTTTACCCTCTCATTGTTTAATTCTCCACAATGATCGATTTTCCACCATATCATCCCCATGATCCTCGGACCATGGAGGATTTCTATCGTCCAACACTGATCGGTAGAGGAGGACCGATCACTCCTACATCAGTTCCGGGAACCGATTTCAAATTGAAAAATCATATGGTTCGACTGATCCGACAAAATTGCCAATTTCACGGATTTCGAGATGAGGATGCAAACGAACACTTAAATAAATACTTATCAATCACTCAATCCATAAAGCAAAAAGGAGTTTCCCAAGATAACATCCGGTTGAATCTCTTTCCATTCTCTTTATCCCACGAAGCTGAATCTTGGTTTTATACTCTTAAAACCCATTCAATTCATACTTGGGAAGAGATGTTCCTCAAGTTTCTTTCAAAATACTTTCCAGATTCTAAAACGGTGCAGCTTAGGAAAGACATTCTGACTTTCCAGCAATTGCCCAAGGAATCAGTATTTGAAGCTTGAGAGAGATTCAAATCGTTATTGCGGAAATGTCCTGACCATAAAATTTTGCTTCTTGATCTAATCCTAACCTTTTATAATGGTATAACTCTGATTGATCGAGACAAAATCTTGTTGGCAGCCGGTGGGAATCTCATGCGGAAAACTCCTCAAGAAGCTTATGATTTGATCGAGAATATGACACTTCATCATTATCAATGGGAGGTGTACTTTCTCATAAGAATTTGCTTATTGATGACATCAACCCGACCCTCCCTCCCGAGGTTTTTGTTGAAAATGACCAAAAGAGCTTTAATAATGATATTCAAATTAAGGAAAATGAAAAATTTGCTTTTGAGGATGATGAATTGATCTTAATTGTTATCAAAATCATTCTTCCCTTCATCACATATGATGTGACTTCTCCTCTCCTTCACTCCGTCGGGAGTGAGGATACCATCTTTGACCCCGGTATCATCGTTTATGGTTGCTATTCCTTTGAACCGTGGGTATCTCGTCGGTGTGAAACTTTCATATGCTTCAATGTTTATCCAAACCTCTTGAACGAAAGTCTGATTGAGATTATCTTTTCCACATGCTCCCCAAAGGACATTTAAATTCGGGGCGAGTCAAGCTATACGACTCGATAAAAAACAAGCACTTCGTGGGAGGCACCTGATGAACTCAAATAAGTACATTTTATTACCATCATTTATCCTATTTATTTGACTTGTTTTATTTTATTATCTGTGAGAATTGATACGTTAATGTTTACTTTTGTAATTCTCAGGTAAAAACAAGTATTATGTGAAACTTGGCGATTTTGGACTAATTATGGAGCAAAACAAGCAAGAAGTTAAGAGTCTACTGAAATGTACAAGATCAAGATCATTCTGCTCCAGATACGCCGCATCCTACTTCTTACATACGGCACATCACTATCAAGATTTCACAAGTTATAATCCAAGACGGCAAAGGACATGCGCCACATAGAGAAATGAAGTTACGCCGCATCTTCTGGCGGTGTACGAATATTCCTGAATATATTAATCTTGGACCCCACGTGAAGTTAAGTCAATGCGCCGCATCTACTTATTCAATGCGCCGCATCTTACCCTCAGACAGAAACTATAAATACCCCAAGGCCAGACGAATTTCGTGGGATTTTACACGTGCAATATACCTAGTACGAGAAGACAGAAACCCTAGGACGAAGTCAGACAAATTAGCAGCACAAGACACACCTTGAACGAAGATACGAGAGCTGTAAGAAGGTCCTGCATGTATTCAATTCATTAAGTAGTTTTGTTTTATTGTATTAGTACACTTTAATTCATCAGGATTGATGGGCTTGTGTCATTGATTTAATCATGCACTTCAACTCCCCTTAAAATTGCTTTCCCATTAATTAAAGTTTATATGTTGATGTCTTTGGTGACTTTTATTAGTGCATTGATAACATCTGTGTCTAGCTGAGCATTGATCGGGTCGCCATGCCTCTGTCCTCGCCTATTTATTTTATCGCCTATGCATTCTATCGTTTGTAGAAAAGTAGGAAGAAAGGGTAAGTAGGATAGACATAAGTAATCATTAAGGGTTTACTCGCCGATAAGATTAGAGCCAACGAGAAAGGGTTAATTACATACACTTCATATAAAACTAGCAATAAAACAAGTGACAAGCTACTTAACTATCAGGACAGGTCTTCTTATTGTCTCAAGTATCTATCTGTGTACGTGTGTGCGAATCGCTGATTCGTGCCTATTAGTTTAGTTTATATTTAATCATAACCAAACCGTGTCAGTCTCTCAGGCTGAACCCCCTTGCGTTAGATTAGGTTGTATAGCTAACTTAAGATATTAAAATACTGATTAGAATAACTAGATAATACGCTCCACTCTTAGTGATCGACACTCTACTTACCATTATATTCATACTGACCAGGTACACTGCTCGTTAAAGTGTGTGTTATTGATAAGTCGGCTAAATATAAATTTAAAACTTGAATACTGCTAAAACCACAACGACATACCGTGGGTATAAAAATTAGAGCATAACACGCACGCATCAAGTTTTTGGCGCCGTTGCCAGGGAGTGAATTGTTATTATCTGTTAATTTGATTAGTATTTTAATTAGGTTTTAATTTCTAACCGCTAACCCTGTTGTATATTAGTTAAATTGCATTCATTGTATTATTTGCATATTTTCTGTTTTTGTGTGTTTTTATTTTCTTTAATTTTTGTTTGTTTTTGTTTGTTTTTGTTTGTTTTTATTTTTGTTTTTATTTTTCTATTTTCTTGTATTCTGCTTTCGTTGTACTGAGCTAATTCAAACGATACGGCGCATCTATTTTCATAGATACGGCGTATTGCGTTTAATTTTTATAAAATACAACGCGTTTAATAAATTCGATACGACGCATCTTTCCCCAAGATACGGCGTATTCTGTTTTTAATAAGAAATTTTTCTAAACCCTAACGCCATACGGCGCATCTGTTTTTACAGATACGGCGTACTTATTATTTAAATTAAAAACTGTTTTCGAATTATTTAACAGATACGACGCATCGATTTCTATCGATACGGCGCATCTTCCGAATAAAAAATCTTGTATTTTGAAACGTAACGAAAATACGACGCATTAACTTTTGTTAATACGACGCATTTAATTTTAATAAATATAATTGATTTTTGATAAATTAAACCGATACGGCGCATCCTAAATTATAAGCGGCGTATCTGCTTTCTGAATAAAAGTCTGGTTAAATTTTAACGATTATAAGATACGGCGTATCCAACTTTTTGGATACGGCGCATCGTCTGCAGATATCAGTAACTTTTATTTTTCGTATTCCATTTTCGTTGTTAATTTTCTGATATATTACTTTCTAGAACATACCCTACTGATGCTTTTGTGATGGTTTCAGGAAGTGCATGACCAGGAGTTCTACTAAGAACTTGATTCAACCTTTCGAAGATCCTGAACGAGCCCTACATTCGCTTAAAAGGCTTTGAAAACACAAAAAGCTTTGATATCTCAAGTTCGTTCGAGCTTGATTACTTTTCTGAAGAAAAAGAGGAAGTAGAAACAGAAATAATGACGGAAAACACTACTATGGAGGAATACATGAACAAAATCCGTGCTGATTACACTTCGGGAGTTGCTAGGCCAAAGTTTGATGAAAAGTCAAAATTTGAGTTGAAGGGTCAGTTTCTCAAGGAGCTGAACGTGAGTCTAACTTGAAGACTCTGGAATAAAGACAAGTGCTGACCGGGAGACAACCCGGAGAAATTTTTTTACTATTCTGTTCTGTCGAGTCTGTCAGACCCGCAGAAGATACGGCGCATCTCCATCCTAAGATGCGACGCATCTCCTGCACTGGTCATATCTTTATTTTCTGCATTTTTATTTTTGACTTTAAAACTTTTTGTCAGTTTATTTAATGCGGCGCATCCCTGGTTAAGGATGCGACGCATCTTGTATTCTGATCCGTACTTATTCCAGGCTCGATACGGCGTATCTTCTTCCATAAGATACGGCGTATCGACTGACCTGATGATTTTCATTTTAATTTTTTTTAAGTTTTATTTTTACTAACTACTAATGTATTATGCAAGTTTGAACTTTCTTAACTCAGGTGTGTTAAAGTCTGAATGGTATTATAGATTCCTGCATTTCCTGTGGATACATCACTTATGAAGCTTAAACGTTCTCATCCACAAGAAAGATGATTTTTGCTCTTACACTAATAATGGAGGATCATACCGAGCAAATCACAGGGGAGTTTTTCTGTTCTAATTCTTTTATTTTCCAGTTTTTAACCTTTGATACAAACAACGAGGACGTTGTTTAACTTAAGTGGGGGGATTGGAGAATTAGAACACTTACTTGTCCTAAAATTTTTCAAAATATGCTTTAAATGCACTTAATATATCAAAATTTAAAATTTTTAGCATGTTTTTCTTTAAAGTCTAAATTACATACCTGCACACATAACATTATTTTCAAAAATTGTGAACTTTTCAAAATTCACAAATCTATGAGTGTGCCGGTGACTTGTAAACTTTAGAACTTGGCTTGTATACTATTCGAGACCACCATAATAAGTATTATTTATATAATTGGAATGACTTGTCTAAATTGGTAAATTTCTAGGATTACACCCAAATAGCCTTTATATGTTATGTGATATTAACTAACTACACTGGTTAGTTAACTGCCGTATAAACCCTTTTGTTACTCTCACTTTTAGAGTAAGATACCCCTAGAAAAACACTCAGAGCCATTCCTTTCGTTTCTTACACCTTTGTTATAATGTTTCGTTACACCCTTACACCTTAGCCTACCCTGTAGATTAAAATCCGTGGTTGGTTAATTGCTTTAGGCAAAGTGTGTTTCCTTACATTACCTGTGTTCGCGTGCGTAATTCATTATCTTTGGTTGAGTCAGGAAATTGCACAATGCAATTGGTATGAAAGTAAATATTGTATATCTTTGAGTTTATTTTTCGTGTGTTTACTACTTTCACTATTACAGTTATTTCTGAAAGTATGAAGAGTATGGAAAAATTATCCGGAAAAAAAAGTGATAGAAAAGTTGTGAAATTTTACACATATATGTTGATGTCAAAAAAAAAAAAAAAAAAAAAAAAAAAAAAAACGAAAAAATAGAAAAGAAAAAGAAAAAGGAAAAGTTGGAAATTTGTTTTAACCAACTTATGTAAAGTTTTGTATTAAGTGGGCGATATCACCACTATTTGTTATATATTATATTTATGGATTGAATGGGAGTTGGCCGTTATGGGAACGCCAACTAAGGTTATTCTTTGATTGAGATCTTGTTGAGTATAATTCGTGTCTACCTAAAGCGTGTGTTTCAAGTGTTAAAGCGTGAGGTATTCAATGATATGAGACTTATTCATGGGATGGTTGGGATAGTGATTAACCACACTTAGGATTTTAATTTATCTGTTTTGTTTATTTTTCATTTTACACCAATTTGTATCCCAAATATTATCTATACCCTATATCATTCTTTATCCAAACCTTTGATTTATTGAGATTAGGGATTTGAGCAATCTTAAGTATCGTAGTCGTGGATCCGGCTATGTATTTATGATTTTGTCGCCCTTTTTGATATAATATTATTGGTAAAAATTACTTGGTCCTATCTTTAGCCTATTCGAGTTAAGGATTTGAGCAATTGCAAGTATCGTGTTCGTGGATTTGATCATGTATTTGTGATTTTGTCGCCTTTTCTGGAATTTGAAATCGATAGAGATTAAGAAGAATGATTAACCCTTAACCAATAAACCCTTTTTACCGCTTTAGACTTGTTATTCCTTGGCTTTAGTGGGGGAGATGCGTATACTTGTCAAGCTTATGATAGAATATTCGTCACGACTGGACAGTTAAACGATTAGATTTGCTTTTATCAAAATATTTTATTTTATTTCTAATTCGTTAAGTGTTTGGTTGTGTGATTATGACAAAACGAATACATGCTTAAATATAAAAATAAATCCTAATATCTTTTAGGATACATTTTCATAAGATTTATTCTAAGGTTTACTTGGGGACAAGTAAAGTTCAAGTGGGGGGATATTTGATGAACTCAAATAAGTACATTTTATTACCATCATTTATCCTATTTATTTGACTTGTTTTATTATATTATCTGTGAGAATTGATACGTTAATGTTTACTTTTGTAATTCTCAGGTAAAAACAAGTATTATGTGAAACTTGGCGATTTTGGACTAATTATGGAGCAAAACAAGCAAGTTAAGAGTCTACTGAAATGTACAAGATCAAGATCATTCTGCTCCAGATACGCCGCATCCTACTTCTTACATACGGCGCATCACTATCAAGATTTCACAAGTTATAATCCAAGACGGCAAAGGACATGCGCCGCATAGAGAAATGAAGTTACGCCGCATCTTCTGGCGGTGTACGAATATTCCTGAATATATTAATCTTGGACCCCACGCTAAGTTAAGTCAATGCGCCGCATCTACTTATTCAATGCGCCGCATCTTACCCTCAGACAGAAACTATAAATACCCCAAGGCCAGACGAATTTCGTGGACTTTTACACGTGCAATATACCTAGTACGAGAAGACAGAAACCCTAGGACGAAGTCAGACGAATTAGCAGCACAAGACACACCTTGAACGAAGATACAAGAGCTGTAAGAAGGTCCTGCATGTATTCAATTCATTAAGTAGTTTTGTTTTATTGTATTAGTACACTTTAATTCATCAGGATTGATGGGCTTGTGTCATTGATTTAATCATGCACTTCAACTCCCCTTAAAATTGCTTTCCCATTAATTAAAGTTTATATGTTGATGTCTTTGGTGACTTTTATTAGTGCATTGATAACCTCTGTGTCTAGCTGAGCATTGATCGGGTCACCATGCCTCTGTCCTCGCCTATTTATTTTATCGCCTATGCATTCTATCGTCTGTAGAAAAGTAGGAAGAAAGGGTAAGTAGGATAGACATAAGTAATCATTAAGGGTTTACTCGCCGATAAGATTAGAGCCAACGAGAAAGGGTTAATTATATACACTTCATATAAAACTAGCAGTAAAACAAGTGACAAGCTACTTAACTATCAGGACAGATCTTCTTATTGTCTCAAGTATCTATCTGTGTACGTTTGTGCTAATCGCTGATTCGTGCCTATTAGTTTAGTTTATATTTAATCATAACCAAACCGTGCCAGTCTCTCAGGCTGAACCCCCTTGCGTTAGATTAGGTTGTATAGCTAACTTAAGATATTAAAATACTGATTAGAATAACTAAATAATACGTTCCACTCTTAGTGATCGACACTCTACTTACCATTATATTCATACTGACCGGGTACACTGCTCGTTAAAGTGTGTGTTATTGATAAGTCGGCTAAATATAAATTTAAAACTTGAATACTGCTAAAACCACAACGACATACTGTGGGTATAAAAATTAGAGCATAACACGCACGCATCAGCACCCCATGCTTATCCTTCTATCTACTTTCTATTTTCTAATAAGTGACGTGAGGAGGTCTACCTCTTCCATTTCTCGTGTTTCGTGGTTGTTTATGCTGTGTCTAGGATTTGCCCGAATTATGAAGACTCTCGTGCTCGTGGTTTTGTCTTTCTCCACTCGAGTCTCATCCTTCGTTGCTTTTATGGGAAATCATATATCCAAATCTTATCGACTAACATTTATCTATTTGGCATAATTATTAAACGGCCTTAGAATTATGTAGGAGAACCCTTACCTTTTAGACATTAGGGACAATGTCTCGTTTTAGTCTTGGGGGGGAGGTAATCTTTCGATTTGATTTTTTACCTTGCACTTTGCCGTTTACTCTCGCAACTCCGTTTTTCCTCCAAAAAAATGAAAAAATTGAAAAAAAATGAGAAAATTTAAAAATTATTTTGAAAAAAATCATAAGTGTTTTGACACATTGTTGACTTTCCGCTGGTGAGAGTAGGAATAAAA
This sequence comes from Artemisia tridentata subsp. tridentata, assembly GCA_021014915.2. Taxonomy (NCBI): domain Eukaryota; kingdom Viridiplantae; phylum Streptophyta; class Magnoliopsida; order Asterales; family Asteraceae; genus Artemisia; species Artemisia tridentata. The sequence continues at coordinate 13,394,282 of CP139506.1, read as the reverse complement.
TTTTGACTTGACCGGGCGTGTTGAGCCCTAGCTTGTCCCCTTAACCTTTATAATCAATAAGCTTTTGCTAGTCTCTTATACAAGGAGCTATAAAACGCGAATTCTTTTTAAAGAGTTTGCAAGTTCCCATAATTGACTTTATATATGCATAGCTTGATTATTTGGCTAAGCATTCGCGGATCTTATTATTTAAGATTTTAAATTTGCTAATAACGAGAAATGATAGAGTTATTTATAAGTTAGATTGCTAAGCGTGGAGTAGTTGGATCTCTTTAGAGCCCATCGAGGTTACTTGTGGCTTTTTGTTCCCATCAGCTTGTAGGCGCGTTTCACCCAATAATAGTACTCTAGGAATAATTAAAGGTATTTTGGTTTTAGCGATAATTAGTTTTTACTCCTTCTTAAGAAAATCCTTGCTTATAAGAGTCGGGTACACATCAGAAACCCTCATCAGATTTACCATCAAATTTTTCCAAATGGTCTAAGGTATTGACATGACAACCAAATGGCCTTAGAAAACCTAAAGCACGTGTTCTACCTCTAAACAGTTCATATGGTGTCTTGTTCTGAGGTTTGACAAATAAAACCCTGTTTTGCACATAACAAGCAGTATTAACTGCTTCAGCCTAAAAAGTGATGGGCAGCTTAGAATCAGCTAATTAACATGGTCCTAGCAGCCTCTATTAGTGTCCTATTCCTCCTTTCAGAAACCCCATTCAACTGAGGAGTTCTAGCTACACTAAACTCTCTCTTATTACCTTTTTCCCTACAGAAATCATCCATAACTCTATTCTTAAACTCTGTCCCATTGTCACACCTGATGATTTTTACTTTCTTATCAACTAGGTTTTCTATTTCAGTTATAAAAGTGTTAAGAATGCTAGTTGTCTCATCCTTAGATCCTAGAAAGAAAACCCATGTGAATCTACTAAAATCATCAGTTACTACAAGACAGTACTCCTTATGTTGAGGATCTAACACACTTAGAATGTGTTGAGGATACTTTGAGCTTATATCAACAAGTATGCGGAATCTACTTGATGATACTTAGAAGACTTGTTTAATGTAACAGTAATGGACAATGTAGATGAACAATGAACACAGAATATAACTCCAAACGATTCAATAATATTAGATGTAATACGAGTGATCTCTGACATCACTAGGGTTACAAAATCTTGAATCTTAACAAAAACGTATATCAACATCTAACCTAGGACCTCCTTTTATAGCACAAGGAGTCCTTTACAAGATAAGTATCTATCCGTATAATTCTAAGTAAATAATATATACATACAATCTTTTCTATACTTATCCTTCTACACGTCTCCTAGAGCAGTATCTTCATGCAGCAGTTAGTCTTGTATACTAGCAGTACTAACTTAGAAGTTTGTACTGGTAGTTGTCTTCAACAGTCTTCAACTTACACTAGCAGTTTGTACTGTTAGTGTTATCTTCAGCAGTACTAAGTCAAAACTAAGTCTTCAACATTTAATTCCTAACAAAAACCATTCCTAATAATAAACCAACGTAAAATATTGTTCATGTTTGTTCATTTAACTAAACGAACGTAAAATATTATTCATGTTCGTTCATTTAATAAAGAGTAAATTACATGGTTCATCCCTAAGTTTTGGGGTAAATCCCTAATTGAGTCCCTATATTTCTTTTGTTGCATGATTGATCCCTATGTTGAAACTATTGCACACCGTTCGTCCTTATCGCTAACTGTCGTTATTTTCTCCATTAGCTCTCAGTCGTCAAGTGACAACGTTAGTCCATTAACCAAACGATCGTTTGCAACGTTACTCCTTTACACTAACAGTCGTTTCTAATTAAATAAAATTTTGGTTTTCTTACGTAACTCGTCTGTTTTCTTACGTTTTTGTCCATTTTTATATGTTTTCGTCTGTTTTTATACGTTTTTGCCCGTTTTGCTACGTTTTCGTCTTTTTTTTATATGTTTTCGTCCATTTTTCTTACGTTTTTACACGTTTTCGTTAGTTTTTACACGATTTCATCCTTTTTTATACGTTTTCGTCCGTTTTAACATGTTTTCGTCCATTTTCTTACGTTTTCGCCCGTTTTGGTACGTTTTCTTATGTTTTTGTCTGTTTTTATAGGTTTTCGTCCGTTTTTATACATGTTCATCCATTTTTACATATTTTCGTTCGTTTTTACACACTTTCGTCCGTATTTATACGTTTTCGCTCGTTTTGTTATGTTTTCTTACGTTTTCGCCTGTTTTGCTACGTTTTCATATGTTTTCGCCTGTTTTTCTTACATTTTTATTCGTTTTCGTCCGTTTTTATACGTTTTGTCTATTTTTACTCGTTTTTGTCTGTTTTTATACATTCTCGTCCGTTTTGCACGTTTTCGTCCATTTTCACACGTTTTCGTTCGTTTTTAATCGTTTTCGTCCATTTCTCTTACGTTTTCATATGTTTTTAAACGTTTTCATATGTTTTATATGTTTTCGTCCATTTTTATACTTCTTCATCCGCTTTTATTACGTTTTTATTCGATTTTATACGTTTTAAAAACGGGCAAAAACTTATAAAAAGGGACGAAAACGTGTAAAAATAAACGATAACGTATAAAAACGGAAAAAACGTAACAAAATAGGCGAAAACCTATAAACAAGGACAAAAACATATAAAAGCAGACGAAAACTTAAGAAAAATGGACGAAAACGTATAAAACGAACGAAAACGTGTGAAAATGGTCGAAAATGTGCAAAACGGACGAAAACGTATAAAAAGGGACAAAAACGAGTAAAAGGGACGAAAACTTGTAAAAACAAACGAAAACTTGTAAAAACGATAGATAAACGGACAAAAACATATAAAAATAGACGAAAACATAGCAAAACGGGCGAAAACGTATAAAAAAGGGATAAAAACGTATAAATGTAAGAAAACGTAACAAAACGGTCGAAAACGTGTAAAAACGGATGAAATGTGTAAAAACGGATGAACACGTATAAAAATGGACGAAAACCTATAAGAACAGAGTAAAACATATGAAAACGTACCAAAACGGGTGAAAACGTATAAAAATAGATGAAAACGTAATAAAAGCGGATGAAAACATGTGAATACGGACAAAAACGTGTAAAACGAACAAAAATGTATAAAAACAAACAAAAACGTGTAAAAACGGGCGAAAACATAAGAAAAACGGACAGAAACGTATAAAAACGGACGAAGACGTAGCAAAATGGTCGAAAAATATAAAAACGGACCAAAACGGACATAAACGTAAGAAAACGGACGAGTTACGTAAGAAAACCAAATTTTTATTTATTTAGAAACGACTATTAGTATAAAGGACTAACGTTGCAAACGATCGTTTGGTTAACGGACTAACGTTGTCACTTGAAGACTGAGAGCTAACGGAGAAGATAACGACAGTTAGCGATAAAGACGATTAGTGTGCAATAGTTTCAACATAGAGATCATGAAAAAAAAATTAAAAAAAAATAAATAAAAAATAGAGACTCGGATTTACCCCAAACCATTTACTCTCTAATAAATAAGATAACATAAACTAACTTTTTACCGAACTGTTCACCTCCTTTACAGCCTACTCCTATAGGATCCTTGTTCTACCTGTTTACTACATTATGACACACCTGAAACAACCACTTCACACCAACTAAATTCAAACTGCACCTTCTTCATATTTTTAATTTGAAGATGAAGATATGATTCATCAAACCCACAAAATAAAATGATTTAAAAAAGTAACTAAATCCATATTTCACTACTCATTCGAAAATTCAGATGCTTTCTGATGATCAAGTACTTTTCCTTTTTCTTATTATTATTATTATTATTATTATTATTATTATTATTATTATTATTATTATTATTATTATTATTATTATTATTATTATTATTATTATTATTATTATTTATTATTATTATTATCAAGGTTGCAAAAATCGCGAATCGGTAGTCGGGCGGTCGACCACCTTGTAGCCTGTAATCGGTCTAGGCGGGATTAATCGGTGATTAATCGGATTGGCATTACTGACAAATTTGAGTTATTTCCGACAAGTTTTGTGTATTTCCGGTGAGTTTTAGGTATTTCCGGCAAGGTATTTTCTAAAAAACAACTTGTAATAGACTTAAGCAGTTACTATAAGTGATCAAAATAAGTTTATAGTGAGTTTTGGGTACTTCCGGCAAGATTTATAGGTTTCCGGAAAGTTTAACCACCATTGACCGCCGTTGATCGTCGTTGACCACGGTTGACCTATTTGTTTGACCCAGTTACATAAATCGGCAAGGTCGGTGGCCTTGTAGCACCTAATCGGCGATTAATCGGCCTTGTAGACCTTTTTTTGCAACAATGATTATTATATATATATATATATATATATATATATATATATATATATATATATATATATATATATATATATATAGACTTTCTTGCGAGAACCATCTTATCTGCGAGAACTGACAGAACCACCAAAAACATACATGCACGCCTTCAATAATTGTATTTTTGCACATATATTCTAAAAACAGCATATATGTTTTAAAAAAAAACATGGTTGTTCTAAAGAATTTGATAAGAAATTGGAAATACAAAATTTTTCTTTGAAGGTGTGCATGTATGTTCTTATAAGGCGTGCAATGACAATATTGCGGCCGTGTGTAAGGTTTTTGTGAAAAAAGAGGATGAGTTTATGATGATATTGAATAACATAGGTGGATACTTACGATTATTGATGATTTGCATGTATTTTTATTTTATTTTAAAAGGCGTGCATGTATATTTTTGGTGGTTCTGTCAGTTCTCGCAGATAAGATGTTTCTCGCAAAAAAGTCTCCCTATATATATATATATATATATATATATATAATATATATATATATATATATATATATATATATATATTTTAATTTTTTTTATTTATTAAAAACGACATTTTCATTAGAATAAACATAGGATTACAAGAAATTAGTGGGGAGCCTCGACACTAACTGGGCCCCCACACCTTTAGCAATAGCAAAACTAATGCTACTGAAAATACTAATAGCAGAACGCGCTCCAATGTCTTAAGTTATTGAGAACTACCGGATCCACTTTGTAAGGTCACCGCATCTGTCTCAAGTTCCCCCAGAGAGGAGAATGAGAAAGGGAGGAACCCATAACCAATTTCCGCACACAGTTAGCCCCATACTTGACGCGTTTACGTTTATTATTATTATTATTATTATTATTATTATTATTATTATTATTATTATTATTATTATTATTATTATTATTATTTTTTCCGATTTCTGATATGGGTTTTTGGATTTGATTGATTTTGAGCAGTTTGTTTTGGATTTTGGTGTGTTTTTTATAGTGGTTTTATGGTATATGTTTTGTAATTTATGTGTTATTTTGGAATGATGTTTTGATTGTTAATTAGGTTTTCATTTATGCAAATTGTTTGATTTTATTTATATTAAGGTTCAAGATTAATACTTTTTTGAGTTTGGATTGAATTAGGTGTGGTAGTGTTTTTGTGACTAAGATGTTTGTGTTTAAATGGTTATCAACAAGTTTAGTTGGTCAATAATGATGAATTTGTTATTTTGAATTTTGATGTAAAGTTTTCTGTGTTATTTTCGGTTTTCATGTTGAGAAAAAAGTTGTTGTGATGGTCAATAATGATTGAATTAATTGTATTAACGCGGTGTTTGACATTGTGTTTTGCAATTGCTGCTTATCTTTTTATTACAAATAAACAGTTTTGAGGGTATTTGGGATTACTTATCCATACTGCTTATCTAAGTATTAGCGATTGAAATAATTTGTTTTAGATAATTTTGTGTAATACATTGGAGTATAACGTTTATTTTTGTTATGCAGAAACCTATAGTTCCTACTAATTTCTACAGGGGAGTGCGTGATTCAGAGCTCATAGGAGCTACACAAGAGAGGTTACATTTTATTCATGTTCATGTCTCAGATACATAATCTTCCTCATTATTCTCACTAATATCTATTTGGGTCATCTGCAACAGGGCCTTCTGCTCTTTGCTAACGGTGCAGGCCTCAGCACATTTAATATATGAAGCATCTGTAAGACTTTTTATTAGAGATATTGGTAGATATCATGACAGGTGTTTGACTATTATTTGTTTCATTTTGCAGACACGTTATTACGTGCAATCACGCATTAAAATTAATGAATACAGAGATGGGGTGATTCTGGTGAGAAGGATATGACATGATGACGCCAATGATACTAATGACGCTTAATGACGCCAAAGATAGCAATGTGTGTCATGTTTAATTTAACTATTTCTTTGTAAGCATAATGACGCCAAAGACACCAACTAATCTTAAAGTCAGAGACGGAGATGAGTAAAATGGAATTCGTGTTGAAACCCTCTGCAACTGCAGAGAAGATTTAAAGAAGAAGGTTCACGCCGTGATTGATAAATTTGCCGAACGTGGTCTTAGGTTTTTTTGGTGTAGCAAGACAGGTTTGTGTAAATCTTCTTTTGATACACGAGTAACATGTTCTTTTAATCTGTTTCTTATCTGATCAATGGTTTTTTTGGTAGACTTAGCGCTGGTGGTCCATGGGAGTTTGCTGGACTATTGTCCCTTTTTGATACACCAAGATACGACAGTACTTTGACTATCCGAAGAGCTCTATATCTTGGTGCTAATGTCAAGATGATAACTGGGAAATATAGCTATATACATACTTATTTATCCTATAGGTGATAAGGTTGCTATTGTCAAGGAAACTGGTAGACGTCTTTGTTGGAATATGGTAGTTGGATCCGCATGTTATACGGTTAGAAATACGTGAGCCTATTGGGGGCACACACGTTAATACACGAAGAGTGCGTTTATTATGTATTTAATATATATAACTCGTTTATATTTATTAAATATATAATATGTTTCACGATATTTATTTAATGACCGTTAGTTATCGGTGGACGCTAAATAGCTAATAGGCTTTTGTAATTAATTAACGATGGGCTAGATAATTAATAAAAGCCCATAATGCACTATGAGTCCATACACTAGAATGATCAGCCGAATGAGATGTATAGAAGGCCTTGGCTTGTTGATTAAGAAATTGTATTAGGGTTTAGAATTTTTAAACCTATATATATAAAATTGCTTCAATAAGATATTGGGGGTTGATATGATATATGCTCTACTCCAACATCTATACTCAAATCGGAAGAAAGAAAGAAATATAAACAATAACCAAAAGTTGTTTGTCTGTTTCTTTTCCATTCGTACAAGTAGGAAGAACCAAAATATATATTGGATATAATAGTTTTGTTTTCTTTTACTTAGACAATCAATCGAACGTATACCCTTTCGGTATTCGATTGTTTTATTACAAAAACTATACACTTGTTGTTAGTTACGTGAAGCAACCACTAGCATGGTAACGTATTTGTTTGACGTGTTTGTGTGAGCAACCGTAGAGGTGGTATTTTAACCACTATCAGTTTCTTTTGCGGGTGTCAACGAGGGTTAGTTTTCTTGTTCTCTTTTATTCTTTATTTGTTTATTATACGTGTTAACTATAATTGTAAACTAGATCCATTATCCGCTGCGTACTCGTAGTTAATGGTTAACTTGATTATAAAATCACAACAGTGGCATCACGAGCCATCTCGTTTATCGATTATGGGTTACACGATTTAATAAACACGCGAAAAGGCTGCATGAAATCTAACTTAGTTATTTGTTTTATTTTTATTTTGACAACTATAATGCAATACTTGTCATTAATTAATAAAAAATAATAAGACACACATGAATAAATTAACGGTTAATTAGATACATAAAATAGCAAAAATTAAAAGTTAATAAGTTTGCCATGATTATTTTATGTGTGTATTCCGGCTATAAGACCTACGCAATCACTTTTTGTGATGCATGTGGCGATCTAGGCACTTGATGAAAACCTAGTGAGGGTCTTATGGTTCTTTTTTTGAGGAAGACTTGCTAGAGTTCTCGGATCTAAATGTTTACTTGTTAATATTATTGTCATTTTTTTTTAGTATTATGTTCTTTAGTGATTTTTGTTTTTAGCCTACATGTTTACACGCCCAAAACTAAAATAAAAGAGGACTAATACATATAAAAAGATGACATTAATATGGTCTTAATTTACACGCCTAAATACCATACTCATTGTGACCTGCTATTTGATTCGTGGAAAATTGTTTTTTGTAAAATTAAGTGACCTAAATTATTGAAACAAGTTTTCATTAAATTAAAAACTGGACGCTATGGACACTTGGGGAGTACGGCTCACCCACTAGAACAAACTATAAGGGGGGTTTCAGGAGGTGCGCACAGTCACACCTAAAGGATTTCCGGTCATAGCTTCGCGCTGACCTGGTCCTCCGCCTCCTTGCGAGTTCGATTGGAGCTACTGATGAAGCGAAAAGTGCACCGCTTTTAAGGGGTCATTTAAGCCCTAAATCGTATTTATTTGATCAAATATTGCCCTAAATCGTTCCTTTTGTCATTTTAGGTACTTTTGAAGAGAAATCTGGAAAAGGAGGCATTTTGGACGTTTTTGGAGCATAAAAGTGAAGAAAACGACAAAGTCTCAAAATTGTGCTGAAAGTTACCTTTGACGGCGTCACATTTTACTCTGGACGGCGTCATGGCTTGGCAAGAAAAGGTGGACGTGAAATTTACTCATGATAAGCCAGTGAAAATAGTATGTGAATTCTGACGGCGTCACGCTTTAACCTGATCAAGGGCGTCACGGCTTAAATCAAAGAGGGACGGCGTCACGTTCAATAGCTGACGGCGTCAAGCCTTGATAAGCCAGAACGGGTTTTGGAGAGCTAAAGAGGGACGGCGTCAAGAAGGTCATCCGGGAACCCTAGAAGCGGCGAGGTGACGGCGTCACACTCCATAAGGTGACGCCGTCAGATGTAAAAATCTATATATAGTTTTCTAATTTTTTGTCATTAAGAGAGAGCTTAGTGTGGAATTTTTGGAGAGAAAACCCTAGGACGATTTTAGCATCTTTTTCAAGGCTTTTTGCCTTGAGATCTTCCATGTTACATTGAAAGATAAGTTATCAATTAATCATTCAATATGTCTATGTGTTGTTTGATTTTATCTTGTTCTTGTCTTTTGTTTAACATGTTAGGCTAGATTTATCTTGTGTTTGCTTAGATCTAATGAAACCTAGCTATTGATTATTGGTTATTAGTGTGTTATTAGTTGTATTGGATGATTGTTTATCTATGTTAGGCTTAAGAAAACTGGCTAACTTCCTATTCGGTAACTTGCTTGAACGTCTTAAGAAACATGAACCAAATGCGTACTAAAGGTTTTTATGGTTGTATTTAATGCACAAGCGAATTCTAGTGATCCCATGTTAGGAGCTTCCTAGCCGGCTCGACATAGGAGTGAAGTAGGAGCTTGTAGAGTTGGGGAAGTACGTACGCCACCCCACGATTGATATTAAGGAATACACCCGTCATCCACGCGACTAATACACACTAATCAACCGGTAAAAGATAGTTAGGGAGTAAGGAAATCTAAGTAAACACATTTCTCTACACATAAGTTTCTCACCAACATTTTATTTTCAGTTATTTACTTTATTTGCATTTGTAGTTATTTGGGTTAGTTGACTAGCAACTAATTCCGCCCACTCCTTCAAAACCGAGATTTTACTTGCTTTCATAAAAAAAATATAAAAACATAAAAAGAATCTTCCTCAACCTTTAGACCTATTAGAGTAGTTTTTCATACCTAACGAACACTATTCCCTGTGGAGAACGATCAATCCCCCGTACTTACCACTACACTATACTACATCGGTCAGGTACACTGCCTGGTGGGGTTGTAAGCCTCTTGAGATCCCTCGAGAGGTAAAACCTGTTGTAAGGTTACAAAACCACGCATCAAGTTTTTGGCGCCGCTGCCGGGGAGTAGTTATTGCTTAGGTTGAAATTTTATTTTTATTAGGTCTACTCACAAGATTCCTATCAAGTGAGATTTTTTCTTTTTATTTTGTAGCTTTCTCGTAGTCTATCTTTTCTTTGTGATTTTGTTTGTAATTTGCTTCAAATGGACTCTTCACTTAGATTTCTAAGATTGCAAGATATGGTTGAGTGGCTAGAACACCAAGAAGTTCAAAATACCTCATTTAGAGACACTTATGAATCATATGAGCCTTCACCTAGGATAGATTCTTATGAACAACCTCCATGTTTAGGATCTTGTTTTAGTGAGGCTAATAGGAAAAGCGACCTAGTTTGCCAAGGAATTGTGGATAGAGCCGTATCAATAAACCATAAGTTGGATGAAGCACTAGGTTTGTTATTATCACTACCTAAGAAAATAATTGACGAGGATATAGGTGATCTTGACACGTGGAATGATGAGGTAAACACCATAAGCCCACAAAATACTCAACCATCATTTGAGGCACCCACACCGCCCGTGACTTACCCGGAAGAAGTAGAAGAGACTTTAGGAATCTCGATGGAGGTAGAACCCTTGGACCAAGCACAACTAGAGGATATAGGTTTGCACACTTTTAGTGATGACCTTACTCATAGTTCTAGGGAATTTCCTAGTGTTGATGAATTGGAACCTCAACCTTTACACAACTTTTCATCCTTAGATTTACATCTAGGAGAAAAAAGAGGAACCGACCCACCCATCAACCAATATTATCCGGGTAGTTTTAGGATGAAGGAAGCCATTCACTCACCCCCTTCACCTCACGTGGCATATTCACACCCTAAGGGTGTGTATCGCTACTTTCACCCGCACTTAATCCTAAGTGTAGGGAAAACCTCCCCTATTTTTGTTAAATAAGGGTAGAGTCAGGCTCGTGACTCGAACAAAAACAAGCGCTTATTGGGAGGCAACCCAAGCTTTATTTGCTTTATTTGTTTGATTGTTTGTTTATTTAATTTTATTTGTTTCCGTATGCATTTCTTATTCTTTTTGTTTACTGTTCATGTCTCAAATATAAATTGTGAAAATGCTTTATTTTGTTTTTAACTTCGTCTTAACTACGTATAAAGGTATTTTGCAAAAGATAAGTGTAAGGGAAATCCAAATTTGTTTTTAAGAACAAGATTGAACATGAACGATAACAATGAGATATAAGCATGCATATTAGTATTTGTTTGAGTCAAATGCTTGTATCGAGTCATAATGAAGTTTTTGCAGGAATTCCAGGAAGTAAGGTATAGGTTTTTCCAGAAATTTTCCGGAAACTTAACATGAGAATTCTGTCAGATCATTTCTGACGGCGTCAGGCCTTACAACCTGACGGCGTCAGGTTTTAATTTTCTGAAATTTTTGAAAGTTTTGTTTTTCTACCGGAATCATAAAAAGTTTTTATTAAATCTCTAACTTATAAACTCCAGGAATCTGCAAAACATTCATTCCACAAGCATTATATCTTTAATTGTTTTATTTCTAAGTCTGGAATTACACCTAGTTGTGAGTTGTCTTTGTTCGGTTTGATGCTTTGGTTTTTCTTGTTTGTTTTCTCAGGATTAACAGGTTATTTTGGACAAGGAGATGTATGTGGAATCTAGCTTTTGGCGCTGCTTTAGTCTTGAAGCATCAACATTACCTTGGAAGAAGATCTAACCATGTTACTTCATATCCACCGAGCGAATCAGGGGAGTATTTGATTTCATTCTTTTACCTTTTTACTTTTACATCTTGTTATTTGAACATTGGGGACAATGTTCATCTTAAGTGTAAGGGGGGGGGGGTAAAAGTACGATTAGAGAATACTATTACGCTTGATTTTTGTTTGTTTGATAGCAGATGTGTAATAAAACTGAGAGAAATACTTGTTAAGGTAATTTTAGTGCCAAATTTAAATTTTTTTTTACAACATATAGGTGTGAAACTTTGATCTTAATGAGCGTCTCACGGATAGGAGTTATATGACTAGCACAAAACCGTACCACTAAAAAAATTTCCACCCCCAAATATGTGAGGTTCGCCCCTAGAATTGGTAGGAAAAGCATTTATGCTATGATGTGTGTACCGGTAGCACTTAGATTCTAGAACTTGCGTTAGGACCATTCCGAGGCCACAAGTGAGACTACATTCGTGTAGTTAGATTTACTACATGATAAGAGGCATTAGGATTAACCCATTGTTTTACACCTGTGTTTTTGTTATAATTACATTGGCTACATTGGTCAAGTAATTCTCCCACACCCTTTGCGTTGTACTCATTTTTAGTACACGATACCCCTAGTACACCCCTCAGAGCCTATCTTTTCGTTTCAACCTTTAAGCATTTTACTTAAAGGAAGAATTTGTTACACCCCACTAAAATGTACACCCAAATCGCCTTAGCCTACCTTGTATGCACTCATTTTTAGTGCATTATTGTGACAACATTTGTTTAAACCCAAGTTAATTATCTAGTTGATTACATGGTTGCTAAGTCGAGTCATATCCTTGTACATATTGTTTTGGGACGATTGGGACTCATGGGTAAAGTACTAGTGTAATGGAGTAATGGGGAAGAACATCATTTATTACCCCCATATGTGCTAAATGTTTTAAAAGTACTCCAAGTTTTTCAATTATCTTAATCCGAGTCATTAGATTAGTATTTGTAAAGTTATGTAAAAGTTCAAGTGTAAGGGGATGCAATGCCCCTATGATGTATTATTTTGGATGGTAGGGCAAAAGTGTATGCACACACAAAAAAAAAAAAAAAAAAAAAAAAAAAAAAAAAAAAAAAAAAAAAAAAAAAAATTTCAAGAAAAATACAAAAAAATGAGAAAATGAAAAATAGAAAAAACATACGGACTACCATCCCGTTTCATTTTATGTTTGTTTTATGTTTTTGTTTTTGTTATTTCGTTTCTAGCTTAAGATCGAGTCTAGTCTTGGCTTAGCAACATTGTAGAGTACATGTAATTGATCAAGATCTTTAACTCGCCACCAGTAAAATATCCCTTATCCAACAAAACCGTGTTTTCCTTTTCCCTACACCTAACGTTATAACCCATTTAAAAGCCCTCTTTGATAGTTTATCTTAGGTGCTTACGCCTAGTGGAGGAGGTTTTCGATCCTTTCCCAAGCCTATGGTAATCTATTTGCTATGACAGGTAGTGAGAGATATTATCCGTTTTCATTTATGAGATTTATTTTGATGACACTTGAGAGATGTGAGTATCTAAACACTACTTGTGAGGTGTTAGTTTATAATCTCCGTGCTTATTATGATTAAAGTGGAACGAATATTTGTTGTAATTACTTTTATGTTTGCATTAAATGACCCCTAACTTGTATTTTGATTAGAATAAAAGCGCATTTGCTTGAGGACAAGCAAATCTCAAGTGTAAGGGTATTTGATGAAGCGAAAAGTGCACCGCTTTTAAGGGGTCATTTAAGCCCTAAATCGTATTTATTTGATCAAATATTGCCCTAAATCGTTCCTTTTGTCATTTTAGGTACTTTTGAAGAGAAATCTGGAAAAGGAGGCATTTTGGACGTTTTTGGAGCATAAAAGTGAAGAAAACGACAAAGTCTCAAAATTGTGCTGAAAGTTACCTTTGACGGCGTCACATTTTACTCTGGACGGCGTCATGGCTTGGCAAGAAAAGGTGGACGTGAAATTTACTCATGATAAGCCAGTGAAAATAGTATGTGAATTCTGACGGCGTCACGCTTTAACCTGATCAAGGGCGTCACGGCTTAAATCAAAGAGGGACGGCGTCACGTTCAATAGCTGACGGCGTCAAGCCTTGATAAGCCAGAACGGGTTTTGGAGAGCTAAAGAGGGACGGCGTCAAGAAGGTCATCCGGGAACCCTAGAAGCGGCGAGGTGACGGCGTCACACTCCATGAGGTGACGCCGTCAGATGTAAAAATCTATATATAGTTTTCTAATTTTTTGTCATTAAGAGAGAGCTTAGTGTGGAATTTTTGGGAGAAAACCCTAGGACGATTTTAGCATCTTTTTCAAGGCTTTTTGCCTTGAGATCTTCCATGTTACATTGAAAGATAAGTTATCAATTAATCATTCAATATGTCTATGTGTTGTTTGATTTTATCTTGTTCTTGTCTTTTGTTTAACATGTTAGGCTAGATTTATCTTGTGTTTGCTTAGATCTAATGAAACCTAGCTATTGATTATTGGTTATTAGTGTGTTATTAGTTGTATTGGATGATTGTTTATCTATGTTAGGCTTAAGAAAACTGGCTAACTTCCTATTCGGTAACTTGCTTGAACGTCTTAAGAAACATGAACCAAATGCGTACTAAAGGTTTTTATGGTTGTATTTAATGCACAAGCGAATTCTAGTGATCCCATGTTAGGAGCTTCCTAGCCGGCTCGACATAGGAGTGAAGTAGGAGCTTGTAGAGTTGGGGAAGTACGTACGCCACCCCACGATTGATATTAAGGAATACACCCGTCATCCACGCGACTAATACACACTAATCAACCGGTAAAAGATAGTTAGGGAGTAAGGAAATCTAAGTAAACACATTTCTCTACACATAAGTTTCTCACCAACATTTTATTTTCAGTTATTTACTTTATTTGCATTTGTAGTTATTTGGGTTAGTTGACTAGCAACTAATTCCGCCCACTCCTTCAAAACCGAGATTTTACTTGCTTTCATAAAAAAATATAAAAACATAAAAAGAATCTTCTTCAACCTTTAGACCTATTAGAGTAGTTTTTCATACCTAACGAACACTATTCCCTGTGGAGAACGATCAATCCCCCGTACTTACCACTACACTATACTACATCGGTCAGGTACACTGCCAGGTGGGGTTGTAAGCCTCTTGAGATCCCTCGAGAGGTAAAACCTGTTGTAAGGTTACAAAACCACGCATCAGCTACCGTGAACCATGATGATCACTACAGTGTCATTACTAAAAGTTTTTAAAATAAAGTGCTACAAAGTTGTTTGCATGCTTCTTTGTACACGATTTTATCACATTTATGTGTATACCCTATATGAAAATTTTAAGTCTATGCCACCCAACCAAGAACACGTGCATTTGACTTGACCTCTTTGGTCAGACCTTAGGGCCATTTCAACCCATTGCGAATTTTGCTCATTGGTCAGACCTTTGGCGATATTTGCACGTTCTTGCTTGGTCGACTTATTTCGAGTATGCTTGGTCAGACCTTGGACCCGAGGCATAAGATGCGACTAAACATGCTCATGACATTATTACTTGTCTACTAATGTCTTGATCAGTCTCATAAGTCTAAGAGTTGCAGTTTATGCAATTAACGCTCGTCGCTTACCTCTTGCCCTACTTGTTTACACGCTGGTCAGACCTCCGGTAATAAGTGGGAGGTCAAGATGGATCTTAGTCTTAATTAGTAATTAATTGGGTAGTTAATTCTTTTAAGAATTTAATTATCGAAAATACTAACATTGAACTTTCTATGTTCTGATTAAAATTGTGTTGTTGCAACATAATTCGTAAACAAAAGTTTGTTTTTTTCTTAAAAGGACACACTAAGTCTCTTTTCCTGGTAAGAAGAGTGAGACTTATTCCTATTTATTTCTCCTTAGTTGACAAACTAAGATCGGATTACAATTTTTAAACTCACTTATGATCTTTCATTACCCGTTTCCGGTATTGAAATAATTGAAAGATAAATTATTTTGTGTGACTAGAAAACATTTTGTCTATAGCTACCAAAATAAATGACATCTTGCACTTGACACGATGTATGAGTTTAAACCGCAAAGAGTAAAGAAATTACTAGCATATTCGCTAGGCATTTTTCTTGGACTCTTATTATTCATTAGTGCTAAATACCCTTGGGGCTATGTAGACGATAAAGGAGGAATTGCATGCTAACTATTCAAGTTAAATTAAAGCATGAATGGCTAGTCCCTCATCTACATAAGTATGACTTCATATACTCTGTTCAATACCTAAGTACATTGCTACTTGTAGGCATTCGAAGAGAATAGGAAAGTGTATTAAATTGCAATATGCTTTCTACTGGCAATGTAACACTTACAATGTTGACAAATCCAGTGGGAGCATTGCGTTTTATTACTGAAATAACATTCTTGTAATGTTGTCAATTTCAGTGGGAGCTACGAGATTTATTTCCTTGTTAGTCACCCATATCATTTCAAACTTGCTTTGAAATAATTCATTACTTTCCGAATATGAACGACCATTGCTTAAAGGATAATTGCATTTTATTTTATTAGATAACACGTTGCCTTTCTGCTGTTGCTTTCTGAACGTTATCTATAGAATAATAATCCACAATTCCTTATTAAAGGTTATGGTTCTAAAACTACTTGTAGTATCTATGACATTATCATATTGTTTACACAATCAAACACATGTTGTTTGTTTTCATAATATGATGTTGTGCCTTACACAAGTGGGAGAAATCTCAAAGTGTGTGCAAGGAACAACATATTATTGGTTTCTCTTAACCGCAAGGTAAGAAAGCTAATCATTCTACTAGGACTTGAACACGCAAGATGTTTGTTGCCCTACTACATTCAAATGTCATGATATAGTGTAAAGATACTTCAACATTTCGACTACATGTTTTAGTCAACATAATTATGGTTAAATGATAATAATCATAATTCTGAAGTATAAAATTAACTTGAAATTACTACAGAACTCAAGAGTTTGCGTTCATGATTACTTTTGTTAGTATAATTATGTTTGCATGTTAAGACATAATTATAAAGTCCTTGAATTAATCAATGACTTATAACAAAGTATATAGTAAAATTGTTATGTCTTCTTGTTAACACATAAACATGAGGCCTTTGAATTATTCAAAGACTTATAATGTATTATTGACATGTTCTGTTTTCTTGTTAACACATGAACATTTAATTCTTGAACAGTTCTGTCTTCTTGTGAACACATGAGCATAAGGTTCTTGTATTATTCAAGAAATATACATTATAGCATGCACTTGGTTCAGAAATACTTAATATGTAATTTGGCTCGTCCCAATTGACAAGTATTTGGTCCAAAGAGAATTAAATTATCTATGGAATTCTGATATAGTTTCACAATTCAAATACTTATAGAATACCACATTATTATGGTATGTCTAATAGGTTGAAACAAACAATATTCATATTGTTTGATTCATGATAGCTTTAATTGCTCTGCCTCCAAAATCTATCAAGGTTAGAAAATTGCATGTGTCGTGGACATACTCAATATGGTTCAAACCTAGAAGGCATTCAAGACAACCCACGACCGAAACCCCTAAACCTTTAGGGATTTTTGGTTTTTCCACTCAAACCAATCGAATCCTAAACCCTTTTGGGTTTTTGATTTATCTACACTTCCTAGCTTGAAGATTGTAGTATTGGTGTTCCTCCTAGCTCGACGAAACACAAAAATGTTGCTAAGGTTTTCGGTTAAAGGGTGATACAAAATTAGGGTTTTGTTGCAAACCTTAATTAGAGTTGTTGGAAGAAATTCCATTATGTCTTGATTTAAGTTCTGAATTTGTTAAAATCTTATGAAGCAGTTTTTTAACAAATCTTGAGATGAGAACTTAAAATGTATTTTGTAGTTCCCAAATAAAGAACAAATTTATTGTTGCTTAAATACTTAGTATTTAGAGAATTGTCTCTACTTACAAAAGTAAGTGGGAGCATCAGCAAATCTTGAAGATATTCAAGAACAAATACATAACCTTCTAAAATCCACTTCTTAATGTCATACTAAGGTTAAACATGTAAATGTTGACCGAAGTATAATGTTACTCTCATTCATAAATCTGCAAGGATGCCTCATCACTTGATTGATATTTTGATATCAATGATGAGGAATATAAGTTAATGGATCATTGAAAATCTGCTAACAGATAAGGTACATCATCACATCTTGAATCTGATAATGTCTTAGAATTATGAATGATAAGATGCAGTCCTTAAAAGGCAAATCAATGTTTTGAGCTTGATTGTTATTTTGCCTAATAGTTAACCTATGAGGTTGGAATAAGTTTCTTTTGAAGAAAGGCTCACAAGGACAAAATTGTATACATGTTAATGCATGCCTTATAATAAGAAGTTTTAATCCTGCTCATTCAATTGACTGTGATTAGATTTTCTTATATACACGCATTAATTAAATAAGGATAATTAATTGTCATACATGTTTCCTTGAATGTGGAATATGGCAATTAAGTTTTATAACTCTTTCTTTAATGATTACCTTTTGCGAGGACGGTGTGTAATCAAAAGGGTTATGAGTCTATATAATCTTTATGTAATATACAAGTTTAAGCAATCCAAGTTTGGATCGAATCATGCATCTAGGAGCTGAGATCTTGAATTTAATTACAATATGATTTTGATTGAATTAAGATAACTCCTTGAGTACATCTAACATTAAGTGGGAGCACTATATTTTTCCTTAAAATTCATATGTTGTATAACATATTGAAGATATCATTCCACTTAAGCTTGATTTTAATCCTTAAGCTTGGAATGAAACTTTACTTGGGATTTAGGGAATAGAACAAACAACCTTGGAATAAATGTTTATTTGGAATAAATATATGCGGAAAATTAAGTCCAACACAAATGCAATATATCATCGAAGCAAGTCTTAAATGGTATATTTCACTTGGAATAATTTATTACATGGATGGAAACCTTATGTTTTAAACTAAGGATTTGTCATGTATATATTATATTGTGTATAAGACTGGTTGTTACTTTTGTACTAGAGCAAGATGAGCTGACAACAACAATATCTAATTGAGAGTATTTAGATTATTGTTAATACAGATGTTTACGAATTATAAAGCATAGTGTTGTATATGTACAATGATGCTAGAGGATAATTAAAACTAGTTAAAGTAGGATTTTATCATTTATGATAAATCTGCTAACTAGATATGCTAAACGAAGAGCATTGTTGCATTACACATTAAGGAATAAGAATACTTTACATTTTAAGAAACTGTAAAGATGATTGTCAGTATGTCGTTGACTTCTAATGCCTTATGCAAGGTAGGGCGACATCTCCATACTATGACACTTGCAGTAGTATGAGCATATGAGATAAGACACTCATCATATATTTCAAATTCCTCACTAATGTGAAATTTGAAACTAGTATTCGGAAAGTTTACTCAGATGACTATTTAGTTTTCTTGCAAAGAAAAGTTGAGAATGTTGGAAACATTAGACTTCAACTTACTAATTAGTCTCATGCATATCTGTTTATAGTATTTGGATAATTGGGATTGTAAGACAATTTTTACTTTATGATTAATAAAGATACTTGGTATTTGTTATTCATTCATATAATAATTGTTATCCTATATTTGCATGTTTAATCCTTGAATGATTTTATCGTTCTAAAATATGTCCATTGTCGGTTAACAATTTGGGAAAATTGTTATGCAAGGCAAATGTGAGTGTTGGTTATATTCTATGAGAATGTGGATTGTTCCCGCCAAACTCATATGTATTCATAAGGGATGCATATTGGATACCCCAACTTTCGAACATTTACTTTTGGATCCTTGTCATGAGTAAAATGTTGAAATGGTTTATTAAGTCATCCTTAGACTTGAGATACAAGCAAGTTCTGTTATGTGTGAATATCACTTTTGTAATTATATGCCAAACGCTGTCCTGAAAAAGGTAGTTATAAAAGCTATTTTTTGGAGTGATTTGAAGCAGCATCCACAACACTTGTAGTCAACAAAGGATTTGTTCCTCCACTTGATAAGTGCAGAATGATACCATGGCGCCTCTCCAGAATTAATCAGATAATTGTGTGGCCGCACCCAAAGGGTAATTTTAAGACGATTCTTAATTACATTTGGTATATCTGAATTAACTTCTATAACGAGAATTTAAATGGTTAAACTATATGGAATGAGTTACGATCCATATCCATAGTTTAACGGTATCTGTAACAAAGGGATGATAATGGCAAGTAATACATAACCATTAAAAGCTGAGATTGTTCTTGAAACTTCATCTCAAGTATTTCTGATTTATGACAATAAGTGTGTTGCTAGACGTTGCTATTGTTGGTATAAATGTAAGTCTGCTACTCCAACTCCCAAGTGGGAGCTGTTGGAATATGGTAGTTGGATCCGCATGTTATACGGTTAGAAATACGTGAGCCTATTGGGGGCACACACGTTAATACACGAAGAGTGCGTTTATTATGTATTTAATATATATAACTCGTTTATATTTATTAAATATATAATATGTTTCACGATATTTATTTAATGACCGTTAGTTATCGTTGGACGCTAAATAGCTAATAGGCTTTTGTAATTAATTAACGATGGGCTAGATAATTAATAAAAGCCCATAATGCACTATGAGTCCATACACTAGAATGATCAGCCGAATGAGATGTATAGAAGGCCTTGGCTTGTTGATTAAGAAATTGTATTAGGGTTTAGAATTTTTAAACCTATATATATACAATTGCTTCAATAAGATATTGGGGGTTGATATGATATATGCTCTACTCCAACATCTATACTCAAATCGGAAGAAAGAAAGAAATATAAACAATAACCAAAAGTTGTTTGTCTGTTTCTTTTCCATTCGTACAAGTAGGAAGAACCAAAATATATATTGGATATAATAGTTTTGTTTTCTTTTACTTTGACAATCAATCGAACGTATACCCTTTCGGTATTCGATTGTTTTATTACAAAAACTATACACTTGTTGTTAGTTACGTGAAGCAACCACTAGCATGGTAACGTAATTGTTTGATGTGTTTGTGTGAGCAACCGTAGAGGTGGTATTTTAACCACTATCAGTTTCTTTTGCGGGTGTCAACGAGGGTTAGTTTTCTTGTTCTCTTTTATTCTTTATTTGTTTATTATACGTGTTAACTATAATTGTAAACTAGATCCATTATCCGCTGCGTACTCGTAGTTAATGGTTAACTTGATTATAAAATCACAACAGTCTTGGTATGGGAACAAACATGTACCCATCTTCATCTTTACTATTGAATTGAATCTGTGGGTTATTTGCTTTTTGAATTCGTTATCAAATCAAATATGTGTTTTTTTTTTTTTTTTTTTTTTTTTTTTTTTTTGCATGTTTAGTATGTAAGTGTCGAACTTTGAGTTATTTTTATAAATGGTGTAAAGGTGGACGTGAGGGCGAAAGCAAGGGACCGCAACGTTGTAAGTCTGGGACACAGGCTCTTCTTGAGATTCGGTGTTTGCAGAAGACTGTCAATCTTATTATTCTGGCTGCTCCATTTATCTGAACCGTAAGATGTCTATTGTATATATGAATTTTAGTCCAAATTCACTAATTAGTGATAGGGGATTGAGGGGCTTATGTGAAAGTTGAAAAGATAATGAGCTCATTTTTTTTTATGGCAAATAAGCTATAAGCTCAAGTTGTTAAGGTAATAAGTTGGTGAGGTAACAAAACGAGGTTACTTGCTTTACATTTTTACATAAGCTCAATGCTCATTAGCCCAACATATAACACAAATATCACCTGATTAATTATTTAATGTTGTTGAGGTATCAAGTGATAAATAGTTAAAAGGTTAGGTTTTATATAATATTGTGTTGTGATTTTTGCTCATAATATGTGCAATTATGTGTGCTTATATGCATCGAATAGTTACAAACGGTGCGTTCTGATTTGGGAAGTTATGTGGCTGAACTGTGAATCAGTTTGTTATTTTTTGTTTAGACTTTAGACTAATGTCACGTGACAAAAGAAATTAGTGGGCAAATAAAGAAATTATGGTTAATTGGTTTCCGATGAAATTTGGACCACGACGTTGCCAACATTGTTAGGTTGGTTTCTGTGCAACTTTTTTTTCAAACTTTACACATATTTCATTCCCATTCTATACTTTTTTTTAGGGATTATATATTGGGAGGCCACCAAACTATTAAACTTTTATCATTTAGGCCACCTATTTATCAAAACTAACTTATAGGCCACCCATTTATGTGTTTGCTTTTGTTTATACCAATTTCCAATAATTTAACTGTTACCCAAGTAAATTTTACTAATCTTAGTTGTATGTATCAATTCCTAATAATGAAATTTTGTTTTTTTTATAGCATAATTGCACACAAGGTGTTTGATAAAATGTCTAAATGAAATTTTGTGATGATATGAACTCAAATTATATATAATTGATAATTGGTTAAATTGTTCATGTTGGCCTATGTTAAGTTAGATAAAATGTCTGAATGATTTCTTTACGGGAAATCGTTTCGTGCGTGATCCTCGATTTGGATGGGACCCTTGTAAATACAGGTAGCTTTAGTTAATGCAACTTCCAGATTGTTGTATTTGTGGTATCTGGTATGGTATGTACTTTAGTGTTGTTATTTATTTTTATGACAGATGGCATTTTGAGTGAAGCTTTGAAAGTGTACTTAGTTAAGTTCGAGAAAAAATGCTATGAGAGAGATGCTCTTAAGATTATTGGGAAAACACCTATAGAAGCTGCAGCTGCTATTGTCGATGACTATAGCCTTCCTTTGTCGAAAGAAGATTTGCTATCCGAAATCAGACCGATGTTCTCTGATCAGTAATATACCCCACTCTTACTCTAACCCTTTTTGCAAATAAGATTAGTAAAATTTACTTGGGTAACAGTTAAATCTGTTCAAACTGTGTGATCTAATTTGTGATTATTTACGCTATTAGATGGTGCAAACTTAATGCTTCTAGCTCTCCAAGAGATAGCATTGAAACAAAGATAAGCTATCATCCTGGTAAATTGGAAAAACTGTTTTGTGATAAACAGTGACGGAGCTACTTAATGATTTGGGTATGCCATGGCCAACCCAAACTTGGAAATATTTGTACCTTAATGATAAACCACTCACCCTCTGCATGTAACTGCTCCCGACCGAACAAATGTACAACTATTTTGCATCTTTTTAACTTCTAAACGTATACAAATAGCAAAACCTTTTTTTTTTTTTTCTTAACATTGCCTAATTAACTAAATACGATTTACAATAATTACAACTCACTCCTACACTGGTGACCAGGTGCGGGTTTTATTTTGTGTCAAATGTCAAAATAGTAATTTCTTTGAGACTGTCCCTTAACTAACTTATGTAATATACAGAGGCTATTGGACGCTTCCCACAGGGATTTAAGGAGAGCTAGAGCTGCAGCATTGAACATTTGTCCCAACAAGCACTGGTGCAGCCAAGACTGTGTCGTTGGTCCTACCCCAACTAATGGGAAAGCTTATCATCTCTGCGATAAGTCTCGATAAGCTTTCAAGGTTGTTTTTAGCCGTGATCCTCTCAAGCTTCTATGGGCTGAACTAGGCATTGACATCGTTATCGAGGTATATCTATTTTATTTATAAACTTTGATAGTTTTTATAGATAAAAACAAAGTTTGTTGACTGAGATTTAAATTTGGCCAATGTGATTAGTTTTAGGCAATTTGCGCATAAAAGTAATATAATTTGTTAGCTTTATAGTAAGTAAAAAGTAGGGAAGCTGTAGGTCGCAAGTAGGCAAGTAAAAGACTAAACAACTTTGAGTCAAAATGATAACTTTTTTATTCGGGTCAATATGAGTTGGGTTGGTTGGGTTGAGTAATAGGCCAAAAGGATTCCAGCCAATTTTTTTGTTGCGTCTGTCAAGTATTTTGATGCTTATCAAGGTACGTGACTCTAGAGGCTTGAACGATCATATTTTCATACCATGAAACCCATTTTTTGGATTTTGATTATGGCCCTAAGTTAATGATTGCGTGTAAATATTTGTGTTACTGTTATGAGACGGTTCTTTTTAGTACATAATGTCGAGATCCATATTAGAAATCCCAAACAAATTTTTTTAACTTTAATTTTAACAAAACATGGGAGTGTTTACTGTTTAAGAAACCTTAATAAATATATAATCCCACTCAATTTAAGAGTTATTAGACGAAGGATAACACACATGTGTTTGCTAGCATAGTGGTCAATGCCTCCACTTATAACCAGATGGTTTTTGGTTCGAATCTCTATTCTTTTTTTTTTTTTTTTTGGCATAATTCTTCTTCTCTCAAACAAACACACATGTATTGCTGAGAAAAGAAAACAGTCAACAGAGCTATACCATATTTTGTATCCAGCCCCACGTGTACAACTTTTATTTACGGAAAAAATTAACCGGCATAATCCCTATCTTTCGCCGCTGTAAAGAATTATCGACTTCGGCTCCAATCAATACTATCCCTGTGGTAAGTTTCTTGCCCTTTGATTATCTATTTTTGGAAAGTGGACAATTAATTTGGGACAGCACAAAAAGGAAATGTGGACTATAAATATTGGACGGAGGGAGTAATAAAAGCATATGATACTTAGAAAGAAATATGATGCCAGATATGTCATTGTACTAAAGTGTTTTAGTAGTATATGGGTTCTTATTTCTTAAATGGACCGAGTCAAAATGTCAATCTTTGTGTTTCCCATATGATTGTCTGATTCCTCATAAGAAAACATCTCGACGACTTATACTTCTTTTTTTTTTTTTTTTTTTTTTTTATCCATTAGTGATCCAAATGGAATATTTTGTTAGTCCCTGTTTGGATCCTTGACGCCATAAACATCACGTTAGAAATAGGAAAATCTGAGTGTATAGATTTGATATGCAACACTGGCTTATTGTGCTTTTGATGTTTGGAACGCGGATACAGTAGCTGGTTTACCTGACCCAGTCTCTACACATATAGCTGGTTTACCCTAAAGGCTACATATAATACATTTAAATATGTACTAAATATTTGTACCTTAATGATAAACCACTCACCCTCTGCATGTAACTACTCCCGACCGAACAAATGTACAACTACTTTTGCATCTTTTTAACTTCTAAACGTATACAAATAGCAAAACTTTTTTTTTTTCCTTAACATTGCCTAATTAACTAAATACGATTTACAATAAAACTATTCTTTAGCGACATTACTTTGTAGATGCTAATTTGTTACTCCGTATTTGACCCACCCGTAACTAAATTTCTCGCTTCGTCACTGGTGATAAAGTCATATGTATCAATTTTAAGTTGTATTCTAATTAGTTACCATTTACAGGTTGGAAATAGTCATTTTCAGTCATTATTGGCGATGATGAAGTAAAAGAAGGAAAACCATCTCGGGAAATGTAAGATGAAACAATATAAGCTGCTTTGCCAGTCTGTTTTCTTCATTAATGTAAGATGGATTGATATCATCTTGAACAAATCTAATTCACGTTTTCCATTGTCAGATTCCTAGAAGCAGCTAAGAGGCTAAGTGTTGATCCTTCCAAGTGTATCGTCATCGAGGATTCACTGTGAGTTTCTAAAAACAACTGATAACTGTTAACTTTGCAGCTTATTGTCTTCACCGGGTACATTTTTGCCATGGAAAATTTTAATAACAATGATTTGTAACATGTCAGACCAGGCATTGCTGCTGCTAAATCTGCTGAAATGGACGTGGTTACTGTACCATCTCTTCCGAAGAAATCCTATCTTTACACTGAAGCCACTGAGGTGATCAATTCACTTCTTGAACTACGTCCTGAAAACTGGGGTCTACCTCCATTTGAAGATTGTAATCACTAATCTAGTACTAAATTCACTTATATACCAGCCATTTTTACTAAAATTACTTTTTTTGAATTTTCAGGGATAGATGGTACTTTACCCTTAGAACCTTGGCATATTGGTGGCCCTGTCTTCAAAGGTTATGGTCGTGGCTCAAAGGTGCTTGGGATACCAACAGGTTTTCTTCAGTTGCAATTACTTTTTGGTTTCATTCAAAATTTTTGTGCACATTTAGCTACCATTGGTATGATGGAATTATGTCTTTGCTTTGTAGAAGTGAGGCAAAAAGAACGGGTCGGGTGGGTTGGGTGACAGGTCATGTGTACCAAATATGTTTACAAGTTTTGCAAAAAAAAAAAAAAAAAAAAAAAAAAAAATTGGTTGTCAAATATCATAACAAAAATTATAGTTTAGTAATAATCTAATTCTTTTAGTTAAATGATTAATGAGGCCTTTGTTTTTCGGGGGACTTTCGACCCGACTGACGTGTCTCTTTATTAAACCAGTTAGTGATAGAACATAACCTGAATCGACCCATTCCTAAGTACTCGGTTGAAATTACCACCTCTACAGCTGGGCTGTCTTTCAACCTTTAGTGGGTTGCAGGCTAGTCTAGCAGACCCCAGGCTTGATTCTTCAAAGCTCGGCTCTTAATCGTCTAAACGGATGAGGTTTTCCCTTTTCATATCAATCATCTAAACGTTTTTGATATCTGACAAACCAATTTCTCTTTTCTTTGCCTGGGTAGAAAACTTGTGTTTTTATGTTTTGTCCTTGGATTTTTTTTAACTAATTTCATTTATCTGTTGTAATTGGATGATGACAGGCCAACTTCCCCTCACTTGAAAGCCTTGTTACAAAAATACATGACGACTGTAAAATTGCGGAGAATGCACTTGAATCTATATGCCAAGTACAAAGACAAGACATACTTCAAAAGCATTTCACTTGGTCACAACAGTCAATTGTGATATTAATTTTATCTTGTTTGGAAATTGACTGAGCAATTACTCTGAATACAAATATACAAAGGATGTACCCAAGTACCAAGACACAACTTAGTTGACAATAGTCATTTGTGCCATTTATATTATTTTCTTTGGAAATTGACAGAGCAAATACTCTGAATATAAACATACAGATGCACCCATTCGAGATTTGATGTCAGGCCAAAATTTTCGAAAATAAATGTTATTCTGACTATTGTAATGAGGTGATGGCATGTAACTCGGAGTTTCACCTTCAGTTTTTGCAAGATATCAGATATATATGCTAACGAGACTTATCTGGATTTGTGTTTTGCAACATATTAGTTCAATACGTTTTACTAGATATATCTTTTTGAAACTATATATCCATGTTTCGGACATCTGATAATTGCGCTTAGGAAACTTAATAAGAAAAGGTGTTTGGCGAACGTTTTTGAAAATAGTGTTTAGCACTGAGGGTTTAGCTTTTGAATTTTGTTTAAACGCTTCTATTTGATACGCTACTAAATTAAAAGATGTGTTTATTTTTTACGTCATTTTACATTTTATAATTATACTTGAAACTACTTTATATGCAGGATAAGTGTAGTCTTCCATATCCCAAGTCTTCTTAGGGTGGAGGGAGTGGTTTCACCAACACCTCCCTTCACCAATTTTCCACATCATCAATACCCAATAAAAACCTTCCAACTCACACTTCACCAATTTGGTGGCATTGGTTTCACCTAATCACCTAATTGCCACATCACCTTTTCTTTTCCCTTTTTTTTTAATATATAAAATCACCCACAAAATATATAATTAAAAAACTTAATGCATTACACTAATAAAAGTCCACATAAATAAAAACATAAAACATAGAACATTACATTAAAATAAAAGTCCACATAAATAAAAATAAAAACATACATTTCATTACTTAAAAAAAAACATTACTTAAAAAAAGTTCTACATTACTTTAAAAAAAACACAACTTAAAATAAAAAAAAGAGGCTAAAAGTAAAACATTCTTAACTATACGGGGCTAAACAAAAAAATATATATTAAATACAAAAAAAGAGAACCTATGTGAAGAAAGCATTTCCATCGTCTCTCTCAGCAAACATACATATATACAAACATAATATATATATACATATAAACCTGCAAAACAGAAAAAAAAAAAAAAAAATATATATATATATATATACCGTTGCTATTATCTTAACAAAATACGAACGTTGTCACCCTTTCTCTCTCCTCGGTAAACATTGCCGGTTTGGACTTACCGATCCATTCACCGATAAGCCAGCGGCGGTGTTACCGCCGGCACCGCCCCTCACCGCATGACTTTGCCGACCCATTCCCTCCACCCTTAAAAGTCTTTTGTGATTATACATAAAAACTTGTTATTGTCAATCTAGTTGTGCTACTTTAATTGCATAATTAATGTTAGGACCATGTACAGGTGATGGTAGTTGTACTACTGAATAATTGATGTTATATGTCTCCCAGCTAGCTATCCTAAGTCTTCTTAAAAGTATTCTGTGATATCAATCGTATTTATATTATTTTCTTTGGAAATTGATTGAGCAAATACTCTAAATATAAACATACAAATGTACCCATGCGAGATTTGATGTCAAGTCAAAATTTTCAAAAATAAATGTTATTCTGACTATTGTAATGAGGTGATGGCATGTAACTCGAAGTTTCACTTTAGTTTTTTCAAGATATCAGATATATATGCTACTGAGACTCATCTGGATTTGTGTTTTGCAACATATTAGTTCAATATGTTTTACTAGAGATATCTTTTTGACCATGTCCATAGTTTAGGGGCATTTGGGAGGGAACAATTCGTTTCGGATTTAGTATCAAGGGTTCTATCAACCTCACTACTTTGTGTATATATGTGTTGCTTCTACAGACGTATTATCTTATCAAGTAACACAAGTTAATCAGTTTTTGCTCCTTAGTTTCTACAGTTTCTACTAATTGTTTGTTGTTATTACTACTTTATGAAACTATATATCCATGTTTCGGACATCTGATAATTGCGCTTAGGAAACTTAATAAGAAATGGTGTTAGGCGAACGTTTTTGAAAAATAGTGTTTAGCAACGAGCGTTTAGCTTTTGAATTTTGTTTAAACGCTTCTATTTGATAAACTACTAAATTAAAAGTTGTGTTTATCTTTTACGCCATTTTACATTTTATAATTATACTTGCAACTACTTTATATGCAAGATAAGTGTAGTCTTCCATATCCCAAGTCTTCTTAAAAGTCTTTGTGATTAAACATAAAAACTTGTTATTGTCAATCTAGTTGTGCTACTTTGGTTGCATAATTAATGTTAGGACCATGTACAGGTGATGGTAGTTGTACTACTGAATAATTGATGTTATATGTCTCCCAACTAGCTATCCTAAGTCTTCTTAAAAGTCTTCTGTGATATCAATCGTATTTAAGTCTTGCTCAAGCTGATAAGGAATTTGTGGATGACATTCTCTTCACAATTTACGTGTCACGTACGTTAGGCATTAAAATTTGAAAATATCAGCATCTTGAGTTCGTAGTTTGTCTAGATGTCTGTCTCAATAATAAAATATAATAAAGGAATTTATGATAATCTTAGTTATATACGAGTGGGAGAACCCGCGCGTTGCTGCGGGAATGCGGTGCTAAGTCTTGTTTGAAAGTTAGTCATTAAGGACTAAATTTGAAAAAGATCGATAAACCAAAGGACTATTTTTGGAAACTAAGTCTGGAAATAATATGTTTTTTATAGAAAAAGTCCCTAAAATTCTCGGCGCGTTGCATCGTTAGTCCCCAGAGGACCTAGCATGCAAAAACATTTACACCTTAGTGACTAAGTTGCACATGATGACTGTTAACCCAAGGACTATTTTTGAAAAGTAATTTTGGAAATAATATGTTTTTTTGCTGAAAAAGTCCTTAAAATTCTCGGCGCGTTGCATCGTTAGTCCCCGAATGACCTACCTTGCAATGACAGTTACACCTTAGGGACTAATTTGCAAACGGGTACTGTTTCGTATACTATAACAACTACAATGCTTTGCTAAGTGTCCCTTCCCCCTTTTAGTATATAATATTATTGCTTATACTAAAGTTTTTGTTATTATAATCTATCTATATATACATTTATCCACAATATACATTTATTTGCTAATAGTCCAGCCCACAATATTCTCAGGTCCAGTCCACGAAAAATCAATATAGATCTTCCCATCTGACCCTGTCCAAACTATAATAAACGACCCTTTACCCTTTGACCCAGACCACCCACGATCTGACAGGCCAAAAGAGACAAACAACAACTTCCCTCCAAAATTAATACCAAACCGACCCATATCACTATATTATCCTGCACAAATAATTACCCATTAACCAAAACTTATAATCCTACCACCATTACAGAAGAGGAATCTAATCCAATATCATTCCTTATAACATAATTCTTCAAAAATACACGAAGACTGTAAAATTGAGGAGAATGCACTTGAATCTATATGCCAAGTACAAAGACGAGACATACTTCAAAAGCATTTCACTTGGTCACAACAGTCAATTGTGATATTAATTTTATCTTGTTTGGAAATTGACTGAGCAATTACTCTGAATACAAATATACAAAGGATGTACCCAAGTACCGAGACACAACTTAGTTGACAATAGTCATTTGTGCCATTTATATTATTTTCTTTGGAAATTGACTGAGTAAATACTCTGAATATAAACATACAGATGTACCCATTCGAGATTTGATGTCAGGTCAAAATTTTCGAAAATAAATGTTATTCTGACTATTGTAATGAGGTGATGGCATGTAACTCGGAGTTTCACCTTTAGTTTTTGCAAGATATCAGATATATATGCTAACGAGACTTATCTGGATTTGTGTTTTGCAACATATTAGTTCAATACGTTTTACTAGATATATCTTTTTGAAACTATATATCCGTGTTTCGGACATCTGATAATTGCGCTTAGGAAACTTAATAAGAAAAGGTGTTTGGCGAACGTTTTTGAAAATAGTGTTTAGCAATGAGGGTTTAGCTTTTGAATTTTGTTTAAACGCTTCTATTTGATACGCTACTAAATTAAAAGATGTGTTTATTTTTTACGTCATTTTACATTTTATAATTTTACTTGAAACTACTTTATATGCAAGATAAGTGTAGTCATCCATATCCCAAGTCTTCTTAATGTCTTTTGTGATTACACATAAAAAATTGTTATTATCAATCAAATTGTCTTGGTCGAGCTGAGAAGGAATGTGTGGATGATAGACCATGTACAGGTGATGCTAGTTGTGCTACTGGATAATTAATGTTATATGTCTTCCCTAGCTCCCAAGTATTCTTAAAAGTCTTCTGTGATATCAATCAAATTTTAGTCTTGTTCAAGTTGATAAGGAATTTGTGGATGACATTCTCTATTTCTCTTCACAATTTACGTGTCACCGTGTCACGTACGTTAGACATTAAAATTAGAAAATATCAGCATCTTGAGTTCGAAGTTTGTAGATCTCTGTCTCAACAGTAAAATATAATAAAGGAATTTATGATAATCTTAGTTATATATTGCTTATACAAGTTTTTGCTATTATAATCTATACATTTTATTTGCTAATATTGGTTAGTATATTCTGAATAAAATGTCTTGGTCAAGGTCAGGATGATAAAGAATTTATAGAAGCCATTAATTTCACGACCAAGTTGCATGTCACGAACGTTAACTTGCAAAACTAAGGATAAAAGCCAATACTTGTTCTTATAATTTTAAGTAAATTTCCAAATATTAGAAAATATCATCATAGTCTCTTTGAGTTTGAAGCTTGTACTAGATTTGTGTCTCAACAACAAAGTATTATAATCTGTTAATCTTATTTGCTAATATTGTAGACGTGCTTTTTTCGCCAATAATTGCTATAAAAACATTGACTAGTTGGTACATTCTCAATGAAAAGTCTTGGTCGAAGATAAGTAATTTGTGGACGCTATTCATTTCACCACTTGTACACTTGCAAGTCACAAACTGATAACATGCAAAAACTGAGTATAAAAAGCCCATACTTGTTCTCATAATTTTAAGTAATATAAATTTCCAAAAATGAAGTCACCACAAGCAACAATTCACTTATCATCTTCCTCTGGTATTTCTTTTCTCTTTTCTTCTCTCGCAATAATATGTCTTACTTTCGCCACCGTCTCTGCTTCCTATGGCGGTAATGAGACTGATTATCTCGCGTTGTTGTCATTTAAGTCAAAGATTACCCATGATCCATACAATGTTATAACCTCGTGGAACCATTCCTTTCATTTCTGTGACTGGAGTGGTATTTCATGTGGAAAGCGGCACAAACGAGTGACTGTTTTACGGCTGCGTTCGCAAGGCCTAGAAGGCTCGTTGTCTCCTCATGTAGGAAACCTCAGCTTCCTCCGTGTGCTTTATCTCAAGAACAACAGCTTTCAAGGAACCATTCCTCACGAACTTGGTCGTCTATCTAGGCTACGTACTCTATCTCTTAGTATAAACAAATTCAGTGGAGTCATTCCAACAAACTTGTCTGGTTGTTCTAACCTTGAAGACCTTCGGCTCGTTAAGAATAAGCTGACTGGAAGCATACCCAAGGAGATGAGTTTATTCTCGAAACTTACTCATCTTGTAATTCACTACAATAAGTTAACAGGTGGAATCCCACCTTTCTTGGGGAATATCACATCAATGGAAGAGTTCTCTGCTGCTGGGAACCCGTTGGGTGGGAGAATTCCAGATACCTTGGGTCATTGGAAAAGCTTGACGCTATTTTACTGTGGTGAGTGCAACTTATATGGAAGCATCCCTCATTCCATTTTCAACCTCTCACTCCTAGATACCTTTTCCTTACATGATAATCACCTCACTGGTAGTCTTCCTTCAGAAATTGGTAATCAGCTCCCAAATCTTGAGTGGCTTCAGTTAAGAAATAACGAACTGACCGGAGTTCTTCCACCTTCTCTTTCTAATTGTTCTAAATTAGGATATTTTGAAATGAGTCACAACAATTTTAGTGGGAAGTTGACTATTGACTTTTCAAAACTAAGAGATATTTATAAAATTAATTTACATGATAACAACTTCCATGGACGCGGAGAAGCTGACGACATGAGGTTTGTTGATTCTTTGAAAAACTGCACCAGATTAGTAGATTTGGAACTTTATAGTTGCAACCTTATAGGAGTGCTTCCTATATCAATAGGTAATCTTTCTGATCAACTCAGTATTCTAGATTTTGGAGACAATCAACTATTTGGAAGCCTCCCTTCAAGTATAGGTAGTCTAGTTGGTTTGACCTTTTTAGATTTAGGACCTAATCAATTCAAAGGACAAAACCCACTACCATTGGTAAACTACAAAAGCTACAATGGCTTAGTCTACATAGCAATCAGTTTTCAGGGCCTATCCCTGATGCCATTGGGAACTTATCATTGTTGACTAAACTTTTTTTAGATTCCAACAAATTAGAAAGCCATATACCGTCAAGCCTTGGGAATTGTAAAGAACTTATTGGGTTAAACCTAGCATACAATAGATTCACTGGAAAAATACCCGAGCAAATTCTTCAACTTCCATCACTAAATTATTTTTTAAATCTTTCTCGCAACAACGTGTCCGGTTCAATTCCATCAGAGATTAAAGATCTCAAGACGTTGAGCGAGCTCGATTTATCTTATAATAATTTTTCAGGCAACATTACTAGTAGCCTTGGTGAGTGCATTAGCCTTACAAAGTTATACCTTAGTGGCAACATATTTGAAGGCATAATACCAACTTCATTCAGTTCCTTGGGAGGATTGGGGGTACTAGACATTTCCCAAAATAAATTATCAGGAAAAATTCCTCAATTCTTAGAGAAATGGGTTTCCTTAGAATTTTTGAACCTATCCTTTAATGACTTTGAGGGTGAAGTACCGGTTGTAGGAGTGTTTGCAAATGCAAGTGCATTTTCAGTTTTGGGGAACGATAAGCTTTGTGGTGGTTTGGTTACACTTGAGTTACCCAAATGCAAGGAGACGGGTAGTAAGAAAAAAAGGTTTCCTTTCTTCATATTAGTCATTGTGATTGCACCGACTTTGCTCGTCGTATTATGTTGTGTATATCTTTTGTGTAAGAGGAAACGCGATCGTCAACCATCTGAGTCATCAAGGAGTGAACGGTTCATGAAAGTTTCATACAACCAACTTCTCAAGGCTACTGATGGCTTCTCTGTAGCAAATTTGATTGGAGAGGGTGGGTTCAGCTCTGTCTATAAAGGGATCCTCGATTCCGATGAAGACATATCTGTTGCAATCAAAGTTCTACATCTTCAAAATCGAGGAGCTCAGAAAAGTTTTGTAGCAGAATGTGAAGCTTGGCGGAATATTCGACACCGTAATCTGTTGAAGATAATAACTTCATGTTCGAGTACTGATTTCCAAGGGAATGATTTTAAAGCGCTGGTTTACGAGTTTATGCCCAATGGAAGTGTACACGATTGGCTTCATTCAAGTGCATATGCATCGAAACTCAACCTTCTTCAAAGAATAAATATTCTTAGAGATGTTGCCACTGCACTTGATTATCTTCACAATCGCTGCCAAACAACGATTGTTCACGGTGACTTGAAGCCAAGTAACATTCTACTTGATGATGATATGGTGGCTCATGTTGGAGACTTTGGCTTAGTTCGACTACTTGGTACAGACTTAAACCAAAACAGCTCAACCGGGGTTAAAGGAACAATTGGTTATGCACCTCCAGGTAGTATTCCATGATGCTTGTATTTACTTACAAATTACAGTTTGTAAATTAACTAACCGTTTTTAATTCGCAGAGTATGGTCTCGGGAGCGAGATGACAATTACTGGGGATGTCTACAGTTTTGGAATATTATTACTAGAGGTGATGACCGGGAAAAAGCCGACAGATGACATGTTCAACAATGGTCTTAGCCTTCATAAATTTGCTTACATGGCATTACCGGATCACGTAATCGATGTTATTGATGATGATGCAATTGTGTTGCAAAGTACGGAAGCGAATGCAAAGAAAGTGGAAGAATGTTTGGTTGCAATTATCAAGATTGGAGTATCGTGCTCAATGGATTCCCCACCACAACGGATGAAAATTGAAATTGTTGTCAACGA
The DNA here is from genome assembly GCA_021014915.2 of Artemisia tridentata subsp. tridentata. Taxonomy (NCBI): domain Eukaryota; kingdom Viridiplantae; phylum Streptophyta; class Magnoliopsida; order Asterales; family Asteraceae; genus Artemisia; species Artemisia tridentata. The sequence continues at coordinate 13,359,550 of CP139506.1, read as the reverse complement.
GTTGCAGCGCATTCTCGATGTTCTTCAAAATATATAAGGTACTCTGTTCTCCCATTTTGTAGAATCTGATTTTACATGAGTTTGTTAATAAATCATCACTAACTTGGTTTCATTTTTTATCGCTTTCAGGTCTAATACCAAGCTTTCTTGGTGAAATTTGAAAGTAACTGCAGCAAGGAGCAGTTGATGTCGTAGTTATATAAATGTTACTTTGTCAAATATATTTGTAAGTGTGTTTTAGTTTTCTTGTTGCATAAGTACCGTAAGAGATGTAAGAGTGCATTTACACTCCTGATGACTTATCATATGTATCAAACATGTTTATGATTAAGTGTGCTTATTTTTCCTCAATCCAATTTCTGTAAAATTGAAAAATTGGGGGCAAAGTATGCTGGTTACATCTGTCAAACATGTACTTGGAGATTATGGGTGTTTCACTGTTTCGTTAGGCGTGTCTACATAATGAATTTTGTTGAAAGTTGTAGTCAGATTACTATTAGGTATTTGTAGTTTGTTTACTATTAGGCCCGGTACCTGTTACCGTCCTTTTCCAGAGGGCAAATCTGGGGAACGTACTTTTGCTTCTGAAGTCATCAAAAATCGACAATATGTCTACCTGTATCAACTATGGATATTGGGAGCATTGAACAACACAGAGAATCTGACTGATATGGGCTAAAAATGACTGACTTTCCATTGGACCCACTGCTCGCTAAACTGCTTTTAACATGTGAAGAATTTAGTTGTGTAAACGAAGTTTTAACGATTGTATTTATGATCTCAGTCCCGTCTGTATTCTTTAGTTAGTAAGCCCAGACAAAAATAAATAAATAAATAAATAAAAAATAAAAAAAATGAAAAGAGCGGTGATGCGCATGGAAAGTTAACAAATACTGTGGAGACTGGTGTAGCACTCATTACTTACAAGTGAAAGCTCTACGAAAGGCTCGGGAAGTGAGTTCTCAGTTACTCGACATCTTGAAAACGCTCATGATCCCGCTGACATCATGTGGGTTGAATTGGGACATCATCAGAAAAGCAATATGCTCATGACAGTTTACTTCCATAACGCTGAAAAACCTAAAGGGAACAGGAATACATAATTATTAGGAGCCGGATGTAGTGCCATTTGCACCCGACTTCAGCTTTATGTCGCAACATCTTGGATGGGTATGGCTACTGTTTGAATAAATATTCGTAAGGGTGGGGAATGGGCGTGTCTGGCAACTTGTGTAACGGGTCAAAACGAGAACATTTTTTGTAAGGATCAGGTTGGCCCGGAATGTTTTTTGCACAGTTTTATAATAATCCCCTATAGATGTTATCGTGCTAAATATGATTACAAAAGTAATGTTTTGGTTTTTGGAATAAAACAATTTAGGAGCTTATATGCATTACGTATTCATTTTTACCACATAGGACCCATTAAGATAGTTATTTTGCCGTATGATATGGAAACATGGATGGGTTGGGAAATGGATCAAAACAGGATCAGGCTGAAAATCTGAAATGTATCACTTTTAATAGTAGTTGAAACGAGACACTCGGTCAGGGTTCGTTCGTATACAAACATGGGAATATATGGATTTCTTACTGGAAAATGTTGCAAACATAGGAAAAGATTCATTCGTATACAACCAAATACATGCTAAAACTAGTTGCATATAAGAAAAGTTATACCGCACCCGGTCAGGGTTCGTTCATGTGTTTTGGGTGTATAGGACTGTAATCCATTCAAAAACAAGACCATGCCATGAATTTACCACAAACTTTAGACTACTCGTTAAAGACTCGTGTATGGCCTAAATGAGCATGGTTCACTGGACTATACCAAAACACATACGCACTGAACCAAATGGATTTACCAGTTTTGCACTCTCATAGTATCAGCATTAGTCGATAAATAGCAAAAAGAAAGTCGCCTATTTGGGAGTGAGTACTCCAAGAGTCCAAGTCTCCAATCTATTTTAAAAGACTGCCAAGTAAAAAAGTAGAAACCATAAATGGGGACTGCTGATGAATTCAAGACTAGTCATTTGTTGCAGGATCTCATCCTGGTCCAACAAGCACACACAAACAAACGACACCTATTTAAGATAGGCAATTGACTTCAAATCATATTAATACAATCCTATTTGTTTTCTTCTTCTGTAGGGGAATTCTGGGATTCTAATGGTTTGTCTGCACTGCAGTTCTGTCGGTTACATTTGGTCCTAAAAGGATAGTTTATGTTGTTACATTTGTCACACTTCCAGCTCCCTTCTGGCATATCCGCACTAGTACAATCGACACCTCCGGCGACGACTATTTTTCAACCGTGCCGACGTCATGACGTCGGCACCGCACCTTATCGACGTCACGTCGTCGGCACGAATAGTCGACAGAGCCACGTCGGCAACGTCCGTACCGACGAATAACGCCGACGACAGAGGGGGACCCACATGATTTTCGGTCAAACGTTTGTTTTTGCTCGACTATTTGTTGCCAACGCCAAGTCGTCGGTAAGATAATAAATATTTAATGCTTTAATTAGATTAACTAATTAAAGTCAACGAAAGTCAAATATTAACGTAAACCACACCGACGACTATTCGTCGGTACCGTTTATAATAGTCAAAAAAAAAAGAAATTATAAAATGATGCCGACTACCTTTCGTCGGAACAGTTTATAATAGTCAAAAAAGTCAAGAAATTGAAAAAAGATGCCGACGCCCTTTCGTCGGAGAGGTTTGCAATAGTCAAAAATTGAAAATTGTTGCCGACGTCATATGGTCGGTACGGTTTAAAATATAAACATTTTCGTTATTCTGTCGACGACATTTTGTCGGTACTATATGAATCTATATATTATAGCGACGACATGACGTCGGTATGGAAGTTATATTGCAGCTGCACAGCAGCCTGCGCAGCTGCACTACCCAGATTTTTGCCGCAAAAATGTGCAGCAAAAATCTACCAATTCCAGTTTCCAACACACCTGCTGTTATAAACCACATTCCAATACAAACAACGGCTAAAACGGCTATAAAGTTTATAACGGCTAAAACGGCTATATATAACCACTAAACACTTAATAAACTTTACAAAACGGCCATAAACTTTACAAAACGGCCATAAACATTATAACACCCTCAAAATACATCATAAAGTTTACAAAATGGGTGTTATAATCGCTAAACCTAGCTACTATATGTACAAATGTTGCAATATCATAAGTGTTCAAAGATAATAAGATTGGGGTCGTCAAAAATATAGTTCCAGAGACAAAACAACACAAAATAATACCTCTACATGTCCAGCCCATCGTCGTCATCCTCGTCATCATCATCACTCCCTCTCCTAGAGCCACTCCCGCTGCTAGAGCTACTCTCGCCTCCTGAGCCACTCGGGAGAGCGCCTGAGCCACTCGGGAGAGCGCCTGAGCCGCTCCCTCCCGCGCCGCTCCCACTGCAGCCTCCAGCATCACCTCGAGAAGCAACCGTGGTAAGAAACGAGTCCCAGTCTGGGTTCCTCGAGATATAACGTGTCAAAAGCTCGAGCTTCTTCTCATTTTTCTTGGCTTTCTTCTTCTCTTTTTTCCTCTTTTTCTCAGCTTCAGCCAGACTCTTTTTAAATTCATCAATCTGCCCCGTAGCTTCAGCAAGCTTCCCTTTAAGCTCGGACGTACCTATAAACGAAATAATCAAAATTTAAAAACGGTCATTTCAATACATATATAAGATGCGTCATTTAATATTATCCAACTGTACATACCTTCTGGAGCTGGAGGCGGCATGTCTACCCGTGGCCTCTTCAAGTAGGGCACCATCTTGCCGACGCCGGGTATATGACCAGGCTGCTTTCCCCCGATCACCCGAGAAAATATCTCCTCCTCCGTGAGGCACGGCTCGTCTGCCGGCATATCAGATCTAGGCTGCCTCAGCCGGACCATCTCTTCCTGTGTAGTTGAAAAAAAATGAGAAAATTATTATATTAGTCGGGTTAATTACTAGATTATGTTTCAATAAATCACTAAGTGCGTGTTTGGAAAAAAATAAAAAAATAAATAAATAAAAAACGATACTTACAAACCGAGCTCTAGCCTCATCCTGCAACCATGCACCATTCTTGAAGTGGGTGTCAAGATATGTATCGAACATGGACGGATACTGGTGGTCCTGGCTCCTCTCAAACTGTATAAATATATACACATGCATATAGGATGAAACAAATTAAAATGACAAATCAAACACCATATATATTTTACTTAGTATAAATAATTTTAATCAATATATTATTAAAATAAAATAATCTTATAAAAATAAAATGTGTCTTACATATTCGTGTCGAGATGCCGCAAATGACTTCGAACCGTGGCGGCTGAGAATCGTGTTCTTCTTTCGATTCTCTTTGTTCACAGCCGATCTTTTCTGGGCCGCCTCCGACATGTACAAATCGACATACTTGCTCCACTCAGACATCTCCAAGCTCGGAGGAGGATTTCTTCTTATCTCTTCCACTCTAGCAGCCCCACCCTTTTTTGTAAAATAATGAAGTTTCATATCATATTTATTGTCACGGTATCGACCAGCGAAATACGATGTGAGCGCCGAGCGAATGGTATCCCAGTCTGGTCTGCTCCTGTGGCGCTCCAAATCGAACACAAGCTGCAATCAAATATAGTTAAAATTAATATAAAGTTATAAATAAATAAACAAATTTTAATAAATGTACACATTCAAATAATTAAATATAGAGATATAAATAAATAAACAAATTTAAATAAATATGCACATTTAAATAAATAAACACGATAACATAACAATATATATAAAAGGAAAATGAAATAACTGACCCCGAGCTGTGAAAGGAAGTCAGCCGTCTTCTCCGGCTCTATATCGTACCAGGAGGCATAGGAGAGCGGCAGCCGCCGAATGAGCTCGCCGACATAATTGCTAAACCATGCCGCGTGCTGGCCCACATGAGTGTAAGTCCCCTTATCACCAATCTCAAACTCAATCGACTGTGGGCCACCATCTCTCACGGCGTTCTTGAGCTTGACATTCCTATTTTCTTCGCGTGGGCGCTGCCTACCCTGATCTCCCCTACCCCTGCCTCCCCTGCCTCCCCCCTGGCCAGACCTCCTCGGCGGGGTCGCCCTGATCCTGCAATTGGAGTGAGTGGAAAAGTCATAAAGTAACTTATATAGATATATGTATATGTATGTATATACATATATGTGTGTATATATATATATATATATATATATATATATATATATATATAAATCACACAAAAATATAGATATATGTATATACATATATGTATGTATATATATATATATATATATATATATATATATATATATATATAATCACACAAAAATATAGATATATGTATATATATACATATATAGATACATGTATATATATATACACATATATGTGTATACCTATATGTATATATATACACATATATCTATATACATAATATGTGTATATATATACATATATATATATATATGTAATCTAGAAATTCTTACCACCAGCACGGTGCCCGCCCTCAATCTGACGGGGAGGGGAAGGTGGGTCATCGGCACCGTCACCACCGTGACCACGCGCGACTGCTGCTGCCATCTGTAAAAGTACAAGTTGAGTAACATATAGAAATTCGAGAACAAATTAACATAAGCATGCACACATTCAAATACATACACATTCAAAAGAAATATACACTTTTAAACAATCCATAACAATTTCATTAAAATAAGTGTCGTTTTACAAGTTACATTTTAAGATCAATCTGCACAATCACAATCACTATCATAAACAACATTAGTCGCATCAAGTTCATCATCAGAATTGTTTGCGACTTCATTATCAGAATCTACTAAATCATAAGGATCGTCGTCTTCATCATCAATAAAATCATCGTCGTCATCAACAGGAATGATTGGTGGTGGTGCCTCAACTAACGTTGATTCACCATCGATATTTAAGGTTTCAAGTTCCAAATCATTCAAATTAGCAGACAGTTGGAGATCGGATGAGTTGTTGCCATGTATCACATCATCATCGTCTTCTACCACGATGACATCCCAGGTTGTGTTGTGATTTACTTCTTGGACGACCTTCCAATGGAGTGGTCGTCTGGCAGGATCTTCAAGGTAGAAGACTTGTTTTGCTTGTGTTGCGAGAATGTAAGGTTGATCTTCGAACGCATAGCTACATGCCAAAATTTGTGTCATGTTGTTTCTAGTGGTAAAACGTTGGACTCTACGGTTTTTGTTGCTTAAGTCGAACCACTTAACTCGAAACAACACAACTTTGAACTGGGAATATGTGAACTCCAGAATTTCTTCTAGCTGACCATAATACATTTCTCCCTCCTTCTCACCAGGTGAACAAATTCCGCTGTTCTGAGTTGTACGTTTTATATCGCGGCTGTGTACGACAAACCTCACACCGTTGAGTACGCAAGAGTTGACTGAGATTGGGGTCGGTGATGGTCCACAAGCCAAAGCGAATAAGTCGGGAGTACAGCTTGGGTCATCGGCTATGTAAAGTTTACGGATCTATGAAAAAAGATAAGAATAGATGGAGATGAGTAATAGTCGTTATTTATACATGGAAATACATACAATAAGTTTACCTTCGTCTCAAACCAGCTCGGAAATGCTTGTTGCATGTCGATATAAGGAAATTCCCTGAAAATGTTCATGATATTAGAATAAATCGAAAAGATAACTTGGGAAACAGAAATTTCAAAATATAAACGCATACCTCTCGAACTCGTCCATGTAATTGTCGATCTCAGGACTGTTGTGAAGTACATACCATATCACTCTCTTCATTTCTTGGAGACCTAACTTAATCAATGTCTCTTTACCAGAATTGGTACATAGTGATCGGAACACCTGGAAATCACTTGTTGGGCGAGGACGGTCCTGAGATGCAGCGGGATGATTAAATTTTGTCCCAACACCACGAAAATAACGAGAACAGAAAGTTAATGCTTCATCTGCAACATAACCCTCCGCTATTGAACCCTCCGGCTTAGCTTTATTTCGGACATAGTTTTTAAGCTTCTTCATGTATCTTTCAAATGGATACATCCACCGGAATGAAACAGGCCCGCCTTCAATAGCCTCTTCAGGTAAATGCATAACCAAGTGAATCATAATGTCAAAAAAAGTAGGAGGATATATTTGCTCGAGACTGCACAAAATATTGATCAACTGGTCTTTAGCTTTCACCATGTCTTTCACCATCAAAGTTCGGGCTCAAATTTGCTTAAAGAAGAAACAAAGCTCGATCAATGGTGTATAAGTCTGTGCGTCCAAGTATTGTTGAAGTCCATAAGGAAGTAACCGTTGCATCATTATATGACAGTCATGAGACTTCATGCCCGTTATACTGTTATCATCTTTGGTCACTTTTGACTTGAACTTGGATCCGAAGCCATCTGGTAGTTTAACTGTTTTGATGTATTGACAGAAGAGTTTTCTTTTATCGGGTGTGAAGGAGTACTTTGCATGAGGCTTCGAGCACTTCCCGTTTTGTTTGTTTTCGAGCCACAACTCCTGTCGAATGCCCAGAGCTTGCAAATCTTGTCTTGCCTTCGCGGTGTCTTTAGATTTGTCATTCATTAACAAGGTGTTCAAGATACTCTCCAACACATTTTTTTCGATATGCATGACATCTAAATTGTGTGGTAGAGAAAGAAAAGACCAATATTCAAGATCGTAGAAGATAGACCGTTTAGTCCAGTTCAGCTCGACTGTATGATTACGTTTTATCTTCCCACCCCCATAATCCGGATGTTTCCCCGGCACACGTGTGGGCAATTTCGCAAGTTGAGTCAAGATATCAGCCCTAATATCTTTTCTAGGAGGATCTCTATAATCGGGTTCACCATTGAATGTCGTACAGTCCCTCCTCCATTTATGGTTTTTTTTTAAGAATCTTCTATGACCAACATAAGCTGTTTTGCTTATCACACGCGTAGCCGGAGTGTCTACTTTGCATGTAGGGCAAGCGTAGTAACCTTGCCCTTGCCAACCAGACAAACTACTTCGAGCAGGAAAATCATTGATGGTCCATAAAAGCATCGCTCTCATGTGGAATTGAGTGCCTGTAGCAGCGTCCATAGTCAAGATACCTGGTTTTTTCCATAATTCCACAAGGTCATCAATCAAGGGCTTCAAGTAAACATCGATGTCCTTCGCCGGTGATTTAGGGCCAGGAATCAACAACGTCAGCATCAAAGAAGTCTCTTTCATGCATAACCACGGAGGCAAGTTGTATGTTGTTAATATAACCGGCCACATGCTGTAAGTCTGACTAAGGTTTCCGAACGGATTGAAACCATCAGCAGCCAACCCTAATCGAATGTTTCTTGGTTCTATAGCAAAATCCGAATATTTATTGTCAAACTTCTGCCATGCTTTACCATCAACCGGGTGTTGCATCTTACCGTCCGTAGACTTTCCAGTAGCATGCCAAGTCATATGTTTTGCAGTGTGAATAGACTTGTACAAACGTTGTAGTCTAGGAATGATAGGAAAGTAACGCAACACCTTGTTAGGAACTTTCTTCCCCGTTGTTTTATTGTCTTTCCATCTACTCGTTTTGCAAACCGGACAATACTCCAAATCTTCGCCATCATCCCCCCCGATATAGAAAGCAATCATTTTCACAAGCATGTATCGACTCGTACCCTAACCCGACCTTTTTAAATGTCTTCTTTATATGATAGTATGACGGTGGGAGATTGTAACCTAACCTGGGTGGAAATACCTCCTGGAGAAATTTTAGCGTATTGTTAAATGAAGTATCACTCCATTTACCGCTGACCTTGAGATGTGTAAACTTTGCCATAAAATCCAATGTTGTCATAAAGTCACAACCCGGGTACAGAGGCTGGTTGGAACTTGCAAGTAACTCTTCATACTCGTTACGCAGAGGAGGTGTCGCTGCTTGAGTAGGCTCGTTACTTGTCTCGCCAATATTTCCATGAGTCGGCTCATTATTCGACGGAATATCAAGAATATCATTTTGATCATTATTCGGAGGAATATCAAGAATATCATTAAGGCACGCACCCATGTCACTCATCTCACGTTGTGTTGTGTTATCAAGAATATCATATTGATCATTATTCGGAGGATCCGGTTCACCGTGATCCTTCCATTGTGTATAAGTTGGGTCGCACCCATTGTGGCCTATGTGGTATTTAAGAGCTTCGAGAGATACCCATGGAACATTACGACAACGACGACACGGACATTTTATGTTTCCGGAACTATTCAATAACGGTTTGCAATGATCGAGGAAGGCGGCAAGACCATCAAGAAATTCTTTTGAACCACGATGCTCTATACGGGTTCAACTCTTATCAATTATCATAACTGCATTTTTATGATGCAATCGGTTATTATATGCACTTAATTAATGATTACGAGTTGTTTTGTTCACCTAGCGCAACTATGGAAGGCAATCCTAACCCACTCTTTGAATGATTCGTCCCATAAATGAATGCGTATAACTGATTTACTATTTGAGAAAATTTCGGCAGCATTTCCCCTCAACTCCCCAAATATGTGCATTAAGGACATATTCGTAGGAGTAAAGGAGAAACACTGTCGAAATAATCTCAAATAGTAAATCAGTTATACGCATCCATATCCTAAATGAGACAAAACATTCAAAAAGCAGTCCCAAACAGGGGACTTTCCGAAATTAATTTCTAATAAATTAATTCCGGACGGGTTTTCTATAGGATGATTAACTTCGGACGGGGACTTTCCGAAATTAATCACTAAAATCCTAAAACATAATACACTGCTACTAAAGGTATACATTGCTACTAAACTAGGCCGGTTCTTAAACAAGGTTTTAAACAATCAAATTACACTTAATCCGTCACGCAACATTCACAAACATACTGATATGTAAAAAATAATACGGATATGAAAAAAATAACAACATACTATATCGGCTGTGGTCTGTGGCTCTCGACTGTGGTCTCAGGCTGCAGCTCGGGCTGCAGTCTCGGGCTGCGGTCTCGGGCTCGGGCTCGGGCTATATTAAAAGTGAGCACATTAATATATAAGAAGTTTAAAAAAAAAACTGTTGTCGGCGACATGTCGTCGGGATACCAAAAGTTTTTTTAAAAAAAAGAAGGGGGACCACATTACCTCTGTCTCGGCTGTCTCAGCTCTCGACTCTCGCTCTCAGCTGTCTTGGTGGAGCTGTGGTGGTGTCGGAGGTGGAGCTGCGGTGTCGGCTGTATAAAATAAATAAAGAAAATAAAACAAAATTAACAAAAAACAAAATTAACAAACATTAACACTAAGATTAAACAAAATTAACAATAAACAAAATTAACAAAAATCAAAATTAACAAAAATCAAAATTACCTGTTTTGTAGATCGAAGAAGAAGAAGTGGAGAAGAAGAAGAATTAAACAAATGAGGGGTTGAGGAGTGAATTAAACATGAGAGGAGGAGGAGGAGCACAGTGGTGCTCGTGTAGTTGTGGTGGAGCTGTGGTGGAGCTGCGGTGGTGTCGGAGGTGGAGCTGTGGTGTCGGAGGTGGTGGGTGTAGTGATGGTGGAGCTGTGGTAGTGGTGGAGTAGTGGTAGTGGTGTCGGAGGTGATGGTGGTGAGTGAATCGCCGGTGGTCGTCTTCAATAATTGAGAGGAGATAAAAGTTAATACGTTTTTTTTTCTAAGTGTTGACCAGATGTAGTTTTGTTATAACTTTTAATGTTACCGACGTCATGTCGTCGGTAAGGTAATAGAAATTTGTCGTTTCTAGTTTGGCGGGACATATAAAAAATTGGCGAAAATTTTGGCGGTTATATTACCGACGTCATGTCGTCGGTAATATTATAAATACTTTTATAAAATTAAAAAAAATAGTTTTATAAATTTTTTATTTATTATAAATACTTTTATAAAATTAAAAAAAAATTCAGGAAAACAAATTATCAGCCATGCAACTTTAGAATCTTTATATTAAGAAGCCCTAAAATCAAGAAAACCACCTTACATCATTTAGATAAGTTTAGATTGTGGCCCTTGATGTGTACCTCCTGAATGTCATAGACTACAGCGACTTATGCCCCATTCTTGTACAAGGATAATAAACGGTCGTGACTATAAGAATGCATGGCATGTACGTATCGTTCATCATGAAAATAGTTTTGGTTCTACATGAGATGTTTAACGAACGAGCCGAGATGTTATGGTTTTACACAAGATGATTAACGAACGAGCCGAGATGTTATGGTTATACACGAGATGTTTAACGAACGAGCCGAGATGTTATGGTTATACACGAGATGTTTAACGAACGAGCCGAGATGTTATGGTTATACACGAGATGTTTAACGAACGAGCCGAGATGTTATGGTTATACACGAGATGTTTATCGAACGAGCCGAGATGTTATGGTTTTACACGAGATGTTTAACGAACTAGCCGAGATGTTATGGTTTTACACGAGATGTTTAACGAACGAGCCGAGATGTTATGGTTTTACACGAGATGTTTAACGAACGAGCCCTTTCGTCGGTACCGTTTGCAATACACGAGATGTTATGGCGCCAAAACTTCCCTCCAAAAGATCTATTTTTTTTTACTATATATAATAGTTAGCAGATCTGCTCTTAACCACACAAACACATTATACACTCTCAAATCCTCACAACCACAAACACATACTGTTATCATGGTGAAGATGGCGGAATTTGAAGCTTTTGCTTGTCCTTGTGGACGAGGAGACGTAATTCTGCGACAATCGCATCGACCTCACTCCCGTGGTAAACAATACTATGCGTGTCCTTTATCCAAGGTTAACAATTACATATTTTTTTGTGTGTTATTTAAATAATTTGGTTAGTCGTTAAAAATTATACTTTTTACTCTTTAACAGGGTGGGACAAAGGAGTATGGATGCGATTTTTTTTTATGGAAGGATGAACGACTAGCCAAAATGACCGCTTCTGTTGGAGCTTCAACGCCTCCAACTCATTCCGCAAGACCATCCACAACTCCAACTCGATACACTGCAGGACCTTCAACATCAAGTCCTGGAAATACAGAGTGCTCAAACTGCATCAAACTGAATCACCAGATAATGGTACTCAATAAAATGCTAGATGTGTATATGCATCCAAACAAACACACAACTGATTCAGCTGCCTTACTTCACGACCTTTATAATGACATGGTAGGTGATATGGGAAATCTTCGTATGTAGGTTGTTGTTGTTGCTGTTATTGTTGTTGTTGTTGCTGTTATTGTCGTTGTCGTTGTTTTGTTGTGTTATTGTTGTTGTTTAATAAAATGTTGTTGTTGTTGTGAAAACTGATGTCGAACATGCTTTATATTTTTAATTTGTACGCTTTAATGTTGGAGGCGTTGTGAAAACTTAAGTATCCATCAAGATTCAACCATAAGGGGTCGTTTGGTTTAATGATGTCCAAACAGGGCCGTTTGGTTTATGTTGTTTTCTTAACAACAGCCCACAAGAGCCGTTTGGTTTATGCTGTCCAAACAGGGGTGTTTGGGATTGCTTATTTCCTGCACCAAAAGGGTGTTTTGGTTTATGACCTTATTTGAAGAAACAACATCACAATTAACAAACACGAATGCACACATTTTATTTAAAACACGCAAGAGTTCTCAAACGAAAAACTCGACAACCAAACAAAACAACTCAAACTAAACAACTCGACAACCAAACGAAACAACTCAAACTAAACAACTCGACAACCAAACGAAACAGATCAAACGAAACGACCCGTTTATTTTTTTTTGCGGCTACTTCCCGCTTTGCTGGAACTCGCACCATCTTTTCCTTTCCTTGCTCTCATTTCCTTGATACGCGCAAACGTAGCTTCGAGATTTGTTACTCTATTTTCCAAATTACCAAATTCGGTGTTGAGGTCCAACGTGCTTTCAGCTTCATCGTCACCTCCAACAGCAGCAGCTTGAGCTTCAGCAGCACGTTGAGCTTCAGCAGCATCTAGCTCTTCCAAATACTCTCTATAGTACGGCTTTCTCCTCAACCATTCCAAAATCTTGTCCCTCTGCCACGGTGCACAGTTCTCATAAGAACCATATTCATCAAAAATTTCCCAGCCCCAATGAAGTATAATTTCATTATACAGGAGCTCGTGTGATAAAGCCTTCGACCATTCCTGTTCCGGCGTTAAACCATCCATTGTTATGTGTGAGAATTTACGTGTTTTGTGATAACTTTATTATATGATATATATATAAGTAAAAAATTGGCGGGGTGGAGGGAAATTTTGGCGGGAAATATCACCGACGACCTGTCGTCGGTATAATAAAGGCGGGAAAACCCCCGCCCAATTATTCGCTATTATTCACAAGAGGGAAAAGTCAAAAAAATTTGACATAAATAGGTTCCGACGTCATGTCGTCGGCGTCATTAAACTAAAGGCAAAACAACCCTTAATCATCCGCTAATCCCGCGCTAATCACAATTATTTTTTTGGTTTATACCATGCCGACGACATGACGTCGACATAGTTTTGGCGGTCAAATTCCCGCCCAGGTTTTTACCAAGTCAAACATTAGAATTATTGTACCGACGAAAAGTCGTCGGCATAATAAGGATATAAAAATTCAACGCAGCCTTGGCTGGGTCAAGCCATTTTTTTGTCTTTTAGCGTATGGTGCCGACGACATTGTGTCGTCGGCGTGGTGCTCGTCGCCCGTGCTATGTTTTCTTGTAGTGCCGCTTCTGAAACAAAATAAGATACATATATATGATTCAGACTCGAACGTCACAAATAGGTTACCAAATATATACATGAAGTACTTACTGGAACTCTTGGCTGGCTCTGCAACCTGCATATTAGCGTCATAAAAATAAATTAGAATGACACGTTATATAAAACATAGCTAAAAGCTTCAATGCGTCAAAAATAAAGCTGGTATAAAGATGGCATCTCACCTGAGATCCTGGTTTAGGTGTGTTGCATTTTCTCATGTTACAGACTGTTCTGAAGGAGAAATTGACATTTCCACATTTTGGGCATTCCCAATCGTTTTCTCGTGTTCCATCTGTAAGAAGCAAGTGAAACAATGAAAAACGGATCATAAATTACAATCACCTGCTAGTCTGCGTAGCAGTATATGAATAAGTTAGATATAACATACCTTTCTTTTGAGATGGCTCTTCTGGAAAGAATCCAGTCCGTGGTCCCTATAAAAATTTAAAAACCAAATGATCCATCAATATAGCATCACATGTTTATATACATATTAACATAGGGAGTAGGTGAACGAATAATCAAATTTACTCGTTGCAATTAGTTGATTGATATAACAAAATTCCGACATACCATTTTTATGTAGGGGACTGGGAGGATGAAAATTATGAAGATTACGTTCAGGCTCGAGAGGATTTGTAGCTGAAGTTTGGATGCTTGATAAAAGTAGATTCGCCACATAGGGATTCTACAATTGTTGTCAAGAAACTTTTTCTTGAATTTTCCTGTCGCCACTAAAGCCCTTTTTCTTGTAGTGGATCATGTAAACCCCAAACTTGCACATATATCACACATCTACTTATTATATATGTTGTTGCCATCACATTCGTCCATTGATTTTGTTTCTGCTAATTGTTTGTTGTTCCTTGTTACTACTTTATGAAACTATATATCCATGTTTTGAACATCTGATAATTGCACTTAGGAAACTTAATAAGAAACAGTGTTTGGCGACCGTTTCTGAAAAATAGTGTTTAGCCACGAGGGTTTAGCTTTTGAATTTTGTTTAAACACTCCTATTAGAAACACGCTAAGTAGTTGTGTTTAGCTTTTATGTCAATCTTACATTTTGTAATTACTCTTGCAACTACGACATACAATATCTGTGTAGTCTTCCATATCCCAAGTCTTTTTAGAAGTCTCGTGTGATCGATAATACATGGAAAATAAATTGTCTTGGCCAAGCTGGGAAGGAATATGTACGTGGATAATAGACCATAGATTGCATAATTAATATTAAAACCCTATCCCAAGTCTTCTTAAAAGTCTTCGGTGATTATAGACCATAGGTGATGCTAGTCGTGCAACTTGGGTTGCAAGATTAATGTCACAATGAAATTTAAATGTCGTCTTCCCAATCTCAAGTCTTCTTTAAAGTCTTCTCTTAGTATACATACATACTAGTTATTATCAATCAAATATTGTTTTGCTCAAGCCGATAAGGAATTTGTGGATGACATTCTCTTCACAATTTGCGTGTCGGGAACGTTAAACATTAAATTTAGAAAATATCATAGTCTCTTTGAGTTTGAAGCTTGAACATCAAAGTATAATAAAGGAATTTATGATTTTCTTATTAGTTATTATTTATAGTAAAATTTTTGTTATTATAATCTATGTATGTAACATTGAAAAAAACCATAGATGTTTCATATAAAATGATAAAATGGCTATGACCCAATCCATCATCACTCCAAACAAAATTTTTGTTTCAATCCAAAAGTGAACTTAATTGTTATTTTTTTTGGTAAAATATAATGTAAATGATATGTAGTTTAAATTTAAGTAAAAGCTACACTTTTTTTAAATATGCTCTTACTCTTTGTATTACATATTAAAAAGGTAGAGTATTGTTCATATGTTCTAGTGAACACGGCCATGCCATCGTCATCACATCATAAGTATTTTTTTAATAATTTATCTTCTTAACCTTTCAAAAAATATATAATAAAATTAAGCAAATCAATCAACTGCCATTTATACTTTCTTACAAAATATGAAAATTTTCCATATTCTTCATTTAAATATATTAATTCTTCTTCATAAAATGTTTAGAGTTTTGGGTGTTATTTGATGATGTTATACGTTCTATTTCACTTACAATTACTTGTCTACGATATATGCAATATAAGCGTAGTCTTCCATCTCCCAAGTCTTCTTAAAAGTCGATTATACATGGAAAATAGTTAATAATGTGATAAGCTTCCCTATCCCAAGTCTTGGTCAAGCTGAGAATGAATGTGTGGACCATGTACAGGTGATGCTAGTTGTGCTACTTGGCTTGCATAATTAATGTTAATAGACCATGTACAGGTGATGGTAGTTGTGCTACTGGATAATTAATGTTATATGTCTTCCCTAGCTCCCAAGTATTCTTAAAAGTCTTCTGTGATATCAATCAAATTTTAGTCTTGTTCAAGTTGATAAGGAATTTGTGGATGACATTCTCTATTTCTCTTCACAATTTACGTGTCACCGTGTCACGTACGTTAGACATTAAAATTAGAAAATATCAGCATCTTGAGTTCGAAGTTTGTAGATCTCTGTATCAACAGTAAAATATAATAAAGGAATTTATGATAATCTTAGTTATATACTGCTTATACAAGTTCTTGCTATTATAATCTATACATTTTATTTGCTAATATTGGTTAGTATATTCTAAATGAAATGTCTTGGTCAAGGTCAGGATAATAAAGAATTTATAGAAGCCATTATTTTCACGACCAAGTTGCATGTCACGAACGTTAACTTGCAAAACTATGGATAAAAGCCAATACTTGTTCTTATAATTTTAAGTAAATTTTCAAAAATTAGAAAATATCATCATAGTCTCTTTGAGTTTGAAGCTTGTACTAGATATGTGTCTCACCAACAAAGTATTATAATTTATTAATCTTATTTGCTAATATTGTAGACGTGTTTTTTGGGCCAATAATTGCTATAAAAACATTGACTAGTTGGTACATTCTCAATGAAAAGTCTTGGTCAAGATGATAAGGAATTTATGGACGCCATTCGATCATTTCACCACTTACACAGTTGCACACTTGCATGTCACAAACTGGTAACATGCAAAAACTGAGTATAAAAAGCCAATAGTTGGTTTTATTAATACTTTGTGTAAATACGCTCTTATTCTTTGAATTTATTCATTTAAAATATTGGTTTTATTAATATGAATCATGTTTAGTTTATGTTTAGGCAGTTTAGCTTTGGCTCATTGAAGTTTTGGGCCCCTGATTCATTTACTTCTCTTTCTATTATATATTTCAACCGTCTACCTATCTCGTTAGATATGTCAATAGATATATGAATTTTACGGTAGAAATGTGGCTACATATATCCCACTTGTGAATAATTAAGATTTAAATATTCAATCACATCATATCAAGTAAATAAATCAACGCTCCTTATTCGGATTTGGATATCTAATTAGATATTTATTGTCTATCATAATTACTTGAGATGATGTGATTAGATATTTAAATCTTAATTATTCACAAATGGGATATATGTAGCCATACTTTGTCTTGTTATTCACGTTGGCTCCAATAAAATAACGCTAATAATGTGTATTTTCGACAGTTTAATAACGTTCAACTATTAAGGGTTAATAGACAAATATGTTACCAAAGTTTGTCAAAATGTTTACTTAAATAACTAAAGTTTAAAACGTTATAAATAGGTTACTAAAGTTTTGTCTCCGGTATATAAGTTACTGAACCTTTTAAATGATGACATGAATTATTTTTTAAGTACAAAATTGTCCCTGTCGTTAGCCCGATTTTACAGATTTAGTCCCTAGACCACTATTTCTGTTAGTTTGACCGTTTTCATATGTTTTTCCCCTTTTTTATAAGTTTTATACGTTTTCATACGTTTTCATACGTTTTATCCATTTTTGTACGTTTTATTCATTTTTGTCTTTTTTTATCCGTTTTCATCCGTTTTATAACGATTTCATACGTTTTTATCTATTTTCGTCCGTTTTTATACGTTGTCATATGCAGGGGCGAAGCTACATAGGGGCCGGGGGGGGGGGGCGCCCCACCCCCCGAATTTTTTTTTTGCGATATAGGGGGTATATAGTTTTCGTATAGAAAAATTTCGGTATATTCGGTTACGACCCCCCATTTTAATTGTGAAATTTCGGTATATTAGATCCCGACCCCCCACTGAATCCGGTCTAGCTTCGCCACTGGTCATATGTTTTACCCGTTTTTATACGTTTTCATCCGTTTTTATTCGTTTTCATTCATTTTTGTTACGTTTTCGCCCGTTTTCTTATGTATTCATACGTTTTTGTTCATTTTTTTATGTTTTCGTTACTTTTTCGTTTTTCATAAAGTTTTTGTTCATAGTTTTCATTATTTCACTTGTTTTTCAATTCTTTTTATCTATTTTCATATGTTTTTATCCATTTCTATATGTTTTTATACCTTTTCATATGTTTTTATACCTTTTCATACGAGTAAAGACGGATGAAAACGTATAAAAAGGGAAAAAACGTAAGAAAACTTGTGCAAACGTAACAAAACATAAGAAAACTGGCGAAAACGTATAAAAATAGATGAAAACACACAAAAATGGATAAAAGCATATAAGAACGGTAAAAAATGTATAAAAACGTAAAAAACAGGTGAAAACATATGAAAACTTAAGAAAACGTAAGAAAAACTAGTGAAAGCGTATAAAAATGGATGAAAGTATAAGAACAGATGAAAATAAATAAAACGTACAAAAATGAATGAAAACGCATAAAAGCAGTTGAAAACGAATAAAAACGTAAAAATGACGAAAGCGTATGAAAACATAAGAAAACAGGCAAAAACGTAAGAAAAACGGATGAAAATCGATAAAACGTATGAAAACATATAAAAACGGGCGAAAACGGATGAAAACGGATAAAAACGTATGAGGGACGATAGGTGAAATTTTCGACATGCCACAGGGACCATCCGTGTAATTTACTTTAAAAAAATTTTGAATTTCAATCAAACATTATGTACCTTTGAGAATGGGGCATCTATGCTCTTATCAGTTATATTACAGTTATTACATATTAGCATGAAACACCAACATACATTTTCATTTGTCCCACTTTCATCATTGTATGTTTTTTGTTCTTCTGGATCAAACAAATCTTATTGAAACACAGACAAGGATTTTAAAGAAAATGATCATTCTTAAGAAAATGTCAATATCAGAAGTTACAAAATAACCAAAAATCAACAATATTACAGGTTGCAAAAGTCATCATTTTAACGACACACATGTTCCAAAAAACACTATATCCCCCCCCCCCCCCCCCCCCCCAAAGAAAAACAAAAAAACCCCCCAAAAAAAAAAACGCGAGCCTCTAAAAAATAAGGTAAAGAACAGAAACACTAATACAATGCGCAATCAAGAAAGCGAAGCATTAGTCATGACTGAGAAAATGGCACAAATCAGTTTAAATTATACTGTAAATTTTAAGTCACATTTGTTGGTAGGAGTCATACCAAATGAATGACAACAGTGCCATATATACCATGATTAGAACTTAATACACTACTTAAAGAAGAGACCGTGTAGACAATAAACATCAGCAATACATCTCCTGTATTAACTAGCAAGATACCACAATCACCAAATCAATCTCTTTTTCTTCATAGGGATCTAGAGTATCTTATCTATCGTTATTTGTACAGCGATATATCCATGAAGCCAAAATCTTTTAATTTTTCTAGTATTTATAAGACTAGTTTCAGACCATATATCTGCTATAGACGCAATTTATGCTTATACTTTTAGCCTTGATTTCTAAATTTATAATTTGTGAATTCTCGGGATCTTATATATCCCTGACCAAGGATTTGCAGGTACCACAACACTAGCATCAACTGTAAACATGTAGTTAATTCGAAACAGTAACCATAACTTTAAAAATGCAGAGCAATTTCTATAAATTAAAAGTAATGAGATATTTTAACAACTTAACGCATACAAACAAACACATATACGTTAGCTTAATTTGTATAAACACGCATACAAACATGAATCTATATACAAACACGCACCGTAGATATCATTTTCTTCTAGAGACATAATTAATGCTTAAAGTTGTACTCCGTAGCTCTAATATCTAAATCCATAATTACATCATGTTATTTTAGAAAAACCAAAATTCACATCATTTGAGCATACAAAACGGGTATTAAACCAGGGTAGTTACACCGTCACTTATTGTTAAATACTAACAAGCCACAAACATTAAAAACAATCTCAAATCAATATCCTAACAAACTGACCAACAAAATCTCAGAAACCTGAATCCAATCCAGATCTATATAAAAAAACATCCAAACTCAAAATCTCAAAACCGAAAACCTAAACATCATAACTCAACAATCCAAGCTAAACCCCGTTTGTATCCGATATTCATAACACATTTACTCAAAACACCATAATTCACCCCCATTTACACACATAACATGTGCACCCAACAAGGGTAGTTACACTGTCACTTATCGTCAAATACTAACAATCAGTAAACATGAAAAGCAATCTTAAATCCATATAAAAACAATCCAAATCTTTAAAAACATTCATAGACTTAGCAAAATCTTGAAAATCAACACCCGAAAATCAATCAATTAACAATTAAAGCTAAATCAACAAATTTCACCATTATCTACACATCATTTAAAGCAAAATCTAAAAATAATCAACCTAAAAAATAAATTCTAGCTTTTTCTTCTACAAACAATAACAAGAACCTTTTCATCAAACATCTCGTTAACACTCAGTGTAAAATGAGCTAATATATGGTTTTTCAAGGTTGTGTGTGATAAGGATTGCCAACGTGGCACTCTTGCACACATAGAATTAGGGTGTGTTTGGTTTGTTGCTATTAATCACAATGGGTATGTGTGTTATGTGGATTAGTGTAAAGAAATATGATTAAAGGGTTGGCTAATAATGGTGGCCGGAAAATGCATGTGGCTGTAAATTATTATACGTTCGAGGTGCGCATAAAAGCTATATAGAATAAAATAAAAATGGTGTGCTTGTGATGATTAACTCACATGGTATTTATGTAAACATGACAAAAGAAAAAGGGTATTATTGTCATTTAATTCATTTAGACATGTTCTTATCGGTCAAGCTAATAGAATTATTTGTAATAATCGATAATTTTTCAAAACTTATTTTACTAGCCAAAACGTTTATTTTTGAAATCCCTTGGCTTTTAAACTTCTCTAAACCTGTTTGAGTTTGAAAACAATAAATATCTTGTTAAACGCGAACATTATTATTTTATTGAGCCGGCACAACCTAAAATGCATGAAACAATTCGATTTATTTAGTAAATTAACTCAGAGAAAGTTATACGTATTAATACTCGTTTTCATTGGAAAATTTATTTCGGATTCAGTGGCGCAAGTCCCGTAATTTAAAACGCACGTGTGCTAAGTCAAAAGGGGCCCACAAGGATTTTATTAAAAGAATGGCTAAATTACAATTTCTACCCCTCCTTATTCTTTCATTTGACCAACTTCACCCCTCCTCTTTATATAAAATACCCCACATTATGGTTTCTTCCCATTTTTATAACACCATCACCGGAAACACTGTTCCGGCGCTGTCACCGGAATCCGGCCAAGTCATTTTCTTAGCCGACGCGTAGATCAATACACGGGGGTTGTTTCTGGAGAGTTTCGAGCCAAGACCACCTTCCCCATATCTCAGTAATAAATCGATTAGGGGAGAAATAAATTTTAAATATGAAAATTATTTCATGGTCACTCTGATTTATAAACAGATTAGTGAAATGAACTTGAAGACATGGAATCAGGTTGCTCAGTTGAGTTTGGATCTTCACAGCCGTTCATCTCCACCACCGTTGCTACCGAGTTTATTTTTTGGCTTATGATAATAATAATTAAGTAGGGATATATATGATGATGTTGGTCAAAAGATGAGGGTGTCTTAACTATGTTGAAACTGAAAAACAGGTTTTATAGGATGACTAGGAATTATTGTTCATAGTGTCTCAAATGATAGACCCGCATAGGATATATGTATACAAGATGAGTATAACAGGTTTCTAGAATTTGTTTTGAAATGTCTTGGAAGAATGCGATGCTATTAAACTTGCAATTAGCTATTTGTTAGTTGTTTTCATTTTATTTATTTGAATCCACTAGAATTCTTATAGATTTACTTACTGAAGAGTTTTGTAGTCAATGTGTCACTCTCTGTCCTTTGCAAAATACAAATGTCATGCCTTAACATTAAAATGATATATGTCTTTGACACAAAATTCTCTTACAAGGTTTGATGTACTTTTTCGACTCGCATTCTGTCTTTGACATATGTTTCTATAATATTAGTTAATTCGTAAAATCATGTAGCAATTAGTGTTCCTTCTTGATGTTTATATATTCTATTGACCGAAAAAACTGTTTTTGATCAGACAATCATATTAGTATGCTCGTAGCAGGGTGATGTTGTTCTAAGATCCTCTTGTTTGTATCATATGTTGTAGCAAGCTTATTAACAGCTAAATATAGGAGCATGAAAAGGTAAGCTGTTAACATTATTCACATTATTTCGATGTGGTTCACAACGTCAGCAGCACACTAATCTAATGAAACCACTTGCAGGCGACCAGACCGTTGTTCAGAACAGATGGCCTATCATGAACTGTTGATACCTTCGGGTAAGACCCTTTGTTTTTAAAATGTTAAAAGAGTATGAATTCGTCAAGTTGGGTTGTTGGATCTTAGGAAGAAACATTAGCTGCTATCCCCTTGTTTCCATATCTTGGAAATCTCAATGCTCCTTTAGACCCAATATCATACCTTTAAGGGTGTGTTTGGTTTGTAGACGTGAATCACTATAGGTTTGGGTTTGATAACATAGTGAATTGGAATGGGTATGACTTTTTAAATCCACCAAGCTAGATGGGTTTGGGCTAAGCCTTATCTTGTAGGTTTCATTCTCAGTTTTAAAACCCATATCTATAAAACA
This sequence comes from Artemisia tridentata subsp. tridentata, assembly GCA_021014915.2. Lineage (NCBI taxonomy): Eukaryota > Viridiplantae > Streptophyta > Magnoliopsida > Asterales > Asteraceae > Artemisia > Artemisia tridentata. The sequence goes on along the minus strand of CP139506.1, from coordinate 13,336,744 downwards.
AACGTCAATTATTAATTTTATTCTCATTCCTTATTCTTAAACCCATATTCCAAACATACCCTAAAATTTTCAGATGTACGGGTCGGCTAATGCTTTTAAACAGACGGGTAGGTTTGGTTTTGTTATTGGGTCAAAAGGAGTTCGGGTCATTCTTATATATTTTGACGCATGATACAAAATGATTTTCAAGCTATATAGATCATTGGTATATCTTTTATGAAATAATTGTGTTTCAGTGATTTTATTTATTTCTTAATTTATTTTAATTTTTTTTGCATACTTGGTATTCTTTTCAGGCAACATCGCTCATAATATCCATTTATATCATTGCAAACTAGTTTTCTCTTTGCTATATGCAACTTTGGAATGAGGATCCTGGAATTTAAGCTCGTGTTGGCTTTAGAGGTTTTTGAAAGATCTATTGATAATTAGAAATTACTATTTACTTAGGAGGCTAGTAAAGCCTGAAAAAGAAGTGGTAGCAATTGCATAAAGACACCTAATATATCTAGAACAAACCTAACTAATAAAATATGTTATGTCATATTCTGCCTTATGCCAAATATATGTCTGCTGCTCTTGTTTGTACATGCTTCTCTTGTTATTTCTCTATGTAGTGTTATTGTGAAGTTTACATTTAAAACTGAATCTATGTCTGCTGTTATGTAGTGTTGAATATATGTCTGCTGTTATGTAGTGTTGGCGCGAAGTCAGTTGCAAGGGTAATTCTAATATGAAACAGAAAAGGAAACAGGGAGAGGAAGTGTCTGTGATTTGAGGGTTCAAGATAGCCCACTATTCAAATAAAAAGAAAGCCATGATCAATGATAAGGCTGATGAAATTTTGGTATTTTCAACTACTGCATCTTTGGCACATAATTCTTTATATTGATTTATCAATGCCTAGGTGATTAAAATGATATGCTCTTTTGTCGAAATGGTACTGTTAATACTAGTAATGGTAGCGTCTTTTAGATATGTAGAGGTTATTAGTTTATGACTAAAGACGTCCATAGAGGAATAAAAGGTATGGTCAGTAGTCGGTACTTAATCGAATGGAATATGTAGAGACCGATAAGTTAACTACGAGTTCAGTTAATATTTATGAAAATATGGTCAGTAGTCTGGTTTCCCTTTTAAAACGTTCCACAAGGACCATAGTACTCTTTTATTTTTAGATGTCTCATGAGGATCACAAGTCACAATAGTGACCTTTTGTGAGTGAATCTGTCACGAAATCCCGATAACAGCTGCAAGCCTTTGTGCCCATGACAATTTATGCCTTGTTGCCATTATATTATCATGTTAACCTTGTACTATTGGGAATGCTTTGTTGGACTTATAAAGTCAAGTTTATTGGTTCTGCTGCTATATATGTGTGTTTGGTTTTATGGCTTCTGATTGGTGGCTGCTTCTATATTGGTTGTTTTGTCACATGAATTTGAGGTAGGCAGTAAAAATTTATCTTGAATTTGTCCTTTGTATGGTTTGGTTTTTGTTTTTAATAAGTGGGTTTGTGTGAGTTTGGGTGTATTTTGGTATATAGTTTATGTGCTTTGAATTTACTATTTTTATGTAGGGGACTGGGAGGATGAAAATTATGAAGATTACGTTGAGGCTCGAGATGATTTGTAGCTGAAGTTTGGATGCTTGATATATTGGTAAAAGTAGATTCGCCACATAGGGATTCTACAATTGTTGTCAAGCAACTTTTTCTTTCTTTTCTTTTGCACCATTACCGTTGAAAACATATGCAGAAACATATGCAATGAAGATTTTCCTGTCGCCACTAAAGCCCTTTTTCTTGTAGTGGATCATGTAAACCCCAAACTTGCACAACACGTGTATATATCACACATCTATTTATTATATATGTTGTTGCCATCACATTCGTCCAATGATTTTGTTTCTGCTAATTGTTTGTTGTTCCTTGTTACTACTTTATGAAACTATATATCCATGTTTTGAACATCTGATAATTGCACTTAGGAAACTTAATAAGAAACAGTGTTTGGCGACTGTTTTTGAAAAATAGTGTTTAGCCATGAGGGTTTAGCTTTTGAATTTTGTTTAAACACTCCTAATCTCCTATTAGAAACACGCTAAGTAGATGTGTTTAGCTTTTATGTCAATCTTACATTTTATAATTACTCTTGCAACTGCGATATACAATATCTGTTTAGTCTTCCATATCCCAATTCTTTTTAGAAGTCTCGTGTGATCGATTATACATGGAAAATAAATTGTCTTGGCCAAGCTGGGAAGGAATATGTGGATAACAGACCATAGGTTGCATAATCAACATTAAAACCCTATCCCAAGTCTTCTTAAAAGTCTTTGGTGATTATAGACCATAGGTGATACTATCGGTTATCTTTTTTATATCAGGATTGATCTCTTCCAAACAGAACGAACATAACAACTTTCAGTGTTTTGCTTTGTTTTCTCGTACCTTAAAAAAGTGCGATTTTGAATTATCCAATTGAGAATTTCGTGATACTCGAGTCATGTAGGGTCGAAATACTTTAATTTGAAAGTGATCTCTACACAATTCATAGAATATATCAGGATTGTTTTATTATTAACACTCACACGCACACCCAAATTCTAACATAATTTGATCAAGAAATAAAAGCTGAGTGCCGTATGTATGTTATATTATGTAACATTGAAAAAAACCATAGATGTTTCCTATAAAATGATAAAATGGCTATGACCCAATCCATCATCACTCCAAACAAAATTTTTGTTTCAATCCAAAAGTGAACTTAATTGTTATTCTTTTGGTAAAATATAATGTAAATGATATGAAGTTTAAATTTAAGTAAAAGCTACACTTTGTTTAAATATGCTCTTACTCTTTGCATTACATATTAAAAAGGTAAAGTATTGTTCATATGTTCTATTGAACACGGCCGTGCCATCATCATCACACCATAAGTATTTTTTTTAATAATTTATCTCCTTAACCTTTTAAAATATATATAATAAAATTAAGCAAATCAATCAACTGCCATTTATACTTTCTTACAAAATATGAAAATTTTCCATATTCTTCATTTAAATATATTAATTCTTCTTCATAAAATGTTTAGAGTTTTGAGTGTTATTTGATGATGTTATACGTTCTATTCCAGTTACAATTACTTGTCTAAGATATTTGCTATGCAATATAAGTGTAGTCTTCCATCTCCCAAGTCTTCTTAAAAGTCGATTATACATGGAAAATAGTTAATAATGTGATAAGCTTCCCTATCCCAAGTCTTGGTCAAGCTGAGAAGGAATGTGTGGATGATAGACCATAGGTTGAATAATTAATGTGATAAGCTGAGAATGAATGTGTGGATGATATCCCAAGTATTCTTAAAAGTCTTGGTCTAGATGATAAGGAATTTGTGGTTTCACCACTTGCACACTTGCATGTCTCAAACTGATAACATGCAAAAAATGAGTATAAAAAGCCAATACTTGTTCTCATAATTTTAAGTAAATTTCCAAAAATGAAGTCACCACAAGCAATAATTCACTTATCATCTTCCTCTCGTATTTCTTTTCTCTTTTCTTGTCTCGTGATAATATGTCTTTTTTCTGCCACTGTCTCTGCTTCCTATGGTGGTAATGAGACTGATTATCATGCGTTGTTGTCATTTAAGTCGATGATCACCCATGATCCATACAAAGTTCTAACCTCGTGGAACCATTCCTTTCATTTCTGTGACTGGAGTGGTATTTCATGTGGAAAGCGGCACAAACGAGTGACTGTTTTATGGCTGGATTTGCAAGGCTTAGAAGGCTCGTTGTCTCCTCATGTAGGAAACCTTAGCTTCCTACGTGTGCTTTCTCTTTCTAACAACAGCTTTCAAGGAACCATTCCTCATGAACTTGGTCGTCTATCGAGGCTACGTCGTCTTTATCTTGATGAAAACAAGTTCAGTGGAGTCATTCCAACAAACTTGTCTGGTTGTTCTAACCTCGAAGACCTTTGGCTCAATCAAAATGAGCTAACTGGAAGCATACCCAAGGAGATGAGTTTACTCTCGAAACTTACTCATCTTGTAATTCAAGAAAATAAGTTAACAGGTGGAATCCCACCTTTCTTGGGGAATATCACATCAATGGAAGTGTTCTATGCTGTTGGGAACCCGTTGGGAGGGAGCATTCCAGATACCTTGGGTCACTGGAAAAGCTTTACAGCATTTTACTCTGGTGAGTGCAACTTATATGGAAGCATCCCTCATTCCCTTTTCAACCTCTCACTCCTAGTTAATTTTTCTTTATCCGAAAATCACCTCACTGGTAGTCTTCCTTCAGAAATTGGTAATCAGCTCCCAAATCTTGAGTTCCTTCAGTTATGGGATAACGAACTGACCGGAGTTCTTCCACCTTCTCTTTCTAATTGTTCTAAATTAGGATATTTTGAAATGAGTCACAACAATTTTAGTGGGAAGTTGGCTATTGACTTTTCAAAACTAAGAGATATTTATAAAATTAATTTACTTGATAACAACTTCCATGGACGCGGAGAAGCTGATGACATGAGGTTCGTTGATTCTTTGAAAAACTGCACCAGATTAGTAGATTTGGGACTTGCTAATTGCAACCTTATAGGAATGCTTCCTATATCAATAGGTAATCTTTCTGATCAACTAAGTATTCTAGTTGGTTTGACCACTTTAAAGTTAGGAGATAATCGATTCAAAGGAAAAATCCCCACTACCATTGGTAAACTAAAAAAGCTACAATGGCTTAGTCTATCTAGAAATCAATTTTCAGGGCCTATCCCTGATGCCATCGGGAACCTATCATTGTTGACTGAACTTTATTTAGAAACCAACAAATTAGAATGCCATATTCCATCAAGCCTTGGGAATTTAAAAAACCTTATTGGGTTAAACCTTGCAGACAATAGGCTCACTGGTAAAATACCCAAGCAACTTCTTCAACTTCCATCACTAACAAATTTTTTATATCTTTCATACAACAACCTGTCTGGTTCCATTCCAACAGAGATTAAATACCTCAAGATGTTGAGCTCTTTGGATTTATCTTATAATCAATTATCGGGTACCATTACTAGTAGCCTTGGTGAGTGCATTAGCCTTACATGGTTAAACCTTAGTGGCAACATATTTGATGGCATTATACCATCTTCATTCAGTTCCTTGGGAGGATTGGGGGTACTCGACGTTTCTGAAAATAATTTATGAGGCAAAATTCCGCAATTTTTAGGCAAATGGAAATCCTTAGAGTATTTGAACCTATCCTTTAATGATTTTGAGGGTGAAGTACCGGTTGTAGGAGTGTTTGCGAATGCAAGTGCATTTTCGGTTTTGGGGAACAATAGGCTTTGTGGTGGTTTGGTTACACTTGAGTTACCCAAATGCAAGGAGATGGGTAGAAAGAAAAAAAGGTTTCCTTTCTTCATATTAGTCATTGTGATTGCACCGATGTTGCTCATCGCATTATGTTGTGTGTATCTTTTGTGTAAGAAGGAACGCAATAGTCAACCGTCTCAATCTTCAGGGAATGAAAGGTTCTTGAAAGTTTCATACAATCAGCTTCTCAAGGCTACTGATGGGTTCTCTACAGCAAATTTGATTGGCGAGGGTGGGCACAGCTCTGTTTATAAAGGAATCCTCGATTCTAATGATGATAAATCTGTTGCAGTTAAAGTTCTACATCTTCAAAGTCGAGGAGCACACAAAAGCTTTATAGCAGAATGTGAAGCATGGCGTAATATTAGACACCGTAATCTGTTGAAGATAATAACTTCATGTTCAAGTACTGATTTCCAAGGCAATGATTTTAAAGCTCTGGTTTACGAGTTTATGCCCAATGGAAGTGTACACGATTGGCTTCATTCAAGTGCATATACATCGAAACTCAACCTTCTTCAAAGAATAAATATTCTTAGAGATGTTGCCACTGCACTTGATTATCTTCACAATCGCTGCCAAACAACGATTGTTCACGGTGACTTGAAGCCAAGTAACATTCTACTTGATGATGATATGGTGGCTCATGTTGGAGACTTTGGCTTAGCTCGACTACTTGGTACAGACTTAAACCAAAACAGCTCAACCGGGGTTAAAGGAACAATTGGTTATGCACCTCCAGGTAGTATTCCATGATGCTTATATTTACTTACAAATTACAGTTTGTAAATTAACTAACTGTTTTTAATTCGCAGAGTATGGTCTCGGGAGCGAGATGACAATTACTGGGGATGTCTACAGTTTTGGAATATTATTACTAGAGGTGATGACCGGGAAAAAGCCGACAGATGACATGTTCAACAATGGTCTTAGCCTTCATAAATTTGCTTACATGGCATTACCGGATCACGTAATCGATGTTATTGATGATGATGCAATTGTGTTGCAAAGTACGGAAGCGAATGCAAAGAAAGTGGAAGAATGTTTGGTTGCAATTATCAAGATTGGAGTATCGTGCTCTATGGATTCCCCACCACAACGGATGAAAATTGAAATTGTTGTCAACGAGTTGCAGCGCATTCTCGATGTGCTTCAAAATATATAAGGTACTCTGTTCTCCCATTTTGTAGAATCTGATTTTACATGAGTTTGTTAATAAATCATTACTAACTTGGTTTCATTTTTTACCGCTTTCAGGTCTAATACCAAGCTTTCTTGGTGAAATTTGAAAGTAACTGCAGCAAGGAGCAGTTGATGTCGTAGTTATATAAATGTTACTTTGTCAAATATATTTGTAAGTGTGTTTTAGTTTTCTTGTTGCATAAGTACCGTAAGAGATATAAGAGTGCATTTACACTCCTGATGACTTATCATATGTATCAAACATGCTTATGATTAAGTGTGCTTATTTTTCCTCAATCCAATTTCTGTAAAATAGAAAAATTGGGGGCAAAGTATGCTGGTTACATCTGTCAAACATGTACTTGGAGATTATGGGTGTTTCACTGTTTCATTAGGCGTGTCTACATAATGAATTTTGTTGAAAGTTGTAGTCAGATTACTATTAGGTATTTGTAGTTTGTTTACTATTAGGCCCGGTACCTGTTACCGTCCTTTTCCAGAGGGCGAATCTGGGGAACGTACTTTTGCTTCTGAGGTCATAAAAAATCGAAAATTTACTTGATTTCGAGTTCATGGATCCGACACCTAAACTTAACATTCTTAACTATATGTCTACCTGTATCAACTATGAACATTGGGAGCATTGAACAACACAGAGAATCTGACTGATATGGGCTAAAAATGACTGACTTTCCATTGGACCCACTGCTCGCTAAACTGCTTTTAACATGTGAAGAATTTAGTTGTGTAAACGAAGTTTTAACGATTGTATTTATGATCTCAGTCCCGTCTGTATTCTTTAGTTAGTAAGCCCAGACCAAAAAAAAAAAAAAAAAAAAAAAAGAGCGATGATGCACATGAAGTTAACAAATACTGTGGAGACTGGTGTAGCACTCATTACTTACAAAGTGAAAGCTCTACGAAAGGCTCGGGAAGTGAGTTCTCAGTTACTCGACATCTTGAAAAAGCTCATGATCCCGCTGACATCATGTGGGTTGAATTGGGACATCATCAGAAAAGCAATATGCTCATGATCGACAGTTTACTTCCATAACGCTGAAAAACCTAAAGGGAACAGGAATATATAATTATTAGGAGCCGGATGTCGTGCCATTTGCACCCGACTTCAGCTTTATGTCGCAACATCTTGGATGGGTATGGCTACTGTTTGAATAAATATTCGTAAGGGTGGGAAAATGGGCGTGTCTGGCGGCTTGTGTAACGGGTCAAAACGAGAACATTTTTTGTAAGGATCAGGTTGGCCCGGAATGTTTTTTGCACAGTTTTATAATAATCCCCTATAGATGTTATCATGCTAAATATGATTACAAAAGTAATGTTTTGGTTTTTGGAATAAAACAATTTAGGAGCTTATATGCATTACGTATTCATTTTTACCACATAGGACCCATTATGATAGTTATTTTGCCGTATGATATCGTACACCAAAAAGGTTTGTACAACATAATGTATGGAAACATGGACGGGTTGGGAAATGGATCAAAACAGGATCAGGCTGAAATGTATCACTTTTAATAGTGGTTGAAACGAGACACTCAAGAATATATGGATTTCTTACTGTAGGTTCATCATTGTGAGTAATGAAATCAGTTTGTTTTAGTTTCTTACTATATATATTTCTACCGTCGATTTTTCCACTTCATTTTTTTGTTGTTATAGTGGAAAATGTTGCAAACATAGGAAAAGATTCATTCATATACAACCAAATACATGCTAAAACTAGTTGCATATAAGAAAAGTTATACCGCACCCGGTCAGGGTTCGTTCATGTGTTTTGGGTGTATAGGACTGTAATCCATTCAAAAACAAGACCATGCCATGAATTTACCACAAACTTTAGACTACTCGTTAAAGACTCGTGTATGGCCTAAATGAGCATGGTTCACTGGACTATACCAAAACACATACGCACTGAACCAAATGGATTTACCAGTTTTGCACTCTCATAGTATCAGCATTAGTCGATAAATAGCAAAAAGAAAGTCGCCTACTTGGGAGTGAGTACTCCAATCTATTTTAAAAGACTGCCAAGTAAAAAAGTAGAAACCATAAATGGGGACTGCTGATGAATTCAAGACTAGTCAATTGTTGCAGGATCTCATCCTGGTCCAACAAGCACACACAAACAAACGACACCTATTTAAGATAGGCAATTGACTTCAAATCATATTAATACAATCCTATTTGTTTTCTTCTTCTGTAGGGGAATTCTGGGATTCTAATGGTTTGTCTGCACCGCAGTTCTGTCGGTTACATTTGGTCCTAAAAGGATAGTTTATGTTGTTACATTTGTCACACTTCCAGCTCCCTTCTGGCATATCCGCTTCTGAAACAAAATAAGATACATATATATGATTCAGACTCGAACGTCACTAACAGGTAACCAAATATATACATGAAGTACTTACACTGGAACTCTTGGCTGGCTTTGCAACCCGCATATTAGCATCATAAAAATAAATTAGAATGACACTTTATATAAAACATAGCTAAAAGCTTCAATGTGTCAAAAATAAAGCTGGTATAAAGATGGCATCTCACCTGAGATCCTGGTTTAGGTGTGTTGCATTTCCTCATGTTAGACTGTTCTGAAGGAGAAATTGACATTTCCACATTTTGGGCATTCCCAGTCATTTTCTCGTGTTCCATCTGCAAGAAGCAAGTGAAACAATGAAAAACGGATCATAAATTACAATCACCTGCTAGTCTGCGTAGCAGTATATGAATAAGTTAGATATAACATACCTTTCTTTTGAGATGGCTCTTCTGGAAAGAATCCAGTCTGTGGTCCCTATAAAAATTTAAAAACCAAATGATCCATCAATATAGCATCACATGTTTATATACATGTTAACATAGGGAGTAGGTGAACGAATAATCAAATTTACTCGTTGCAATTAGTTGATTGATATAACAAAATTCAGACATACCATGGCAGCCTAAGCAATGGGCAACCGCAAACCGAATTGTTCCATCAGCTGAGGCAAACCATACAATGCACCTGCAAAAAAGATGTAATTCCAGTTTCAGCAAGATGTCACATAGTAGCAGGTAGCGGTGTTAATCGGGTCGGGTCAAGTCGGGTCGAGGCTAAAAATATCATACCCGAACCCAACCCTATTTGAACTCGGGTTCGAATATGAGTAAAATGGTCATAAAATTGCCTATTGGTTCTAATTTAGATAGATAATTTATAATAAACCATATTTTTTAAAAAAAAACGTATTCAGGTCAAACGGGTCGACTCGAACCCGAGTTAGCCAAAAATATCTAACCTGATACCCAACCCTATTTAGCATCCGGGTTGACCCAAACAAACCGAATAAGATTATTGAACAAAATAAGTATCAGAACACCATAACTTCTAAACAACACACGCTAAACAATAAAATGGCCAAAATCAACCAAAAAACACATACCAGTTCCTATCATGGGCCCACCTGAATAAGCAGGTGTGGCAGAGAGTTGCAGAGGACGATAAGGGTTCCCTCCAGGCAGACGGCTGTTGTAGTTGTAACGATAAGCAGAACCATCATAAGGAGGCATAGATGTTCCATTGAAGGGAGAAGCAGCATAAGGTGTTACGCCCATATACATTGAAGAGGGTGCACCGGAACCCACATAAGAAGAAGACGAGGAGTAGCCTTGTGGGGTCGGCATTTGCCTTGGAGCAGATTTCTGTAAAAAAACAAACATTTCGTTGAAAGACTAATTAATAAAGATAACTATAGGACAAAATACACATCAGCAAAAGAATATATGATAACCAAATAACTTAAACTTAATTTTACTCATCGTAGAACTAAAATCTAGTATAAATACAATTGTTCGTTACCAAAACTACCAAGAGCAATCAGTTTCTGAAATCTGTTAGGAACTCAACTAGAGGAACAAGAGTGAGACTGGTCCTATAAACGCCTATTTTCTTAAAGCCATTACCGACAGCTAATGCGATATGTGTAATAAACGGATAGTGTAACTTGCTGAGTTATGATCAGCTGGTCTTGGCTATGTACAGTTGCGCATATTGCAAGTTGTCCGAAAAGAAAAGTTGAAATTCCCACAGCTTGGACAGGTCCAGTCGTCTTCTCTACGACCACCTAAATCATAATCACCAGAAATTAATACCAAAGAATACAATTCCATACTTTTTTGTGACGTCAGAGAAAAGATCATGAAAATAAATTTATAGGTCCCTGTATAAACTCACAAGAGAATAAAATTTTATGCACAAGTATGTAAAGTCTTTAAAAAAAACGTAAAGCTTTAGGGTGTATTTTTGTTGACGTATGTGTCCGAACGGCCTGTCTCGACCGGCCGTCCGGACGACATCGAGCCGTCCGGACATACCGGAAGGCACACGACTCATCCGGCCAATATCACTGTGAGCAATAGGACAGGTGGCGTTTACCTTTTGACAGATGGCAGCTGCAGACACCGCCGCCGCCGCCCCAGGATTTACGGGATTATGTCGGGGACATATCTCCTGAAAATCCGGCGCCGCCATTCCAGGTATCAAGGTCGAGTACTATAAATACTCGACTCATTTACTGCTCTCAACTAACACTTTTACCTGCATTAATTCCTTATTACAGTTGATAGCCCTTTCGGAATATTAGATACTTACTCTCACACCGGAGGTGGGTCCTGGGATAACACCCGGGGCGAGCCTAACGTGTGCTGTTGTGTGCAGATATCCGGAAAACCCCAGATCGCCGAAGGGATCAGTACCCAAGTCTGCCGGAAGAACCCTAGCTGAGTTCAACCGACAGGCCTTCTCTATTTGTCTGAAGTGATCGCAAGAAATTGCTTCAACAAATTGGCGCCATCCGTGGGACCTTCCGCTCGATCTACCTAAGGTTCGGAATGACAGGTCCCCCACCAACGTTTGAAACATTCGAAACTACAAATACAACACCCCTTTTCACCCCTATCCGAAATACCGATGGGCCCGGAGGATCCGGAGGAAACCAAGATCCCCCGGATGCCCAAGCCCTAATCGCAAGCCATCTCTCGGCATTGAAAGAGCTATTCAAACAACCGGGCAATCGCAATCTGATAAGCCCCAGAATGCTGAGGCTCGATGGTGATTCTGAAAATTCGGAGGAAGAGGATGTCGGAGCGTCGCCCTTCGGAAAAGGAAAAAAGGCGGATGATAATTCGAGCTACGGAAAAGGAAAAAAGGTGGACGACGATTTGAGCAAACCATTCAAGGAAATGATCAAGTGCCCGTTCACAAAAAGAATCATAGAGTTCTCATCCCCCAAACACAAGATCCCAACGAACTTGAAACTATACCAAGGGACCACTGATCCGGATGACCACATCAATCGTTTCACCGGAGCAGGAAACCATGAAGAATGGCCCATGCCCGTGTGGTGTCGGATGTTCCAACAAACCTTGGACGGAAAAGCCAGAGGATGGTTTGATAAGCTCCCTACAGGAAGCATTGATAGTTGGGACGAGCTCCAGAAAAGGTTTTTGAACAGGTTTAGTATGTTAAGAATAAGCACCAAGGACCTGACAGAGATCAACAAGATTCACCGAAAGGCGAACGAAAGCCTTCCGGATTTTAAAGAAAGATGGATATGCGAGGCCAACCACTTCCCGGACGCCCCGGAAATCATGCAAATCGGATCATTTCTGAACGGTCACCACTGCCCGGAGTTAGCCAAGAAATTTTCGGATAAGATCCCTAAAACCGTTGACGAGATGTTGGAAAGGATCGATGATTTTGTTCGTTCCGAGGAGGCATTCCGAGCAACAGAACTGCCAAAGGGAGAGAGAACGGAGTCTCGGCCTAACCCATACCACAACAGGAATGACTACCAGCCAAAACCTCCTGTTGGAGATTACCGCCGGAATAACCCTAGGGTCGGGTTCAAAGGGCGAAGGAACGATTATTACGCACCTTATATCGCCCCAAGGTACGGCAACGCTGGAAGACCCGACCCCCGCCGAAATGACATCCGTCGAAGCGAAACAAGGCCGATAGATTTGGACATCCTTACGAAGACACCCAAGGAAATATTGGCAACAGAACACCAGCTAAGGTTACCGCAGCCTCCTCCAACAAAGGGAAAGCCACAGAAGGATTGTGAGGACAGATACTGTGACTATCATGGGGAGAAAGGACATTTCACCGACGATTGCTGGGTACTCAGGGAGGAGTTAAAAACCGCATTAAATACAGGGAAGCTGGATCATTTGGTAAAAGACCTCAGGAGAGGAAAGAAAACTAATCAAGGAGGTAACTACCAAGGGAATAGAGGAAAAGTAATCAACATGATCCAAAGCCTTACAACCTCCCGGAAGTCGGAAGAAGTGAGAAAGGAAGAGTGGATGAACGCTCCAATAAGCTTTCCGACCATTCCTCCAGAGAAGATGTCGGACGAACCGCTGGTAATCAAGGTTGAAACTGAAGGAAGAGAAATCCGCGAGGTCTATGTCGACCCTGGTGCATCAATGGAAGTAATGTATGGGCATCAATTTGAGCGCCTGAATCATGCGGTTAAAGCACGGTTGAAGAAGGTTGACGCAACCTTGACAGGATTCACTGGGGAACCCGTTAGGCCAAGGGGGGTGATTGACTTAGAGATCCGCTTCGGAAGCCAGGATCTATCCCGGAAAATCAGTTTGGAATTCGCCGTGATCGACTCACCTTCCCCCTACAATGCCATACTGGGACGCATCGGCTTGAGGAAGTTGTGGGCCGTACCTTCAACCATTCATTCGATGGTTAAGTTTCCAACACCGGGCGGCATAGCGACATTGGTCACTCAGCCAAAGACGCGAGGGCATCACGGTGCGAGGGAGGAGCCCATCACAGAAGCAAAAGAAGCCAAGGAAAGAAATCATCCGTTGGGAGGAACAAGATGGGACAAGCCGTATGAACAAAAGAAGGAACCAAGGGTTGGAAAAAAGGAGGGGAGAAAGCTGAATCAGTATGATGACCTAGGAAGCCCCAACGCGCCGGCCAAAATACAAGTAATGGCTCAGGTAATCGTCAATACGAAATAACCACTGGAATGTCTTGTTATTTTATTCTACTACTGTAACAATGTGCGAACTAACGGAAGGAATGCAAATACCTTCGTAACTTAAGACAGGTAATTTTACATACCGGGAAAGCAAGGCCAATGGGAACGCGGTCCGACAGAAGCATCAGAAGCCTGCCGAATGAGAAAACACAAGTCGAGCAGGGATAGGCGGGAGGACGCCACAAGCATGGCGAGCAATTGATTGTAAAAAGCGTCCATGTAAATGGGGCTTAACATATCCTATGTAACACCCGAAAGGGTTTGATGCTAATAATTTAATGAAACATAGCTACCCTACCGTTGACGGGGGCAATTTTCTCTCAATATATTTTTGAAATGATTGTGATATCCCAAAAAGGCTCGATATTGACTATTTTTAATGACAAATGCAGTTACCCCACCATTGGAGGGAGGCAATGTCCCTGCGGAACATCACTTGAATATTTATGTGAGGTCCCACATGTGTAGCGATTACAAAATAGCCCGAACATAAGTTTAAGGTGACTCGTCCGGATGACTCGCGACATCCGGGCGTAGTCAGTGTTCGAGTGTGTTTGGAACACAAGTTTAAAATGACTCGTTCGGGTGACTCGCGACATCCGGGCGTAGTCAGTGTTCAAAGTTGATTTTCTGGACATAATTAGAAAATGGCCCCCCCGAGAGGTTCACGCCCTCCGGGGAGTATGTGGTCAATGTCCAAAGATGGTTGATACCCAGAAAGGGGTTGCCATAATCCTGGCGGAAAGGCTGAACCACCTGTAAAATCTCGAACATAAGTAGAAAGTGATCCCTCCGAGAGGTTCGTGCCCTCCGGAGATTAGTGATCAATGTTCATTGTTTTCTGGACATAATTAGAAAGTGGCCCCCCCGAGGTTCGCGCCCTCCGGGGAGTTTGTGGTCAATGTCCAAAGATGGTTGATACCCAAAAAAGGAAGGGGTTGCCATGATCCTGACGGAAAGGCTGAGTCATTTGTCGCGCTTGGAACATAGGTGAAAAATGATCCCTCCGGGAGGCTGGCCCCCTCCGGAGACTTTTGTGGTTAATATTCGTAAGGGTACCATACAGCCACACAAAATGCATAACTTGCACTACCAGAGCTATACAAACAGTAAAAATAATAACAAGCGAATATCACGCGCTCATAATCAAAAGAATGTGGCGCCGATACAAATGTACTTTCGGTACCACACGAGTGGCAGAGATAATAACGAACAAGCGATATAATTCATAACACCAATGAATACCGAAGAACAACAACTGTTCGGCAGCATCCCATTCGGAGACCCAAAAATTGTCCCACTCCACTCCACACGTGCAGTTCCACACATAAGTAAAAAAAAAAAAAAAGAAGAATTTTTTTGAAGAAGGGAAAAAGGGGGGAGAAGGATAAGGCAAGCATCAGTAAATCACTTCAACAAAGTTAATAGGATCCGGCAGGATCGTTCAAGGGTCCAGCAGAGCATCCCGTCATATCAACCGAAAGGCCAATTCCGATGAACCTAAATGAGAAAATCGCTCCGGAAACAAGCAAAAACAATAGCGCGAAACATGAAACGCGAAGCATACGGAATACACAATGGTCATAAATATATACAAATGAATAAATCACACGAATTGTTTGTCATAAAATTATTACAGTCATCCGGGTATATAAAAAAAAAAAAGAAATTGTTCTTGGCTCAAAGGCCTTACAACACCAAGGTAAACCAAATCATTCGAGGACTTAGGGAGCCGCATCGTCCCCTCCAGCATTGGAACTCTCGACATTAGTAGCCCCGGAGGTTGATCCCTCGGCGGCATTGGCAGTATGAGCCCGGGGAGAAGAAGCCGGATCGGGATCAGGGAAGATTTTCAAGATTTCATCAAGAGACTTGAGATAGGAGCCGCTGATCTTCTTGATATAAGGATACTCTGCGGTAAACAACCCATCAAACGCCGGGTCGAGTTTCTTCGCAGCATCCGTATCCAGGTCTTCCGTTTTGGCCAAGATGGCGGCCACCTCTTCCGGCTCGCGGCCCTGAACCACGCCCTCCATAAACCCGGACTGCGAGGACAAGCTGAAGGGCCCTGCTAAATGGTTCTTGTACTCATAGCTGCCCAACAGACGACGAACAACCTCCGGGAGGACCTCTTTAACAACCCTGAACCTTTCCCCTTCGGTGCGGCCCACCCGGGCAATTAGGTCTTTCTTTTCTTCCCAAAGGCCCAAGTTGTCCTTCACTTCCTCACTCAGGTTAACCTTAGCTTTTTCCAAATCAGCTTCCAAGGCGCTGATTCGTTCCGCTGCGGCCAACCTTTCATCCTCCACCAGCTTCTCCAACTCTTTCACTTGCCCCATCAACTCCGACTCTCTCACCAGGCAGTTGGAATGCTCAACCTTCAGTTGTTTGAGCTCTTCCCCGTTCTTTCCAAGGTTTCCGCAATGCTGGTGGATTTGATAGAGCTCGCTGTGATCATGAAGAAGTTTCTCGAACCGAAGCAGCAAGTCCGACTGAGCAACGGACCCCATACCCAAAAGTTTCCAGGCTCTCTGAACAACCTCGGCATCCCCCAAACTTTCCAAAAATGACTCTTCTTTCGGAGTCGGTAGGTGCAACAACAGTTCCCGGCAGACCTTCCAGTTATCCAAACGGTCATCTTTGCCCACCTTCCACGTCGGCACGTGCACGGAGACCGACTCACTTTCATCGGCTACTTTATCCTTTCCGCGGTTGGAGCAGCAGCAGCGGAAGAACCCCCTACATTTTCGGAAAAAGAAGAAAATAAATCAATAAGTCAAGTAACAATTTCGGAACAAATGAAAAGTTCGGGGTCAACATTTCATAAAGAAAAAAGAAAAGACTTGCCAGTACCAGTGGCCTCCGACGTGAAGCCCCCGCCGATACCTCCTTGGGTATCCGGCTGTTTTCTTCCGGCCGAAGCATCGGGCCCTTCCGGCTGTTTTCTTGCGCCCGAGGCACTCTCGCTTTCATGTGGCTCTCGGAAAACACCCCCGCCGGACGCATCATGATGAAGGCGGATTCTAGTCCCCTGTGCTTGGGACTGAGATACGGGCCGGACAACATCCTGGTCCGGTTTCCTCTTTCTGGAACCCGAAGCCTTTGGGTCAGACTTTTCGGCTCTGGTCATCTCGACTGTCTGCTCAGGGATAACGGCTTGAGGAGCAGCGGCCGCATGCGTTTCAGGGGGTTGACTCTCTCGATGCTTATCCCCCTGGGCCACCGGCACATCCTTTCTAACTTTGGGCTTCTTCAAGTATTGAGACATTATGATAACTGCAAAAAACGAACACATATAATGGTCATAACGCTGCACAGGCACGACGGCCGAAACACAAGTAGAAGTGGGCAAAACCGGCATGGTTTTGCCGAGGGAAAGAGGGACACGGCCAAACAACAAAATAAAATTAAGGCAGGGATGGTTCGGAACGTACCTTTGAAAGACGAAAGACTAGTACGAAAGTCACGGACAGATTTGCAAGAATCGTTCGAAAAATAATACCGGAAGGCGTCTCAGCTAAGAATATGGAATTACGGTAGTAAAAAACACACACCAGTGTCGCTATTTATAAGAAAAACTCAGGACGTGGAATGTCACATTCAGCGAGACGCTGACGTGGCTGCACCTCAGCACGCGTGTTAAGCACGCGCATGCGTGTCAGTTCATTAAGGATGACCTACATGGAACAACCATAAAGTAACAGAATTATAAATAAATAAAAAAAAGGAGAGAGGTGCACTCATAGGAGCACCAGGGCAACATTTGGTAGAATCAGTGTGACGTAAGGCATGCTAAAATCTAACGGTATTTCCTTCGGAAAGGGTCGAACGTGGACCCATAGTTTGTCAGCAATATCATACCATCGGCACAATCAAAGCACTTACGCATAGAAGGGCAAGGCCCTCCAGAGAAATTGAAAAAGGCGCCCTAACCTATCGGGCGTACGCAATGATTACTCACCGGAAGAAATAAAGACATACATATAGTGTACGTCGTAAGCCATGAGAGGATCGGGAACGATGCAATAATAGCTTCCACACATCAAAGCCATGACATACCAAAACCAACTCTCTAAGGCATTATACCATCGAGTAACTAAAAAGCAAATGCAACAATGATCCTAAAGACGTAGGCCGAAAGGCCATAAGGTAATCTTTGAAGTGTTACGTCAGTACTTTACTAACAAGGCAATACCGATATTACATGTACATATCGGAAAGCGCAGGCTAAAATATGAAACGACCATAAGGCATTATCATAATCTCATGGATGTATATGTTCGAACGAAATGTGCCGAAAGGCACCAAGTCTATTACCTAAATATTGCAGGTACCGAAAGGCGCACAGATATTATATAAGTATTACATCATCGGCCTTCGACCGATAATGCAATACTGGGGGGGACATGTTGACGTATGTGTCCGAACGGCCTGTCTCGACCGGCCGTCCGGACGACATCGAGCCGTCCGGACATACCGGAAGGCACACGACTCATCCGGCCAATATCACTGTGAGCAATAGGACAGGTGGCGTTTACCTTTTGACAGATGGCAGCTGCAGACACCGCCGCCGCCGCCCCAGGATTTACGGGATTATGTCGGGGACATATCTCCTGAAAATCCGGCGCCGCCATTCCAGGTATCAAGGTCGAGTACTATAAATACTCGACTCATTTACTGCTCTCAACTAACACTTTTACCTGCATTAATTCTTTATTACAGTCGATAGCCCTTTCGGAATATTAGATACTTACTCTCACACCGGAGGTGGGTCCTGGGATAACACCCGGGGCGAGCCTAACGTGTGCTGTTGTGTGCAGATATCCGGAAAACCCCAGATCGCCGAAGGGATCAGTACCCAAGTCTGCCGGAAGAACCCTAGCTGAGTTCAACCGACAGGCCTTCTCTATTTGTCTGAAGTGATTGCAAGAAATTGCTTCAACAATTTTGGAGCTCAAACAAATAGAAACTAAGCTGGGGCTAGATAAGGGGATGTTTGTTTAAGCTAATTTTTAGGCTTATTTGACTATATGCTTAAATCTCATACGCCCATATTTTCCGGCTTATTTTCAGACATGTGAGCTTATTATGACTTAAAGATGGAAGATAAGCTCACAAGCTAGAAAAAAGACGGATACAGATGAGCTTATGAGATATAAGCCGAACCAAATGAGATCATAAGCCCAAAATAAACTTAAACAAATCCCCTAAGTTCAAAGTTTCACTAAGTAAAATTGTCAAGCCTGAAAATCCGTACTTATCTTGATGCAGAACAAGGCAACGCACATTATATTAGCTTCAATCATGCCTAAAAGATACTAAGACGTACTGTATATGAGTGTACACCAGAAAAACTAATGATGTGGTTCTTATCTTGATGCAGAACAAGGCAACACACATTATATTAGCTTCAATCATGCCTAAAAGATACTAAGACGTACTGTATATGGATAACCATATGCTTAACTTATCCGGTTATTCATTACCCCTTATTCCCCCAAATAACTAATAAGCACTTTGGCATAAGCTTACCCGGCGTGTAAGTTCTTTATACAAGCTTACCCAAACACCCCCTAAATCCCATATTCCCATGACAGGTATCCCTCTCACAAAGTCACGCTGCTTTACACATGATAATTAGGGAAAAGAGAAATACATCCCAATGTATAACGCACTTTGACATAGGCTTACCCAAACACCTTCAATAAGCTTTTTTAACTATTTTTATACAATAACTTATTAACCTCTTAAAATAAGCCTACACAGAGTAGTAAAACTCGGATCACAAACACACACATATATATTAGCTTAATTTGTATAAACACGCATACAAACATGAATCTTTATACAAACACGCACCGTAGATATCATTCTCTTCTAGAGACATAATTAATGTTTAAAGTTGTAGCTGTACGTAACATCTAAATCCAAAATTAATTCATGTTATTTTAAAAAACCAAAATTCACATCATTTGAGCTGACTAAACGGGTATTAAACCAGGATAGTGCATTGCACCATCACTTATTGTCAAATACTAACAAGCCACAAACATCAAAAGCAATCTCAAATCATTATCCTACCAACTGACCAACAAAATCTCAGAAACCAAAAACCTAAACATCATAACTCAACAATCAAAGCTAAACCCGGTTCATATCCTAAATTCATACCACATTTTCCCAAAACACCAAAATTCACCCCATTTACACACACAAGATATGCATCCAACGAGGGTAGTTAAACCGTCACTTATCGTCAAATATTAACAAGAAGTAAACATCAAAACCAGTCTTACATCCATATAAAAACAATTCAAATCTTAAAAAACATTCATAGGCTTAGCAAAATCTCGAAAACCAAAACCCGAAAAATCAATCAGTTAACAATTAAAGCTAAAGCTAAGCTCACAATAACATCTACAAATCTCACCATTATCTAAACATCATTTACAGCAAAATCTAAAAAAATCATCAACCTAAAAATAAATTCTTGCTTTTTCTTCTAAAAATCATCAAACATCTCGTCAATACTCAGTGTAAAATGAGCTAATCTATGGTTTTCAAGTATGTATACCTGACAAGAACAACACACATATTTGAAAAACCACATATTGACTGATTTTACACATACTTTAGAAATGTGGGACGTTGATTCTCAAGGGGTGGGATTGGATGGGATGGTGGAGATTAATTAGAGTCAACTGTTTTTGTTTTGATGGGATTGCCACCTTGGCAACTACAAAAGAAATACAAATACATCTACTGCTGTATTTGTGTGTAATAACTTCATTTTTTTTTTTTTCTTTGGCATGAATGTTAATTGACACATTAATTTGTTGCAAAAATGATAATTAGGAAAAATACAAATACATCCAAACACTTTGACATGAGCTTTACCCAAACACCTTCAATAAGCCACAAGGTCAGCAACCAAAAACCCGTCTCACCAAATCTCTCATTTCTTCAAATTAGAGGGTTAGGGGTTTTAATTTTTAAATTTGGAGATTTTGTCTAAATTGAGGGAATTTATTAAAGGTTGGTGTTTGGTGGTGGTGGCTGCCGGAGATTGTGGTGGTTGTTACAAATTGTTTCACAAAAGTGATAATGAGGAAAGAGGTTGAAGGCTTGGGTGTATTAGTTACTGTATTTTGTTAGTATGAAAGTACCCTCTTAATTAACGGTCAACATAGTCAAACTAACGGTGACCGTTAAAATTCGACCAAATCTGGAATGAATGTTTCACTTTCTGACTGAATCCAAAACTTTTTGAATATTAGACAAAAAATAAATACCCAACAAATCACAATAACCAAAAATGTAGTTAACTCTTAACTGAATTATAAAACCCTATGACTTGGTTGGTATAGTGGATGTATTTAATTATAAATCGTATTTAATTTAGGGTGCTTTTATTAATTTTATATAAGTTGAAGGGTTAAAAGTGTAAAATTGTGATAAGATAAAGGATAATGAACATTACAAAATACAACAACAATACTTAATCACGTCGAAGCGAGTTATGGGGAGGTGATCAGGTGAGATGTAAAAAATAACACAAATAGAGATAGTGAAAATGTTTTCTATGTGATTTATGATTGGGGTTTTTTTGTTTTTAAAATGAAATTTGAAGGGGTAAGAGTGTAAATTTAAATAAGACGAAGGATCAAAAAAACTAAGGGTGTTTTCTTATGCTATTCAAAGTGTGTTTTTTATGTTATTTAAAGTAGATGCGGCAATTCTTGACACCGACACGATAAACGATATGAATTCGACACAAAGTTAAACATGTTTTGGGTTGAGGATAAACAAGTTTGGTTCAAAAACATGTCAAGCCGTCTAACCCATTTAATAAACGAGTTGTGTTTGTGTTGAGCAAGTATTAAACTAACAACTCTTGAACCCGTTTAAGTATGTAAGCCTTAAAAAAGTAAAATACGTAACTTGGTTGTTATTTGGAATTTGGATTTAAAAGTATTTCTTGGGAGATGATTTGTACACATTTTTTTTTGCCATCCACTACTAAATTACACCAGTGATGCACACAGTACAACACTGTTATGCATGATTTAGTGGTGGATGGAAAAAAGTGATGTACAAATCACCTCACTTCTTATAACTAGGGATTAGGTTTTCGCGCGTTGCGGCGGAGCATTTGGAGTTGCGTTATGTTTACAGGATTAGGCTTTCGTGCGTTGCGGCGTAGCGTTTGGAGTTGCGTTATGTTTATAGTGTTTCACTAAATACAAGGGTACTTGTCAAAATCGAGCCGTAATTTGACAAGTACCCTTGTATTCAGTGAATATATATATATATATATATATATATATATATAAAGATAAGTTGTACGCTTTCATGTTCTCTTTCGGTCATATGAACAAGGCTGGCGTTAGATCTGTTAAAAAAAAGACCAATAACACGTAATTGAACCATCAACAGTTGGAATTTTATGATTAAATGGATGTCAGAGAAAGATTGCATAACTGGTTGTTGAAGATTTTCGAAATAAAGAAGTCAATTGGAAACATGCAGAAAGTGATTTAAGGGAAAAGAAATAAGAGAGCAAAGTGAAAAAAAGATGGGGGAGAAATCCCGCTCAAAAGGGAAAAGTTAAAACAAATGAAGCCGGGTTTTCATTTCATAACCGGGCTTTATGTCTTTGTTTTTGACGGACACCTTTATAGAGCGCTTTTTTCAGTAGCAAGGTACATAGCCATGTGATAACCAAAGATTTCCAAATCTAACCAGTTAATCACTCGAGGCAGATTATTCTAGCAGACAATTTCATGACATTTTCCAGTCTGCAAGCCTTTTATCCATAACCATCCAAATTAATAATGATCATTTAATTTACTACCTTATGATTTCTACTAGCCAAAGACATCAGAAGACAGTACAGTTGCCTATTCCAAACACACTGTTTAAGTCTTCAGGTAAGTCATACAAGCACTAAAGGTCCACATGAAACTACCACTTTTATAGTGTTTTCTATGCCATACATTCTTACATTTCCACAGTTAGTCATAGTCCATTGTGACTCTTATCTACACATTGATCACAACTTAAAAACGTACAAGATCATAGCCATTCTTAGATTCACTCCCTCAGACAATGATATATCTAAAACGCAATTTTCTGTAAAAGTCAAAGCCTATTCAATGTTGACTGTAACATAGATACACTTGTTTTTAGAGTCAAACTAATTTGAATTCAAAGTTTAGAAAGATTACTTGAGAAATCCATGGCAACTTCTGGATAATATCACAACTATGCTAATTTCTAACTACAACATTACTGCATTTGACATAGTAAAACTAGCTAAGTCTTACTTTTATAATACGGAGACTAATAAGTTTCCAATCTAACTACACTTATTCACTGAGAACAATAACCAAAATTCTAGCTTTCCACTTTCCACTTAAGTCCAATGTGATTCTTCACTACATATTGATCAAAGGTCAATTCCAACTTAAAGATGTACAATGTGATAGCTCATTGCATTTGACATTAGTTGGGCATGTTGGGAAGCGAAAGTGTGTTGGGCTGCTATAGGATTAGAGAAACTTGGTGGACCAACAATATGTGCCATCGCAGGTGTAACATGATAGGCAGTAGGCATTTTAACTACATTAGAAGCATGCACACTAGAAGGTATATTTTGTAATGCATGAACATTTGTTCCATGACAACCTAAATTAGCTAAGTAGCACTACAAGTCGAAGACAAAGCCTTACTACCATGAACTTCGTCGTGTAAAAATTTGCAAAACTCACCAAAACGACAAGCCCCTTTATTAAAATTAAAGCATGGTTTGTTTACCTTCTCCGTAGAAGTACTAGAGCGTCGACCACTAGCACCCGAGTTAGCCAACAAAACCAATGGGGACTAGGATGTAGAATCAAGGAACGTGTCTTGTACTCTTGACTTGAGCCACATCTCTTCTAAAGTGAGCATAGAACGAACCTTCTTTAGATCGGGAAAAGTGTCGCAATGAGCAATGATGGTGGGGACACTATCATACTTTGCGGGCAACCCCTCTAAAGCAAAAGTAACCACATCATCGTTGCTAATAGGGGTGCCAAGACTCGACAATATAGTAGCAATGTTTTTGATCTTACGAAAATAAGCATCAATGCTTAAATCCCCAAGCTTTAAAGCTCGTAATTCGGCCTTTAATGCAATAGAACGAGAACGTTTATTATCATCAAAGATCGAAGCAATAAGATCCCATGCTTCCTTTGCCGTTTGAGGGTCATTAACAACAAGACGAGATTGAAGAGTCGGGGACAAGGTCACAAAAATCCATGAAAGAATGATAGTATCAATCTGTATCCATTTGGGATCGGGAGGTGACGAGCTACTGGGTGCCTCGGCACTAACACCCAAGAGATGATCCATAAGCCATGCCCGCGACACAAGTTCTTGAAGAAGTACACCCACGATGCATAATTCATCTCATCGACGTCTAACTTTACGGGAACAAGGTTGTTAAGGCTGTTTGTCGTCATGAGCTTATCGGAAAGTAGAATGACGGGTGGAGGAGGAGGGTTTTGACCAGTCATGGTGAAGATGTTAGGGTACGTTGGTATTAAAGTAATGAAACAGTCCACTTGTGTTTGTTGCTGCTTTACTTGTGTTAAAATTGTGATTTGCTTCTTTATTGATGTTTCTGTGATTCGTGGCTATATATATGTACCACCTCCAAAATCGGTACAGTGGAAGCATACAAGTCATGGGGTGCTACTCAATTGGTATCATAACACAAAGTATAGAAAACGGATTTACCTTATCCGTTTAGAAAGAAATAACATTTTCAAAAGCATTTAGTTTTACATCTTTTAAAATATTAGTTTCGGGTTTATTGAATATTTTGTGTCCGTCCGGGGTCCCTATATATTAAATTCTTTACTAGTCTAATATATTATTCCATCTCAAATACAAAATCATCCAATAAGTCCATCGGCTAATACCGTAAATTCAATAACGATAAAAAAATGTCCAGTCTCATCCAAGCATAGGTATATTATATGTCCAATGCCCAAATTCAAGTAAAGTCCATATCCAAAACGTACCAATTGAACCATATGACAAAACAAATAATTACGTTAGTCTGATAAATATTCCATTATATAAACATTTAACGAGTTGGGCAGCCCGCGCGTTGCAGCGGGGTTATTAACATCAGTTTTTTGCAACCATGTTGCCTAAAACAATTTAGCAATACAGAGTATTATAAGTAACATTATAAGTAACAGTAACATACTTATATGCGTTATTCTACTTTGTTTCCAATGCATAGCACTTATGTCTCAATTCTTTGACAGGCTCAAAACACATAAAGAGTTAACATTTGACAAATATAGAAACATTTTAGCAAAAATTCTCGAGAATACAAAGTTAAAATTTCAAGTAAAGTTCTTTACAGAGGGCATTGTTATCCTTAAAGAAGTAGGAAAACAACATGTGTCCAAAGTCTCTACTCTTCAGCAACATCTGTAACAAATGAATAAGGAAAGGTGGCCGTTAAGTTATCAGTAATCTGCACCATATATACAACAATGAACAAAAATCAAAGTATTATTATAGGTCATGATCGTGGATCCTTTTGCAACGCTTGTCTAGTAGCTGCAAGAATATGATTAAAAAAAGTAAGATAACATAACCTATCAAAGCAACATATCTAAATACCCATTTGATGTTTTAACCCATTTAAATTTTTGTAAAATACAATAATTTATATCCTATTGTAACGTGTCTTTCAGTCTTTTGTCGCAAGTCTTCCAAGAACACATACGCAAATCAAATCTCATGGTGCACCACGAAAAGAAATGACTGTATTTGTGAAAAAAAGTGGAGCCTGTATTTGTGAAATAACTTCAGATGTAAAAAAATGATAGCCTCACAAACCAAAAGAAATGACCTCTTGGGAACTTATTTGCCAAACATTCGAAACAATTGCATTTCTTTTTCGCAAAACAACTATTGAAATTGTTTAAAAAATAGTTGTTGTGCCATTTCTTTTAGTCTCTAATAATTAGTGTGAGGCGTAGGTAGAATATCATAGCTTAATAGTCAGTAGGGGATACAATTCTTTTTGTTGGTATCTTTACAAATGTAATCTAAGTTCGGACATGATAACAACTATGATATAGTGAAAATCCTTATGCATGGTGCTGCTGTAACATCATAACAGGGTCAAAACTCAGTTGGTAAATTCATAAGCCTTAAAGTTGTGTAAATTCTTAAAAATATATAAGGTCTAATGTATATTCTTCAATTTCGCATTCAATAAAAAGGTCAAAAACATGCAGTTTAATCTGAAGTTGCAGGTGTAACTAACCTTTCAATATGGCGACTCGAGGTTTTGACACCTCAGCTTTCAAGCAAGAACCTGATCCGGTTCCTTCTCCGTTGCAGTCACAAACTCTTGAGAGACATTATATATAGGTGAAAAGTTCTGTAGCCTGAGTCTTGGATGAAGAACATCACGGACACCAAGCAACTTAGCCAATCTTCCGGGAGCTGCATCACATGATGCAAACACTCTGTGTTTTCTCTTTATACTTCAGCTCTGCAAAAAAAACATTTTTACTGATAAAAATCTTGCGATGGGAATTGCAGCAGCAACTAAATCGGTAGCATAATGAGGGGTGCTTATGAGCTTATCAAGTTGAGCTAATGATGGGCTTTTGATATTTTACAAATATACATAAGCTCATAAGCCCGGTAAGCACACTAAAACAAACACCTTTTTTTCTCTTTTTCTTTTTCTTCCAAACATAATATACAACCGAAATTAGCAAAAGGGTAAAAGTAGTACCATGATTGGAAGAGCATCGCCCCGTTTAGGTTTTGATAACAGTAGAGTCTTCTTATTGAGGTACCAAAGAGTAATCAGTTTTATTTCCAACGGTTTTGTCAAATCATGGTACTACTTTTAGCCTTTTGCTACCTACTTATCCTCAAAACATCACCAATCACTCTTAAATGATCGTGTCATGTGTTTCCTCTATCCTAGATTACATCAAAGTTGTAGCAGCAGCCTCCAAAAGAAGTGACACACAAATTTTCATTTTTTTCATTACATCATTTTTTTGTTTGACCAGTTTTCGGTTCACTTGAAGAGAATGATTATATTAAAACCCATATTTTGAAGTATTTTTTTTGTAAAACTGTTGTGAAAGACATTTGTAAAAGCATAAAGCAAACCTGATTGATGAGGGGGATGGCCAGTATAGCGCTTGGTGAAGTTGTTGGATCCTTTTCATTGTCCCTTTACATGATCTCATGAACCTTAACAAACCGAGATAGAAGAAAAAGAATAAGCTTAAAACAAAATGAAAGCAAACTGTAGTTTAAAATAGAAGTGGTTCCAACAGCTACCTCACTAAACTCATGCACCTAGTCAATCCTTGACAACCATCTGTTTGCCAATTTTCCACACATGATCAGCCCCCACTTCCTTTACATCACAGACATTTTAATCATTTCATGTACTACATAAAAACAAATTTGTTTGCCATTACTTATACCTAGTCTAATATCATTTAATTGTGTGTGCGTTTAAGTGCTTGAATAAACAGCATTTCAATAAAAGACTTGATCAGATAAGCAGTTTAATAAGCATTTTTCACAGCCCTTAACTTCTTTCTATGATAGAAAGCTCACCGTTGCAAAAGGGAATAATGAGTTAAGCGGTTTTCTAAGCATTCCCAAACACGCGGTAACATCTTCCTAAAACTAAATGATGCCAGATGCTTGAAAACACAATAGCAAACCATTAACAATACCAGCATTGTGAAAGATTTACCCTCAAAATTTTAGCAAACTATTGTAAAACAACCATCACCAAACAACCAAGAAAATGAAGCCTAATTCATAATCATCCACCTGACCTCTAACTGCCATCTGTGTCATCCTTTTACTATACTACAACATCTAAGACAGAACCAAATGAAATCTAAAGATTGCTAATTTGCACCAATTATTCATACCAATTTTATAAAAACTGCTAATTTGCTAAAAACACATACCCATTTCACAAAAACTGCTAATTTACTAAAATTTCACATACCCATTTCATAAAAACTGCTAATTAACAATCTGTGACATTTTTACCAAATGGGTCAATCTTGAAAGCCAAAAAAGTACTAAAAAAGTTACGCTTGCTGAAACAAATCAAGATTATGAAACCGGTGAATATAAATAGCAACTTCATGAACACCTTCCAACATCAATTTCTTCTTCTTGATTCTACTATACAAAAGCAACTTTGAGCACTAAGAAGGTGTTTGGCATTGTTTATGAAAACTAAGCATCTAATTTTCAGCTTATTTTACATAGTAAAAGTCTGCAATACAGTAGCATTATGTTGCCGGTCTGACTTAAATTTTTTTTAAATGCGTGTTAAGTGCTTATTGGTCGTTAAAACTCTATACGCATTTTGTATTAACAAATCATAAAAATCCTTTTTCGCTTCAATTTTGGTACTTTCTAATGTTATTAGAAAGTGGAATCAAATAAATAATTTGAAAAATAAGCAAAAGAGAAACTCACATAAACCACCCGATTTTAGCCCCCAAAGTCACCCATTCCAGCCTCCAAAACCCGCATCAGCAAATATTCCAACATATTCCACACAACACAAAAACCTTATATTAATCACCAAATTTTATTCAAGTTATTTAATAGTATTATGTTAAAAAGGATTTGGTATTTAACATACCTCAAGGTACTTCAAAAATCATATCAGAAATAACTTCCGTACCCTTTGCTTTTGCTTCTTGAAAAGCATAACGATTCTCTTCTGAGACCTCCACCAAAGAATATCCCACCTGTGTTAAAAGAAGACATCAGATAACGGCAAAGATAAAACAAACACCAATCAAGCAAGTTAAGATAAATGACAGAAGTAAAGACTGGCCTTTTATAGAGGATCATTATCAGACACCATAGTTTCACTTTCAAGTCAATGTCTGATTTTAGTATCTTATCCTCCTCCTCTTCTTGAGGTTATTTTACTTCTTCATCACTCTTTTCCACTACATAAGGCTTCCGCAATGGCCCAGCCGCAATATTGATACTTCTTTCTTGATTTCATTACATGTTATCAGCTTTGGTACATTGCATTTTGTTTGTCATCGCTTAAGGACCTGGGAATACATTAGAAAGTTAATACTAAAAGTATAATAGCTTTCAGAAACATCAAAATCCAAATTAATCTTTCAGAAACATCAACACTTCTAAATTAAGCATCGAAACACAGAGTTAGTACTACCTTAAGTTGAATATCCCATAAATAACAGCTTAAAGTTGATAGTGAAATAATAACTTAATGAGCATTTATATCTGTATGCTACGGAACCAAATAACCTGAAAAGAACAAAAGCAAAACAATAGTGATCTAAATACTAATTTCCACACAGGGTAAGGGGCTGTTAGAACAGCAAACATACCTTCAATTCTTAATCCTCTGCTAATGAGATGTTGCAAATTCTTCTATTGTCAACCAAGAATACGAAGCCATCATCTTTCTTAAAAAACAAAAGATCAAACAATGACGATACATACCCATTTAACATGTTTGCTCGAATCCATGCTACAACATGGCAAACACCAAAACATGACATAAAAGGTATCCAACCACTAAAATGTTGCAACAAATTATTGGCTCAGATCTGTATGCAAAGTTGAAGTCACAAAATTATCCTTATTCCGTAATGGCTGCTAACAAACACGGTTGCATAGTAAGTATTTAAACTATGCCATCCGGTTGTTGCCCCGCCAGCTTACGGCCAAATCATTCAAGACACAGTTTATTTGTGTCAGGTTATAGATATCATCATAGCCTTATAGCAAACATTATAAAGGAGACGGGGGTGTAACTGGATAAAAGGGTTTGCGAACCTGCCATGGCTGCAAACACGAACATGATCGTGATGCCCCGCCAAGATACAGGCCGCTTTCACCCATCATGTTCCAGCTGCACATAATGCATACAATCCTCATGACCTACAAAAAAAAAAAAAAAAAAAAAAAAAAAAAAAAAAAAAGAAAAAGAAAAAACTTATATCATTATGACGACGCTATGGTTAACTTAAGTATTAGTGATAGCTAATAAGTATTAGTGATAGCTAATAATCCCAAGTGAAATTGCAGGCTATTACTAATACTTAAGTTATGTTATGCAGGCTATTGTGTTTCCAAATCAAACAATTTAAAAGCATTGAAGATTAATTAAAATGTCACATTCATTGGGTAATTCTATTGAACACTTGGCGGTCCCCTAAAATCAAGTATTTTGAAAAGTTTTTTTGGATGCCACCACCTCCTTTCATGTTGTTGGTAGCTCATAACCTGATAAATAAGCTTAAACAAACACCCCCTAACCTGCTTAATTGAGCTTAAATATCGGCTTATATTTAAGTGAACAAATACAATACTTGCCTACCATAACCCTAAAAACAAATTTAAGTCCTCATCACCATCTTCACCAACCTAGTTCTCCAATAATCACCTCTTAACAAAACCAAAAACTATGAAAAAAAATATCAAAGATCAACGGCAAAAAAAGAAAACAAAAAAGGAAACATTTATTCGTTTCTTTCATGAATGATGAATTACCTCCAACAACATCATCATTGATTTTGACCAAGACTGAAGATGGGGATGTTAATTTTGGGATTGGGTGAGATGTGGTGACTGTTAAGGCGGTTGTGGGGGTTGACTCTGGTCGAGGCTTCTGCATACTAAAGCTACCATTTTTGCTTTCAGATGGTGATTGTTATTCTTGGGAATATGTGAATCATAATAATACTATAAACACATAAACACAAAGATCACGCAGCGGAATGGATCTACATAACATATAATTAATTAACATAAAATTAAATAGATGCGTACCTTTTGATTTCTAGCAAGAACAAGAAACCGTGCACTCCAAGAACAAGGTATAAACCCTAAAATTAGGGTTTATATGAATCGACCTACATCAATCGAATTGGGGAAAATAACACAAGCTAAAGTAAGCTTGTCCTTCGTTCTTGTACACACGTATTACTAGCGTTTCAATGTGAAAAGCTAGGTTCTTGATTCACAATAGATTAACCAAACACTTTGTAATGCTCAAGGTTACTCGCAAATCCCTTTCTAGGGGTTTCACTTGTCGACCATGAGCAAGAGAGGAGAAAAGAAGAAGTTTGGCCTTCCATTGAAATCAAGTGTACTAAGGGATGAATACATAGGGATGTATTTATAGCCTTAGGGTTGAGATCAAGTTTACAATGGTTTCCGATGTGGGATTCCATTGTTTTGCCTTAATTTTCTTCATATCCCTTTAAGTGTTTATTTGTGAAATTAATAATTAATCATAACTAAATATATTAATTATTAATACATTGAAACTCATACGTAATGTGTGCAATCCCGAAGTCTCGTGTTCGAAACTGGACATACGAATATTAATTATTATCCATAAACTCTAACAGCTCCCACTTGGATATTCATTAATATCGTAATGACATGGGCTAGTCTAGCTTAACAGATCCCAATGCCCCCAGATCGAACCGAGTATGGTTTTCCTGGAAAAACCACGTGATGATATTATCATCATACTTATCCTTTTGTTTCTAATACCGTGTTAATATGGATATGGATCTTGGTCATTCCATAATTAACTATTATGTTTCTCGTTATTAATAATTGATCAAGATTACCAAAATATCTGAACGTCTTCCAGATAGACTTTGGGTACGGCCGTACAAACATCTTGTCAATCCTACGAGGGGCCCAGCAGTATTATACTTCAAAACAAATTTGAAGGAACAAATCCTTTATTGACTACGAGCGTGACCCTCGAACTTTGCATCACCTCCGAAAATAGCCCTTATAACTACCTTTTACGGATAGCGTTAGACTACCTTACAGAAAATGAGCTACATCCTCGGCAGTCACCTGGTATCTCAAGTCTGAGGATAAATATTCATGATTTACTTAATGACGACGATCCATAAAGTATAATCATGTAGTTGGGATAAGTCCTATATTCAATTTATCCAATATTGAATATCATGTGACATTGGTGTCTCAACCTTACAGTACATTCTTCCAATCCTCACATTTGTCTTAGTTACATAATATTCCCATATTATTGATCGACAACGGACTATTTAGAATAACATTAGTTATTCATGGATTTAAACATGCAAATATAGGACACAAATATTAATAATGAGAATAAACGTTATTCGCACTTTATTTCATTAAAATAATAATTGTTTACACGTCCCTTATCCAAATACTAACTAGATCAAAGCATGATATTTCTCATTAGTGAATTATGCCACAAGTCATGTTCCACACACTTGTTGACAAGGCATAAAACATCTAATGCTGATCTATCGGAATTTTGAGAATACTTATTTCAATAATGAAATTCTTGTATGTGTGCATTCATCTATCTAGATATTGCCACATACTTCATAAAATGCGTGACATCCTCATGCACGAATTTATGACAATTAAACTACCAAACCTTGTAGTTAAAGTATTCTAATTCTTTATGTATAATGCAACTGTGCTCATATTGAGCATAACTAGTATACATGGTCTACTAATAAGGATGAGCTCCCACCATGACTAGTATTGAGTGTCATCTCAATCTTACTAGCATCATTGTATCAAACAACAATATGCTCTTTTAAAGTTCCGTAAACTTTAACATTCATCGTGTAATGTTTTGATATCTCCAAATCTATCAAGATTTGTCAACTATATCAATCATGCAACAATATGCTATATGGTTCTAATTTAGAATTTTGGAGCAAATCCAGGTTGAGGATGTAAATTCTAAACCATATCCATTACACTTAGCTATCGAATAATTTATAATTAGATATTAATGTTGTCAATCATCTTTCATTCAAGCATGATACAACAAGCAACATGATGTACATGAAAAATCCTTGTGTCAGACTTAGATTTTTGTTCATGTCATATCTTTCCAAAGATGTGTATCTATCTATCCATACTAATAGATTATCATGTTCTTTTAGAATCAATTATCTACCGCTTATGTTTATGATCAAATAAACATATACTTCAAGGTTTTATTTTCTATGTGAAGTTTCATTCCTAACTAAGACTTAACATTTAATGTTAACGTCAATGGAATGTTACTTCCCATATGTTATACAACATATATGAAATAAGAAAATAAATACATCACTCCCACTAGCTTTCAGGAATGTTAAGAAATATCTTAATTTTAATTATAAATCAAAATAGATTTAATAACTAAAAATAAGTATATCTTCAAGATGCATGCATTAATCCATTTTCAAATGATTTGCATTTTGTATACTACTAAAGATTATTTCGAATTCAAACACTCCTTTCAATTACTTTTCGTCCTCGCTCAAGTAATTATTAAAGAAAGAGTTTTGACATTCCATTATTAATTTCATATAAATGAAACTAATAATGACAATCATAATCTTTATATATTTAATGTGCTTAGAAAGAATTTCAATCAAATTTAATTGCTTAATTGTGATTGATAATCTTTTCACATATTAAATATGAATACAAATTTGTCCATTATGATTTCTACACAAGAATTTAGATCTTTAGGATTTTCATTTCCATTTTAGAAATTCATTTCCATTCTATAGTGTAACTATAGAGTTCAAGATTAACTACGTTTCCAAACTAGTTATCTTTTGGACTGCACCTAATTATTCATAGTATGAGTAATTTGCCAAATAAACATTTGCAATTTATTAACAGGCATACCACGATCCTGTAACTCATAACCCTCAACATATTCTACAAATATTTGAGATACCCTTACGGATCTATGAATAAGAATTCCATCATCTTGAGATTTAACACTAACATGTTAAATCCTCATTATGATTTTGCTAGTGTATTTAGAAGATTATGTATCTTGTAATTTTTATCTTTTGAAGATAAAACTCCCACTCGCCTTTTGCAATTTATAGATTACCTATAAATGCTTAGCAAATAGAGCAACACAAACTTGTTCTATTTTGGGACTTTTACAAATACTTATTGACAGTTCTTAATCTTAATTTGTTAATAACCTACCCAACAAGTAGTTTAACAAATTCTGAACTTCAATTTTAAGACTAAATGTGATTCGTCACATTCCATATTAAATGGTGTCTTATTAATCTTCTAGGTTGGAGTCTAATTGAGTATATCCAATTCATACTCAATTTTCTAACCTTTATATCTTTAAGGAAGAATATAGGATATAGTTATCTCAAATCAAACAATGTATCAAGAGTTTGATTTTTCCTAATTGAACATACCATAAACACTATGTATTCCATTAGGATTAATATTGTAAGTCTTTCTTACAATATGTTAGATAAATATATTTCGGTTTTGGCTTACCTATTTACCAACTAAATCACTTTAATAGTACAATAGATTTTCAAGCCAATTGCATACTTTATAACATAAGTGCCTTATTTCCCAAGCCACTTAATTTCTATGTCTTACCAAAAAGACATAAACCGTTATAATCCCAATGTACGTTATAAGTCATTGATGAACTCCATGACTTCTTGTATATGTCTTAATAAAACATAACAAGTTAACGTCTTACTTTATTATTAGTCTTACTTAGCTATAAAAGACTTCATATTTATATCTTACAATATAAACATGTATGACTAAAGTAATTATGAACACCACAACTTGGTTTCAATAGTTTTTCAAGTTAATTTATTTACTTCATATATTTATGTCATTCCAAGAATACATAAACATCTAAATATGAAGTAGTATAAGATTACTTCATTTATTTATGTCATTACAACAATACATAAATATTCACATTTGAAGTAGTCTTATTATCATATTGACACTTGTTCTAATAATTATCTAATTTTAGAAACTCGTAAATTAACATAGTTTAATCACATCAGCTGAGGCTGATAAAATGAAAGTATGTAATTTACCTTGTCATTAATATCTAGTAATGAAAGTAGATATTAACTCCAAGTGTTCCATAAATTAGAATGTGTATAAAACACATTAGAACATTGATCTCTTACCTTACAGTCAAGAGAACCCTATGAATCATATTCCTTCATGTTGTTGCTTGCACACAATAAGATTTCTCCCACTTGTGCATGGAACAACACCACGTATCAGATAAACAACACGTCAATAGTTTGCTTATTTGATCAATATGATTGTGTCATAGATATAAGTAGATATAGAATCACCTCGTCTAGTAAGGAAACGTACACGACTATCCTTAATACCACAAGTATCTATAATTGGAAAGTATTTATCTCAAGAGATTCTAGAGATAATCCGGGTAACTACTAAGACTTGTAGCTCCCACTGAATTTAAGATCACTACATGAACTCATTATTCAGTTAATGACAACACAATGCTCCCACTGGATTTGACAACATTTTAAGTGTTGCATCACCAGTAAAAGCAAATAGCGTGCTGTTTACTTTCCTACATCTTTGAGTAATTCCTTACGTAATGCATACTAAGGTACTTCAAAGAATGTATTCTACTTTGTCAATGATGGAATATCCATCAATGCAATTAACTTGAAATAATTGGGTATGCAATTTCTTCCTTAATTAGGTCTACCATCCCCATCATGGAATGTAGCACTTTTTAAATGGTTAAAGCATAACAACTAGATCAACTATTCTAGTTTTGCCTTTTACCAATTATGCGGTAATTAGTCTAGTTTCTAATTTGAATAACTCTTAAACATTCAATTTCTACAAAATTCGCCATGAGTTATTTCTTAGAATTTAGACAATTCTAATTTTCCTATTATACCTTTCTCATTCATGAAAAGGAATAGGATTAAGTCTCACTCTTCACACGAAAAGCGGACTCGGTTTATTCTTTTCAGCAAAAATTGACTCTATCCAAAACCCCTACGGGTGTAGATCAATTTACTACTAAAAGAATATCCCATGTTTACGGTTTTAAACGTTGCATTAAATACATTAAAAGAATTTTCAAAATTCAATTTAGTATTTTTGATAATAACTTTTCAAGAAAATTAAACACCCACGGTAAAATAAAATTTCACCATTTAATTTTCATTGAAAGAATAGGATCCAAATTGACGTCGTTTCATCACATCAGCTGAGGCTGCTAGCAATGAAAGTACTCAATAAGGTAGAGCTACACTCAATTGCCAATATCCAATTGCAATTCCTAGAATCATGGGACTTACATTATATTGCCAACATCAGTTGCAAAATGTAAACATGTTTCATCCCCAAATCTTTATGCCTTGACA
Organism: Artemisia tridentata subsp. tridentata; assembly: GCA_021014915.2. Taxonomy (NCBI): domain Eukaryota; kingdom Viridiplantae; phylum Streptophyta; class Magnoliopsida; order Asterales; family Asteraceae; genus Artemisia; species Artemisia tridentata. The sequence continues at coordinate 13,300,816 of CP139506.1, read as the reverse complement.
CCGTCCCAACACATCAGCTGAGGCTGCTAGTGATGAAAGTGCTCAATTAAGTTAACCAATTTAGAAACGTGTAAATTGACGCCGTTTCATCACATCAGCTGAGGCTGCTAGCAATGAAAGTGCTCAATTTACCCCTTTTGACTACCATCTTTGAACCATTACATCAGCTGAGGCTGCTAGCAATGGTAGATGTCATCTAAGGTATTTCCGTATTAATTGGTCGGCATATTACTTAAATTTAAGGGTATAAATTTTTGATGTGTTAAATCAAAAAAATACGTACAAAGATGTCATGCATTCATCTTTGTATCATATGTTTTCTACAAAAACCGTTTACACATTCGTAAGCTCAAATCATCAAAGTTTTTAATTGAGGCGTTGAACAAATTACAACATTGCCTTAAGATGCTTCGTACTTTTTCATGGTGTACTTGGTAAGTCTATTATTGACGCACAGGCGAGCGGAGGGACGACAGCCGCCGAAGCTGGTTAAAACCGTGCCCCTCTAAGGTCACAATTTAATGTGAACCAACCTTAAACCCACTTTATAGTTTGTCAATAATAGGTCCGCCGCTTCGACCACTTTTGTACAGTCGCATCAATCAACTAAAACTTATGATTTTCTTGCTTAAAACAATTTATGTAGTAAATTATTAATTGCTAGTCTCGCCTGGGAGCAAATTACCGTGCGAAGCGAACCACTGACGGCACATAAGACTTGGCAATTAAATGGTTTACTACAAAGGTTTCATAGTTATTAGGTTCATTTATTTTTATTTTGAAAAATTACCCTCTTTGTTGTTACAATCCATCATAATTAAACACACAAAGAACAAGTAATTCAAAAAATAAATAAACACATAATAACACATATATGATCATTAACCATATCATATAGCCACATGCAAACCTTTTTGATAAATCCTATTAATTATCTATGTGAATTTATATGTATCTAATCTATAAAACTCCCATTGGTTTTCGAGCTCATTGTACCCAATGGACCACAGACGCCAAATAAATTTGGCCGCGTAAGTTTTGATCAATTAGATACCACATTGCACATAACCAATTTTAATTAATATATTAGGGTCTTCCCTAATTTAAGATCTATCTTAAAAATCATGTGGTAAATAAAACAACAAACATTCCATGACAAAATATGCAAGATTTTGTCATGGATCCCATATAGCACTTAAAATCATGTTACACATATTTAAAAGCCTATATAGTACGCAATCTAATTAATTAATTAATGACATCACATAAGGTATTCATTAATTAATCCCTAAAAATTGCATGCAATCCTAGGGTTTTCTACAAGTTTTCTACAAAAACTAAAACCCTAAATTTTAATTATAGGGTGTCGACCCTAATTAGGGTTTTCAACAAAAAACAAACCCTAGATCATTAATTGCATGTATCTAATTAAAGATTCAATTTTTAAGGTTTTATGTAATCAATTACATGTTAAAAACGCGGCTCATGATGCCACTGTTGGAATATGTGAATCATAATAATACTATAAACACATAAACACAAAGATCACGCAGCGGAATGGATCTACATAACATATAATTAATTAACATAAAATTAAATAGATGCGTACCTTTTGATTTCTAGCAAGAACAAGAAACCGTGCACTCCAAGAACAAGGTATAAACCCTAAAATTAGGGTTTATATGAATCGACCTACATCAATCGAATTGGGGAAAATAACACAAGCTAAAGTAAGCTTGTCCTTCGTTCTTGTACACACGTATTACTAGCATTTCAATGTGAAAAGCTAGGTTCTTGATTCACAATAGATTAACCAAACACTTTGTAATGCTCAAGGTTACTCGCAAATCCCTTTCTAGGGGTTTCACTTGTCGACCATGAGCAAGAGAGGAGAAAAGAAGAAGTTTGGCCTTCCATTGAAATCAAGTGTACTAAGGGATGAATACATAGGGATGTATTTATAGCCTTAGGGTTGAGATCAAGTTTACAATGGTTTCCGATGTGGGATTCTATTGTTTTGCCTTAATTTTCTTCATATCCCTTTAAGTGTTTATTTGTGAAATTAATAATTAATCATAACTAAATATATTAATTATTAATACATTGAAACTCATACGTAATGTGTGCAATCCCGAAGTCTCGTGTTCGAAACTGGACATACGAATATTAATTATTATCCATAAACTCTAACAGTTATTCTTGGGAATGACGGCAATTGGAATGGATTATTAAGTAGTTATATGTGTCTGTGTCTGTGTTCGTGTGTGTGTGTGTTTCTGAGAGTCTAGAAATATCAAGAACTAATTTTCGACTGTAATTAAAGTTTGCTACAGGTGATCTACAGTGGAACTACAGTTGAGCTACAGTGTAGCTACAGTGGTATGAACAGTTGCCAAAGTGAATATGAACCACACACTGGCTCTCTAATTACTTTGTGTGGCTGTCAAATTACTTTGTTAAACATGGTTTTTGGCAAATCCAAAAACTGACTTTTAAATATATTAGATAAAGATAATTAAAGGGATATAAACATTTAATAACCAAAACCTTAAGCAAACCAAACAAGCCCTTAACGAAATATTGGGCTTTTGACCCCACACACCAAATGCACCCAATTTGGGCTTTGTTGCCCAATCCAAAAACAAACAGATCCAAACACAAACTAATTCAACACACAAACACAAAATTTGAAACACAGGTTCTAGCAAAAAAAAAACGCGACCCAATGGTTTGTAACTTACTCAAGACAAATCACAGACAACACATACATTTACCATCACCAAACACGATCATTAACTTCAGACAAATAAAGGTAGCCTCCGGAGGGCAAATCACATATTTTATAGCCCATTCGGAATACCAAATACTTACTCTCACACCGGATATACAAATAAAGGTAGCCTCCTGAGCACTATAAATACTCAGCTCATTTACTACTCTCAACCGATATACAACCTGCATTTATTTCTCACTATATTTTATAGCCCATTCGGAATACCAAATACTTACTCTCACACCGGAGGTGGGTCCTGGGATAACACCCGGGGCGAGCCTAACGTGTGTTGTTGTGTGCAGATATCCGGAGGACCTCCGATAACCGAAAGGATCAACACCCAAGCCTACCGGAAGAACCCTAGCTGAGTTCAACCGGAAGGCTACCTTTATTTGTCTGAAGTGGTTGCAAGAAATTGCTTCAACAAAACCCACGCAGGGTTTGTTTTGGCATGATTACGGGTCAGTCACAAATCCCACGAGGAACCTTGATCACTAATCTCCGGAGGGCACGAACCTCTCGGAGGGACCACTCTCTAATTATGTTCGAGATATTACAGGTGGTTCAGCCTTTCCGCCAGGATTATGGCAACCCCTTTCCGGGTATCAACCATCTTTGGACATTGACCACACACTCCCCGGAGGGCGTGAACCTCTCGGGGGGCCACTTTCTAATTATGTCCAGAATGTCACTACTATTCTTGAGATGTTCCTCAGAAATATTGCCTCCCTCCAATGGCGGGGTAACTGCATTTAATATTAAAAATAGTCAATATAGGGTCTTTTTGAGAAATCACAAGCACTTCAAAGAGGTATTGTGGGAAAACTGCCCCCCTTCAACGGTGGGGAACTGCATAACTGTATTTCATTAGAATAGTTAACATCAAACCCTTTCGGGCGTTACAAAAGGTACAAAGAACTCTATTTATGTGAACATTTTTTTTATATCAGTCGCCCGTCCTGCTCTCGGCGCTTTTCTGCCCCTCTCTTCTCGACTCGTGTGTTCTCATACGGTAAACTTCCGGCCTTTTGAGAGGCTCATGCCTCTGGCGGATGGTGTTCCTATAGGCTTTGCTTCCTTGACATGCGACATTACCTGTCTTAAGTTACGAAAGTATTTGCGTTCCTTCCGTTAGTTTGCACATAATCGTAGAATAAAATAAAATAGTAAAGGTATTCCGGCGGTTATTTCGTATTGACAATTACCTGAGTCGTTACTCATACCTTGGTGAGTCCGTCAGGGACTTCTCGATCACCACCCTGGTTCGACTTCCTCCCGTCCTTTCTTCCGACGATGGGTTCTTTCTTTTGCTCATGCGGCATGTCTCCTCGCTTTTCCCCCGGTGAATGAGCTCTTTCCCCGATTTCTTGTTGCCTTGCAACAGGCTCCTCCCTTGCACCAAGTTCCTGAGGTGGTGAGTTGGGTTGAGCGTGCTTATGGAAGGGTTTAGCATTTTCCCTAAGGGGTGATTCGGACAATGGTGTTTGCTTAACGCTTGAGACTGAGTTAATTGTTGCTTTTTGTGGACTTAAGGGTCTCTTTTGCTTTTCCATAAGATATGCAACCCTTTTCTCAAGTTCACTAACGCTTTCCTCAGTGATTTGATTGGCTGTATCGGGCGATGAATATGTCTTGACTGCCGAGCGCACGTCGTGGGAGACTTGCCACAATTCATCATCGTCGGATGCAAGCTCATCAATGATCTCCCATGATTCCTCGGCGCTTTTGTCACGCAGTCTGCCCCCGGCGGCTCGATCGATGGCACGCTTGGTGTGGTAATCAACATGGTCATAGAAGATTTGGATTTGAAGCCAGAGATTTATGCCATGATGAGGGACTTTTTGGAGTAAGTCCTTGAATCGGATCCATGCCCCGTAGAGGGTTTCGCCTCGACGTTGTTCAAACATCAAGATATCCTCCCTTAGCTTGGTAGTTCTTCCCGGTGGGAAAAACTGAGCAAGGAAACGAGTGGTGAGATCATCCCAAGAGGTGATGGATCCTGCGGGTTGACGTTCTAGCCACTGACTAGCTTGGTCCCGCAGAGAGAATTGGAAGAGACGCAATCGGGTCGTCTCTCGAGTGGCAACATCAAGGTCTATAGAATCAACGATTTTGAGAAAGTCCTTGAGATGTTGATTAGGATATTCGGAACGAAGTCCATGGAATGCACATCCGCTTTGCACCAACCGGATGGTGTCGGATCGCAAGGGTGTGACATTGGCTCCTTGAGTGAGCTCAATGGTGTTTCGATAGCCATGGTGGCTAGGACGGGAGTACTCTCCTAAGGTACGGGCTCTAGGAGGTGGTGGTTGTTGTGGTGGTGGGTTGTTGGGATTAAGGATATTACCATCTTCCATGATGTCGAATGGTAATGGTTACGAACAAAGAAACGAAGAAAATAGATAGACTAAAGAAAACCTAGAAAAATAAAATAAAAATCTCACTAGAAAGGAATCTAGTGAGTAGACCTATAAAATAAAAATTCAACCTAAACAATAACTATTCCCCGGCAGCGGCGCCAAAAACTTGATGCGTGGTTTTGCAACCTTACAACAGGTTTTACCTCTCGAGGGATCTCAAGAGGCTTACAACCCCACCAGGCAGTGTACCTGACCGATGTAGTATAGTGTAGTGGTAAGTACGGGGGATTGATCGTTCTCCACAGGGAATAGTGTTCGTTAGGTATGAAAGACTACTCTAATAGGTCTAAGGGTTGAGGAAGATTCTTTTTTATGTTTTTATATTTTTTATGAAAGCAAGTAAAATCTTGGGTTTGAAAGAGTGGGCGGAATTAGTTGCTAGTCAACTAACCCAAATTACTACGAATGCAAATAAAATAAATAACTGAAAATAAAAAGTTGGTGGAAACTTAAGTGTAGAGAAATGTGTTTACTTAGATTTCCTTACTCCCTAACTATCTTTTACCGGTTGATTAGTGTGTATTAGTCGCGTGGATGACGGGTGTATTCCTTAATACCAATCGTGGGGTGGCGTACGTACTTCCCCAACTCTACAAGCTCCTACTTCACTCCTATGTCGAGCCGGCTAGGAAGCTCCTAACATGGGATCACTAGAATTCGCTTGTGCATTAAATACAACCATAAAAACCTTTAGTACGCATTTGGTTCATGTTTCTTAAGACGTTCAAGCAAGTTACCGAATAGGAAGTTAGCCAGTTTTCTTAAGCTTAACATAGATAAACAATCATCCAATACAACTAATAACACACTAATAACCAATAACCAATAGCTAGGTTTCATTAGATCTAAGCAAACACAAGATAAATCTAGCCTAACATGTTAAACAAAAGACAAGAACAAGATAAAATCAAACAACACATAGACATATTGAATGATTAATTGATAACTTATCTTTCAATGTAACATGGAAGATCTCAAGGCAAAAAGCCTTGAAAAAGATGCTAAAATCGTCTTAGGGTTTTCTCCCAAAAATTCCACACTAAGTTCTCCCCTTTAATGACAAAAAATTAGAAAACTATATATAGATTTTTACATCTGACGGCGTCACCTTATGGAGTGTGACGCCGTCACCTCGCCGCTTCTAGGGTTCTCGGGTGACCTTCTTGACGCCGTCCCTCTTTAGCTCTCCAAAATCCGTTCTGGCTTATCAAGGCTTGACGCCGTCAGACCTTGAACGTGACGCCGTCCCTCTTTGAATTAAGCCGTGACGCCCTTGATCAGGTTAAAGCGTGACGCCGTCAGAATTCACATGCAATTTTCACTGGCTTATCATGAGTAAATTTCACATCCACCTTTTCTTGCCAAGCCATGACGCCGTCCAGAGTAAAATCTGACGCCGTCAAAGGTAACTTTTAGCCGATTTTTGAGACTTTGCCGTTTTCTTCACTTTTATGCTCCAAAAACGTCCAAAATGCCTCCTTTTCCAGATTTCTCCTCAAAAGTACCTAAAATGACAAAATGAACGATTTAGGGCAATATTTGATCAAATAAATACGATTTAGGGCTTAAATGACCCCTTAAAAGCGGTACACTTTTCGCTTCATCAGGTTCCTTGGTACGGTTTCAGATTCGTCGGTATTTTGTGCTTGGGGGATGAAAACTCTATGATCCTTTTCGTGAACGGGCACTTGATCATTTCCTTGAATGGTTTGCTCAAATCATCATCCGTCTTTTTTCCTTTTCTGTAAGGTGACCCTCCAACATCTTCTTCCTCCGAATTTTCATACCCGTCGTCGAGCCTCAGCATTTCGGGGCTCACCAGGTTGCGATTGCCTGGTTGTTTGAACAATTCTTTCAAGGCCGAAAGATGACCTGCGATTAGGGCTTGGGCATCTGGAGGATCTTGGTTTCCTCCAGATCCTCCGGCCCCACCCGTATTTCGGACAGGGGTGAAGAGGGGTGTAGTACTCGTCGTCTCGAACGTTCCAAACGTTGGTGCAGGACCTGTCATTCCGAACCTCAGGTAGATCGAGCGAAAGGTCCCACGGATGGCGCCAATTTGTTGAAGCAATTTCTTGCAACCACTTCAGACAAATAAAGGTAGCCTTCCGGTTGAACTCAGCTAGGGTTCTTCCGGTAGGCTTGGGTGTTGATCCTTTTGGTTATCGGAGGTCCTCCGGATATCTGCACACAACAGCACACGTTAGGCTCGCCCCGGGTGTTATCCCAGGACCCACCTCCGGTGTGAGAGTAAGTATTTGGTATTCCGAATGGGCTATAAAATATAGTGAGAAATAAATGCAGGTTGTATATCGGTTGAGAGTAGTAAATGAGCTGAGTATTTATAGTTCTCAGCCTCGATACCTGGAATGGCGGCGCCGGATTTTCAGGGAACATGTCCCCGACATAATCCCGTAAATCCTGGGGCGGTGGCGGCGGTGTCTGCAGCTGCCATCTGTCAACAGGTAAATGCCACCTGTCCTATTTACTTACAGTGATACTGGCCGGAAGAGCCGTGTGTCCTCCGGTAGGTCCGGACGGCTATGCGTCGTCCGGATGACCGATCGATACAGGCCGTTCGGACACATACGTCAACAGGTTTACTGTTGATCAAAACAACCACTTAAGAGGTTTACTCATTTTAAATCCATACACCACAAATCAAAAGTTTAAACATAAGCGAATCCGATTTCAACTTGAGACCTACTGACCTCGACCCAAAACAAACCCTGCGTGGGTTTACTGTTGCAACCGTGACACAGATCAAATAAGCAAAATCACAACACTTTGGATTTCAATATTAAACCATATCCAAATCCAAACCGGGTATAAACCTGACCCGTCATCAAAATAAATCGACAAAGCTAACCCAAAGGAAACCCTAGTTGTGAACCTTCATCTAAACCTTAAACAACACGGATCTTCTTCCTGGCTTGGTGGCGGCGGCAGGACTGAGACATGGTGGTGGCGTGGCTACTGATGTGGTGATAGTTACGGTGATGGTGGCGGCGAGACGGATTGAGGATAGTATGGTGGTGGTGAGGTGCGGCAGTCACTAGAGAGGTGATGGTAGTTAACGGCGGCGGCTGGCAAGGGAGAGGGAATCTAGAGTAAATGAGTGAACCCTAATTGCATTGCTTATATACCCAAAATTTGGGAAGAAAAATGACAAATCAAGAAAATGGAGAGGTGGCGGGGTAATTTCTGCACAGGGGCCAAACTTGTATCTTTTATAATCTTTTGCAGATAGTAGTTCGGAACACATTAGGGCTTGATAACGATCAATTCTTGAAACGAAAATTACGCCATCGCGTTTAAAATAATTTTTCCAATAAAATCGAGTATTCACACAACTAGTTTCTCGCAATTAATAAAATAATCAAAGTAAATCATTTATCGGATTTATGGTTGTGTCGGTGCGCGTGGTGTGTCAGTTTTCTCGTTTTTCGACATAACCTCTCGTATCCAAATCAAATAACTTCGAAAAAGTATAAAAGTGAAAGTTAGAAAATAATAGATATAATTTATTATTAACAATCAGTATGGAAATTCCAGTTTGTTACAATATATTATATGTAACACCCCCAAATTACCGCAGCGGAAACAGTAGTGTCAAGGGGGGATTACTTCATAATACAAATCAAGGTATAGAAAACGACCTCTAAATGAGACGTTTTGAAAAGTTATCTTTCGAATTATTAAAATCAGAGTTATGACAATAAGTTCCAAAGTAAAGATACATAAAAGTTTTCAAAGCGTATCGAATGATAAAGATAAGATATAAGTCTTCAAGTATGCAGATGACTCTAGAATCCATGCATTCTCTATCGCCTTAATAACCTGAGATAAAGATGCTAAAAAGTGTCAACCAACGGTTGGTGAGTTCATAGAGTTTAGTTTAATAAGTATTTGAATAAAGATTTCACAGCAACGGCCTTGTAAATCCACTCAGTCCCAAGTCCCGCCCATACAAGACTTGCAACCTGTGTGTTTATAATCCACTGCTAACATAGTATGTCTATCACGTATCATCCGTATAAATGGCCTTCCAACATCGCTATGTTGGGATGTATGTCTGTATCAAATGATAATAGTCTTCTGACATAGCCATGTCAGGATGTATGTCTAAATCGAATGCTAATAGTCTTCTGACATAGCCATGTCAGGATGAATGTCTAAATCGAGTCTAGTCAATATAAGTCAACAATAGAGTAATCAAGCCTATATACAAGTATGTAGGTAAATACAAATAGTGCATGTAAATCAAGCAAGTAAAGTATTACTAGCCACGTATCTCACTCAAGTACTATAACTAGAACATATATATATATATATATATATATATATATATATATATATATATATATATATATATATATATATATATATATATATATAAATACATATCAATGTTATAAGAGTTTCAAGTATTTGCAAAAGTAAATAAATGTAGTTTGAGCATGTATCTCCCCCAAAGAGTTATTAAAATGAGTAAAAGAGTAAAAGTGGGGCTATGACTCACCTTGAGTAACTGGAAATGAGAAAATATGAAATCGAGTAAGTTACGGGAACGGCTCCAACACATGACCTGAATAATAATAAGGAAGTCTGAGATTTTAACGGTTTTGGCCTATTACCATTAATGGATGAAATGATATCGGATGACGAAGTGGTTTGTGATGAGAATGAATGATATGCTTAAAGTTCAAAAATAAAAGTTTCCAAGTGTGTATTACGTTATGTATAGTTACTTAAATTCACAAGTAACGAAACGTATTCGTAAGTAATGGCTCATGGACGGCGGCGCATTTATGTAGGGGTATATAAAAATATTCATATTTAACAACGTTTCATGATACGATATAAATATAGATGTGTTTATGCACATCTAAAGTTAGTGGATGATAAGTTAAAAATTATTTTCATTATACATGTCATAAAGTAATTTTTATATCATTTAGTTCTCGTATTTTGATCGAGTTTATGGAAAATATATTAAGTATAGAAGTTTGACGATAATTCGGGCATGACCTACTTGTAAATATTAATTTTCCTTTTATAAAGTTATCATCACATAAATACGTCATTGTCATTATATAGCTTGATGACGTATGGTCCGGGAAGGATATAAAGGAGCAAGTCCCCTTCCGGGGCTGGAGCAAATCCCCTTCCGGGCTGGAGCAAGACCCTTCCGGGGCTGGAGCAAATCCCCTTCCAGGGCCGCAGCAAGACCCTTCCGGGCTAAATATTTCCCGCCTAAATACGTCGCTAACATGACCTGGGCCCACCAGACAATGATAAATAAGTCCTATAAATAGAAGGCATTGATCACTCTCAATGGTAGGATCTCTCTCTCACTAAAACACACACATACCTCTTACTAAACTGACTTGACCGTCGGAGGGTGGCTCCGGGGCTTCGGCCCCGGGACCCCTTCTAACCGGTTTATTTCTTGTACTGCAGCAGATATCCAAGATCGGGATGACATGGGACGGCTCAATCTATTGTCAACCTCAGCCCGACGGATTTATGCTTCAACAAGTGGCGCCATCCGTGGGACCGCTACTAAATGCTCGTCCTACCTCACTAAAGGCATCATGTGGGCGAATCTTCTTCACTGTATGTGGAAGTCCATGATGATGTTTGCCCCAAGTCCGATTTGGATACATGGTTTTTACACCTCGAATCATCTTTGGCTCATATAACTGCCTATCTTAAAAACGAACGAACAACGACGGGTCTACGACTACCCATTCGTGCCTCATGTAATCGTTCTGAAAAAAACAAATATCGGTGAATGTGAATATCAAATTCAGTTTTGTAAGTTTTTAGCCTTTTTGTCTCGTTAATCTTCTAACTGCCATGAAACATTTATCTATGTATAAAAAGAAAAAGGAGGCAGCAACCCTTCAAAACAAGCATAATATTGATTTGCATAATTACATATGCGAGTACCATGCTTACATGTACGTATACTAAAGTGGGTAGGGTCCTAAATATAATTAAATCCTCTTGCTTCAAAATATACATGTTGTTATGCACACATTACAAGTTGCTATAGCTTGGTTTGCACAAAACGTGGCCTACATTTGTTGACTACTTGTCCAAATACAACAATAAAGTCGACAATAAAGTCCAGATACAATAAAGTCGACAAGTTGCTTTATCACTCCACTGAAAACTTTATCATAAAGTCAATGGGATGTACTGTGCAATCAACTGACAACTTTATCCTACACATGAGTTTAGTCAAACTTACTGTACAACTGACAACTTTATTATAACATTTGTTGACTTCTTGTCGCCACTCCCAAAACTAAAACCCCTTCCGCGGATGAAGGTGTTTAGAGCTTCCAAAATGCAGTGCCCCATAAAGTAATACATTATGAATGCACAAACTTTAATACATAAAGCACATATCATATACAAATTATGGTACCAAGTGGAAAACAGCTGTGATTTTTCTTAAGGTCAAAGTGATAGTGACATGTATCTTCTTAAAATGAATTAAGTACAAACTTTGTCATAACGTCACATCCTCACTCAGAGTAGTGTACCCCTATGTCAAATCTGACACACTAGGCTGACTTTAAACATTACGTGTAACGCCCCGTGACCACTATTACGGAAAATGTTGACTTTATACGCGGAAACGAATGACTGAAATGGACTCATACAATTTCTTTAATTAATGACCAGAACATATGACATTTGACCTTCTAAACATGCTTACAAAAATAACTACTCAAAGACTCTTCAAAACACTTCACACAATATTTTCTAAAACAATCAGACAACCCTTCTGTGACCTAGATACGCCGCATCCTTTTTAAGGATACGCCGCATCAAAGCTAAGAGACAATACGCCGTATCAACCTAAAATGATACGCCGTATTATCCTAAACCTATGATACGCCGCATCTATTAACTTAGATACGCCGCATCGACCCACTGAGACCGAAATTTACAAGAAATGGCTACGTTGCGCCGCATCCCAACAGGAGATGCGCCGCATCACCTGATACGCTGTATCTCAGAGGAGATGCGCCGTATCTACCCTGCACCACAGAAATCCTGGACAGACCCTACTGATCAAAATATGCAAAATCAACAGCCTCGGCTGGAAACCCGACCTCCCGGACTTGAAACTTGACGAAACTTTCCAGAATACTTTAATATGACCTCAAACTTTATTTCATGCAAAAACATCATCCGTTAGACCACCCGTAATAGTATCTCAAAATTGGACGGATTATGCATTAATACCCAAATGACCCATTGACACACAAAACCACTTAGAGCACTTCATTTACCCACCATGTCTAACCCAAACCTATAACTTATCATACTCAACCTGTCTCAAGTGTCCATGACCCGATCAATAACTAAAATGGGTAAAAACTAGCTTATACCAAACATCCCCTTAAACAATCTTTCAAAAACACATTTTATACATAAATGCATAACTACTAGATATCCAATTTGACTTCTTCACAACATAACATTCCTAACATATTAAAAGAGTGTTGGTACATTGACATGACCCATAACTTCCCAAAATGGGTGAGATTGGCTAAATGCCAATCACCCTCTTGACTACCACCATAACCAAGTAACATATGGACTTCTTGACATGTACATAAACTTGACTCTTGAACTAGCATAGACAATGACCGTTGACTAACAAAATGACCATATGAGAGGAAATATACCCAAAACACGAAAAGACACGTCGGGGCTTCCAACTTCAATATGCTTGGTCCAAAAGAACGGTCTTCTACTACAACTTCTTCTAGTATGAACTTCTACTACATAATCACTTAAATCTTTTCTTTACCTTTGCTAGATCCTTCGGTACCTATAAAGAAAAACATCACAACTAAACACGTAAGCGAAACGCTTAGTAAGTACATGGCATAACAAGCTAAACATCATATATAACCATAACTAGTTTAACCACTAGTTAAGCTAGCGATATAGGGGCACTTACCTCACGCCAACATAGTCGGCATAAACACGATCAACCCGTAAGGTTGAACCTCATCCCATAGTTAGCCCAACGACTAACTAAGCTAATCCCATAGTTAGCCCAACGACTAACTAAGCTACTCCTAGTGATGGATCCATACTAGCTACGCACCCTATACCCTATCTTTCACCATTACCATGTAACAAACATGATAAAGCTAACACATAAACCATTATCATACATAATATATGATAAAGCTAACAATAACATGTTAATACCAATGTACTTACCTTGATTCTTAAGCACAATCACACTAACAATAGCTTCCCCACTTCTTACTTGCTTCCTATATCATAACCATCTCAAATTAAAGACTAATTAACTAATAAATCATGAATTATCAACACTTGATCATTATGATCAAACATGAACCCTAATTTCATAATTTGGGGAAGAACACTTACTTGATGAAGAGATTACAATTAAGGGTTCTCTAGTGAATCTTGATCACTTCTTGATACACAAATGAGCTAGATGATTTACTTGAAGTCTTCCCTCTCTTTTCTCCTTATGAACCGATCATCACAAATAAGATGTCAAAGAATGTCCTGGACATTTCTAAAATAATCTAGGCATATGGCATTTAACTAATAAACTTTACCCATTTGGCAACCTTAGCCCTTCTAGTTCTATTCTTTCTATATTGCCCTCACATTTATTTATTTAGCTAACTAATATCACAAGACTTATAATATACAATACATATTATTTACATAACTAGTACCTTATCGGGATACGGGTGTAACAATTCTCCCCTCCTTAAAATAAGATTTCGTCCTCGAAATCTATGCTTGAAATAATTGAGGATACTCATTCCTCATCTTCTCCTCTAGCTCCCATCTAATGCTCGTACTCTTACGATGTCTCCATTGTACTTTTACTAACGGAATTTCTTTGTTTCAAAGTTGCCTCACTTGCCTTCCTAGGATTGCTTCCGGTTCATCCTTTGTGAAATCAATTCTGGATCAATTTCTATATCATCTAACATGACTACACTAGTCTCATCCACTAAATATTTCCTCAAATTCAACACATGGAAAGTATTATTAATACCTCTCATTTCTTCGGGCAATTCCAAATTCTTCCCAACATACGGAGGTTCTACACTTTCTACTGTAGAGTATCTCATAGGAGGCATGCCTATACTAGCATAATAACTATTATTGCAGGCGAATTCCACTAGAAGCAAGTGATCATCCCAGTTACTTCCAAAGTCAATCATACTAACTCGTAGCATATCTTCTAAAGTTTGAATTGTCCTTTCGCTTTGTCCATCTGTTTGAGGATGAAGAGCTGTGCTCATGCGTAACTTAATACCAAGTTCATCTTAAAAACTTTGCCAAAAGTTCGAAGTGAAACGCCCGACTTGATCTAAAACTATCGAAATAGGTACTCCATGACGCGCGACTATCTCGCTAACATAAATCTTTGCTAACTTATGAACAGGCACATTCTTCCTAATCGAAATAAAGTGAGCATTCTTAGTTAAACGATCGACCACTATCCAGATTGTATCATTCTTCTTCTTCGTCTTTGGCAATTTCGTAATGTAGTCCATAGTAATCCTCTCCCACTTCCAAACTAGAATGTCTAAAGGCTGCACTTTTCCATACGGCTTTTGATGTTCGGCTTTCACCTTTAAACAAATTAAGCATCTTTCTACGTACTTCACGCAATCTCTTTTCATACTCGGCCACCAATGATTTCTTTTCAAATCAAGATACATTTTCGTAGCTTCCGGATGAATAGAATACTTCGATTCATGGGTTTCTTCCAAGAGTAATTCTTTAATGTTGCTTCGAAAAGAAATGTAAACCCTTCCATACCATGTCTTAATTCCTCGGCTGTCTACTTTAAGATAAGAAATGTGAGAAGTGATACGTTTTTTTTTCTCTTAATTTTCTTCTTTTAACGCTTCCTCCTGAGCTAACTTAATTCTATCGAAAAGATCAGATGGGATAATCATTCTCAAAGAGTGAGTCCATATAACATCACTTCGGCCCTGACGACTTAGTGCATCCGCTACATCGTTCGCCTTACCCGGATGGTAGCGAATTTCGCAATCATAATCTTTCAGCAAGTCTAACCTCCTACGTTGCCTCATATTCAGATCTTTCTTATCAAGGAAATACTGAAGACTTCTATGGTCGGCGTAAATTTTGAACTTCACACTATATAGATAGTGTTTCCCAATCTTCAAAGCAAAGACTACGGCCGCAAATTCTAGATCATGAGTCGGATATTTCTTCTCGTGCTTCTTTAGTTGTCTTGAAACATAAGCAATCACTTTACCCTTTTGCATAAGGGCACATCCAAAACCGTAATAGGATGCAATACAATAGACTACCATGTCTTCGTTTCCTTCCGGTAACACTAAGATCGGTGCTTCACACAACCTCTTTCGTAAAATACGGAAGGCTTCTTCTTGCTTCTCGGCCCACACAAAAGAAACATTCTTCTTGGTGAGTTTGGTTAACGAAGATGAAATTTTAGAGAAGTCTTGAATAAACCGTCGATAATAACCCGCGAGTCCTAGAAAACTTCGAATTTCACCAACGTTCTTCGGCGCTTGCCAATTCATCACGACCTCGACCTTTGACGGGTCAATTTTATTACCATCGGGATTAATAGCATGACCAAGGAACTGAACTTCTTGCAATCAAAATTCACATTTCGAGAATTTAGCATACAATCTTTCTTTTCTCAACGTTTCAAGAATTTCTCGAAGATGTAGTTCATGTTCTTCCTTACTCTTAGAATAGATAAGAATATCATCGATGAACACTATAACGAATTTATCCAACATTGGTCTACATACACGGTTCATGAGATCCATGAAAACCGCAGGCGCGTTCGTGAGACCAAAAGGCATAACCGTAAACTCGTAATGTCCATATCGGGTCCTAAAGGCCGTCTTGGGAATGTCTTCTTCTCAAACCTTCAACTGATGATAGCCCGAACTAAGATCAATCTTTGAAAACCACTTCGCACCTTGAAGTTGATCAAAGAGGTCATCGATTCTTGGCAAAGGGTATACATTTTTCAACGTGACTTTGTTCAATTTACGGTAATCAATGCACATCCGCATACTACCGTCTTTCTTTTTAACAGAATCGGAGCTCCCCACGGTGAGCTACTTGGGCGAATAAAACCCTTGACAAGTAACTCTTGGAGTTGGCTCATTAGCTCTTTCATCTCAAAAGGAGCAAGACGATAAGGAGTTTCAGAGATAGGCGTAGCACCTGGAACAAAATCAATACGGAAACTCAACCTGTCTATCGGGTGGAATACCCGGCAGATCTTTCGGAAATACATCATGAAATTTATTATCAATTGGAACGTCATCGATACATTCCCAGCATTATGGGAATTAGATCAATCTTAAAAACGCTTCTATCGATCTCTATCTCTACATTACGATACACGCTAGAAACTATAACAACTTTACTATCGACAATTTCAATTTCTACGGGAGTCGGAAATTCATTTAGGGAAGTGGACAATTCCTTACTAAAACTATAAAATACGAAGGACACACTTGTGCCTCAAACATACAAAACACAAACGGGTTTGGAATTAACGAGGATTATACCTGAGACGACATCGGAATCTAACTTCGCTTCTTTGGCACTCATCGGGTAAACACAAGCTTGAGGTTTTGCAACATCAACCTTTTCTCCCTCGATCCAATTAAACGGCTTCGCTTGCTCAAGATGAGCTTTGGGACATTCATTTACCTTATGTCCTTATTCATTGCACCCATAACATATCACCAAAAGCTTAGGGCAATTTTTCCTAATATGACTAGGATCCCCGCATTTATAACATCCCTTCATTCCGGATTTACATTCTCCCACATGGTTCTTTCCGCACCTACCACACGGAGGTGGAAGCTTTCCCGTATTGTCCTTCTTTGTGGCATCAAATTTGCCCCGCTTACTAAGTGTTGTTGGTTGTTCTAGCTTTCTTTTCACCTCCTTCTTCTCTTTATCCTTCATCCTATCCAAATCCGCTTCCTGACTACGCGCTCTGCTTAGAAGATCATCCATGGTGGTACCCTTGAAAGGCGATACTATATTACGAATTTCATCTTTGAGCATCCTCTGAAATTTATCAGCCTTAAGCTTTTCATTGTCGAGATACTCCGGGGAATATTGCACCATATCACAAAACTTTCCCCACAACTCATTCACCGATTCATCAATTTGCATAAGGTTATGAAAAACTTATCTTATTTTATCAATCTCCTCCACGGAAGCATACTCTTTCATGAACACCTCCTTGAATTGATCCCACATGCACGACTCTCTCCAAGCACTACTCTTCTCATTTGCCTTGCCCTCCCACCATATTTTAGCTCGCTCACGAAGGTAATTAGTAGCAAATTTCACCTTATCCTCTTCTACACAACGACTCGCACGAAAAGCCCCTTCTATATTGGTAATCCATCTAGGACTCTCTAACGGATCAAGAGATCCCGCGAATGTAGGTGGAACACAAGCAGTGAAGTCACGATAAGTAGATTTCTCCTTTCCTACTCCGGGTCTAGCATTTGAATCACTCACTAACTCCCCACTATTCTTGAGTTTCTCATTCTCCTCCTGAAGTATCTTTCGCAAGTTCTCGGTGGTTTTGCTAACATAAAAGGGCATAGCCTTCTCGATGGCCCTTTCCACTTTATCCGCTACCAAAGTGTCCAATTCTTTCAACTCAACTCTCATAACACTTCTAGGATTAAGGTTTTTCGGCATTGACATCGATGAGTCACTATTAGAAGGTACATCATTATGATCATCACTATCATGGCGGGAAAAGGTCGCTCTTAACACCTCCTTATTCTGAATCGCCGCCATCTTTTCTACTATACTGAAATTTAACAATTCATACTATTAAGCAAAATCATATACATAGTCAATGCATGACATATCTATCATTATACTAAACACCCTAGAGTTTATCATCCATGTATAGCCTAAATGATTTCAATCTCACATATGTATCATATTTTTATCACTACGGTGGCCAGGCGTAGTCATAAAAATACTTAACATATGTGTTCCCGAAATCACCCAAACAATACATAAATAACAAACACCGATACTAACAGCGTCTACACAAGGCCTAAGTCTAGGAAATCCTAAGGGGAAATCCTAAATCTCTTAGACCGAAGCTCTGATACCAAGTTGTAACGCCCCGTGACCACTATTACCAAAAATGTTGACTTTATACGCGGAAACGAATGACTGAAACGGACTCATACAATTTCTTTAATTAATGACCAGAACATATGACATTTGACCTTCTAAACATGCTTACAAAAATAACTACTCAAAGACTCTTCAAAACACTTCACACAATATTTTCTAAAACAATCAGACAACCCTTCTGTGACCTAGATACGCCGCATCCTTTTTAAGGATACGCCGCATCAAAGCTAAGAGACAATACGCCGTATCAACCTAAAATGATACGCTGTATTATCCTAAACCTATGATACGCCGCATCTATTAACTTAGATACGCCGCATCGACCCACTGAGACCGAAATTTACAAGAAATGGCTACGTTGCGCCGCATCCCAACAGGAGATGCGCCGCATCACCTGATACGCTGTATCTCAGAGGAGATGCGCCGTATCTACCCTGCACCACAGAAATCCTGGACAGACCCTACTGATCAAAATATGCACAATCAACAGCCTCGGCTGGAAACCCGACCTCCCGGACTCGAAACTTGACGAAACTTTCCAGAATACTTTAATATGACCTCAAACTTTATTTCATGCAAAAACATCATCCGTTAGACCACCCGTAATAGTATCTCAAAATTGGACGGATTATGCATTAATACCCAAATGACCCATTGACACACAAAACCACTTAGAGCACTTCATTTACCCACCATGTCTAACCCAAACCTATAACTTATCATACTCAACCTGTCTCAAGTGTCCATGACCCGATCAATAACTAAAATGGGTAAAAACTAGCTTATACCAAACATCCCCTTAAACAATCTTTCAAAAACACATTTTATACATAAATGCACAACTACTAGATATCCAATTTGACTTCTTCACAACATAACATTCCTAACATATTCAAAGAGTGTTGGTATATTGACATGACCCATAACTTCCCAAAATGGGTGAGATTAGCTAAATGCCAATCACCCTCTTGACTACCACCATAACCAAGTAACATATGGACTTCTTGACATGTACATAAACTTGACTCTTGAACTAGCATAGACAATGACCGTTGACTAACAAAATGACCATATGAGAGGAAATATACCCAAAACACGAAAAGACACGTCGGGGGCTTCCAACTTCAATATGCTTGGTCCAAAAGAACGGTCTTCTACTACAACCTCTTCTAGTATGAACTTCTACTACATAATCACTTAAATCTTTTCTTTACCTTTGCTAGATCCTTCGGTACCTATAAAGAAAAACATCACAACTAAACACGTAAGCGAAACGCTTAGTAAGTACATGGCATAACAAGCTAAACATCATATATAACCATAACTAGTTTAACCACTAGTTAAGCTAGCGATATAGGGGCACTTACCTCACGCCAACATAGTCAGCATAAACATGATCAACCCGTAAGGTTGAACCTCATCCCATAGTTAGCCCAACGACTAACTAAGCTAATCCCATAGTTAGCCCAACGACTAACTAAGCTACTCCTAGTGATGGATCCATACTAGCTACGCACCCTATACCCTATCTTTCACCATTACCATGTAACAAACATGATAAAGCTAACACATAAACCATTATCATACATAATATATGATAAAGCTAACAATAACATGTTAATACCAATGTACTTACCTTGATTCTTAAGCACAATCACACTAACAATAGCTTCCCCACTTCTTACTTGCTTCCTATATCATAACCATCTCAAATTAAAGACTAATTAACTAATAAATCATGAATTATCAACACTTGATCATTATGATCAAACATGAACCCTAATTTCATAATTTGGGGAAGAACACTTACTTGATGAAAAGATTACAATTAAGGGTTCTCTAGTGAATCTTGATCACTTCTTGATACACAAATGAGCTAGATGATTTACTTGAAGTCTTCCCTCTCTTTTCTCCTTATGAACCGATCATCACAAATAAGATGTCAAAGAATGTCCTGGACATTTCTAAAATAATCTAGGCATATGGCATTTAACTAATAAACTTTACCCATTTGGCAACCTTAGCCCTTCTAGTTCTATTCTTTCTATATTGCCCTCACATTTATTTATTTAGCTAACTAATATCACTAGACTTATAATATACAATACATATTATTTACATAACTAGTACCTTATCGGGATACGGGTGTAACATTACGTGGGCCTGTATGGTTGGATGCTTTGGGGAGCTGCGGAACCTCCGCATGTTCGATCCTGATCATCTTTTTTGCTACCAGTTAACCAAAATAACAATAGCCACATTGCATACCATCATTGTGAAAACTAGCTTTCATAAGCAAAGGCTACCCACGGGTTTGCTAACGTACACCATCATTTGCTTATTTACCTCTCTAACCTCTGATCACGTACTGATCTTTCAATTGGTTGTTACCTTCTTATTTTACTCATTTCAACTTGGTGATGTACATTTTTCAATTCACAATGTATTGTTCATCACCCCTGGGGAGGTTTTTGGTAAATTGTATACTGTCGGAAATCCAATATTCGTAACCTCCGGTCATTAACCGAGCATATGTCGGACTTCCTATTTTGCCTAAGATACATCTTAGAAGATACATACTGGAATAAGACCTCCGGTCACTACATTCTCAAGAATGACTTCCCTTGAACTTTAATTCTCAAGTCCGTCTACCCATGGTAATGTAGCAATCTACATCTTGGTCTAAACTTCGTGAGTTCGGACTCCGCGGCTAACTGGTCCGACTTTAAAGCTCCGTTCGGACGGAGACGCATGAATAATGACAGCTCCGGAACTATAACCATTGAGCTTCGGAACGAAATGCTCAAGGCATCAATGACACCCACTAGCGGACGGCTCATCATTTCGAAGATGAATCTACCTCTGCCGTCCTCTTTTAAATACCGCGGATGTTTTTTAACATCCACCACTTTTCCGATGCTAAGGTCCAGCCCAACCATGTCCATATAACATCCGCGGAAACACTATATAGGCCGCGGATCCCAACTATTCGGTTCCCCATATCTCTAATCCCAACCGTCACCACCTTTACCGGTGCCGGGATCCGGATTCCGCCATTACCGATGATAAGCGCCGGATATTGTTTTCACAACCAGGCGAACCGCTTACTTATAAATCAATCTTGAACTCCGGATGACATATCTCCGGTTCGGTGTTCCAACTACACTCTTGTTAACACCTCCGCACAACACAGCGTAGAGACCAAAAATGATCATAACCCCTGATATCTTTTTTTTAATAAGTCTCCGGATTTTTCATCCCAACCTTAGCCACCTTTACTGGTGCTAAAATCCGGACTTCACCAACTCCGATGCCAATCTCCGGACATTATTTTTACGACCGGAGCAAAACGCTAGTTGGAATCCCACTGCTCTATCTGCTGATGTTTCAACATACCCGTCGCTCATACTTAAAAATTAAATTTCGTCCGCGACCTGGTTACTTATAACTCGTAGGTCATCTTACTATTAAGTGGCCACAACCACCAAAACTTACCTCGTAACACCATCATGACTACCGTTATTTCGGAGACGGGCCTGACTCCGTTGTCCATTCGATGGTTCATTAAATTTTTGAAGCTAACCGCCATGACTTTTACTGGTGGTGAACTCCAGACATCATTTTTCGCATCCCGACATAATACTTGGCGTATGTGAACCATGGTCCGCTGGACCCCAACCAACATCATGAGCCGCGGAACCTCTATCCGCACAAGCAGTTTATATAAGGTCCGGTCGCCAGCTTAACGGACCTTTCATCCGATATTGACTTTTCCAAAATTGCCACTTTCTTTCTCTTTTACACATGATCATACATGTGTGTCTCTTTTTAGCTAGTGAAATATGAAAGTTTTTAGCTGCTGAAATATGGAAGAGAAACAAATCTTATACCAAGTATATGGAGATAAGAAAGAGGCGTGGAAGACTCACTTCCACAAAAGATTTGCAATCTTTATCTTTTAAACATAAATATTGACATACATTGATTTATACATTGACTTATATTGTAAAATAACCCCTGCGTGGCAGTGGCTTTGTGAATCATGAAAAAAAAAATGACCCTACGTGTCATACATGATTTATATTATAAAATAATCAATGAAAGGTACCACTTCTAATTGGTATCCAAAATGTTTAAGTGATTAATGGACTTCCGCAGTCCAGACACTACGCGTAAACAAATACCTCAATGTCCCATATTTGAAATATTGTGCGAGGTTAACCTTTGAGGTCCGCACATCGCATATAAACGAATATTTCGTATCTCATATCTAAAATACATATAACACATTTGTTAATATTTGAAATGAGATAACACAATAAAAGTTTTATGCTACTAATAAAACATAGTAGTACCATTAAACTTGGGGGCCATAATGGTATGATGACACCATTGAACACATCGTATTTAATAGTAACCCGGCATTTAATATAACGCACATGAAGTACTATTCCATTGCGATTAAAAAATATTATGATGCAAAAAGGATGAGCAACCTCATAATTAGCTCCGTACTTGAAAGTAATACTTACTAAAAACTACAAGGATGAGTAACCTTCAAATTAACTCAAACACGTAAGAGGCATTGCAAGCCCGGCACCAAGACGGATTCTATATCCGCACAAAGACGAATTCTCTAATTCGCACCAAGACGGACTCTATATCCGCACCAAGACGGATTCTATATCCGCACAAAGACGAATTCTCTAATTCGCACCAAGACGGATTCTATATCCGCACAAAGACGAATTCTCTAATTCGCACCAAGACGGACTCTATATCCGCACCAAGACGGATTCTATATCCGCACAAAGACGAATTCTCTAATTCGCACCAAGACGGACTCTATATCCGCACCAAGACGGATTCTATATCCGCACAAAGACGAATTCTCTAATTCGCACCAAGACAGACTCTATATCCGCACCAAGACGGATTCTATATCCGCACAAAGACGAATTCTCTAATTCGCGCCAAGACGAATTCTCTAATTCGCACCAAGACGAATTCTCTATTCGCACAAAGACGAATTCTATATTCGCACAAAGACGAATTCTATATTCGCACCAAGACGAATTCAATATTCGCAAAAAGACAAATTCAATATTCGCACAACTACGGAAGTACATTCTCCGAAAAATCTGAAGACGGATGTGATGTCCGCACTATTGTTACAAGCCGGTATAAGGTGGCTACACCTTTGCCCCTTCTCATCGCACAATGCATGGAGACCATCTCCATCTTCATAAACCTTTTTCATCATCTTCTACTAAGAGATGAACACGAAGGTATTCGGTCGATGCTAGTGTTACCCCGACTATAGAAATATTGTTCTTCTCACGGGGTCTTTACCGTTCAACACGGGAAACCAAGCATTCCAACACCGGAAGGAAAATGATGGCCGCTAACAAAGTAGAGTCTAGCACAACATGGTCAGAACCATATCATACTAGACTGGGGGACATGATGACGTATGGTCCGGGAAGGATATAAAGGAGCAAGTCCCCTTCCGGGGCTGGAGCAAATCCCCTTCCGGGGCTGGAGCAAGACCCTTTCGGGGCTGAACCTTCCGGGCTAAATATTTCCCGCCTAAATACGTCGCTATCATGACCTGGGCCCACCAGACAATGATAAATAAGTCCTATAAATAGAAGGCATTGATCACTCTCAATGGTATGATCTCTCTCTCACTAAAACTCACACATACCTCTTACTAAACTGACTTGACCGTCGGAGGGTGGCTCCGGGGCTTCGGCCCCGGGACCCCTTCTAACCGGTTTATTTCTTGTACTGCAGCAGATATCCAAGATCGGGATGACATGGGACGGCTCAATCTATTGTCAACCTCAGCCCGACGGATTTATGCTTCAACATAGCTTATATTTATAGTTTACCAATTAATCTTATTAGTATTATTTGTGACATGAAAACATTGATTAGAGCCTAGTAGTTCAAGGGTTAAAGGTGTAAAATCTGTTAAAAGAAGTAAGATTACAAAAATGTCAGTTGTAGGGTTTGAACCCCTGACCTCCCGTTCACAGTCAAGCGCCCCATCCAACAGGCCAAGTTGCTTGTTTGTGTCATGTAATCAAATTGATTCGAATACATAGTGTCTTAGTCCTGTGTGATAAATATTTGCATGAACTTGACAGTTTCATGCGTGAGTTGTGTTTTGGGTAAATTCCCAAAAAGGGACAATTTTTTTTTCAAATTCCTTAAATGGGACAAACTCAACATGTTTTCCCAATTTAGTCAAGTGCTAACGTGCGATCGTGCGAACCCTCTGGTTTCTTGACACATGTCCCAGACAAAAGGTACTAACCAATCATTTGCAGGCCCACTTGCACCCCACGTGGCCTTTGACTTTTTTTTTACAAATGTGCGATTTCCTAATGTGCTAATGTGCGAAAAAAAATTTATTTTTCCAAAAAATATTTTTTTTCAAAAAAATTATTTTTTTTCCGAAAAATATTTATTTTTTTAAATATTCCGAAAAAAAATTATAAAAAAAATATATTTTTCCAAAAAATATGTTTTTTCCGAAATTTTTTTTCCGAAAAATATTTATTTTTTAAAATTTTCCGAAAATTTTTTTTTATATATTTTTTTTTTTTTTTTTTATAAATTTTTTTTTTCGGAATATTTAAAAAAATAAATATTTTTCGGAAAAAAAATAATTTTTTTGAAAAAAAATATTTTTTGGAAAAATAATTTTTTTTCCGCACATTAGCACATTAGGAAATCGCACATTTGTAAAAAAAAAAAAAAGTCAAAGGCCACGTGGGGTGCAAGTGGGCCTGCAAATGATTGGTTAGTACCTTTTGTCTGGGACACGTCAAGAAACCAGAGGGTTCGCACGATCGCACGTTAGCACTTGACTAAATTGAGAAAACATGTTGAGTTTGTCCCATTTAGGGAATTTGGAAAAAAAATTGTCCCTTTTTGGGAATTTACCCTTGTGTTTTTCATTCCCATAACTGATTTAAGAGCCCCCAAATAAGCAGTTGAGTTTCTTTACATGTAGACCAAAATAAGATCCAAAATAAACCTCGACTTATTTTGGAGTTTCGCGACTCAAAATTCCAAACGAAACCGCATCTTTAAAACGGGTTATAGACAAGATTTGTGAGCTCGTTTTTAAGTCGATAAGTTATGAAAATAGTTTTACATATGCCGAACTTATTAATAAGTACTTGGTTTACTGGTTGGGCTTAGAAGTCCATAAATGGGTCGCGTTAAATAAGGAAAACGAGCTCATTTCTAAGTGACTAGACAAAGACGACATTTAAAAAAAATGCATGCAACGTTTAATATTTTACGTCAAATGTACAGTACAAATGTTAAGTTTTATACGTTGGGTGGTCATGCATGGTCCAGGATAAGTTGATTGTGGGTTTTTAACGTGATTGAAATAAAATGATACGTGTTAATGTCGCAAGAGAAATATAAAACGAGACATGAAAAAAGGTAGTACGTATGAGAACAATATAATTACGTATTCATGAATAAAAATTGATACGTTCGAATAATGAGGAAAATCATGCATGAGTAATATTTCATACGTAAACATGGAATGTAATTGAGTTTGTAATACTCACAAAGAGTTGAGATGGACTGTGGTACGATGGAAACGAGCAAAACACAGGAAACTTGCTTCAAAACCCAAACCCGTATATAAGTAATATATATCCTTCGACTTGAAATCTTTGGAACCCGATCGATTTAAGGTTTTCTGGACTTGAGGTCTCGGTAAAGTGACTAGAATTAGTAGAAGTATATGTGAATGAGTAAGAGTGGGTGAGATGAAGTGTATACAAGTATACGATTATATGTAGGGATTGATATGATTTCTTTTAGATTGTTTAAGACTTTAAGTACAAGTAGAGATTGTGCAAGATTCTTGGCCTCCAAGATTCTTGGCAGGGAGATGAGATTGCATGTATCCTTGAAGTAATATATAATAATAGGCAAGTTGCTTGGATAAGATATTGTGGTAGAAGATATTATTCGATTTGTAATATGTGAATTGCACATGCACTGGTGTCGACATTTAGTATATTAGAATTCCATGCACCATTGTTATATTATCGAGTATATATATAATGTTTAATTTTTAAAAGAAATGTTGTATAACTGATGTAGTATACGTGCCCGAGTGAGGTTTACTTTAGATCCGTTCATAAACTAAACGTTCAATATAAAATATGAGATTTATCATTCTTTAATCGTGGGTGTATAGAAAATCGAGTTATGTAAAAATAAATAATATCTCACGTGTCGAATTTTGATTTTAAAAGACGCCAAGTGAATGCGATTTGTGACAAAATGAATAAGAGAGAGAATGGAATGGGCTGAAATTTTATATGGGCTTGAATAGTAATAGACCGAAAATATAATTAAAGGTCCGTTTGGTGATTATTAAATATGTTTGATCTGTCATGGTCCGCTTGCGAGCTCGTTCCGTTATTTTGTAATTTATGTGATAATATAATTAAGAAAATTTTAAATTTTCCCGTAAAAATGGTGATTAAAAAAATAATGACGGAGATTAATATATAATTAAACGTCGTTAATTATAGAAAAATTCTGCAGTTTGCTGCAGTACCCACTCCTTATTTTTGAATCTCGTCCCGAGATTCAGTCTGCGTTATCCCTTAAACGAGCAACACGCTGCGTCGCTAGCCCTTTTTGGATTGCAAAGCTAACTCTTTTGAAAACTACATTCGTGGATCTATGTGTCATAACATTACTGTTCATAACTCGTTGGACTCTGTTGAGTAGTTCCACCGCCTCAGGTGCAAGGAAACCAAATGTATCAAGCGCGAAAGGAATAATCACATGTTGATTTTCAATGCATGTTTTCTTGTGTTTTGTCACTTTGCACAAGGCAGCTTTTAAAGCGCCATGTCGAGCTATCCTTAAGTGATTAACCGCACATTGCATAGTAAACAATGATACAAGAATGACTAATGTTACATTTCAGTTGATACATTCAATCATTGTGAACTTAAGTGAAGGATTAGAAAAGTTTTAATATCAAATATTAAATAATTGAAGATAAGAAATAAAGATGTGCGGCGTAAAAACATGTATTTCGTTTAATTGATTTATACATTAATGAGAAGTTATGTTTATCGTTGATAACAATTTCGATACATGTTACTCAGTTTTTATTATTTAGCTTAACATTTTTTTTAATTATGTTTAATCTAAATAAATGAAAATAGGCCGTATGTTACACGGGTTTTAAAACAGTAATAAAATAAAGCAAACTAAGCAACCGTCATTTTATAATCAAACACGTGCATGGCCGACAAAACACAATACAGCTTATGTTAGTGGTAGAAGAGTGTACTGTTGCTTTGGGTCCTTTCTGTAGTCTTTGGTAAGTTAATTAAACTTACTAAGTTTTTTCCATTGTTTAAAAACAAAGACATGAGCATGAAATATATGAATGTGCTCGTAATTGAATCAGTTACAGTAATAAAGAAATGCAACACTTTCAACGTTATCACAATATTTGCTACAGACAAAAGTAAAGATTAATATAATACTAGATTTGTACTAAAAGTAGTTTGTTACAGACAAAGGAAGGTGCATGTCAATTCTTCTTAAAGTAGTACTGTTCATTTTTTTGACAAAAGGTCTTCCCTACCCCAACTATTTTTCAATCGAATTGTCTTGCTCAACCAGACTATAAAAAACCAATACTTATTCTTATGATTGTAAGTAAATTTCCAAAAATGAAGTCACCACAAGTAAATTTACAAAACCAGCTGGTTCATTTCTTGATTGAAATCCTAAAAGGGTATGAATCATAACAACCCACCTTCCAATTTAATAAAAATCATTTCTTGATTGGTTGTGTTTTTTTAGTCACGCATTTTATAATCAAACACATGCATGGCAGACAAACAAAATAGCTTTATGTTATTAGTCAAGAAGGTGCTAGCTGCTTCCCACCTTCCAATTTAATAAATATCATTTCTTGATTAGCTTTGGGTCCATTGTTATATTGTTTAACATTATCTAATAGACATCTTGGACCATTATCCCTTCAAATAAAGTTAATAAAGCAATATAAGTCTAGTCTTCCCACTCCCAAGTTTTCTTCAAAGTCTTTTATACATCGAAAATAGTTATTATTAGTCAAGGAATTAGTGGATGTTAGGCAAAAGGTGTTACTAGTCGTGCTATTTGCATGGCATGATTAAAGTTATAATGCAATAATGTTATATTGTTTAAGCTTATCTAATAGACATCTTGGGCCATTGTCCCTTGTTAGACTCGCTTTTTTATAAAGATGTCGTCACTCACGTGAATTGGACTAGGTTTGTATTAAGTAGCTCACACAGGGACTACTTATGTGTAATAGGCAAACTAGTGATGTAAAAGGGCCTATAAGTACCCACATGACTCTCCATGTGGGTGTGTGGGAGTATTGTACCATTCATTTGTTTTCTTTCAATAAAGCTAAACATTTGACAGATTCTCTCCACCCTCTCACTACTCTCTCTCTAGAAAGATGAACATCTTCATCTTTCACCAAATCCGGCCACCTGAACCACGAAACATATGAAACAAGGTCTTTACAATTGGTATCAGAGCTAACCGGGGGAGATTCTTGGTGAGTTTACTGATTTTTGTGGTTCGTTTATGTGTTTTAGGCTGCGTTTTTATCTCCTTTTAGTCATCGGAATTATTTTTTTTCCGGTCATCGGAATTTATTTCCGTGTCATACGATAAAAACAGTCCTATCACTGGTCTTATGTATCTTTACTGGTCAAAAACATCTCAAATCCATGGTCATACGAGGTTGGATCTGGTAACAGTTCTAGCTTAAAGGTTTGCTTGAGCTCGTTTTTGTCCTTCAATCCGTGATATGTGGTAGATCTGATGGTTATACGGTCGAGTTTTAGGCTCAAAATGGGTGTTATGGTCAGATCTTGGCAGAAAAAGATGGTCGGAAAATGGTCGGAAAGTGAACAGTGGACCTCAATTATTGGACTCAATTTCTGGACGAAATGCGATAAAAGTCAACGCCTCTATCGCATTTGAGATTATCGCATTTGAGATAATCGCATTTGAGCTTATCGCGTTTGAGATTTACCGCGTTTGAGCTCATATCGCATTTGAGCTTTATCGCGTTTGAGATATATCGCATTTGAGCTTATATCGCATTTGAGCTTCTATCGCATTTGAGATTTATTGCAATTGGGATGTTATCGCGATTGGGATGTTATCGCATTTGGGATGTTATCGCATTTGGGATGTTATCGCGATTCAGTTCTTTCGAAATTGAGAAACATGTCCGATTATAACCTTTCCATTTTCATACCCTTCAACTTTTACGCGAGATTCAAATTTTTTCAGGTGATTAAACGTTCAATTTTTACGCGAGATTCAAATTTTGGTATAATAGTGAAAATTTTGGCCCAAAATTCAAATTTTTTGGTCAAAATTCGAATTTTTTAGTTGAAAATTGACGTCAAAATCTGTTATACTCAAATTTTTCTAGCCTTCTTGTAACGGCATTTCCTAGTGTATTTCAAATTATGTCAAAAAAAAAAAAAAAAAGGAGGGATATAGGGTTACCATCGCAACAATCACGGGGATACATCGTTCACGGCTAATATGGTTAAGAAGAATGACTACGGAGAAGAATGGTATTATTGATTTGATTTTGAAGTAACATTTTTCGTGCATGTGTACTTATTTATCTCAAAGTCTAGAGGTTGGTTGGATGCATGACTTTTAGAGATACTTGTTTGGGCACTCATGGGAATAGTGATTAAGTCTTGGGTTATCTAGTTTTCATAGGTCAAGGGGTGGATGGACGAAGACCTAGTTAACTATCAAAACTGAGATGGAGTACTCAGTGACACACAAAGATGTGGATAATTCGAGAGAGGTTCATATACAGATAAGGAAGGTTGGATGGGTATATGAAACGACCTATGCTTTAAGGAGTTACGTTGTAGTGCTCAGTATAGGTTCTTAGTCACATTATCGTACAAGATTAAGTCACATTTGAGGGGGGATGTTTACTTCGTTTTCAAATTGGTCATATCTGATTGTCTCCACATGTGGTTATTTAATAAAAGCCGGTGAACTTTAAGGTTGGTTTGAGAGACGTATTGAGAGTATTTTTCAACATATTCTCACGATAATTAAGCTTCGACGGGTTGTCGACGTGCTATTATGGATTTAATATTGCTTCAAGTTAAAGGTAATCAAAGGCGTGTACACTAAAGGATGATGATTCCGATACCTCGCAATCATCAGGAGGGAGAAGTACGGATTATTACCAACTTAGATGCAAATACTTTGTGAGATATGTTGATGCTCCCGAACGACAACCATTGTGCTACAGTCTCCGCTGCGTGCTTAAAGGCTAAAGAGAGTTGTCATTTCAGGAGGGAGCAGAAAAGAATAAAGGGCTCACTAGTTAGGAGGGAGTAATAACCTAACTAGTACATTACAGTTGAAGTTCAGAGCTACAAGTATTAGTGCCGTCAGCACAAAGATCGATGCCGCGATCTTCGGATTAGAGAACTTCAAGTCTGCCTCAGGATCTAGACTATAGAGACTCTGCACTTCAGCAAAAGTTTATTATTGTAATTTACTTTGTATTGTTTATAGGTCTCATTGTAACCATTCACTTGTGACGACATCTTGGAGGGAGATTGTTAGACTCGCTTTTTTATAAAGATGTCGTCACTCACGTGAATTGGACTAGGTTTGTATTAAGTAGCTCACACAGGGACTACTTATGTGTAATAGGCAAACTAGTGATGTAAAAGGGCCTATAAGTACCCACATGACTCTCCATGTGGGTGTGTGGGAGTATTGTACCATTCATTTGTTTTCTTTCAATAAAGCTAAACATTTGACAGATTCTCTCCACCCTCTCACTACTCTCTCTCTAGAAAGATGAACATCTTCATCTTTCACCAAATCCGGCCACCTGAACCACGAAACATATGAAAAAAGGTCTTTACATCCCTTAAATTAAAGTTATAATGCAATATAAGTCTAGTGTTCCCACTCCCAAGTTTTCTTCAACAAAGACACGCAATACCTTGAGTTAATAAATTGAATTATCTTGTAAAGTATTTGATGCTAAAATGATAGTTAATAAATTGAGTTATCTTGTAAAGTATTTAATTGAGGCATTTTATCAAACAGTTTATGTGCATATTACAACCGACTTGTTTGAAACATTGAAAGCCAAAAGGAAGGTGTCGTGCTATAAGTCTAGTCTTCCCTTATACATATAAAATATACTCCCCCCGTCCCATTTTAGTTGTCCAGTGTTGACTTTCAAAGTCTTTTTGCTTCAACTTTGACCGTAAATATTTTTGTTTGTATTATATAATACTTGATGAAAGTTATATCATTGAAAAGTTCGTTTAAAATCAAATTTATTTATATATTTTATATCAAGTGTTATAATATATAAACAAAAATATTTGCTGTCAAAGTTGAAGCAAAAAGACTTTGAAAGTCAACACGGGACAACTAAAATGGGACGGAGGGAGTAGTTATTATTAGTGGTGCAATATAAGTGTAGTACGTGTTCCCTACCCCAACCGACTTGTTTTGTGAATGTTGTTGAGAGTAAGACTTAGACAAATCTAACGAGTGAAATTTGGATTAGAAACTTTCGGTCAATGCTCTGGTAACTAAAAAAGTTACTGCCAATGACCCCCAGCGCAGTTGGGGAGAGGTGGGAGGGTTTACTCCTTAGGGAGGTTCCCGCCCGGGTGGTGCACGGTTCGAATCCCACGGGCTGCAAAAATACACCCTTTAACGTTAAAAGGGCTGAGGCCCTCAGGGACGATGCAAAAAAAAGGGGGATTTCGAACCGGGGTACCTAGGTGATGTCCTTAGCCGATCAAAAAAAAAAAAAAAAAACTAAAAAAGTTACTACTAGTGTTTTTTATACATTTAAGACGATTTTGGTATTCCACTTGGGAGTGTTATTGTTAGCTGTATATTTGAGTGTTATTGGTATGCCATAATGGGGAGTGTTATGACATGCTACAAAAACATGAACACAAATCCCTTTTTTCCCGTCCCTCACATTACTCCTAAAATCTAAAAACGGTAAAATTCATTTAAAAAAGACCTGCTTTTATTTTACCCGGGCTTTTATTTTCTCCATTGTTAAATAAGCGAGAGTTAATTCATACATTGAAAGAGTGCTTTTATTTTCTCTACTTTTTTTTTGTTTTTGAACGGCTACTATCAATAAAAAAACCATTGCCTAGCAAGACGCTGCTAGAGCGGGGAAAAACAACCACAACACGAGAATTACAACGCGAAACTACTCCAAACGTCCCAATCTATACAATTCATTTTTAATCTATGTCTAACACACATATAACTAGACGTCTTAATCTCGGCGATCATGTGATGAATGGAGGGTCTTTTGTTGTTGAAAGACGCATCATTTCTCTCCTTCCAAATGGCCCAACACGTAGCGAGAATCACGGGATAGACCATTTTGGCTTTCTTCTTGTCCGTAATGCAACACGGGATCTCCAACAAGTCTTTAAGATCAAAAGCGAAGATCGGATGAAGTTTACACCATTGGGAAACAATTGCTTCTAGTACTTCCAACAAGTTAAATAATTGCTTCTAGTATAGAAGTTCTGTACCAAAATGCATGATTGAATGTTTACAAGTTGCATCCAAAAAGTAGTGAGGTACAGCCAAAAGGAAGGCGTCAAGTTGCTTATATATGTCTAGTCTTCCCTCTCCCAAGTCTTTTGTGATTATACATATAAAATATAGTTATTATTAGTGGTGCTATGTCATAATGCAATATAAGCGTGTAGTACGTGTTCCCTACCCCAACTCTTTTTTAAAGTCACTCGTGATACATGCATGATTACAAATAAAAATTGGTTTTTATCAATCAAATTGGTAGAAAATCTTGGTAGAAAATCTTCTTTTTTAAGGTGTTGCTAGTTGTCTTGCTCAACCCGACTATAAAAAGCCAATACTTGTTCTTATAGTTTCAAGTAGATTTCCAAAAATGAAGACACCACAAGCAATAATTCACTTATCATCTTCCTCTCGTATTTCTTTTCTCTTTTCTTGTCTCGCGATAATATGTCTTTTTTCTGCCACTGTCTCTGCTTCCTATGGTGGTAATGAGACTGATTATCTTGCGTTGTTGTCATTTAAGTCGATGATCACCCATGATCCATACAAAGTTCTAACCTCGTGGAACCATTCCTTTCATTTCTGTGACTGGAGTGGTATTTCATGTGGAAAGCGGCACAAACGAGTGACTGCTTTAATACTAGAATCACAAGGCTTAGAAGGCTCGTTGTCTCCTCATGTAGGAAACCTCAGCTTCCTCCGCACGTTTTCTCTCTGGAACAACAGCTTTCAAGGAACCATTCCTGATGAACTTGGTCGTATATCTAGGCTACGTCTTCTTGGTCTTCATGTAAACAAATTCAGTGGAGTCATTCCAACAAACTTGTCTGGTTGTTCTAACCTCGAAGACCTTTGGCTCCATCAAAATGAGCTAACTGGAAGCATACCCAAGGAGGTGAGTTTACTCTCAAAACTTACTGATCTTGAAATTGACGACAATAAGTTAACAGGTGGAATCCCACCTTTCTTGGGGAATATTACATCAATGGAAGTGTACTCTGCTCGCGGAAACCCGTTGGGAGGGAGCATTCCAGATACCTTGGGTCACTGGAAAAGCTTGACAGCATTTTACTCTGGTGACTGCAACTTATATGGAAGCATCCCTCATTCCCTTTTCAACCTCTCACTCCTAGTTAATCTTTCTTTATCCGAAAATCACCTCACTGGTAGTCTTCCTTCAGAAATTGGTAATCAGCTCCCAAATCTTGAGTGGCTTCAGTTATGGGGTAACGAACTGACCGGAGTTCTTCCACCTTCTCTTTCTAATTGTTCTGAATTAGGATTTCTTGAAATGCGTTCCAACAATTTTAGTGGGAAGTTGACTATCGACTTTTCAAAACTAAGAGATATTAATATAATTAGATTACAAAATAACAACTTCCATGGACGTGGAGAAGCTGATGACATGAGGTTCGTTGATTCTTTGAAAAACAGCACCAGATTAGTAAATTTGGATCTTTCTAGTTGCAACCTTATAGGAGTGCTTCCGATATCTATAGGTAATCTTTCTGATCAACTCAGCTTTCTAAGTTTAGGAGACAATCAATTATTTGGAAGCCTACCTTCAAGTATAGGTAGTCTAGTTGGTTTGACCTTTTTAGATTTAGGACCTAATCAATTCAAAGGAAAAATCCCCACTACCATTGGTAAATTAAAAAAGCTACAAATTCTTGATCTATATAGAAATCAATTTTCTGGGCCTATCCCTTATGCCATCGGGAACTTATCATTGTTGACTAAACTTTATTTAGGTTCCAACAAATTAGAAGGCCATATTCCATCAAGCCTTGGGAATTTAAAAAACCTTATTGGGTTAAACCTTGCAGACAATAGGCTCACTGGAAACATACCCAAACAACTTTTTCAACTTCCATCACTAAATTATTTTTTAATACTCTCTCAAAATAGCATATCTGGTTCAATCCCTTCAGAGATTAAAAACCTCAAGACGTTGACCTATCTCGATTTATCTTACAATAATTTATCAGGCAACATTACTAGTAGCCTTGGTGAGTGCATTAGCCTTACAACATTAAACCTAAGGGGCAATAGATTTCAAGGCGTAATACCATCTTCATTCAGATCCTTGGGAGGATTGGGGGTACTAGACATTTCCCAAAATAAATTATCAGGCAAAATTCCTCAATTCTTAGAGAAATGGGTTTCCTTAGAATTTTTGAACCTATCCTTTAATGACTTTGAGGGTGAAGTACCGGTTGTAGGAGTGTTTGCAAATGCAAGTGCATTTTCAGTTTTGGGGAACGATAAGCTTTGTGGTGGTTTGGTTACACTTGAGTTACCCAAATGCAAGGAGACGGGTAGTAAGAAAAAAAGGTTTCCTTTCTTCATATTAGTCATTGTGATTGCACCAATGTTGCTCATCGCATTATGTTGTGTGTATCTTTTGTGTAAGAAGGAACACAATAGTCAACCGTCTCAATCTTCAGGGAATGAAAGGTTCTTGAAAGTTTCATACAAGCAGCTTCTCAAGGCTACTGATGGGTTCTCTACAGCAAATTTGATTGGCGAGGGTGGGCACAGCTCTGTTTATAAGGGAATCCTCGATTCTAATGACGATAAATCTGTTGCAGTTAAAGTTCTACATCTTCAAAGTCGAGGAGCACACAAAAGCTTTATAGCAGAATGTGAAGCATGGCGGAATATTAGACACCGTAATCTGTTGAAGATAATAACTTCATGTTCAAGTACTGATTTCCAAGGCAATGATTTTAAAGCTCTGGTTTACGAGTTTATGCCCAATGGAAGTGTACACGATTGGCTTCATTCAAGTGCATATGCATCAAAACTCAACCTTCTTCAAAGAATAAATATTCTGAGAGATGTTGCAACCGCGCTTGATTATCTTCACAACCGCTGCCAAACAACGATTGTTCATGGTGACTTGAAGCCTGGTAACATTCTACTTGATGATGATATGGTGGCTCATGTTGGAGACTTTGGTTTAGCTCGACTACTTGGTACGGACTTAAACCACAGCTCAACCGGGGTTAAAGGAACAATTGGTTATGCACCTCCAGGTAATATATGATTCTTTGATTCCATGATGCTTATATTTGTACTTGCAGATTACAGTTTTGTAAACTAACTGTTCATTTTAATTTGCAGAGTATGGTATCGGGAGCGAGATGACAAGTTGTGGGGACGTCTACAGTTTTGGAATATTATTACTAGAGGTGATGACCGGGAAAAAGCCGACAGATGACATGTTCAACGATGGTCTTAGCCTTCATAAATTTGCTTACATGGCATTACCGGATCATGTCATCGATGTTATTGATGATGATGCAATTGTGTTGCAAAGTACGGAAGCGAATGCAAAGAAAGTGGAAGAATGTTTGGTTGCAATTATCAAGATTGGAGTATCGTGCTCTGTGGATTCCCCACCACAACGGATGAAAATTGACATTGTTGTCAACGAGTTGCAGCGCATTCTCGATGTGCTTCAAAATATATAAGGTACTCTGTTCTACCATTTTGTAAAATCTGATTTACATGAGTTTGTTAATAAATCATCACTAACTTTGTTTTATTTTTGAACGCTTTCAGGTCTAATTCCAAGCTTTCTTGGTGAAATTTGAAAGTAACTACAGCAAGGAGTAGGGCATGTCGTAGTTATATAAACATTGCTTTGTCATATTTGTTTTTAAGTGTGTTTTAGTTTTCTAGTTGCATAAGTACTGTAATAGACGTAAGAGCGCATTTACATTCCTGCTGGTTACATTTGTCAAACATGTACTTGGAGATTATGGTGTATCTGCATAATGAAGTTTGTTGAAAGTTTTTTTTTTTTTTTTTTTTTTTTTTTTTTTTTTTTTATTTATTTATTTTTTTATTTTTTTTTTTTTTTTTTTTTTTGAACGGATTTTGTTGAAAGTTGTAGTCAGATTACACCAACTTAGCTAAATTTGGGTCCTGTTTTTACGGAAAACGCGTACAAAAAAGAAATGCTTCGACAACCCCATCCCATACATCCGGAGGGCGAATCTGGGGAACGTACTTTTGCTTCTGATGTCGTCAAAAATCGACAATTTACTTATCAAGTTCATGGACCCGCCACCTAATCTGTACATTTCTAACTACATGTATCATCTATGGATATTGGGAGCATTGAACAACACAGAGAGTCTGACTGATATTGGGCTAAAAATGACTGAGTTCCCGTTGGACCCACAGCTCGCTAAACTGCTTTTAACATGTGAAGAATTTAGTTGTGTAAACGAAGTTTCAATGATTGTATCTATACTCTCAATCCCGTCTGTATTCTTTAGTCCGTAAGCCCAGACAGAAAAAAGCGATGATGCACATGGAAAGTTATACATGCCTGAATCCGATCATCTAACCTTACTCAACATCGACAAACAATGGGAAGCTAATAAATTCTATATAATTAAAAATCGGCTAAAAGGATCATATTCTACTAAAATTCTAAAAACGTGTTTAATATCCTATAGCGGATTTTCACATGTTATTAAACTTTTACTCTTTTTCTGAACTATTAAATTTCCTAGAAGTATTTAATACTGTTTTAAACTAGTATTCTCATTTAAGAGTTGACAATCAAGTGGTTTGAGATGAACATGATAATATATAAAATGGTCTTGGTTAACCACTCAATTCTCAAAGGTCATATTTTGTCACACTCGATGAATCATCTCCAACGCAACTCAGCATATAGACAAAGACCAACAATCGCCATATACTAACTGGATGAAAAAGTAGCATCAGACATGATAAACTGTTTCTGCTGTTCTAAATTGTAAAAGCAGACCATAAATAAGCTCACAAAACAACCAGACTTGAAAATTAAACTAAAATTACAAGCACACTGTCAAACCATCATGTTTGATTCATCTTCCTCCCCCGTTGCTGCTTCATTGAACATGTACTGGCTTTGATACTCGATCAAGTACTGTGTAGATCTTTTCACATCCCAAAACAGTTCATAAACTCGGCTCATGCCTTGCATTTCCACAACCTTCCCTTACCTCTTTTGGCAAGCCAATGCAGCTGATGTGATCAAGTTTATGGCGTATCTCAGAGATGCCTCAACCCCAATTTATGTCAGCAAAACATTTGCATCATCGGATATGTCCACATCTTCCTCTTGACACCTTATATCAAGAATCTTGTGAATGTCATCTTCAGTGTAAGGTTGTGTGGAGATGATGAGAAGGCGATCCAGGAAATCGATTGGAATCCCATGGGGGGATTTGTAGTTTGTGCCTCGAATAGTTGTGATTCCTCGGTTGGTGGCAACAAGAATGATGAACACTCATATAAAGCATGTGGCCTTCATCTATGAACAGAACACCTGGAACAATCTCTGCCTTTCCTTCCTCTCGCTACTCTGCAACCTTTGTATCGATCTGTTCCCTCACTTCAGCTCGTATTTTTCTGGTGTCACCAGTGAAAAGAGCAAGAAAACCCTGTGTTCTGAATTTCATAACAAAAATAATTAAGTTTTCAGAAAGATCAAGTACCATAGTTACTTTGACATTTCCTAGTTTGTGCATTTTTTTTCTCATCATAATCCAAGTTATTTCATCATGCAAAAGTTCACCGACTCCCCGTCCCATAGACAACAGAAACTGCCGCTGACAATAGCACAAAAAGACCAACTATGTTCTATTATCAGAAAGTGCAACTTCAAAAAACAACACTACTTCAGTTATTCATGTTAGTCTAACAACACGTGTCTCAGCCAGGACCATCAAAAGTTCCACCTAATGCATATTCCCGGAAGCCCAAATGAGACATCTAACTTCAAAGCATCCTAACTGTAAAGAAACTAATAAAAAATTATGAATTTCAATCAAACATTATGTACCTTTGGGAATGGGCATCTATGCTCTTATCAGTTATATTACAGTTATTACATATCAGCATGAAACACCAACATACATTTTCATTTGTCCCACTTTCATCATTGTACGTTTTTTGTTCTTCTGGATCAAACAAATCTTATTGAAACACAGACAAGGATTTTAAAGAAAATGATAATTCTTAAGAAAATGTCGATATCAGAAGTTACAAAATAACCAAAAATCAACAATATTACAGGTTGCAAAAGTCATCATTTTAACGACACACATGTTCGTATTTTATACCCAAAAAACACTATATTTACACTCCCCCCCCCCCCCCCCCCACACACACACACACAAAAAAAAAAAAAAAAAAAAAAAAAAAAAAAAAAAACGCGAGCCTCTACAAAATATGGTAAAGAACAGAAACACTAATGCAATGCGCAATCAAGAAAGGGAAGCATTAGTCATGACTTTGAGAAAATGGCACTTTTGTTCCTAGCAAAGAAGGTCCTTTCAGATTTCAAATCACATGTGTTTAAGGCGTCATATGTACCATGATAAATAGGAACATTTATTATCAACACAGTTGTAACCTTAATACACTACTTAAAGAAGAGACTGTGTAGATAAAAAACGTCAGCAACGGATCTAGGTGTTTCAATTCTCGTATTAACTAGCAAGATACCACAATCACCAAATCAATCTCTTTTCCTTCATAGGGATCTAGAGTATCTGATCTATCGTTATTTGTACAGCAATATATCAATGAATCCAAAATCCTTTTATTTTTCTAGTATTTAATAAGACTATTTTCAGACCATATATCTGCTATATAACGCAATTTATGCTTATACTTTTTTTACCTCTAATTTCTAAATTTATAATTTGCTAATTCTCGGGCTCTTATGCTTCTAAAAGACTAAGATTAGCCCTTGTATCCCTGACCAAGAATTTGCAGGTATCTCAACACTAGCATCAACTGTAAACATGTAGCCAATTTGAAACAGTAAACCATAACTTTAAAAATGCAGAGCAATTTCTATAAATTAAAAGTGATACCCGTGGGAGAGATGTTAACGACTTAACGCATACAAACACACACATATACATTAGCTTAATTTGTATAAACACGCATACAAACATGAATCTTTATACAAACACGCACCGTAGATATCATTCTCTTCTAGAGACATAATTAATGTTTAAAGTTGTAGCTGTACGTAACATCTAAATCCAAAATTAATTCATGTTATTTTAAAAAACCAAAATTCACATCATTTGAGCTGACTAAACGGGTATTAAACCAGGATAGTTGCACCATCACTTATTGTCAAATACTACCAACTGACCAACAAAATCTCAGAAACCAAAAACCTAAACATCATAACTCAACAATCAAAGCTAAACCCGGTTCATATCCTAAATTCATACCACATTTTCCCAAAACACCAAAATTCACCCCATTTACACACACAAGATACGCATCCAACGAGGGTAGTTAAACCGTCACTTATCGTCAAATACTAACAAGAAGTAAACATCAAAAGCAGTCTTAAATCCATATAAAAACAATTCAAATCTTAATTAAAACATTCAATAGACTTAGCAAAATCTCGAAAACCAAAACCCGAAAAATCAATCAGTTAACAATTAAAGCTAAAGCTAAGCTCACAATAACATCTACAAATCTCACCATTATCTAAACATCATTTACAGCAAAATCTAAAAAATCATCAACCTAAAAATAAATTCTTGCTTTTTCTTCTACAAACAGTTATAAGAATACCTTTCATCAAACATCTCGTCAATACTCAGTGTAAAATGAGCTAATCTATGGTTTTCAAGTATGTATACCTGTCAAGAACAACACACATATTTGAAAAACCACAGATTGACTGATTTTACACATACTTTACATAATCGTTGACTAAACTTGTAAATGATACTAGTTCTCTTTACTGTGAAAGGTGTGGGGTGATTGGTGGAGAGGATTAGAAATGTGGGGTTGATTCAGACATACCATGGCAGCCTAAGCAATGGGCAACCGCAAACCGAATTGTTCCATCAGCTGAGGCAAACCATACAATGCACCTGCAAAAAAGATGTAATTCCAATCTCAGCAAGATGTCACATAGTAGCAGGTAGCGGTGTTAATCGGGTCGGGTCAAGTTGGGTCGAGGCTAAAAATATCATACCCGAACCCAACCCTATTTGAACTCGGGTTCGAATATGAGTAAAATGGTCATAAAATTGCCTATTTGTTCTAATTTATATAGATAATTTATAATAAACCATATTAGGAAAAAAAAAACAAAAAAAAAACAAAAGTATTCAGGTCAAACGGGTCGACTCGAACCCGAGTTAGCCAAAAATATCTAACCTGATACCCAACCCTATTTAGCATCCAGGTTGACCCAAACAAACCGAATAAGATTATTGAACAAAATAAGTATCAGAACACCATAACTTCTAAACAACACACGCTAAACAATAAAATGGCCAAAATCAACCAAAAAACACATACCAGTTCCTATCATGGGCCCACCTGAATAAGCAGGTGTGGGAGAGAGTTGCAGAGGACAATAAGGGTTCCCTCCAGGCAGACGGCTGTTGTAGTTGTAACGATAAGCAGAACCATCATAAGGAGGCATAGATGTTCCATTGAAGGGAGAAGCAGCATAAGGTGTTACACCCATATACATTGAAGAGGGTGCACCAGGACCCACATAAGAAGAAGACGAGGAGTAGCCTTGTGGGGTTGGCATTTGCCTTGGAGCAGATTTCTGTAAAACAAACATTTTGTTGAAAGACTAATTAATAAAGATAACTATAGGACAAAATACACATCAGCAAAAGAATATATGATAACCAAAGAACTTAAACTTAATTTTACTCATCGTAGAACTAAAATCTAGTATAAATACAATTGTTCGTTACCAAAACTACCAAGAGCAATCAGTTTCTGAAATCTGTTGGAACTCAACTAGAGGAACAAGAGTGAGAGACTGGTCCAGTAAACGCCTATTTTATTAAAGCCATTACCGACAGCTAATGCGATATGTGT
This sequence comes from Artemisia tridentata subsp. tridentata, assembly GCA_021014915.2. Taxonomy (NCBI): domain Eukaryota; kingdom Viridiplantae; phylum Streptophyta; class Magnoliopsida; order Asterales; family Asteraceae; genus Artemisia; species Artemisia tridentata. The sequence goes on along the minus strand of CP139506.1, from coordinate 13,258,822 downwards.
AATAAACGGATAGTGTAACTTACTGAGTTATGATCAGCTGGTCTTGGCTGTGTACAGTTGCGCATATTGCAAGTTGTCCGAAAAGAAAAGTTGAAATTCCCACAGCTTGGACAGGTCCAGTCGTCTTCTCTACGACCACCTAAATCATAATCACCACAAATTAATACCAAAGAATACAATTCCATACTTTTTTGTGACGTCAGAGAAAAGATGATGAAAATAAATTTATAGGTCCTGTATAAACTCACAAGAGTAACAAATTTTATGCACAAGTATGTAAAGTCTTTAAAAAAACGTAAAGCTTTAGGGTGTATTTTGGAGCTCAAACAAATAGAAACTAAGCTGGGGCTAGATAAGGGGATGTTTGTTTAAGCTAATTTTTAGGCTTATTTGACTATATGCTTAAATCTCATACGCCCATATTTTCCGGCTTATTTTCAGACTTGTGAGCTTATTATGACTTAAAGATGGAAGATAAGCTCACAAGCTAGAAAAAAGACGGATACAGATGAGCTTATGAGATATAAGCCGAACCAAATGAGATCATAAGCCCAAAATAAACTTAAACAAATCCCCTAAGTTCAAAGTTTCACCGAGTAAAATTGTCAAGCCCGAAAATCCGTACTTATCTTGATGCAGAACAAGGCAACGCACATTATATTAGCTTCAATCATGCCTAAAAGATACTAAGACGTACTGTATATGGATAACCATATGCTTAACTTATCCAGTTATTCATTACCCCTTATTCCCCCAAATAACTAATAAGCACTTTGGCATAAGCTTACCCAGCGTGTAAGTTCTTTATACAAGCTTACCCAAACACCCCCTAAATCCCATATTCCCATGACAGGTATCCCTCTCACAAAGTCACGCTGCTTTACACATGATAATTAGGGAAAAGAGAAATACATCCCAATGTATAACGCACTTTGACATAAGCTTACCCAAACACCTTCAATAAGCTTTTTTAACTTTTTTTATACAATAACTTATTAACCTCTTAAAATAAGCCTACACAGAGTAGTAAAACTCGGATCACAAACACACACATATATATTAGCTTAATTTGTATAAACACACATACAAACATGAATCTTTATACAAACACGCACCGTAGATATCATTCTCTTCTAGAGACATAATTAATGTTTAAAGTTGTAGCTGTACGTAACATCTAAATCCAAAATTAATTCATGTTATTTTAAAAACCCAAAATTCACATCATTTGAGCTGACTAAACGGGTATTAAACCAGGATAGTTGCACCATCACTTATTGTCAAATACTAACAAGCCACAAACATCAAAAGCAATCTCAAATCATTATCCTACCAACTGACCAACAGAAACCAAAAACCTAAACATCATAACTCAACAATCAAAGCTAAACCCGGTTCATATCCTAAATTCATACCACATTTTCCCAAAACACCAAAATTCACCCCATTTACACACACAAGATACGCATCCAACGAGGGTAGTTAAACCGTCACTTATCGTCAAATACTAACAATCAGTAAACATCAAAACCAGTCTTACATCCATATAAAAACAATTCAAATCTTAAAAAACATTCACAGGCTTAGCAAAATCTCAAAAACCAAAACCCGAAAAATCAATCAGTTAACAATTAAAGCTAATAAATCTAATCTCACCATTATCCAAACATCATTTACAGAAAAATCTAAAAAATAATAAATTATAGCTTTTTCTTCTACAAACAATCATAAGAACCTTTTTATCAAACATCTCGTCAATACTCCACTACTAAATTGTTAGTGCAAAATATGTGAGGGGTATGAATTTGGGTTAAGATTGTGTGTTGGGCCAAAAAAAGGCAAATAAACATAAGTCCTCCTCACCTAATAACATATCCAACATCACACACATTTAATCATCTTCAACTCCACCAATCTCTCATTTCTTCAAATTAGAGGGTTTGGGTTTTTAATTTTTATGAAATTTGGGGATTTTGTTTAAATTGAAGGAATTTACTAAAGGGTTACTGTTTCGTTGGTGTTTGGTGGTGGTGGTGGCTGCCGGAGATGGTGGTGGTTGAAGGGTCGGGTGGTGGACCAAACCTGGAATAAATGTTTCACTTTTTGACTGAACCCGAAAAGTTTTAATTATTGTGCCAAAATTGCTCGCCGCTGATCCAATTTCCTAACGACGTTAGTATGAGATCGTTATCTTCAGTCACATGCTTGACACACGAGGGTAGCACTACTACAAAATAGTAACATACTCGCACTTATTAAGTATGTTTACACACTTTAAAGTGAGAAGAATAAAAAAGTTCACATTGAATTTCATCTCTTTGATCGTCTTTATTCCAACCTAATGGATGAGATTTTGAAGCCACTTTGACTTCCTAAATTTCTGATGGTAGCGGCAGCATTTGATGGTAGGGAGGCGTCGTTTTTAAGCTTTCGTGTTGTGGTGTGGAAGGTTTGGAGATAGAAGAGAGATGAGGATGAGTGAATGTGTTTATCATTTGATTGTTATATTGAGAAGGTTAAAAGGAAAAAAGAAAAGAAAAGAAAAACATTAAAAATTTGGCGCATTCTAGCATATTCATTTTGGTAATTTATTCTAAAATCTATATGTTATTTTCTAAACACCAATCAACCCTTAGGTAAAACAAGAATGTTATTACTAATTTTAGCCACAAAAATCTAAATAATAATAATAATAATAATAATAATAATAATAATAATAATAATAAAATAATAAAATAAAATAATAATAATAATAATAATAATAATAATAATAATAATAAAAATCAAGTGTCCCATCAAACTATAATTAGTAAGTTTTCAAATTTCAGTCTCTTTTAATATCCGAACTTGTTGGGATTTATTGATTTGATGATACAAAAGGATCAAGATCGACATCATGGAATTCTAGAAGATGGAAGATTCTAGAAGACTTGCTTAAAAAGATAAAGATCGAAAGATTTAGTTTCCTAATACAATCAGGTTTCATTTGTAAGTCTAGATGGACTATATATATAAAGAGATCCCCAGACATTGTTTATGTGTGCTTTAATCATGTTTTTGGAAAACACCAACGATCTCACCACTTGAGATCGTTCCCCTTTGTACGATCTACATGAGATCGTTTTAGCCCTAGGTCAAGGTGTTTTTTATCCCTGTTACAGTTAGGTAACACGTTCTATCATGATCACATAGAATTGGGGCTTATGTGAATGTAAACCTTGTTAATAACATTGTCTTTGTTTAAATTATGCTGCGCAACAACAATCTTCGTTATTTTTATATATTATAGATCCTAGATGAGTTTTAAACGATCTTCACTAAACTAAATCTCCCTATAATAACGTAATTTCCAATAAATTCATCAAAAATTCTTAATAAACAATCCTGAGCATCTCTCCTATAATAACTCACTAGCTCATGACCCGTGTAATACACGGGTTACATAATTAATTACTGAAAAAGTAGTTGTAATATATAAGCCGATGCAATTCCTGATCACTTCTATTTCAAATTAGTAAAATTCAAGAGCATCTCTAATGAATACTTATCACTTTGGATTACTCATGAGTGTAGGGTGTAAACGAGCAAAGTCGAGCCGAGTAATGTCAAGCTCGAACCCGACTCGATTACTAAAACTCGAGCTCGAAACTCGACTTGATCTCGCTCGAGCTTTGGATTTCAAGCTTGAGCTCGGGTCGCCATCTCAAACTCGAGCTCGAAACTCGACTCAAGCTCGATATCAATATTTAAAGCTCTTAACTCGATAAAAATTCGGCATTCTAAATGTTAGACCCGTTTCCCGGGTAGTGGGACCCCACCCTAGATGAAAATGATAAAGACCTTACATGATTGGCCAGTCAACAAATGTTGCATTGTGGTCAAACCTAATAGTCAAAATATGACTAAAGTGGTTATGTTAAATATGATGTGTAACTAAAGGGGCCTAAGTTGCCAAGTATTAAATATGTGATTAAGTTAGTTGTGGCTAAAATAAGAAGAAAGAGACTTGAGGGGCCATTATTGCCACTAGCCCAAACTTGTATCCTAACTAGTATATCCTAGAGGATTCTACACATTTCTCTCATTATGGGGATAAAGATGAAGGCCGGTTTTAGTGAGAGAAAAGAAGGAGGGAAAAGCTAGGTGATGGATTAAGATGAAGGAGATGAAGACCCATGTTTATGGTCCTTCCTAATTATGTTTCTCCTTCAAGTAAGTATTTCCATTTGATGATTAATTAGATTAAGAGTTATGAGTAAAGTGGGTTTTCATCATATGATCAAGATATGATCATATGATGATATGATGTGGAAGATGAATATGTTTTGATGGGTTTTGATAACCCTTGTTATGTATTTGATTATTATGTTGTTAGGTTGTGGTTAATTATGAAGGATGATGATGATGGATCATTATGTTGATGATGATGTTCTTGATGTGCTTAGCATGGAGCTAAGGTAAGTAAAATGATGGTAGCATATGTTATATGGATTTCTATCATTATGTGTTATGTATGTTTATGGTTAGAAAGATAGCTTGTGTTATGCCTATGTGATGTCAAGTTATGGCTTATGTGGAGATTGGATGCTAGGAGATAAGTTGATGTTATGTGCTAGTGATTATGTGAAGTAAGTGGTTTATGTATATGATGCATTATGAGGTTTGAAGTATAATGGTATGTTATTATTGTTTTACTTACTAAGCCTTTGTGCTTACGGTTTAGTTGTCTAACCATTTTGTAGGTTGGCATGCTTGTATGGATGGCTTGGATATAGTGATTAAGGATTTGGATAGGTAAGAGTTAAGGTAGTGTGTATTTAGGAGCTTAGGTAGAATACCGAGCTCATTCAAGATGATACCCCCGTGAGTCCATAAATGGTTTGTAATGTGGAGTCAAGTGTGAAATTGTATGTTAATGGAGTCATAACGATTTGGAAGTCTAACGGTGGGTCTAAGTATGTTTTATGTGTTTTTGAGTAAAGTTAAAGGGGCGTTTGGATTATGTGTGAAAATACCCATTTTGGGTTGTAAACGGGTCGAGTACCCTTGAATCATGTTTGTTATGTTAATCTAAGGCTTTTGGTAAAGTTTGGGTGGTTAACGGTGTGTCCAAGTGAGTTTAATGGTTTATGGTCAATGTTTAAGGGGGGTGTTTGGCAAAAGGGTAAATGTACCCATTTTGATGTGTAAACGGGTCAAGTGTCGTTGGAACATGTTTGGTATGTTAATGTAATGAAGTTGGTCAAGTTTGGTATAAAAATGAAGTGGTATAAGTGGGTTATGGTGTAAATGGGTCAAATGGGTTATTTGTATGACCCGTCTAATTTTAAGGTACTATTTCGGGTTGATTGGGTATGAAAATGATTTTGTATGTTATGTTAATGGCCTTGAGTGAGTTTGGTGTGGATATAAAGTAGCATGGGTCGGTTTAAGTGATTAAGAGCCAATTTTCGGTTTGGTTATGCCAAATTTCGGTTTATACCGAAATTTGGTACAAAAGCCCAAATTTCGGTTTCGAATTTCGGTTTCAGTTTGACAGATTTTGGTAAACTTTGAAAAATCATATCTTTTAATCCGTAAGTCGTCACGGGTCGTACCACCTATCATTTTGAAGGTAATTGAGTCTACTTTCATTTAAAAATAGCCTCAAGGGCTGAATGTTTATGGATTTTTGTCAGTTCATAAAAGAGTGACAGCAGGTCAGTTTTGAGAGGTCGTTTCCGCGTAAAAAGTTTCAATTTTTGGTCTAAGTGGGCACGGGGTGTAACATCAAGCTCGACTCGACTCAATTTTTTGACAATTACGTAACTACATGTATATAAAAGGGTAAAAGTGTCATATCATTGAAGCTCGATAAGGGCTCACGAGCCTCACATGCCACGTATTTTCGACCTCGAACTCGACTCAAAAGTGTACTCGAGTAGCTCGAGCTCGAGTTCAATTTGTTTATATCGAGTCGGTTTCGAGTAGTTTACGAGTCAATCCCAAATAGCTCGTGAGCTGTCTCGTCTCGTTTACACCCCTAATAGTTATGAATGACTTGAAATAAACTCGAAAATGAGTTAATGCATTGGAGCTATATTGAGAAAAGGTTATTTGAACAATAGGTTGAAAAAGATCAACCTTTTGAAAAATGATAATATGTCACACATTATATGTGTGTGATTAAATGTTATGAACAAGTTGAGAATCACCAACCACACATTTTCTTTGGATTATAAATGATAGATAGTAACAAACTAAATATACAATTCTGATCATATGAACCTTGAGATTCGATCCAAGCAAAGCTTAAAATTTGAAACTAAGCGTGACCAATTGACCATACAATCGGTCACAAAGACCCTAAAAGTTGAACTACTCTATTTGCAACTAACACCCCCATAAGTAAAGAATATGTTAGCAATTAAATTAGTTAATTGCAAAAGTGATGGTCATTGTTTTATGTAAAACTTTTGTGTCAAGTGTAATATGTACTAAGTAGAGTGGGCTTGTAGCATTAGAGTTAGAAGTGCAAAGTGTATAAGTGTAGTGCAAATACAAAGCCCACACAAGGTCCATTTAAAGCCCATCCAAAAGCCCACTTTGGATTAGCTGTGTATTATATTTACCACACACACACACTCTGCATAATGGGGTGTGTCTCATTTTTCAAACATAACAGAGAAGAGTGTGTGTGTGTCCAAAGTACCACAAAAGTCTCGGTTTGTTTATCCTCCAAAGATTAATAAACATTTGACTGGAAATCATCATATGATCCACCACGTCTCTTGTTCTTAATGTATATGTTTGTGACCTTCATTGTGTTTGTGTTTGTGTGAAGAAGAAGGTAGTGTTTTAGTGTTACAAGTGGTATCAAGAGCAAAAGGTTAAAGATTTAGGATTAGGATTCGGTACTGTTCTTCAGTCGAGGTTCTATTGTTTGATCGAGTTTCTAGTCGAGTTTCTTCCACTGAATCGATTTACTGGTTGTTTCATCGAGTTAGATGATTTAACCGAAATTCTGGTTTAGTAGAACTTCTTAACCAAAATTCTGGTTTGATCGAACTTTTTAACCAAAATTATGGTTTGATCGAACTTTTCAACAAAAATTCTGGTTTGATCGAACTTTTCAACCAAAATTCTGGTTTAGTCGAACTTTCTAACCGAAATTCTGGTTTAGTCGAACTTCTTAACCGAAATTCTGGTTTAGTCGAATTTTTTGATCGAAATTCTGGTTTAGTCGAATTTTTTGATCGAAATTATGGTTTAGTCGAATTTTTTGATCGAAATTCTGGTTTAGTCGAACTTTTTGACAGAAATTCAGTTTGATCGAATTTTTTATACCGAAATTCAGTTTGATCGAACTTCTTAACCGAATTTTTTTTTTGATCGAACTTGGACTTCATCAAGTTTGGAAACCGTAACCTATCATTTCTTTAACCGATCCAATACCGTCTTAACCATACAAACATCAACAATGACGACTCAACAAGACATTCATGCCGCAGGTTCAGAAAACCGACCTCCAATGTTAGAAAAAGGTGGTTACCTTCCATGGACGAGTCGTATGCTTCGATATATGAGATCCAAACCTAATGGACAAGGTATACTCTTGGTTAACTCAGTCAAAAAAGGTCCATTCCAGCCTTGTGAGATTGAAGAAACAGCTGGAAATCCTACTGCAACACCTCCCGTCGCACCAACGTATAAAATCCAAGAGGAATCAGATTACACTGAAGCAGATTGGAAACAAATTGAAGCTGATCACCTAGCAATGCATCTAATTCAACTCGGTCTACCACAAGAAATATTCTGTGCTGTAGATAGCTGTGAAACTGCCAAAGAAATGTGGGATCGAGTTAGACGTCTTTGTCATGGTACTGAAATTGGCATTCAAGAAATGGAAAACAAGCTTCTGACTGAATGGGAGAAGTTCACAGCCACACCAGCTGAACAAATTGAATCTTACTACACACGGTTTTGTACTCTAATGAATGAGTTGATCAGAAACAATTTGGCACCTAAACAAATTGTTCAAAACATCAAGTTCATCAACAACCTTCCAGAAGAATGGGGACGATATGTTACTATTGTCAACCAAACTAAGAATCTTCATGATGTGAACTACGATCAACTCTATGACTTTCTCAAACAAAACCAAGCAGAGGCAAATGAAGTCAGAAAAGAGAAACAAGCAAAACAACAAGATCCTCTTGCACTCATAGTCCAATCACCTACACCTGCAACAGTATGTGCACAACCATCATCATCATCTACTCAGCAAGTCATGCAACAACAGTATATTCCACAATCACCATTCTACCCACAACAACAACATGTAATCCCACAACAACAATACCCACAACACCCAGATCAAGACGATCAGGATGAGTCAACTGCTGCTTTGACTCAAGCTTTTGCTTACCTAACAAAAGCATTCCAAGGACGCTACTCCACACCTACCAACAACAATCAACGAATCTCATCGAACACTCGCAACAAGCAGATTGCACAGCCGAGTTTCAACATGGGACAGCAAGGACAGATGGTTGGGGGATATGGGAATCAGCAGGGATATGCTCCAAGATATCAGATGGGTAATCAGAATGCAGGGCAGTATGTTGGTAATCAGATGGGTCAGTATGCAGGGAATCAGATGGGTACAGCTGTTGGTAATCAAAGGGTACAGAATGCTGGGAATCAGTTTGGGAATGTTGCTCAGGGAGCTGGGAATAGAAATCAGGGTAATGTGATGAAGTGCTTCAACTGTCAGGGTATTGGTCACATGGCTAGGAACTGTCCAGACAAGCCGAATAAAAGGGATCCAGCGTATTTGCAGAAAGCATTAATGTTGGCAAACAAGGAAACAGCTGGGCTTCAGTTGAGTACAGAAGAGAATGACTTCATGGCTATTATGGACAATGCAGAAGATCAAGAGGACATCGATGCAAACTGCATTTTTATGGCAAATCTCCAGGAGGCAAAGTACGACACAGATTCAGAAGCACCTCCTGCTTTTGACACCAATGTGGTTTCTGAGGTACAACCATATGCTACATGTCACAATAATGAAATGTTTGATATGTCACCTCAAAATGAACAGCATCCTGAGACTCCTAATCTCATTTATGATACATACATGGACGAACCAAGTTGTAGTAATACTAATTTGGTAACTCTAGATATGGATTCTAATGAAGAATTCGAGTCACAGCATACTGATAATGATGAGGAAACACGTGCTATGTTTGAATCATTATTGCAAAATTGTAGTGTTGAAATTGAAAAGGTCAAAAAAGTCAATCGCGATGTTAAGGCCGCGAATGAAAAATTGACCACTGAGCTTGAGAGATATAAGGTGAATGCAAGAGCTTATGATTTTCATAACAAAAAACAGTCGGAACTTAAGGTTAGCTTAAAAGATTCTGAGTTAAGAGAGAAACGTTTACAAATCAAATTTGACACTCTAAATGTTAATTTGAATAACCAAATTAAATCTCTAAACAAGGAAATTTCTGAACTAACTGTAACACCCCCAAATTTGGTTTGAGGCAGCGGAAAAGTAATTAGGATGTTACGGTGAGAATCGAGGTTTAAATTTCAGAAAACGGCCCGAAAGAGGCGTTTTGAAAGTTATATGTCATTCAAAATAATATTCTTGATACAAAAGTGAAATATTTAATTTGAATATCCCATAAAAAGATGTAATAATTTGACAGGAATGACATATTTGATTTTACACCATTTAAGTTATCAGAGTAAAAGATGCCCGCTCCGTGTCTTGTCCTGCTCCGTTAATTACCTGAGATAAACATGCTTAAAACGTCAACACAATGGTTGGTGAGTTCGTGGAGTTTATAGAAAGTAATCTTCTTTCAATGAATTAAAAAGGTGTATAGCGGTTGTTGAAATAAATAATAGTTCTTTATGAAATCAGTAACAAGACGAGTTGAATAAAAATCCACAATTAATTCATGTATGATCTCAAGTGATCATAAGTTTCAAGTTTTAGATGAAGATGAGCTACGTTGCTATACGCTCGAAATGATATGTTGGATTAACTTTTAGAAGTAACGATATACTAAGCAATTTGGGCTATCTCAAATGGAATTCTCATTTAAGTCACATATGATAACAGTCGAAGTTCAAGTACAGGATTCAAAATCATAACACGTAGTGAAATAATAGTCTAAAGTCTGAAGTCTATCAGTGTAAAGTGGTGGTCTTCTAAATACAGCTGTATCCTAGGATGTATATATGAAACATTCATATATTCATAAAGTTATATTGCCCTAAGCCTCATGACACGCAAAACGTTAACAGAGTACCGTAAAACGGCGGTGTCCCACCAGGGTTACTGATGGGTTTTTATGGCCCTCATGTTAATAGGTACTTTCCAATTCCTATTTTTCTCAAATATAGTGCATCGCGACTAAATACGACTAACCATGTAGGCATTCCGTCACAGTATTTAGTGGGATAGGTCGTCAGCCTCTAACAGGTTTCGAAGTTGTTCACTATATTCGCGCTCACCGCAGTGATTAATGGCTCATGATCAAGGGACTTTATGGAAATAAAGTGTGCTTAGGCAATATAGGTGAATCATGCGTAATTTTAGTCTTGGCAATTATTTATAGTGAAATGTAGAAATATCATATTAAAGTAGCAGTACATTCATTTGTCACATGAATGCATACAATGAGTCTCAGTGTCATATTACATCAAGTAGTTTAAAAATGTTATCTTCCAAGTTCCGTGTTTAAGCTAAACAGACAATTTGCACATTTAATGAGCATGTATTCCTTTCAGGATGATTCAAACATGTAAAGCATAGTGGATGATTTTGAGTAAATCATGAGAGTTTTATATAAGTAACTTAAAACAGTTAAAGCATGTATCTCCCCCAAAAGAGTTATTAAAACAAGAGTTACAAGTAGGGGCCACGACTCACGGTAAGTCGTAAGAGTTTTCATAGTACTTATAGAAGTATAAACGTCAAGCAAATCATATAATTGATAATGAGTAAAATATTTACAAGCATGTATCTCCCCCAAAAGAGTTATTAAAAACAAGTATTAAAAGAGGGGGCCACGACTCACCTGGAGCGTATCTGACAAGACGAAATTATAAGACCAAGTAAACGATCACGAAAACTTCCTCAATACGAGACCTGAGTATAAACGAAGTCTAAGAGTCTAACTTACTACTAATAGCGAATGTGGAAAGGATAAATCGTATAACGATTTGATCGGTGATATGAGTGTGTGATATGCTTAAAATGCCTCAAGTTAAAAATATACTATATCTATAATATTATCTTGATTTTTATATTAATCGACTCAAAATATGCTGCAATAATATGTAAAATGAATTTGCTAATATTTCTAATAGCGAAACCTTAAGTAATGCATACTAAAATGAAACATGCATGTGAAATGAAGGGTGCAAAATGAAAATAAACTAAGAATGTCAAGTAAAGTTAAATAGGTCCTTGTCCTTTTCAGATTTTATACTTTTTAGTCTAACTGTGTTCGCGTTACGTCGTTAGTCCTCGGTTAAGTCCAAAGTCCATAATAGTCCAAAATTTGTCCATATGTCCATATAAGGCTTGAAGTCCAAAGGTATGTCAATTTAAGTCCTTTATAACCTGTTTTAACAGCTTCAGTCCATAATTTTCTCAGGTTGGCAGTTTTGGTCCTTCTGGTTAGTTCGCGTTACATTTTTAGTCCTAAATTGATAAAATGGTAAAGAAAAAGGTGGCAACTTTTTATAAGTTATTTTTAAGATTATTGAAGCTTATTTTAACAGCTTATTCGATACGTAGCTTATTTTTACACTAAATGGGCCTTTACGAGTTACATAACTAAGCCCGATAACGAGTTTTGATCCGTGGGTTTTTGGAGCGAGTTGAGTATATTCATGAGCTTCATTTTTATCATCATATTTCATTTATTAAGGTGCCAAAAAGTCAACTTATTCATAGCTAGTAAAATCAGTTCAGTGGGTTATAAACTTATTTCGCTAGTTTTAGTTATTTTCAAAAGTGGATTGTGTGATTTGCTTGAGCTGTTTTGAAGGGTCGTATCTCAGTTATATTTTACGTGATGTCTAAACGAAAATGGTAGCTAGTTGTGTGGGCTAACAGGTCGTGTGAAGAAAGGGTATGGTCGTTAAATTATATAGTGAGATATGAAGTCATTTTGAAGCTACTTGGGGGCTGTTTGTATACGTATAACATTTCTTAACATACTATAGTTTTTCCCAGTTTTATTGATAGCGTGACGAATTATGTTTTTACTTTTAATATGAAGCATATAATGAGAGTATATAAGTTCGATGTATGCATGGTTCATTATAGGTAAAAAAATGTTATACGCTTAAGTAATATTGATGCATGCATGTGATCATGAAAATGATGTGCGATTTGAATAATGGTTCTTAAACCTTACTTAGTGGTGACATGCAACTTGTGTTTGCAAACTCTATACTACGTACAAGCTACACAAAGAAAGGATATGTTCGAATATAACTTGATGCATGCGTGTATGAGTATGTACGTGAGGTTTTAAAGTAACAGAGGGCATAGTGACTTACTACACCTTTGAAAAGGTGGTGGAGGCTTGAGAGAATGGACTGTGGTACGTGGGATATGGGCAGGAACATCAGAATTCGTACTATACTCGTTTAGCTCTAAGTGTTCCCTTCGACTTGTAGAAGTTTACCCCGATCGAATGCCCAGCTTCTGGTCCTTGTAGGTTTGGCGAAATGGAGTAAAAGAACTTAGGAATGTGTTGTGTATGCATGTGAGTGAGTGTGTGAGAGATAGGGAAGGGATAGTGAAGTTCGGTTGCTAGCACAAGGACGAATTGAAAAAGCAGCATGCTCAGGCGATCTCCTTACTTGTTTTGCTGCCTGGTTTGAGACAGCAGTTATTAGACTTTGATGGTGATTAGTGAGAATGAAAGGGAGGGTGAGGTAAGTAGTGTAGGTGGCTAAGGAAGAGTAGACTATATACAAGAATTTCACACGTTTCTCATTGACTAGAAGACTTCAATCATTTGTTTCCACTGTTCTTTGTTGGAGAGGTGGCATGTTTTGGCTAAAATATCTTTAGGTGTTGGGTAGACTTTTGTCTCTTGTTGTTGGATTGTATGGCATTTCATGTTCTTCCAATACGTGTATGATTGAGGAAGTGGGAATAATGTCGGCATACTTGTACTAGTTATTTAATTCTTCTTAGTCTTGTGTATATAGGAAAAGAGATTGGAGCGTATGAAATATGCAAGTGTATGTTTGCATGCAAGTAGATATTCGATTCCCTTTCTGTAAGTTAGAATAGATAAGATGTAATGCATGTGCTTGTGAGTTCATGTATACGCACATGTACATAGAAAGATAGCATTGTATATTATAATTGGATGTCAAGGCAAGTTGAATGTTGTCAGTACGATATATTCGAAGAGATGGTAATATATATGCAACTTGCAATTTGTTATTTGATTCTTTCACATTGTTATAGGCAAGTTGGGAGTGTATGGTAAGGAAAAACTTAAGGGTCCAGTCAGTTTGTAGTTGGTCTAATGAAAGAAGTAGTTATGTTTAGAATAAATGTTGTGTAGTTAGTTAAATGTAATTAGTGGATAAAGTGTGATTAATATATAGTTGTAATCAAGTTATAAGTTTAGTGTAATTAATGAGATTTGTGAACTAGTAGTCGTTGCGAAATAAATATGTTTCGTAGTACACGTCGTGAGTTAGGGTCGTTATTTGATAACCGTTGTGATAACGCGACGTGGTGAAATAATATATCAAGAAAAATTTAAATTTCCCCGTAAAAATGGGTTTGGTTAAACGGTAAGTCGAGGTTATTATTAATTAACAAAGATTATTGTAACGGATTTTCGTAGGATCTTACACTAACCAACCGGCTTTCAAAACAAAAATCAACCTATTCCAATCTTGAAAAAGAAAAGAAGGAGTTGAATGAAAGGTTTTCAAAACGTGAAAAGGATCTTCTTAAAGAGATCAATGACAAAAATGAAACCATTGGAAAGTTGGAAGATTTACTTGTAAAAATGGGTCATTTTGCACAAACGATTAATTTGTTAATAAATGATAAAAACCCGATTATACACACATTAAAGAAAACGGCTATAGGTTTTGAAAACCCTTATTATCTCAAGAAAGCTCAGAGTGTACAGAATGTGTTATATGATGGTAGTGTGCTAAATGATAAACATGATCCTATAGAGGTTCATGATTCAGATGAAACGATTGAGCTTTCAGAAGAGAGTAGAAAAAGAATGAGACAAATGAACCCAGAAATAAAACCCATTGACTATAATGAAGCAAACAAACTTGCTGGGGTTCATCTTGTTAAAAGGAAGTCACCTCTGTTTTTTCAAAAACCAGTGGTTTTCACAAGACAAAAGGCTGTCTCAAAACATCTGCCTAACATCGAACAAATGGCATCTAAAAACACTTATGATTCAAGTGCAGCTAGACTATATTTGGTTGATCTTAAGCAGAGAATTGAGAAACTTCAACGTATTGTGGCTTCCAAAATTAACAATAATAAGTTTGAATGGTTTCCGGGTGTTCAGGATGAACTGAAAAAGATTTTTGAAAGGGAAATTAATCCACATATTAGTGCAATCTATGCGGTTGTTCAAAATGTGGAACATAATCTTTTGAAAGAGTCAGCAGAATTTGTTAAGGACCACAAATCCTTAGTGAAGGAAGCTAATGAATACTTGGAACACATAAAAGTTTTGGAAAAGCAAAATGACTCTCTCTCTTTCAAAGCTCTATCGATTGATATCATGTCCATTATTTTCCAAACATATTCTGTAGAGGATGATGAAACACTTCGAGCTGAGACTTCTCAAATTGTTGAAAAATATGAAAAGGCGCTTTTGAAACTTGAAAAACAAAACTGCACATATTTTAAACAACTTGATACTAAAAAGGAAGAATGCAAGTATGACAAATTGTCGTATGAGCGCTCTTACAAAAATATGCAAGATCAAATCAATCTTTTGAAGTCTCAGCTTGCAAGTCAAAAAGGGCAGGGTGAGGAAACTACGGGTATTGCACCATTAACCCCTTTGCCTAGTGAGAAACAAAAAGAGAAAGCTGTTGTCCAAACATCAAAAGTAATAGCACCTGGTCTTTATAGGATTAGTCCCACTACTGCGTCTGCCTCTACATCTAAAACATATAGGGCTATAGACAAAAGTAAGAAAGATACTCCAAACGAGTCTAGGAATGCTACTACAACATCTAAGGACAACAACAAAAATTCTAATGAGTGTGCCTTACCTTCTACAGGAATAGAAAGCAACTCTAGGAGCAAAAGACAGTCTAGGCGCAATAACAAGAAACCTAGTGTCTCGCCTGTTTCTGAGAGTGCATGCAAGAAAGTAGAAGAACACCGTAGGAATTTACCGCTTTCCAAGAAGAAACATGTATCATCTAGTTGTAATGATAAGACTCCTGTTTCTAATGCATGTAATGATTCTGATTGTTTAATGCAAAAGAAAACTTTGTCTGTAAATGCTTTTGATGATAATGTTTCTAATGATGAGAAAAAGAATGATATGCCTGAACAGAAAAAGGTTCCTTTAGTAACTAAGGCTAAGTCTAGATATATTCGAAGACTTATTGCAAAAGCTAGGAATACCACTAGCAGCCTATTGCCTAAGGATCACTCTAAGTTGTGTGCATGGAAACCAACGGGTAGAATGTTTACACTTAAGAATGGCACATTAGAAATAGTTCCCAATGCATCTAAGGAAACCAGTTCTAAGTGTAATTCACCTGTCTCATCTAACCCACTGGAACCAAATGTTAAACGGTTTCCATATACAAAATCCTCTGTTCTTTGCAGGTCATTGAAATTTGTCTTTGGATCGTCGACTCGGGTTGCTCCAAGCACATGACCGGGAATCTGAAGCTGCTGATCAATTTTGTGTGGCAGTTCATGGGGACTGTACGGTTTGGGAATGATCATGTTGCAGCTATTCTGGGTTATGGTGATCTTCGGTTTGGGAATTACTTGATCACTCGGGTTTACTATGTCGAAGGGTTGGGACACAATCTGTTCTCAGTCGGACAGTTTTGTGATGCTGATTTAGAGGTTGCTTTTAGGAGAAACACTTGTTTTGTCAGGAATTTGGTGGGGAATGATCTCTTAATTAGGAATCGTGGCACCAATCTCTATGCAATTGACATACACCAAATGGCCTCTTCATCTCCGATATGTCTCATGACCAGGGCAGGCGAAACAAAATCCTGGTTGTGGCATAGACGTTTGTCCCATCTGAACTTTGACATGATCAACAAGCTTGCCAAAGACAACATCGTCTCCGGTCTTCCGAAATTTAAATACACCAAAGAACACCTATGTCCATCATGTGAGCAAGGCAAGAGCAAAAGGGCAACATATAAACCTAAACCCGTACCTAGTTCGGTTGATAGGTTGTATTTGCTGCACATGGTCTTATGTGGCCCGATGAGAGTTCAAAGCATTAATGGGAAGAAGTATATTCTTGTAATTGTTGACGACTATTCAAGATATACATGGGTAAAGTTTTTGAGATCAAATGACGAAGCACCAAGCACCATCATCACCTTTCTGAAGCGGATTCAAGTTCTACTTCAAGCTCTAATTAGGATAGTCAGAACGGATAATGGCACGGAATTTGTCAATCAGGAGTTAGGATCATTCTTTGAAGAAACTGGTATTACTCACCAGACATCCGCTGTTAGAACTCCACAGCAGAATGGCGTAGTTGAAAGAAGGAATCGAACCCTTGTAGAAGCTGCTCGCACTATGCTGATCTATTCCAATGCTCCGTTATTCCTATGGGCTGATGCTGTTTCTACTGCTTGTTTTACTCAAAACTGATCCCTAATCCATCCAAGATTCAATAAAACCCCATATGAACTTGTCAACAACCGAAAACCAGATATTTCTTATCTTCATGTATTTGGCACTTTATGCTATCCAACAAATGACAGGGAAGATCTGGGAAAGTTAAAGGCTAAGGGTGATATTGGAATCTTCATTGGGTATTCTGAAAACTCTAGGGCATTCAGGGTGTATAATAGGAGAACGAAAAAGATAATGGAGACGATGAATGTGAAGTTTGATGAAATTTCACAAATGGCTTCTGAGAGACTCGCTCTAGAACCCGCGCTTAACCCAATGACTTCCGGACATATCAGTTCGGGACTCGCAACTCAAGGAGCTCAATCAATTCATTCAGAACAACCCACATCTCAAGAACTGGATAATTTCTTTGAGTTCATGTATGATGAATACTATGGTGGCGCTTCGAAAAATGCATCTAACCAACATTCCGCTGCATCCACTCAACATCAACAACCACCACCACCTCCACCAAATCCAGATGCATCCACAACATTCGAAGCTAGCGCACCAACTCCATCAACATCAACATCATCTACATTTACTCCAGCAACTCCATTCATTGAAATTGTTCTACCAAGAATTGATGAGCAAGAACAAAATAATGTTGTGTTAGACGAAGAAGTCTTTGAAAACCCGTTTGGAACGGAATCTGGTGAATCATCTTCCAGATTACATGAACCGTCTAACACGCAGTCATTCAGTCCAAGGTACCCTTCAACATTACAGTGGACAAAAGACCATCCGATTGAACAGGTTATTGGTGAACCCTCAAGACCAATTCAGACGAGAAAACAACTTCATACCGATTGCGACATGTGCATCTATGTCTGCTCAGTCAGTCTCATAGAACCTAAGAACATTCGGGAAGCAATGGCAGATAATGCCTGGATTGAAGCGATGCAGGAAGAACTTCTTCAATTTCAAATCCATGACACCTGGGATTTAGTTCCAAGACCAATTGACAAACTAGTCATTGATCTTAAATGGTTATGGAAAAACAAAAAGGATGAAGAAATGACTGTGATTCGCAACAAAGCTCGTCTGGTGGCAAAGGGATACAGACAAGAAGAAGGAATAGATTTTGAAGAGTCATTCGCACCAGTTGCAAGGCTTGAAGCAGTCAGGATTTTCTTAGCTTATGCCGCTCACAAGAACATCACGGTTTACCAGATGGACATCAAGACAGCGTTCTTGAATGGAACTCTGAAGGAAGAAGTGTATGTGAGTCAACCAGACGGTTTCGTTGACAAAGATCATCCGGAATACGTCTACAAGCTAAAGAAAGCAATCTATGGTTTGAAACAAGCCCCACGGGCGTGGTATGACGAGTTATCATCTTTCTTTTTGTCAAATAATTTCACCAAAGGAACAATTGATCCAACCTTGTTTACACGAAAATACAAAAATGATATTTTGATTGTTCAGATTTACGTGGACGACATAATATTTGGGTCCACTAATCCGACACATTCAAAACATTTTGAAAATCTCATGAAAAGCAAATTCGAAATGTCCATGATGGGTGAATTAAAATTCTTTTTAGGCTTACAAATACATCAATCCCCACGTGGAATTTTTCTTAATCAGGCTAAATACACAATTGAGATTTTGAAAAAACATGGAATGGACAATTGTGACTCTGTTGGTACTCCAATGGTCACTTCACCAAAAATTGGCGCTGACCTATATGGGAAACCCATGGATCCGAAGAAATATCGGAGCATGATTGGTTCTCTCATGTACCTAACTGCAAGCCGACCAGATATTCATTTTGCTGTTTGCTTACTTGCACGGTTTCAGGCAAGGCCTACCGAACTTCACCTCCAAGAGGTTAAACGGATCTTTCGATACCTTCGAAGAACCATTAACATGGGACTTTGGTATCTGAAGGATTCGGAGTTTACACTAATTGCCTTTTCAGATGCCGATCATGCTGGATGCCAAGTTACAACGAAAAGTACATCAGGCGGAGCGCAATTTCTGGGAGAAAAGCTAGTAGGTTGGTCGTCAAGAAAACAAGATTGCACTGCTTTATCAACAGCAGAAGCCGAGTATGTGTCTCTATCTGCGTGTTGTGCTCAAGTCCTTTGGATGAGAACACAACTCACAGATTATGGTTTCTCTTTCAACCGCATACCTTTGTATTGCGATTCAAAAAGTGCCATAGCCATCTCGTGCAACCCAGTGCAACACTCGAAGACCAAGCATATTAGAGTCCGCTACCACTTCATAAAAGAGCACGTTGAAGAGGGTACTGTTGAATTGTTTTTCGTGAAGACAGATTACCAGCTCGCCGATCTATTTACTAAAGCCCTCCCAAAAGAGCGGTTTGAAAACTTAGTTCGTCGAATTGGAATGCGAAGCCTAACTCCCGAAGAGTTAGAAAGTCTTCTCGAATCTTCTTGATTTATATCAAAAAGCTTCGCATGTAAATATTTTTGTAAATATATACTTGTTAAAATCTATACTGTAAATATAGAAAAATTTCTAAAAGACATAAAAAATATAAAACTCCAAAATCCAAAAATATTCTTCTCACGACATGTCTCTCGTATAATCAATATTCTATACGTACTTAGAAATTTCATTCAACAATGATACGGGTATTTACAGATGCTTGAGCGAGAGTTATTTTTTATGATTTTCTAAAACATGTCGTTTCTCAAATTTCTTCATTATGGCTTTCGTGCATTTCAGTACGGAACCCGTTCTTAAACGTGAAATCTTTTAAATGTAGCTCGGGTATGCCGGAAAAGGTTTCAAATAAAGACTACATTGAATGACTTCTGATTATTTCTGATCAGAACTCGCAATGTTAATGGCGAAAAGCTAAAACCCGTGAGCACTTAATCAAAATTGTTTCAAAAGATTTTTCAAAGTCTTTTTATAAATTTTGTGCTCACAAAAACTCCCTCAAAGACCTCTAAATACTTTTAAACTCAAAAGTTTAATCATTTGCTCTAATAAAGGGGGAGTATAAAAAGAAAAATGTTCCATTTTTCATGCTAAAATCAGTCCGTCTCTCCACAAAAAGTTTCATTTTAATCTACTGTTTTCAAAAATACCATTTCATGCTATTTTTGAGGGGGAGATTAGGTGTTTATTATAAATATGGGGGAGAGGACGTGATTAAAATGTGATCTAAAAGAAGTTTTATCATTTGAATCTCAAAACGAGTTCTTCAAAAAGACTCAGCATGAACCCTCAAATTGACGAAACTAAATGTCCGCTCTCGAAAAGACATGTCCTGGACGGGTAATAATTTCAAGCTGGTTTACCAGTGATGTAAGCGTGTCTCGCAAAGGACTTGTCTGAGTAGAATGTACCAATTCGAGAGATGATCATTGAATATGACCAGGACGGGTAATAACTTCAAGCTAGTCTAACTAGTGATGTAAGCGTGTCTCGCGAAGGTCGTGTTCATTGAAAGTCGATCATTTCAAATGTGCGAACTCTACCCAACATGTGCAATTTATTTCAAAAATGCATGAGCACATGTGAAGGGGGAGTGTTTCAAAAATGTAAAACTCTCGATGTGTTAACAAAATGTGTTTTCTCATAAACATGTTAAGAGATTTTCACAAGGTTTAATGGCATGTGACAAATAATCTAGGATAATCATAGAGTAATAAGGTGATTATGGTTAGGTTATGTCCAATGATCCGCCAGAACCGGAGGGATCTACCCAAGGACAATTTCAATAGCTTAGCATTAGAAGTCCTTAGGTAAGATTGAAAAAAGGAGTATAATGAGAAAGGAGAAAGAAGGGGTTGAAGAATGAAAAAGAAAAGTTTTTGTAAGGGTGAAAAGAAATAGCCCTCCATGAAAACTTAGGACTGAAACCGGGTCAATACATCTGCTATCGGTACTCACCAAGGTGATACTGGTATTGAAGACAAGACTTCATGGACCCAGTGACGCACTGCACCACCCCTCCTATCCACTCAGATATCTCTTAAAAGATATTTGTTTCATTTTCTCACGGAGAACACTACATAATCTATCGACCTCTCATTCCGAGATGTGTTGATATTGAAAAGGTGGCACTCTGCTCCATGCCTCCGATGACTAAAACCAAAACGCACATTATTGAGTCTAGAGACATGAGATTCATCAAAGATCTCTTAGGAACACTTCCTATGCAATACACTTGTGTTCACTCAAAAGGATACAAGTTGTATGAGTCTTAATGAGATCCAAGGATCTTGCCTCACGACATGATGGCCGCTGGACGATTTATTGCTAACTGTCTTATGCAGGTACCGACGAAAGTTCATCCACCATCATCATCTACAACAACGACACATCCGGACAGAAGAAGTAGATCAAGGCAGGATCGACCAGAAAACGATACTTTAAAGATCACAGTGCATGAAGGAACATTGAACGAAGTATATTATACATTGACACACGAAGTTCAAGACATCAAATGCAAAAGACCATTCACGGGAGTATCATTGAAATGACCATCCCTTAGGGGGAGATTGTTAGCAATTAAATTAGTTAATTGCAAAAGTGATGGTCATTGTTTTATGTAAAACTTTTGTGTCAAGTGTAATATGTACTAAGTAGAGTGGGCTTGTAGCATTAGAGTTAGAAGTGCAAAGTGTATAAGTGTAGTGCAAATACAAAGCCCACACAAGGTCCATTTAAAGCCCATCCAAAGGCCCACTTTGGATTGGCTGTGTATTATATTTACCACACACACACACTCTGCATAATGGGGTGTGTCTCATTTTTCAAACATAACAGAGAAGAGTGTGTGTGTGTCCAAAGTACCACAAAAGTCTCGGTTTGTTTATCCTCCAAAGATTAATAAACATTTGATTGGAAATCATCATATGATCCACCACATCTCTTGTTCTTAATGTATATGTTTGTGACCTTCATTGTGTTTGTGTTTGTGTGAAGAAGAAGGTAGTGTTTTAGTGTTACAGAATAGAATACAACAAAACCATAAAAATGAATATAACATACAACGTATGCAAAAGCTTGTATTTTAAAGAACTCCCTCAAGTTGTACTTGAATATATTCATTACAGCTTGAATGCTCAATATGTTTGGAATTTAAATAGCATGTAACACATCTAGATAAATAAACACATCAAGAGTACACATAGCGGAAGCAAGATCATATTTAACACATATAATGAATTACCGAAAAGTAAATAAGTTACGTATCGTTTGTTCTTCTCTTCTCTTCTAATCACAAGATCAACAAATAGGATTAGCGTGGAAGCCCTTACCGTTTTGTTCCACAATCCAAGAATTACTATAGTGAGTAATTACCGAACTCTTGTACACACGTACTATAACCGATCAAGCAATGATGCTAGTGATTAGACACAATTAAAACCAAAACAAATTTTGCTACATAAAAAATCTTTGGATCGACACAATTAAATTGTGTTCGACCGGTTTTATGATTAAAGGAGAGAAAACACAAACTTAGGGTTATAGCAATGCACAAGGTGAGAAAACAATGACCCATAGGTTTGTATTTATAGTGAATGGGTAGCTTGTGTAGAAATCTAGTCGATTAGGGTTTCTCAACCCTTTGGGCCGATCGGTTCCCAACTCCATGAGGTGTTCTAGATCCTTCCTAATCCCCTTTTTCACTAATAGTCCTTTAACTATTAACTTAACGGTCGTTAGTCAACACTGTTAGTTTACATAACGTTCGTTATGTATCATTTCGTGTCCAAATAATTAATACATATAATAAATACATATATTAATTATTTACTTGATCATCATACGTAAAGTGTGCAATCCCTCGGTCCCGTGTTCGAATCTAGACATACACGTTAATATTTTTCCATTTAACTCTAACAGCTCCCACTTGGAAATCTATTAAAAGTGTAATGACATTGGTTAGCGTCTAGCAACACGCCAATGCCCCTAGAATAACTCGGGTGTGTGGTCTCCTGGAAAAACAACTTGATGATAATTTTAATCATCATACTTATCCTTTTGTTTCTAATACTACATTAATAAAGATATGGATCTTAGTCATTCTTTATTAATATTCTGTTTCTCGTTATTTATGATTCAATAAGATTACCATATCTTCTGAACTAGTCAGGGGAGATCATGGGTGTGGCCACACAAAAATCTTATTAATCCCACGAGGGCCCCAGCAGTATTAAACTTCAAATAAATTTGAAGGAACAAATCCCATTTTGACTACGAGCATAACTCATACACTTTGCAACACTTCCGAAAACAATCCTTATAGCTACCAGTTACGTATAGCGTTAAATTGAGTCACAGAAATGCACTACATGTATGAACGATTATCTGGTATCTCAAGTCTGAGGATAAATATATACATGATTTACTTAATGACAAGATCCATAAAGTAAACTCATGAAGTCGGGATAAGTCCTATATTCAAATCCTTGAATATCATGTGATATTGGCATCTCAACCTTCAAGTACATTCTACCAATCCTCACATTTGGCTTTATTTAATGATATTCCCATATCATTAATCGACAATGGACAATTTAGAATATATATACATATATTCAAGGATATAAACATGCAAATATAGGATATATTATTAAGATAATGATAAATAAACATAACACCGTATTTTATTTCATTAAAATAATAACTGTTTTACAACATCCCATTATCCAAATACTAATCACAGATTTGCATGAAACTATCAGCTAAACGAAGTCCCATACCCTCTGAAAGTTCTTTAAGCTTTCCACCAGGTAGAGCTTTCGTTAATGGATCTGCTAAGTTGTCATCTGTGTGAACTTTGAGTAATTCGATCTCGCCTATCTCCACTTGTTCTCTAACATAGTGGTACTTGATCGGGAAATGTCTGGTGCCCTTCATAATTCCAGGCTCATTGGCAAATGCAATTGCGGCTGAGTTGTCACAATAAATTTTTATAGGTCTTTCGATTGAGGGCATAACTCCAAGCCCCTTAACGAATTTCCTAATCCAGACTGCTTCCATTGCTGCTTTTGAGGCAGCAATATACTCACTTTCTGTTGCAGACATTGCTATAGTACTCTGCTTCTTGCTCTTCCAATCCACATCACCTCCATTGATGACAAAGACATATCCCGTTTGAGACTTCGTATCATCTTTATCACACTTCCATGATGCATCGCAGTAACCTGTAACACACAGTTCTGCTTCTGGATTTCCCCCGTACACTAAAAACATATCTCTCGTAGATCTCAAATACTTGAGAATATGTTTCACAGCAGTCCAGTGGAGTTCACCTGGATTTTGCTGATAACGACTGGTAATGTTTTGAGCAAATGCCACATCGGGCCTTGTACATCGAACCGCATACATAATCGATCCCACAGCCGAAGCATAAGGGATTCTCTTCATGCGTTCCACCGCTGCAGGTGTTGAAGCACAAGCTTTGCTACTCAAGCCATGTTCTACTTGCATTGGCAAAAATCCCTTCTTGGAATTTTGCATATTGAATCTCTTCAATATCTTGTCAATGTAAGCACTTTGGCTTAAACCAATTAACCGCCTAGATTTGTGTCGATAGATCTTGATTCCTAGAATGTATGTTGCATCTTCTAGATCTTTCATGGAAAAACACTTCTCAAGATAGGCTTTCACCTCATGTAAACTTGGAATGTTTTTACCCATGATCAATATGTCATCAACATATAGAACTAGGAAAATAACATCACTCCCACTAGCTTTGTTGTATACACACGGCTCATCAAGATTTTGAGTAAATCCAAATCTTTTGATTTCCTCATCAAATCTTTTATTCCATTGACGTGATGCCTGCTTCAATCCATAAATGGATCTTTGCAGCTTGCATACACGGTTAGGGAATTTTGGATTCACAAACCCCTCAGGCTGCGCCATATAGATGTCTTCATCTAGGCGACCATTCAAGAAGGCGGTTTTGACATCCATCTGCCAAATCTCATAGTCATAGTGTGCAGCTATGGCTATAAGAATCCTAATAGCTCTAATGTCAGCTACAGGAGAAAAGGTCTCCTCATAGTCAACACCATATGTTTGGGTAAAGCCTTTAGCCACCAAACGAGCTTTATAGGTGTGTACGTTGCCATCCATGTCTGTTTTCTTTTTGAAGAGCCACTTACTCCCAACAACCTTAGCATTGGGAGGAAGGTCTACTTCAATCCAGACTTCATTGTCTATCATGGATTGCATCTCCCCATTCATAGAAACCTGCCATTTATCCTTCTCAGGACTATTAATGGCAGCCCTATAACTAGTAGGTTCATCAAGATCCCCTAGTATAGTTTCCTCGCACTCTACGTTTAAACATAGACGTTCAGGAGCTTTTACAGATCTTGAGGATCTGCGAATGGGAACCACTTCAACTTCAGGTGGAGGACCTAAACTTTCAGGTTCCACAGGAAGTGTGCTAGTGTTCTCAGAAGGTGAAGTATCTTCATGATCACTTTCAAGATCATATTCCCTCCCACTGAATTCTTGAGATATTAGATTCTCCTCAAGGAATTCTCCATACCTAGCCACAATGACTTTATTCTCAGGTGGGAAGTAAAAGTAGTAACCCCTTGTTTCCTTAGGGTATCCTACGAAGATACACTTAACAGATCTTTGTTAGAGTTTATCAGGTGAGTCACGTTTAACAAACGCCTCACAACCCCAGACCTTTAAGTAAGACAATTTGGGAGCCTTTTCAGTCCATAATTCATATGGAGTCTTATCAACCTTCTTAGTTGGAACCATATTCAATATGCGAACAACACTTTCAAGAGCATAGTCCCAAAAGGATAAGGGAAGAGTTGTTAGATTAAACATAGATCGTACCATATCTAACAATGTACGATTTCTCCTTTCAGATACACCATTTTGCTGTGGAGTATAAGGAGATGTGAGTTGCTGAACAATGCCACACTCAGCTAGATAATCTTTAAACTCTTGGCTTAAATATTCACCACCACGATCGGATCGAAGAGCCTTAATCTTCTTACCGAGTTGTAATTCTACTTCACTTTTAAAAACCTTAAATGTCTCAAAGACTTCATGTTTGTGTTTAAGTAAATAAACACAACCATAACGACTATAGTCAACCGTGAAGGTTATGAAGTAGGTAGCACCCCGTTTTGACACATGTCTAAGTGGACCACACACATCAGTGTGTATCAATCCAAGTAGATCTGAAGCCTTTTCCATATTGCTATGAAAAGGTTTCTTCATCATCTTCCCAGATATGCAAGATTCGCATTTATCAACTGGATCATCATTGATATTTTGCAAAAGCCCATCGTGTTGCAACTTTTCCATGCGTTTCTTTCCTATATGAGCAATACGACAGTGCCAAAGATAAGACAAATCCAAGTTAGACTTGATTCTCTTATTGCCAATGCTATACACAGAATTATTTCCATTGGATACATGATTTTTCATGTCTATTTCAAACACACCATTTAATGGAATTGCATTAAAGTAAAAAACAGAATTTAAAGAAACCAAAATTCCATTGTTATTAAATGTGTGATCAAAACCATTATCCAACAATAAAAAAAACTGAAACAACACCCCTAACAATAGAGGGTGCATAATGACAATTGTTCAATACTAGAATTAACCCTGAAGGTAAAACTAAATCAAATGTCCCTATGGCTTCAACTGCTGCACGTATGCCATTGCCCACGTACAAGTAGCATTCCCCATAGTTTAGCTTCTTTGCTCCTCTAAGCCCCTGCGATGTATTACAAATGTGAGTACCACATCCTGTATCATATATCCAGGCATTTTGCTTACGAGGAAAAGAAAATAATTCAACCATAAAAATACCTGAAGGTGCTCGCTCCAATTGCAGCCTTGGCATTTTTATTCTTGCGACACTCCTCAAGCAACAATGGACAGTCCCTCTTCCAATGTCCAGGAGTGTGGCAGTGGTGACAAGTAGCCGTATCTTTCTTGGGATAATCCTTCTTCACAGGAGGATTCTGTTTCTTAGGCTTCTGCTGATGGATCACAACCTGTTTTCCTTTGTCAGCTTTACCTTTGCCCTTCTTGTTCACATTTTGCGGTTTACTGGGCTTAGTGATCCTACCACCTCTTATTGCCATCACAGCAGGTGTAGGTGCCTTCTTTGAGAGTCCTTTCTCATAGTCAATAAGCATTGCATGCAAATCACTTATTGTCTTCCCCGTGCAATGCATATTGAAGTTGCGCACAAACTCACCATACAACTCCTCATTGAGGGATCGATTGATGAGGCCAACTTGTACATCTTGCACGTACCCGCATCCGAGTGTGTCCAATTGGTCCAGATATCCTTTCATCTCTAATACATGGGCACTCATGGGTTTAGTTACATCCTGCTTACACTTGGCCAGAGAATCCAATAGATCATATAACTCTGCCATAGGTGGTTTTTCAAACATTCGTTTGAGCTCATTTATCATGTCCATCGGGCCATAATTCTCAAATTGCTTTTGCAATTGAGTATCCATCCCCGATAGCATGAGGCAAGCCACATCATTGTGCTTGTCATAAGCATTGTTGAACTCTTCAAGTTCAACATTTGTTGTAGTAGCAGCAGGAGGAGCAACAGGAAGAGGCTCACTAAGATATTCATAACGTTTGGCCATTCTAAGAACAATCCTTAAAGAACGGTACCAATCGTTGAAATTTTTAGTCCCAGTCAACTTCTCTCTTTCAATCATCTGTTTGAAAGCAGAGCTCATGTTTGACATGTTAGTGTTGTCGGGTTGGGCCATTTCTACAGAAAAAGTTCAAAAGTTAGTACTTTCGATAATTAATGTTTTCAAGAAAATTAAACACCCATGGTAAATAAACATTTAACCATTTAATTTTCACTGAAAAATTAGGATCCAAATTGACGTCGTTTCATTACATCAGCTGAGGCTGCTAGCAATGAAAGTACTCAATAAGGTAGAGCTACACTCAATTGCCAATATCCAATTGCAATTCCTAGAGTCATGGGACTTACATATTTTGCCAACATCAGTTGCAAATGTAAGCATGTTTCATCCCCAAATCTTTATGCCTTGACGCCGTTTCATCACATCAGCTGAGGCTGCTAGTGATGAAAGTGCTCAATTAAGTTAACCAATTTAGAAACATGTAAATTGACGTCATTTCATCACATCAGCTAAGGCTGCTAGCAATGAAAGTGCTCAATTTACCCTTTGATTACCATTCTTTGAATCATTACATCAGCTGAGGCTGCTAGCAATGATAGAATGTAATCTCAGGTGTTTCCGTATTAATTGGATGGCATATAACTTAAATTTTAAGGGTATTTTATTTTTGATGTGAATCAAAAAATATGTACAAGATGTCATGCATTCATCTTGTATCATATGTTTTCTACAAAAACCATTTACTCATTCGCAGCTTAAAATCAACAAAATTTTAATTGATGGCGTTGAGAAACTTACAACATTGCCTTAAGATGCTTCGTACTTTTTCATGGTGTACTTGGTAAGTCTAATATTGACGCACAGGCGAGCGGAGAGGCAAACGTCCGCCCAAAGGCTAATTAAAAACGCGCCCCTTTCGGATGACAATTTAATGTCAAGCCTCCTTATACCCACTTTATAGTTTGTCAATATTAGGTCCGCCGCTTCGACCACTTTTGTACAGTCGCATCAATCAATTAAAAACTTTAAGATTTAAAGCTTAAAACATTTATGTAGTAAATTATTAAATTGCTAGTCTCGCCTGGGAGCAAATTACCGTGCGAAGCGAACCACTATCGGCACATAAGACTTGGCAATAAATAATTTACCACAAAGGTTTCATAGTTATTAGGTTCATTTATTTTTATTCAAAAAATTACCCTCTTTGATGTTTACAATCCATCATAATTAAAACACAAAGATCAAGTAATTAAAAAAATAAACAAACACTTAATAACACATATATGATCATAACAATATCATATAGCCACATGCAAACCTTTTGATAAACCCTATTAATAATCTCTATGTGAATATTAATGTATATAATTACTCAAACTCCCATTGATTTTCGAGCTCATTGTGCCCAATGGACCACAGACGCCAAATAATTTGGCCGCGTAAGTTTTAATAATTAAATACCACACAGCACATAACTGATTAATTAATATATTTAATTAAGGTCTTCCCTAATTTTAGATTTATCTTAAAAACATGTAGCAAATAAACAAACCCTAATCCATAATTCCTTGCATGAAGAATTATGGATCAATCAGGAACGTAACCCTAATTACTCAAATAAACACATAGCACAACATGTTCTTAATTTAGGGTTACAAACTAATTAATTAGTTAAAATAGGGTCGAAACCCTAACCCTAAATTCTATTCGATTTTTATTAGAATGTTTTCTACAAAAACAAACCCTAAAAAAATAAAATCGACCAACATGTGTATATAAATCTAGATTTGAATTTTATTATGCATTTAGGTAATATCATTAACATGTTAAATTGGCTCATGATGCCACTGTTGGAATTTAAATAGCATGTAACACATCTAGATAAATAAGCACATCAAGAGTATACATAGCGGAAGCAAGATCGTATTTAACACATATAATGAATTACCGAAAAGTAAATAAGTTACGTACCGTTTGTTCTTCTCTTCTCTTCTAATTACAAGATCAACAAATAGGATTAGTGATTTGTCGTTTTTATTCCAAAGGAAATGCAACGGATGTATTTCCCCGGGTCGTAGTCCCAACGAAGGTTGAATTCGAGTTTTCGTAACGGTGTCGAATATGTGAAGTGAATGGTGTAAAAAGAGTGATGATTGGTGATTTTACACTACGAACAATGAAATTATAAATGAAAACTACTACTTAAGCTAAGGGTACAATTATTCTAAGCTCACTATTCTAAAAACGCAATTTGGAATTTTAAAACGTACTTAACGAATTTTAAAAACGTAAATAAAAGTGAATTTCTAAAATTTAAGACCTAAAAATATAAACTTATGTTTCCTAAACTCTAATTATTAAAAGAAAAAAAAATTATAAAAAAGAAAATTAATTTTTTTGACTCTTTATTTATTTTTTATGATTTAAAAAAACTAAAAGAAACTATTTAATTGATTTAAAAATAATAAATGACTTTGGAAAAATCTGGAAAATTCTGAGTAAATCTAAAATTAAGTTTTAAGTCTAGGAAAAATAAATTCAGAAAGTGACAAAACCCTAATAAGCAGTAACAGCCAATAAGCAGTTTGCAAATAAGCAAATCAGTACTAGAAAAAGGAAAAATTTCAGAGATCAACTAACACACTTAATCTAACTCAGATTAACTCAAATCATACAAATAAGCTCTGGATAAAAGCCAAATAAGCACTAAACAGCTTACTACTAAGGACAGAAAAGAGAGCTCAACTAGCCTACTTGCAGCACTAATTAAGCAGTCCTAATAAGCTGATAAGTTGAAACTTAAGGGGGCACTTTTCGCTTCATTAAAAAGCTAGATTGCACTACTGTCTACTCAGAAATACCAAAAGCCCCAATTTCTACAAGCCAATTGAACCCTAATTTAAGCCTAGATCAGATGGCTTGGGACATCAATTATCTGCAGATCTGCAATTATCAATCTGTAGCAGCAGAGTAGTAATGAAACCTTAATTTTTTTGCAAAACTAGTTGAAATCATATCAATTCATGGGAATTCACTTAACTCACTAAAACACACCTAATTATATCAAAAAGAAGCACCAAAGAGGCACAACTTATAGATAAGCTTGTAAAGGCAGTATAGCTTCTAAATAATGAACCTACTTACTCAAAACCTACAAAAGCTTCTAAACTTCTTATAAAGACCTACTAACAGCTTATCTCACCTATTTCAAGCATTCTTAAAGTACTCAAATAGGTAAATCTACAGTAACAAAGCTAGTTCACCCCTAACAACCACTTATCCAAACACCCCTTTAAATTCAACTTTAGCAATTTTACAGTAGAAACCGAAAGTTTAAGCTAAACTACTGATGGAACTATGATTACTAATACTACTTATCAACTAAAAAGCAATTTCTAATCTACAAAAGCACTTAAATAAGCAGTTTATTATAATAAGCTATTAAAAGCAACCTAATGAAACTTACAAGACACCCCTCAGCTAGAACATAGGGGTTTTCCAATGTAGCCTATCTTTAGATAGGCCAAATACATCCAAATCTTATTTGATCTATCAGAATAATCCTCAGTATCACCTCCAACAGCTTATTGTCCCTGAACAGTTGACTTTTTTTTTACTGTTGTTTGACTTTTTGGTATTTGAGTAGCAAATATGAAATAGACCTTAACAAAAGCTTATATTAAGCTACAAAGCTGATATAAGCTCAACAAATTCAGAAATCAGCTTATTGAAGCTGGGGTTTAAAATTATTTTTGGATTTTTTTGAATTATTTTCAATATTTTTGGACTTTTATGATTACTTGAACACTAAATGAAAAATGAGATTTAATATAACTAAAGAGATTATCAATAAACTACTGAACAAAAGTGAATAAGATGATTGAGATTATAAGCTAACAGAAATGAATTTTAGAAGACTTAAAACTAAATTTCATTAATCAAATATCAAAGTTACAAAAGGAAATTATAAAACTACAATTCTAAAAACATTTTAACAGCATAACTATACTAAAAACTACATACAAACTAATGAGAATCACCCCTCTATTTATAGCCGAGCAAGGAAGGATCTAGGAGGTGAGGCCTCAAGTGCCAAGCTGGCAATCCGTGGCAAATTTGTGCTAGTTTGATTCGATATCCACCCTCTGATCATCCTTGATCATCATCCTTTCATTGTAAGCCCTTGGATCAATTCCCATGAGGTGTTCGGTCCAATAGAAGCTTGCCACGTACCCCATTCGTGCGTATCTGCTCCTCTCTGACACTCTGGCACTTCTAGAAGCCCCATGATTGTTAAGTACCCTTAATTATAGTAATTTTGACGGGGTAATTTTTAGGGTTCTATGGGAACAGTACATTTTTCTGGGTAAAGATAAGAAAGGGAGGCGGGTAATAGATGTTTGACCGGTATTTATTATCTTTCGTTGACCGGGTTTAAGTGTTATGGATGGGTCGGGTTTTGGGTAAAGTTGGGTATCTGGGTCTGATAGTTGGGCTTGTGATTTGGGTTTATTTAATAAAAGAGGGTGATGGGCTTGTGATTTGTATTTGGGCTTTGGTTTTAGAATCGATTGGATTTGAATTAGTAATATGGATTTGGATAATAAATCCGGTTTTGGTGTAGTGTAGGATAAATGATTTTTGGTTAAGGTAAAGTATAAGGACTAAAGGTGTAATTTCTGAAAACTCCAGGGACTAATTTTGCCATTTTCCCAATTTCGATCCAAGGGCTTAATTTTGACATTTGATGAACTTTTGAGGATTGACTTAGTCTTTTTGCTCCTCGGCTTCGGCTTTAAACACTCTTCCAAATCTCGTACTCGTTTTCCCGATTTTTGCTTGATTTTGTCCTTTTTTCTCGATATCCGTTCCTGCACATAACAAACACAAATATCTTTGGCATTTTGGTTAGTTTTTGGTTGTTTTGGTCTTAATTTGGTAAATAAAAGGTATGTGAATAAGCACATACCAATTAGCGTGGAAGCCCTTACCGTTTTGTTCCACAATCCAAGAATTACTATAGTGAGTAATTACCGAACTCTTTGTACACACGTACTATAACCGATCAAGCAATGATGCTAGTGATTAGACACAATTAAAACCAAAAAAAATTTTGCTACACAAAAAATCTTTGGATCGACACAATTAAATTGTGTTCGACCGGTTTTATGATTAGAGGAGAGAAAACACAAACTTAGGGTTATAACAATGCACAAGGTGAGAAAAGAATGACCCATAGGTTTGTATTTATAGTGAATGGGTAGCTTAAGTAGAAAGCTAGTCGATTAGGGTTTCTCAACCCTTTGGACCGATCGGTTCCCACCTCCATGAGGTGTTCTAGATCCTTCCTAATCCCCTTTTTCACTAATAGTCCTTAAACTATTAACTTAACGGTCGTTAGTCAACACCGTTAGTTTATATAACGTTCGTTATGTATCATTTCGTGTCCAAATAATTAATACATACAATAAATACATATATTAATTATTTACTTGATCATCATACGTAAAGTGTGCAATCCCTCGGTCCCGTGTTCGAATCTAGACATACGCGTTAATATTTTTCCATTTAACTCTAACACAATAGTCATTACCACCAGCTAAGCACTGTCACAACTCGTAATTTCAGGTCATTTTCCAAACCCCGACAATTTACTATTCATGAGTTACTATTCATAAATCACTATTCACCGATCACTATTCATCATTTCACTATTCATCGTTTTTGAAGCCAGTTTGAGACTTTGAGAAGTCGCCAAAAATTTTACTATTCACATGACACTATTCATTCCCGGAGGGAAATCACTATTCATGGGCATCATTCATCATGTCGTAAACTAGGTTTACGAGTATTCAAATGCGCGTAACCAGTTAGGTTTAAATAAGTATTTATGCATCATCAGTAAGGACACATCATACAGACTAGGGCAGTCTGCATATCATCAGTAATATCAGTACCATATCAGTTCATGCATGTGTCTGTGTGATTTTCATTAACGTATGCTTAATTGTTTAATTAACGTTACCACTCAGTCATTTTTATCAACAGCAAACCCAAATACTCCAGACAATGATCCTAATACATTTTCAAGCTAATTATAGTGATATAGAGATTATATTATTACTTTACCCGGTGTTTTTAAATCAATTGTTACATTTTCCGTTAGGAGCTTATAACTCCGTCGGTTTACGAAATTTCAATCCGATTATCATTCTAACACCCGATTCTTGCAAGGAATATGATTTTACACATTTTACGACTTCGTCATATTTTATTTTTCATCGTCGCGATTTATTTCTAGTTAACTCGATACCCGATAACACCCAATGTACACACAAACTACACTAACTCTTGCAATAACTAGACAAGATCTTTAATTACCCATCCTTTCCCCATTTTTTCTCCATGTGCCACCCCCCCTTAGCCACCCTAAACCATCATCTTTTATGTTAGACAAGACCCCATTTAATGCTTGTGTTTCTATGTCTTTTGATTTAATTTACATAACATGTTTCCTACACAACTTCACTAGCAAAACAAAGATCAAAACTCTCTTCCTCTCCACTCCATACCTACGGCACAACCAAGAACACCACAATAAATCCACCAATTTTCAAGTTCAAGTATGAATCTTACTCCATTTGCTATCCTAGTTAAGGTCTTGTGATCAAAACCTTAAGTTATTGCACCTTTCTCATCAAATCACTCCAAGATTCTAAGTAAACTTCAAGAACATCATTTTGATCTTTTCATACTTTCATTTACTTCATATGATCATGTATTTTCAAGGTTATACTAGTTACTTTTGCAAGTTACTTATGTTTTGATACCATTTTGTTTATAAACTATCACAAACACTAGATCTATAAGTTTCACTAATAATCACATGAGATCCACCAAGATTAGTGATGTTTAGGACCCCATGACACCCTAAGAAGGTGTATGGTAGGATTTGCGAACTTGTGGAGTTGATTTGAGGTGGTATCATCAAGATTAGAACCATAGAAATGAGTTTTTAAAACATATATATACCTACTGTCCAAAATCGTGTAAACTGGAAAACTCAGTAATTTTTGGTATATTTTGGACTTCATATTCAGAAATTTCTTTCAAAAACGAAACCGTGGCAGCAAGAATCACTAAAAACCGACATATAACGAAGGAGATATGATTTTTCGAAGATAGGCGACGAAAACTAATTTTCTGAAAATAAGCGTGCTGTTAGCCGAACTTTAAAGGACCAAACGAGGCGTTAAACGTGATCTAGGAGAGCCGAGCTACTGAGATTATGTTAGTTCATGTTATGACGAATCCGTGGATACCAAGAACGTAGAAAACGAGCTTATAACGACCGAGATATACACGTTCAAAGCCGACGAACTCTATTCTATTTTGACAGCCCTAATAGAAAGTATTTTTCTAAGTATATAAGTTAACATTTTTACAAGTCATTACATTGATAGCCGGTTTTCTATCTATTCAAGACGCGTATGATCAAAAGTCCAATAACACGACACGAAAAACTTGTAACAATGTTTTATTTTCAAGGACGTCAAATTCATTCACAAACACTTAACGTGCACTAATTCGCGACTAGTTTTGCGATGCCGTTTTGGATATAATTTCACAAGTTATGAAAAGTATTGTTTTGTGACGAAAACATTATATTTGCCAATAGAACACCGAACAAGGATCATGGAGTGTAGTTTTAACATATTTACGCGAAATGTGGTTTATAACTTAACAAGACGTCAAAATGTATTTTTCGACGATAAACATTGTTTTCAAAACTTTCGAGTGGTATCGATAACATACGTGTTTGCATGAGTAACTGATGAAGCGAAAAGTGTACCGCTTTTAAGGGGTCATTTAAGCCCTAAATCGTATTTATTTGATCAAATATTGCCCTAAATCGTTCCTTTTGTCATTTTAGGTACTTTTGAGAAGAAATCTGGAAAAGGAAGCATTTTGGACGTTTTTGGAGCATAAAAGTGAAGAAAACGACAAAGTCTTAAAAATCGGCTGAAAGTTACCTTTGACGGCGTCAGGATTATCCCTGGACGGCGTCATGGCTTGGCAAAAGTGGTGGATGTGAAATTTACTCATGATAAGCCAGAGAAATTGCATGGAAATTCTGACGGCGTCACCGTTTAATTTGATCAAGGTCGTCACGTTATAATTCAAAGAGGGACGGCGTCACGTTCATAGTCTGACGGCGTCAAGCCTTGATAAGCCAGAACGGATTTTGGAGAGCTAAAGAGGGACGGCGTCAAGAAGGTCATCCGAGAACCCTAAAAGCGGCGAGGTGACGGCGTCACACTCCATAACGTGACGCCGTCAGATCCAAAAATCTATATATAGTTTTGCAATTCTTTGTCATTAGTGTGGAACTTATTGGGAAACTTTGTGTGTGAAAACCCTAGGACGAATTTGGCAGCTCTTTCAAGGCTTTTTGCCTTGAGATCTTCCATGTTACATTGAAGATAAGTTATCAATTAATCATTCAATATGTCTATGTGTTGTTTGATTCTATCTTATTCTTGTCTTTTGTTTAACATGTTAGGCTAGATTTATCTTGTGTTTGCTTAGATCTAATGAAACCTAGCTATTGATTATTGGTTATTAGTGTGTTGTTAGTTGTATTGGATGATTGTTCATCTATGTTAGGCTTAAGAAAACTGGCTAACTTCCTATTCGGTAACTTGCTTGAACGTCTTAAGAAACATGAACCAATGCGTACTAAAGGTTTTTATGGTTGTATTTAATGCACAAGCGAATTCTAGTGATCCCATGTTAGGAGCTTCCTAGCCGGCTCGACATAGGAGTGAAGTAGGAGCTTGTAGAGTTGGGGAAGTACGTACGCCACCCCACGAATGGTATTAAGGAATACACCCGTCATCCACACAACTAATACACACTAATCAACCGGTAAAAGATAGTTAGGGAGTAAGGAAATCTAAGTAAACACATTTCCCTCCACATAAGTTTTCACCAACATTTTCATTTTTGTTATTTTATTTTATTTGCATTCGTAGTAATTTGGGTTAGTTGACTAGAAACTAATTCCGCCCACTCTTTCAAACCCGAGATTTTACTTGCTTTCATAAAAAATATAAAAACATAAAAAAGAATCTTCCCTCACCCTCAGACCTATTAGAGTAATTTTTCATACCTAACGAACACTATTCCCTGTGGAGAACAATCAATCCCCGGTACTTACCACTACACTATACTACATCGGTCAGGTACACTGCCTGGTGGGGTTGTAAGCCTCTTGAGATCCCTCGAGAGGTAAAACCTGTTGTAAGGTTGCAAAACCACGCATCAAGTTTTTGGCGCCGCTGCCGGGGAATAGTTATTGTTTGGGTTGAATTTTTATTTTATAGGTCTACTCACTAGATTCCTTTCTAGTGAGATTTTTATTTTCTTTTTCTAGGTTTTCTTTAGTCTATCTATTTTCTTCGTTTCTTTGTTCGTAACCATTACCATTCGACATCATGGAAGATGGTAATATCCTTAATCCCAACAACCCACCACCACAACAACAACCACCACCTCCTAGAGCCCGTACTTTAGGAGAGTACTCCCGTCCTAGCCACCATGGCTATCGAAACACCATTGAGCTCACTCAAGGAGCCAATGTCACACCCTTGCGATCCGACACCATCCGGTTGGTGCAAAGCGGATGCGCATTCCATGGACTTCGTTCCGAAGATCCTAATCAACATCTCAAGGACTTTCTCAAAATTGTTGATTCTATAGACCTTGATGTTGCCACTCGAGAGACGACCCGATTGCGTCTCTTTCAATTCTCTCTGCGGGACCAAGCTAGTCAATGGCTAGAGCGTCAACCCGCAGGATCCATCACCTCTTGGGATGATCTCACTACTCGTTTCCTTGCTCAGTTTTTCCCACCGGGAAGAACTACCAAGCTAAGGAATGATATCTTGATGTTCCAACAACGTCAAGGCGAAACCCTCTACGAGGCATGGACTCGATTCAAGGACTTACTCCAAAAAGTCCCTCACCATGGCATAGAACTTTGGCTCCAAGTCCAAATCTTCTATGACCATATCAATCTCTCCACGAGGCAAACCATTGACCAATCGGCCGGTGGTAAGCTACGTGATCTAAGTGCGGAACAATCATGGGCTCTCCTAGAGGATCTTGCTCTTTATGACAACGAAAGTTGGAGTGATCCCCGTGATTTGAATAAAACGGTCAAGGCAATATCTTTGCCTTCGAACAATTCAAGCACTTCCGACCGTAGGATCATAGAACTTGAAGACCAAGTCAAGTTTCTCATGAAATCCTACGAGGCTCCTAAACCTTCAAGCCAAGTGAACAAAATCACTTCTTCATGTGAATTATGTAGTGGTCCCCACGACACTCGTGATTGCATGGAACTCCCCGAACAAGCTTTTGTGGACTACGCATCCTCACGTACCGACGGAGCGGGAGACAAGTGGTACACTTTCAAACCCGAGCCAAACCATTACGGTGATTCATACAACCCCTCATGGAAAAATCACCCGAACCTTAGGTGGAAACAAAACCAAAACGCACAACAAACCAATTCTTCCAACCCACCTAATCGTTTCCAATCAAGCGGTTCCAACTCGAACCGTACTTTCAACAACAATCCTTCCGGCAATGGTAGTACCAATAACTTTGAAGGATTGATGTCCCAATTTATGGCATCTCAAGAAGCTCGGATAGCTAGATTCGAATCCGAATTCAATCAACAACAAACGGAGATGACCAATAAAATTGACAACTTGTTGAAAGCTCTCAATAACCAAGTGTTATCACCTCCACATAAGGACGCTAGGAACACAAATAGCGGACCCCAAGTAAAAGACCCCTCTTCATCCAAACACGTCCACTTTGTCAACATTGTCACTATTAAACCAATTGAAAGGAATGAGGATAATAGTGAACCTAAGGATGAGGATAAGAAAGTCGAGGTTGATAAGGAAGTTAAGACAAGTGCGATTGAAGAAGTAGATGATGATAAGGACTACTTCAATAGGCTACCCACTAAGGAAGAGCGCGCATATCATACAAACTTATTCGATGACCCCGAGACACCATACTTCCTAGGTAGACCAATTATAGAAATAGGCGACCCTTCTAATCTCAACATACCATGCAACATCGGACATTTGCATGTGTGGAAAGCCTACATCGACCTTAGATCACCCATAAACATCATGACTAGAGCCCACTACAACTTGATAATGAAAAATCAACTTGGGTATAGGATGTTTCCTGACAAGGGATGGAGGAGTAACTTCACGGGAAGAGTTAAGGGATTACCGGTTTATGTAGGAAACTTCACTTATGTCACCGACTTTGTAATTGTAGAAGATATCCGTCCAATAGTCGATGCATCCTTAACTCAAGTGGTTTTTGGAAAACCATTTGTTGAGGTCTCTAGAATGACTTATGAACCTTCCTTAGGGATAGTTAGATTTAAGGATGAGACCGATGAGGTAAACTACCAAATGCCATATAAGATAGAACAATTCCAACACTTGTCAAATGTTGAGAAGGAGCTCAAGCAAGCGGTTTACTATAGGAATGATGAGGATAGAAATAAAGGAGTAGACTATGTTATGGAAAGGATATTCGGTTTCTACAAGGATTGTTTGAAATTGGGACCGGAATATAAAACCGGGAATGAAAATGGCCTAGGAACCGTGACCAATGATGGAATCACGTAATGTACGTGACTTTGAGTCTAGCTACAAGACTCGTTAATAAAGAAAAGCGCTTCTTGGGAGGCAACCCAAGCTTTATTTGCTTTGTGTGTTTATTTATTTGTTTGTTTGATTTTATTTGTTTCCGTATGTGTGTTTAAATTTTATTATTATTGATTCATGTTCAAAAGTAATTTGTGAAAATGCTTTATTTTGTTTTTAACTTCGTCTTAACTACATATAAAGGTATTTTGCAAAAGTTAAGTGTAAGGGAAATCTAAATCGGTTTATTAGAACACAAATGAACATGAATCATAATAATAATAAATTAACATACATATTAGTATTTGTTTGAGTCAAATGCTTGTATCGAGTCATAATGATGTTTTGCAGGATTTCCAGGAAGTAAGGTATAGGTTTTTCCAAAAATTTTCCGGAAACGTAACATGAGAATTCTGTCAGATCATTTCTGACGGCGTCAGGCTTTACAACCTGACGGCGTCAGGCTTTACAACCTGACGGCGTCAGGTTTAATTTTCTGAAAATTTTTGAAAGTTTTGTTTTCATAAAAAGTTTTTATTAAATCTATAACTTATAATCTCCAGGAATCTGCAAAATTATCATTCCACAAGCATTATATCCTTATATATAGATTTATCCCGCCGATGTTATGCAGGTTTTCGTGTTTGTTTTCTCAGGTTTAACAGGTTATTTTGGACAAGGAAATGTTTTTGGATCAAGCTTATGGCGATGCATTAGTCATGGAGCTTCAACATTATCTTGGAAGAAGATCTAACCGTGTTACTTCATTATCCACCGAGCGAATCAGGGGAGTATTTGATTTCATTCTTTTACTTTATGCTTTTACATCTTGTTATTTGAACATTGGGGACAATGTTCATCTTAAGTATAAGGGGGGGTAAAAATACGATTTTTAGAGAATACAATTGCGCTTGATTTTTGTTTGTTTAATAGTGGATGTGTAATAAAACTGAGATAAATACCTGTTAGGGTAATTTTAGTGCCAAATTTAAAATTTTTTACAACATATAGGAGTGAAACTTTGATCTTAATGAGCGTCTCACGGATAGGAGTTATATGACTAGCGCAAAAACCGTACCACTAAAAAATTTTTCCACCCCAAATATGTGAGGTTCGCCCCTAGAATTGGTAGGAAAAGCATTATGCTATGATGTGTGTACCGGTAGCACTTAGATTCTAGAACTTGCGTTAGGACCATTCCGAGGCCACAAGTGAGACTACATTCGTGTAGTTAGATTTACTACATGATAAGAGGCATTAGGATTAACCCATTGTTTTACACCTGTGTTTTTGTTATAATTACATTGGCTACATTGGTCAAGTAATTCTCCCACACCCTTTGCGTTGTACTCATTTTTAGTACACGATACCCCTAGTACACCCCTCAGAGCCTATCTTTTCGTTTCGACCTTTAAGCATTTTACTTAAAGGAAGAATTTGTTACACCCCACTAAAATGTACACCCAAATCGCCTTAGCCTACCTTGTATGCACTTATCTTTAGTGCATTATTGTGACAACATTTGTTTAAACCCAAGTTAATTATCTAGTTGATTACATGGTTGCTAAGTCGAGTCATATCTTTGTACATATTGTTTTGGGACGATTGGGACTCATGGGTAAAGTACTAGTGTAATAGAGTAATGGGGAAGAACATCATTTATTACCCCCATATGTGCTAAATATTTTAAAAGTACTCAAAGTGTTTTGATTATCTTAATTCGAGTCATTAGAATAGTTATTTGTAAAGTTATGTAAAAGTTCAAGTGTAAGGGGATGCAACGCCCCTATGATGTATTATTTTGGATGGTAGGGCAAGAGTGTATGCAAAAAAAAAAAAAAAAAAAAAAAAAAAAAAAAAAAAAAAAAAAAAAAAAAAAAAATCGAAAAAATCAAGAAAAATACAAAAAAATTGAGAAAAAGAAAAATAGAAAAACATACGGACTACCATCCCGTTTCATTTTATGTTAATTTTATGTTTTTGTTATTTTGTTTTTAGCTTAAGATTGAGTCGAGTCTTGGCTTAGCAACATTGTATAGTACATGTAATTGATCAAGATCTTTAACTCGCCACCAGTAAAATATCCCTTATCCAACAAAACCGTGTTTTCCTTTTCCCTACACCTAACGTTATAACCCATGTAAAAGCTCTCTTTGATAGTTTATCTTAGGTTCTTACGCCTAGTGGAGGAGGTTTTCGATCCTTTCCCAAGCCTATGGTAATCTATTTGCTATGACAGGTAGTGAGAGATATTATCCGTTTTCATTTATGAGATTTATTTTGATGACACTTGAGAGATGTGAGTATCTAAACACTACTTGTGAGGTGCTAGTTTGTAATCTCCGTGCTTATTATGATTGAAGTGGAACGGTTATTTGTTGTAATTACTTTTATATTAGCATTAAATGACCCCTAACTTGTATTTTGATTAGAATAAAAGCGCATTTGCTTGAGGACAAGCAAATCTAAAGTGTAAGGGTATTTGATGAAGCGAAAAGTGTACCGCTTTTAAGGGGTCATTTAAGCCCTAAATCGTATTTATTTGATCAAATATTGCCCTAAATCGTTCCTTTTGTCATTTTAGGTACTTTTGAGGAGAAATCTGGAAAAGGAAGCATTTTGAACGTTTTTGGAGCATAAAAGTGAAGAAAACGACAAAGTCTCAAAAATCGGCTGGAAGTTACCTTTGACGGCGTCAGGATTATCCCTGGACGGCGTCATGCCTTGGCAAAAGTGGTGGATGTGAAATTTACTCATGATAAGCCAGAGAAATTGCATGGAAATTCTGACGGCGTCACCCTTTAATTTGATCAAGGTCGTCACGTTATAATTCAAAGAGGGACGGCGTCACGTTCATAGTCTGACGGCGTCAAGCCTTGATAAGCCAGAACGGATTTTGGAGAGCTAAAGAGGGACGGCGTCAAGAAGGTCATCCGAGAACCCTAAAAGCGGCGAGGTGACGGCGTCACACTCCATAACGTGACGCCGTCAGATCCAAAAATCTATATATAGTTTTGCAATTCTTTGTCATTAGTGTGGAACTTATTGGGGAACTTTGTGTGTGAAAACCCTAGGACGAATTTGGCAGCTCTTTCAAGGCTTTTTGCCTTGAGATCTTCCATGTTACATTGAAGATAAGTTATCAATTAATCATTCAATATGTCTATGTGTTGTTTGATTCTATCTTATTCTTGTCTTTTGTTTAACATGTTAGGCTAGATTTATCTTGTGTTTGCTTAGATCTAATGAAACCTAGCTATTGATTATTGGTTATTAGTGTGTTGTTAGTTGTATTGGATGATTGTTCATCTATGTTAGGCTTAAGAAAACTGGCTAACTTCCTATTCGGTAACTTGCTTGAACGTCTTAAGAAACATGAACCAATGCGTACTAAAGGTTTTTATGGTTGTATTTAATGCACAAGCGAATTCTAGTGATCCCATGTTAGGAGCTTCCTAGCCGGCTCGACATAGGAGTGAAGTAGGAGCTTGTAGAGTTGGGGAAGTACGTACGCCACCCCACGAATGGTATTAAGGAATACACCCGTCATCCACGCAACTAATACACACTAATCAACCGGTAAAAGATAGTTAGGGAGTAAGGAAATCTAAGTAAACACATTTCCCTCCACATAAGTTTTCACCAACATTTTCATTTTTGTTATTTTATTTTATTTGCATTCGTAGTAATTTAGGTTAGTTGACTAGCAACTAATTTCGCCCACTCTTTCAAACCCGAGATTTTACTTGCTTTCATAAAAAATATAAAAACATAAAAAAGAATCTTCCCTCACCCTCAGACCTATTAGAGTAATTTTTCATACCTAACGAACACTATTCCCTATGGAGAATGATCAATCCCCCGTACTTACCACTACACTATACTACATCGGTCAGGTACACTGCCTGGTGGGGTTGTAAGCCTCTTGAGATCCCTCGAGAGGTAAAACCTGTTGTAAGGTTGCAAAACCACGCATCAGTAACATCATTTCATTTGCTTACCTTAGATCATATCATTCATGATAGGTCGCGGTTAGGAACCGAGCCTCATCTCATCATATCCATTGTGAACATTGTTGCTATATCATATCTGGTGAGTTTTCATAGCCCCGTTTTAAATTGTTTATTGATTTCTAAACTCTCGGGGGAGAATACATTGCACCATTTTTATATGCGGACCAAAGTATGCA
Source organism: Artemisia tridentata subsp. tridentata (assembly GCA_021014915.2). Taxonomy (NCBI): domain Eukaryota; kingdom Viridiplantae; phylum Streptophyta; class Magnoliopsida; order Asterales; family Asteraceae; genus Artemisia; species Artemisia tridentata. The sequence goes on along the minus strand of CP139506.1, from coordinate 13,215,361 downwards.
AACTCATTACATTGCTTAAGTTACATCATTGCCCAGTGATGCGTGCGATGTGTCGTTGCGGTTTAGCAGTTTTAATGCCTACTCAAGTTTTAAATTTATATTTAGCCGACTTATCAATAACACACACACTTAACGAGCAGTGTACCCGGTCAGTATGAATATAATGGTAAGTAGAGTGTCGATCACTAAGAGTGGAACGTATTATCTCGTTATTCTAATCAGTATTTTAATATATTAAGTTAGCTATACAACCTATTCTAACGCAAGGGGGTTCAGCCTGAGAGACTGGCACGATTTGGTTGCAATTAAATAATAAACTAAACCAATAGGCGCGAATCAGCAAGTAGCACACACGTACACAGATAGATACTTGAGACAATAAGAGGGCTGTCCTTATGATAAGTAGTTTGTCACTTGTTTTATTGCTAGTGTTATATGAAGTGTATAGTTCGATGCAACGCACCGAGATTAAGTCCTTTCTCGTTGGTTCTAATCTTATCGGCGAGTAAACCCTTAATGATTACTTATGACTATCCTATTTATCTTTCTCCTACTTTTCTACAGACCATAGAATGCATAGGCGATCTAATAAATAGGCGAGGGCAGAGGCATGGTGACCCGATCAACGCTCAGCTAGACACAGAGGTTATCAATGCACTAATAAAAGTCACCAAAGACATCAACATATAAACTTTAATTAATGAGAAAGCAGTTTTAAGGGAGTGCAATCTTTCCGTTGTCACATTACACAAGCCACCAATCTTGATGAATTAAAGTTTACTAACACAATAAAACAAAACTACTTAATGAATTAAACACATGCAGCACCTTCTTACAGCTCTTGTATCTTTGATTTGGGTGTGTCTTGTGCTGCTGCCTTGACTGAATTCGTCCTAGGTTTCTGGTCTTCGGTCTTCTGTTAAAACTTCGGAACTCTTAATTCGTCTGGTCTTTGGGGTATTTATAGTTTCTGTCTGAGGGTAGGATGCGGCGCATCTAGTAAGTAGATGCAGCGCATTTACTTAACTTCGCGTGGGGTCCAAGATTATAATATTCAAGAATATTCGTACACCGCCAGAAGATGCGGCGTATCTTTATCTTTGGATGCGGCGCATGTCCTCTTGTATCTTGGATCGTATCTGGTGAGATCTTGATAGCGATGCGCCGTATGTGATAAGTAAGATGCGGCGCATCTGGAGCAGATTAGTCTTGATCTTGTACATTTCAGTAGACTCTTAACTTCTTGCATGTTTTGCCCCATAATTAGTCCAAAATCGCCAAGTTTCACCAAATGCTTGTTTTCAACTGAGAATTACAAAAGTAAACGATTAAGTATCAATCCTCATACATAATATAGTAAAACAAGTCAAATTAATAGGATAAATGATAGTAATAAAATGTACTTATTTGAGTTCATCAAATATCCCCCCACTTGAACTTTACTTGTCCCCAAGTAAACCTTAGAATTAATCTTATGAAAATGTATCCTAAAAGATATTAGGATTTATTTTTATATTTAAGCATGTATTCATTTTTGTCATAATCACACAACTAAACACTTAACGAATTAGAAGTAAAATAAAATATTTTGATAAAAGCAAATCTAATCGTTTAACTGTCCAGTCGCGACGAATATTCTATCATAAGCTTGGCAAGTATACACATCTCCTCCACTAAAGCCAAGGAATAACAAGTCTAAAGCGGTAAAAAGGGTTTTTAGGCTTAAGGGTTAATTATTCTTAATCTCTATCGATCTCAAATTCCAGAAAAGGCGACAAAATCACAAATACATGATCGAATCCACGAACACGATACTTGCAATTGCTCAAATCCTTAACTCGAATAGGCTAAAGATAGGTCCAAACTTCACCAATAATAATATATCAAAAAGGGCGACAAAATCATAAATACATAGTCGAATCCACGACTACGATACTTAAGATTGCTCAAATCCCTAATCTCAATAAATCAAAGGTTTGGTTGGATAAAGAATAATAAAGGGCATGGATAATTTTTGGGATATAAATTGGTGTAAAATGAAAAATAAACAAAACAAATAAATTAAAATCCTAAGTGTGATTAATCACTATCCCAACCATCCCATGAACAAGACTCATATCATTGAATAACTCACGCTTTAACACTTGAAACACACGCTTTAGGTAGACACGAATTATACTCAACAAGATCTTAATCAAAGAATAAACCTTAGTTGACGTTCCCATAACTGCCAACTCCCATTCAATCCATAGATATAATATTCAACAAATAGTGGTGATATCGACCACTTACATAACTTTACATCGTTGGTTAAAACAAACATCCAACTTTCTTCTTTTTTCTTTTTCTTTTCTCATTTTTTCGATTTTTTTTTTTTTTTTTTTTTTTTTTTTTTTTTTTTTTTTTTTTTTTTTTTTTAATAAACATAAACATAGATGTGTAAAATTTCACCACATCACTATAATGATAATTCTGGATAATTTTTCCATACTTTTCATAACTTCAGAGATAACGGTAATAGTGAAAGTAGTAAACACACGAAAAATAAACTCAAAAATATACAATATTTACTTTCACTCCAATCGCATTGTGCAATTTCCCGACCTAACCATAGATAATGAATTACGCACGCGAACACAGGTAATGTAAGGAAACACACTTTGCCTATAGCAATTAACCAACCACGGATTTTAATCTACAGGGTAGGCTAAGGTGTAAGGTGTAACGAAACATTTTAAACAAAGGTGTAAGAAACGAAAGGAATGGCTCTGAGTGTTTTTCTAGGGGTATCTTACTCTAAAAATGAGAGTAACAAAAGGTTTATACGGGGGTTAACTAACCAGTGTAGTTAGCTAATAACACATAACATATAAAGGCTATTTGGGTGTAATCCTAGAAATTTACCAATTTAGACAAGTCATTCCAATTATATAAATAATACTTATTATGGTGGTCTCGAATAGTATACAAGCCAAGTTCTAAAGTTTACAAGTCACCGGCACACTCATAGATTTGTGAATTTTGAAAAATCACAATTTTTGAAAATAACGTCATGTGTGCAGCTATGCAACTTAGACTTTAAACAAAAACATGCTAAAAATTTTAAATTTTTATATATTAAGCACATTTTAAGCATATTTTGAAAAGTTTAGGACAAGTAAGTGTTAAGTGTTCTAATTCTCCAATCCCCCCACTTAAGTTAAACAACGTCCTCGTTGTTTGTATGAAAGGTTAAAAACTGGAAAATAAAAGAATTAGAACAGAAAAACTCCCCTGAGATTTGCTCGGTATGATCCTCCATTTGTATAAGAGCAAAAATCATCTTTCTTGTGGATTAGAACGTTTAAGCTTCATAATCGATGTATCCACAGGAAATGCAGGAATCTATAATACCACCAAGGCTTCAAAACACACCTAAGATAAGAAAGGTTCAAACTTGCATAATACATTAGTAGTTAGGTAAAAATAAAACATAAAAGTAAAAATGAAAATCATCAGGTCAGTCGATGCGCCGTATCTTATGGAAGAAGATACGCCGTATCGAGCCTGGAATAAATAAGGATCAGAATAAAAGATGCGCCGCATCCTTAACCAGGGATGCGCCGCATTAAAATAAACTGATAAAAAGTTTTAAATTCGAAAATAAAAGTATGCGGAAAAGTAAAATAAAGTAAGATATGACCATTGCAGGAGATGCGTCGCATCTCAGGATTGAGATGCGCCGTATCCTCTGCGGCCTGACTGACTCGACACAAACAGAAAATTAAAAGATAAATCCGGGTTGTCTCCCGGTCAGCACTTGTCTTTATTCCAGAGTCTTCAAGTTAGACTCACGTTCAGCTCATCATTAAGTTCTTGTCACTGTCCATCCTTCTTCCTTCATCCGAAAGATGTTCCCGTATAGCTCTGCGACGTTTTCCTCCGTTCGACTTAATCTAGTATAACTCTTGGTCGTCGTCGCAACATACTCTTCATCAGGTCCCAAAGAATATTTGATGATTTTAAATTTTTCAGAAATAATCATGGGTGGCTCATTGTAAGGAATCCCAAGTAGTTGACACTTTCTTTTGGTGAATTCTTCCTCGTCTTTATCAACAAACTTAAAGTAAGGATCCTTAATCAAATAGTCATCTAGTTCATCAATAAATGACTCATTCCTATCATCTTGAATTGCCTCCCATTCTCTTTCCAATTCCCATTGTAGCCGTCGACTAAGCTTCGTGTAATCATCAAATTGTTCATGCACCCATTCCCAGAAAGTAGTATTTGATGTTCCTTTAAGTCCTTTCAAGTATTCAATTCTACCCTTTTCTTGCAAAGCTTCCGTTTTTCGTGGGCAGTCTTCAACATTATCGTACCACTCATAATCTTCAAAGGTTACATCTTTTCCAACCCGTTTCATCCCAATAATACTTCCCCCATTACAGGTTCCGTCACTTTTATAATCACAGGTCGGCCAAACACTACTCCCGTCCTTGAAAACGAAGGGTGTACAAGTGTGATTAATGTGCTCAAATTCCCATGGTTTATCCCAAACCCATGGTACTTGGTCATTCCATTCGTAGTACCAGGTGTTTTTGAAATCATCATAAGTCTTGAATCCTGGTAAATCTCCAGTAAGCACATCATCGTCGACTTGAAGAAGGTAGTTAAATTCCTTGAATTGCTTGCACAAGGGCGTCTCATAATCGAACACGTCAGTGTCTATTCTGAATAATTCTTCAATTCCCTCATTGACTGTAGAATCATGAAGTGACGACCCATAGTCGCTCTCTACTTCTTCGTCTTCTCCTCTCATCCAATATACCCATAATGCATCCTTAGTAGCTCGATCCATGCTCTTATGGTTATTAAACTTACTAGCCAACCACTCTGAAAAATCAACATCGTTAGGATCGTGGTTAACGTCAAAGCAAGTCTTTTCAATCATTTTCCTCTTTATCTCCGTGAACTCGTTAAATTGCTCCCTAAAGCTCCGTGTCAACCATGAAGTCATAATCTGCTTGACTTCATTTGCAGGGGCAAATTTCGGACTACCATAATTAAGTTCAAGCCAATCATTGAGGGAGAGGTCCATCAATCTCACCAACCTGCCATGAAATAGTAACTCCGCCACAGCATAAATTCTGTCATCATCCAGATAGTTCTCATTTAATCCCTAGTACTGTTCGGAATAAGGCATGTAAGAGATTTGGGTATTGCCTCCACCACAGCTGTTGTTGCTTGAGTCCATGTATGCAAGGTAGAATTTCCCATCATCTTCTTCGATAGTAGTCCAGTTCAATCCTTTGGATTCAATGATAGGCCATAAGAGCGACAATTCATCTCCAGTGTATCTCACAAATACATCATAAGAGAATACCCCTTTATCAATGTTGCATAAACGCATGAATTCCTTAAAAGCAGCTTCAAGAGGGGTCTCCCAAGAGAATAAATCTGCATCGATCATGAGCACATTGAATGAATCTGAAAGCAAGCATTCCTTAGCAAGATATCCGTTAACTGACATGTCTTCCATAGCAAAATCTGTCATCAAAGGTAAAATCATCAGTAGGATTTGTTCGCTAGAAGAAAGATTAATGAATATAGAAACGGATATAAGAATAAAAATAGCTGATATCTGCAGATGATGCGCCGTATCCAAAAAGTTGGATACGCCGTATCTTATAATCGTTAAAATTAAATCAGACTTTATTCAGAAAATAGATACGCCGCTTAGGAATTAGAATGCGCCGTATCAATTTTAATTATCAAAAAATCGATATTTATTAAAAATTAAATGCGTCGTATTAACAAAAGTTAATGCGCCGTATTTTCGTTACGTTTCAAAATATAAGATTTTTGATTCAGAAGATGCGCCGTATCGATAAAAATCGATACGCCGTATCTGTTTAATAATTCGAAAACTGTTTTTAATTAAAATAATAGATACGCCGTATCTGCTGAAGCAGATGCGTCGTATATCGTTAACGTTTAGAAAATTTTTTTTTATCAAAAACAGATACGCCGTATCTTGGGGAAAAGATGCGTCGTAGTACTTTATTGCTTAGAAAAAAAAAATTTTTTTTGTTAAAAACAGATACGCCGTATCTTGGGGAAAAGATGCGTCGTATCGAATTAATTAAACGCGTTGTATTATATAAAAATTGAACGCAATACGCCGTATTTATGAAGATAGATGCGCCGTATCGTTCGATTTAGCTCAGTACAGCGATAGCAGAACACAAAAAAAAAAAAAAAAAAAAAAAAAAAAAAAAAAAAAAACGAAAAATTAAAACAAATAAAAACACACGAAAATAAACACAAAGAAAAGCAAATAAATAACACACAAAAACAGAAAATATGCAAAATATTACAATGAATGCAAATTAATCTAATACACAACAAAATTAGCGGTTAGATAAAAAAAATTAAAAACCTAATTAAAATACTAATCAAATTAACAGATAATAACAATTCACTCCCCGGCAACGGCGCCAAAAACTTGATGCGTGCGATGTGTCGTTGCGGTTTAGCAGTTTTAATGCCTACTCAAGTTTTAAATTTATATTTAGCCGACTTATCAATAACACACACACTTAACGAGCAGTGTACCCGGTCAGTATGAATATAATGGTAAGTAGAGTGTCGATCACTAAGAGTGGAACGTATTATCTCGTTATTCTAATCAGTATTTTAATATATTAAGTTAGCTATACAACCTATTCTAACGCAAGGGGGTTCAGCCTGAGAGACTGGCACGATTTGGTTGCAATTAAATAATAAACTAAACCAATAGGCGCGAATCAGCAAGTAGCACACACGTACACAGATAGATACTTGAGACAATAAGAGGGCTGTCCTTATGATAAGTAGTTTGTCACTTGTTTTATTGCTAGTGTTATATGAAGTGTATAGTTCGATGCAACGCACCGAGATTAAGTCCTTTCTCGTTGGTTCTAATCTTATCGGCGAGTAAACCCTTAATGATTACTTATGACTATCCTATTTATCTTTCTCCTACTTTTCTACAGACCATAGAATGCATAGGCGATCTAATAAATAGGCGAGGGCAGAGGCATGGCGACCCGATCAACGCTCAGCTAGACACAGAGGTTATCAATGCACTAATAAAAGTCACCAAAGACATCAACATATAAACTTTAATTAATGAGAAAGCAGTTTTAAGGGAGTGCAATCTTTCCGTTGTCACATTACACAAGCCACCAATCTTGATGAATTAAAGTTTACTAACACAATAAAACAAAACTACTTAATGAATTAAACACATGCAGCACCTTCTTACAGCTCTTGTATCTTTGATTTGGGTGTGTCTTGTGCTGCTGCCTTGACTGAATTCGTCCTAGGTTTCTGGTCTTCGGTCTTCTGTTAAAACATCGGAACTCTTAATTCGTCTGGTCTTTGGGGTATTTATAGTTTCTGTCTGAGGGTAGGATGCGGCGCATCTAGTAAGTAGATGCGGCACATTTACTTAACTTCGCGTGGGGTCCAAGATTATAATATTCAGGAATATTCGTACACCGCCAGAAGATGCGGCGTATCTTTATCTTTGGATGCGGCGCATGTCCTCTTGTATCTTGGATCGTATCTGGTGAGATCTTGATAGCGATGCGCCGTATGTGATAAGTAAGATGCGGCGCTTCTGGAGCAGATTAGTCTTGATCTTGTACATTTCAGTAGACTCTTAACTTCTTGCATGTTTTGCCCCATAATTAGTCCAAAATCGCCAAGTTTCACCAAATGCTTGTTTTCAACTGAGAATTACAAAAGTAAACGATTAAGTATCAATCCTCATACATAATATAATAAAACAAGTCAAATTAATGGGATAAATGATAGTAATAAAATGTACTTATTTGAGTTCATCACCCAGATTAAAGTCCCCTTATATTATCATGAACCGTTAATTGTTAATAAGCGCGAGTGAGTGGATAGATCTATTGAGGGTGACTCCTCCGTTCGGGTTGGTTGCACCAACTGGTCAAACGAACGCATTTCATTTCTGTCATATTAGAGTGATTGGCAAACACTCGGTTGGGGCATTTCATTCAGTCTAGCTTCGGGGTCATGAACTTAGAGCTAATGTATCATTTTTATGTGGCATGGATTTGTCATACACTTTATACTTGTGGTTTCCGTACAATCATTCATTTACATAAACTTATGATCTCACCAACATTTTTGTTGACCATTTTTAGCAATGTATTTTCAGGTAATTAAGGTATCGCATGTTGGCTTGCATATGGACATCATTGAGTCGCGGAGTCGACGCGTCTCACTTTATATTTTATGCACTTATCCATCGTTTGAATTGTATGAACTTGTTTTCTGAAAACTTGTTTCACCTTTTGGGACCTAGCTTTATAACTCTAAATGTTTTTAAATAATCAAACGATGTATTTTCTAAACGACACTTTAGGTCGTTCAATATAACTACAACTTTGGTGCTATGACCAGTCGTGCCCCTGAATGACTTATTCCGCTGCAAGTCACGAAATTTGGGGGTGTGACAGATTGGTACCAGAGCAAAGGTTATAGCGAACTAGGTTATTCATTATACCCTAGACTATAGCTGCACCATCATAGCATCTCATCATTGTGGCATAAGTAAATATTCATTATATCACATGTAGTGATTGCCATTTCATACATATATCATTTCATCATTACTCACATTGTGTAGATGTTTATTTACTTTTATTTCACATCTGTTGTTTCAGTGATGTCTTCGGATTCACACCCTATTGTTATCTCGTCTGACTCTGAGTCAGTGGACGATACTTCCTCACTACCCTCTATCATACTAGAGTCAGTTTCATCACCATCACTACCCACTATCATTTTATCATCAGTGGAGCCTACTCCACAGTCTTCACCAGTTATGTCAGAGGCCGAGACAGAACCCTTTGAGGAGGAGGAAGTCGTGCCTACACCACCAGTTTCACCTGTGATCCGTCGTGGTCCCAGAGTTGTTCCGGTCATTCAGCCGGGGCAGCAGATACCCTATGGTCGAGTTTACCGTACATATCCAGATGGGCCGCGCATGAAGCGCACTGCTGCTAAGCGGGTTCATCGTCTCACTGTCAGGTCACCAGCTGCATTTGTATCCCTACCACCACCATCATCACTTACTTCATCTCATCCACTCCGTCGCCGCTTGACAGCGAGGAGGAGTGTGACATTCAGTACACCACCACCATTATCACCCTTACCATCCTTATCATCATTGTCTCCACCATTGCCATCCCTATCAGCACCACAGATGCCATCAGCACCAGCTCACATCAGAAATCCTACTCCTACGTCAGACCTACCGCTCAAGAAGCGGGCTCGTCTTGATATCTCATCTCCAGATACTTCATATGCCACAGAGACAGCACCACCCAGCAGATTCGAGGTGGGTGAGAGCTCGAGGGCTGCTGCTGACAGATTGATTACTGCTGCTACATTTGACTCACGAATAGATCAGCTTCAGGGAGAGATTGAGAAGGCATTATCTCACCTAGACGAGACTCCAGTGAGCCGTATTGAGGCCATTGAGGAGGAGGTCGAGGGATTGATCCAGGGCAGTGTTGCCATTGATGTTTCACACCAGGGTTTAGAGGCTCATCAGTTGGAGACTTCAGAGCATATCGCACAGCTTAGGCAGGAGATGTCGGGGTTAGTTGACAGAGCACAGAGGTTCCAGGATGAGCATCACGGCCTGGTCGATGAGTTATCTTCAGTTCAGGCTAGGTTGTCTGCATCAGAGACTAGAGAGACTGACCTTCAGATTCGAGTTCAGCACCTAGAGGAGATCGTTGTTGCGATGTCTAGGGATATTCAGAGGATTTTCCGCAGGATAGATGGAGCACCCGGAGGAGGTGCCTAGTGTTAGACTGTTATCATGTAGCTTGTACATTATCATCCTAGTCCCGGGGTGTGGGACATAGTTAGTACTTGTTGTCTTTTGCTTGTAGTACAAACAAATATATCAAGTGTGACTCTACTATGCAGGATTTTCGTTGTGCTATTTTATGATATCGGTCTGCGTAACCGAAATTTTCATGTATTATATTCATGTGCGCTGTGATTATACTTATGATGTTTCGTTGTGGTTTCATTGTATTTATACCTGCTGTGGTTGTATTTATACGTATTGTGGATGTATATACATGTTGTGGTTGTGTATATTGTGTATGATGATCATTTCCATTATGAGTTCTCATTGTTGTATTCTTTTGTGATTGTGAAGAAATATGCCACCCAAAAGAGCTACTCCTGGTATGACACCCGCCCCAGATTAAGAGACTTGTTGCCGACAGTATTGAGGCAGCATTGGTAACTGAAAGAGCTGCCGTAGCTGCAGCTGCTGCTGAAGCCGCTTCGCGGGCAGAAAACCGCGGAAGCCGCAGGAACAGATACTAATGGAACAAATGGCCGTAAATGTACGTACAAAGATTTCAAGAGTGGTGATCCAGAAAAAATCAAAGGCACTGAAGGAGCCACTGCTATGATCCGATGGTTCGAAAAGACAGAATCAGTATTCCTTCTATGCAACTGTCCGGAAGACAGCAAGGTTAAGTTTGCTACTAGTACACTCGTTGGGGAAGCTATGTCATGGTGGAATTCGTATGCAAAGCCCATGGGAATGGAGAATGCTCACAAGCTTACATGGGATGAATTCAAGAAGTTGCTGACAAAGAAGTTTTGCCCACGAACATAAGTGAAAAAGATGGAAACAGAGTTTTATGAGCTAGTGACATCAGGTAATGATATTGAGGCATACATCAGGAGATTTCAGGAATTAGTAGCATTATGTCCGACAATGGTTCTGGATACTGAGAAGCTATTGGAGAATTTCATTGGAGGATTACCTCACAACATCCGTGGTGATGTGATTTCTTTTGACCCACAAACATTGGATGAGGCAATCAGAATGTCTCAGAAACTCATGGCTCAGATAGTGAAGAAAGGAACTGCTTCAGACAACAACAACACCAACAGTAACCGTAACTACAACAACCGTAACTCCAACAACAACTACCGAAACAACAACTATAACAGCAACCGAAACAATTCCAATAACAACAACAACAAGAGAAATCGGGACAACAACCAGAGTAGCAATGTTGCTCAACCACCACCCAAGAGACAGGAAACTGCAAAGGCTTATGTTGCAGGTCAAACTGAGAAAAGAGGTTACAGTGATACTTTACCTAAGCGCAACAAATGCCAAACCCATCATAATCCTGGAAATTGTCCGAATCCGTGTGGAAACTGTAAAAAGGTTGGTCATTCGACCAGGGATTGCAAAGCTCCGATTGTGATTGATAATCAGAAGTCCCCAGTAACATGCTTTGGATGTGGAGAAGTTGGACACTTCAAGAAGGAATGTCTGAAAGGAAAGAATCAGGGAAACAATAACCAAGGTGGAACAGCTAGGGGAAGAGCTTATGTCCTTGGAGGAGAAGATGTCAGGGAGGACCCGAGTGTCGTTACGGGTACGTTCCTCATTAATAATCGTTATGCATCCATACTATTTGATTCAGGAGCCGATAGAAGTTTTGTTTCTACTGCATTTGCACCATTACTCAACATTGAACCAACCGCATTAGACACTCCATATCACATTGAACTAGCTAACGGTAGTTTAGTTGGCACCGACACGATTATTCGTGGTTGCACTCTTAATTTTCTCAATCACCCATTCAATATAGACCTCATGCCAGTAGAACTTGGAAGTTTTGATATTGTCATCGGTATGGATTGGTTATCTCAACATCATGCCAGAATCATCTGTGATGAAAAAGCTGTTCATCTTCCTTATGATGGCGAAACATTGGTTGTTCGCGGAGAACGCAGTGGGACTAGACTCAGCATCATTTCGTGCATTAAAACAGAGAAATACATAAAGAAGGGTTGTTATGCATTCTTGGCTCATATCACAGAAAAGAAGTCGGAAGAGAAGCGACTTGAGGATGTGCCAACAGTTAGAGATTTTCCAGAAGTTTTTCCAGAAGACTTACCAGGACTGCCACCTACTCGCCAAGTCGAATTTCAGATTGAATTAGTACCGGGAGCCGCACCAATTGCGTGAGCACCTTATCGACTTGCACCTTCAAAAATGCAAGAGTTGTCGAACCAATTGCAAGAGCTCTTGGATAAAGGATTCATTAGGCCAAGTTCATCGCCTTGGGGAGCACCAGTTTTGTTTGTAAAGAAGAAAGATGGATCTTTCAGAATGTGCATTGATTTTCGAGAACTAAACAAATTAACGGTGAAGAATCGTTATCCACTTCCCAGGATCGACGATTTATTTGATCAATTGCAAGGTTCCAGTTATTACTGCAAGATCGATTTGAGATCAGGTTACCATCAGCTTAAGGTTCGGGAGGAGGATATCCAGAAGACAGCATTCAGAACACGCTATGGTCATTATGAATTTCAGGTAATGCCGTTCGGATTAACCAACGCACCAGCTGTGTTCATGGATCTCATGAACAGGGTGTGCAAAGCATACCTAGACAAGTTTGTGATCGTATTCATTGACGATATCTTAATCTACTCAAGGAGTAAAGAAGAGCACCGAGAACACCTTAGAACAATCTTAGAACTGCTCAAGAAAGAGAAACTGTATGCCAAATTTTCAAAGTGTGATTTTTGGATCAGAAGAGTACAATTTCTTGGTGACGTCATTGATAGTCAAGGACTACAGGTTGATCCAGCAAAGATTGAGGCAGTTAAAGATTGGGCAACGCCAAAAACTCCCACATAAATTCGTCAATTCTTAGGACTTGCCGGATATTACAGAAGGTTCATTGAAGGGTTTTCCAAAATAGCTAAGCCACTGACCAAGTTGACACAAAAGAACCAGAAGTACGATTGGGGAGAAAAGCAAGAGACCGCTTTTCAGTTGTTGAAACAGAAACTTTGTAGCACGCCAATTTTGTCATTGCCAGAAGGGATTGAAAACTTCGTGGTATATTGCGATGCTTCACACAAAGGACTTGGGGCAGTGTTAATGCAAAACGAGAAGGTGATAGCTTATGCATCTCGTCAGCTTAAGAAGCATGAGAAGAACTACACTACTCACGATTTAGAGTTGGGTGCCGTGGTTTTCGCACTCAAGATTTGGAGGCATTATCTTTATGGAACAAAGTGCGTAGTATTTACAGACCACAAAAGCTTACAGTACATTCTTGATCAGAAGGAACTTAACATGAGGCAACGTCGTTGGTTGGAACTACTTAGTGATTACGACTGTGAAATCAGATATCACCCAGGAAAAGCCAATGTTGTGGCAGATGCACTCAGTCGGAAAGAGAGACTCAAGCCTTTGAGAGTCAGATCGTTGGGAATGACAATTATTTCACCACTACCATCAAAGATCCTAGAGGCTCAGGTAGAAGCACTCAAGGAAGAAAACCTACCAAGTAAAACGCTCAAAGGAATGCAAGATAATGTAAACGGTTTAGTAAGGAGATCAGATGGAACATTATGCTTCAAGGATAGAAGTTGGATACCTCTCTATGGTGGAATACGAGAGTTGATCATGCACGAATCACATAAGTCGAAGTACTCTATTCATCCAGGTTCTGATAAGATGTATCAGGATCTCAAGAAGCTTTATTGGTGGCCCAATATGAAAGCAGAGATAGCTACGTATGTCAGTAAATGCCTTACTTGTGCTAAAGTGAAAGCCGAGTACCAGAAGCCATCAGGATTACTTCAGCAACCAGAGATTCCCCAGTGGAAGTGGGAACGCATTACAATGGACTTTGTCACTAAACTTCCCAAAACATCAGGAGGTTACGATGCTATTTGGGTAATAGTTGATCGTCTCACCAAGTCAGCTCATTTCATTCCAATCAAAGAGACTTACACTATGGATCAGCTCGCCAGACTTTACGTCAAGGAAATTGTCTCAAGGCACGGTGCACCAATTTCCATCATTTCCGACAGAGATAGTCGCTTTACTTCAAATTTTTGGGAATCATTGCAAGACTCATTTGGATCTAAGTTAGACATGAGTACCGCCTATCATCCTCAGACCGATGGTCAGAGCGAGAGAACGATTCAGACATTGGAAGACATGCTCAGGGCATGTGTCATTGACTTTGGAAATGGTTGGGCTAACCATTTGCCATTGATCGAGTTCTCTTACAATAACAGTTATCATACGAGCATAAAAGCTGCACCATTCGAGGCACTCTACGGTCGTAAGTGCAGGTCCCCAGTTTGTTGGGCCGAAGTTGGTGATGTACAGCTAACAGGTCCAGAGTTGGTCAGAGAGACAACCGAAAAGATAATTCAGATTCGAGAAAGACTCCAAACAGCCAGAAGTCGATAGAAAAGTTACGCTGATGTTCGACGTAAACCATTAGAATTTCAAGTTGGAGACAAAGTCATGTTGAAGGTCTCGCCTTGGAAGGGCGTGATACGATTCGGGTAGCGCGGTAAGTTGAACCCGAGATACATAGGACCATTCGAGATTCTGGAAAAGGTTGGTCCGGTAGCATACAGGCTGGAGCTTCTGTCAGAGCTCAGCAATGTACATAGCACGTTTCATGTCTCAAACCTCAAGAAATGTCTTTCAGACGAAACGCTCGTAATCCCATTGGAAGAAATTCAGATCGATGATAAGCTTAACTTTGTGGAAGAACCAGCAGAAATCATGGACCGAGAGGTCAAACAGTTGAAACAAAGTCGAATTCCGGTCGTCAAAGTTCGCTGGAATTCTCGCAGAGGTCTTGAGTTTACTTGGGAACGGGAAGACCAGATGCGACTCAAATACCCTAATCTTTTCGGCAAGACCACTCCAGAGAACAACATCAGCTGAATTCAGGGACTGAATTCCTTTTAGGGTGGTCAACTATCACAACTCGTAATTTCAGGTCATTTTCCAAACCCCGACAATTTACTATTCATGAGTTACTATTCATAAATCACTATTCACCGATCACTATTCATCATTTCACTATTCATCTTTTTTGAAGCCAGTTTGAGACTTTGATAAGTCGTAAAAAAATTTACTATTCACATGACACTATTCATTCCCGGAGGGAAATCACTATTCATGGGCATCATTCATCATGTCGTAAACTAGGTTTACGAGTATTCAAATGCGCGTAACCAGTTAGGTTTAGCTGCGTATTCATGCATCATCAGTATTCATCATGATTTACTATTCATAAATCACTATTCACCGATCACTATTCATCATTTCACTATTCATCATTTTTGAAGCCAGTTTAAGACTTTGATAAGTCGTCAAAAATTTTACTATTCACATGACACTATTCATTTCTGGAGGAAAATCACTATTCATGGGCATCATTCATCATGTCGTAAACTAGGTTTACGAGTATTCAAATGCGCGTAACCAGTTAGGTTTAGCTGCGTATTCATGCATCATCAGTAAGGACACATCATACAGACTAGGGCAGTCTGCATATCATCAGTAATATCAGTACCATATCAGTTCATGCATGTGTCTGTGTGATTTTCATTAACGTATGCTTAATTGTTTAATTAACGTTACCACTCAGTCATTTTTATCAACAGCAAACCAAAATACTCCAGACAATGATCCTAATACATTTTCAAGCTAATTATAGTGATATAGAGATTATATTATTACTTTACCCGGTGTTTTTAAATCAATTGTTACATTTTCCGTTAGGAGCTTATAACTCCGTCGGTTTACGAAATTTCAATCCGATTATCATTCTAACACCCGATTCTTGCAAGGAATATGATTTTACACATTTTACGACTTCGTCATATTTTATTTTTCATCGTCGCGATTTATTTCTAGTTAACTCGATACCCGGTAACACCCAATGTACACACAAACTACACTAACTCTTGCAATAACTAGACAAGATCTTTAATTACCCATCCTTTCCCCATTTTTTCTCCATGTGCCGCCCCCCCTTAGCCACCCTAAACCATCATCTTTTATGTTAGACAAGACCCCATTTAATGCTTGTGTTTCTATGTCTTTTGATTTAATTTACATAACATGTTTCCTACACAACTTCACTAGCAAAACAAAGATCAAAACTCTCTTCCTCTCCACTCCATACCCACGGCACAACCAAGAACACCACAAGAAATCCACCAATTTTCAAGTTCAAGTATGAATCTTACTCCATTTGCTATCCTAGTTAAGGTCTTGTGATCAAAACCTTAAGTTATTGCACCTTTCTCATCAAATCACTCCAAGATTGTAAGTAAACTTCAAGAACATCATTTTGATCTTTTCATACTTTCATTTACTTCATATGATCATGTATTTTCAAGGTTATACTAGTTACTTTTGCAAGTTACTTATGTTTTGATACCATTTTGTTTATAAACTATCACAAACACTAGATCTATAAGTTTCACTAATAATCACATGAGATCCACCAAGATTAGTGATGTTTAGTACCCCATGACACCCTAAGAAGGTGTATGGTAGGATTTGCGAACTTGTGGAGTTGATTTGAGGTGGTATGATCATGATTAGAACCATAGAAATGAGTTTTTAAAACATATATATACCTATTGTCCAAAATCGTGTAAACTGGAAAACTCAGTAATTTTTGGTATATTTTGGCCTTCATATTCAGAAAGTTCTTACAAAAACGAAACCGTGGCCGCAAGAATCACTAAAAACCGACTTATAACGAAGGAGATATGATTTTTCGAAGTTAGGCGACGAAAACTAATTTTCTGAAAATAAGCGTGCTGTTAGCCGAACTTTAAAGGACCAAACGAGGTGTTAGACGTGATCTAGGAGAGCCGAGCTACTGAGATTATGTTAGTTCATGTTATGACGAATCCATGGATACCAAGAACGTAGAAAACGAGCTTATAACGACCGAGATATACACGTTCAAAGCCGACGAACTCTATTCTATTTTGACAGCCCTAATAGAAAGTATTTTTCTAAGTATATAAGTTAACATTTTTACAAGTCATTACATTGATAGCCGGTTTTCTATCTATTCAAGACGCGTATGATCAAAAGTCCAATAACACGACACGAAAAACTTGTAACAATGTTTTATTTTCAAGGACGTCAAATTCATTCACAAACACTTAACGTGCACTAATTCGCGACTAGTTTTGCGAGGCCGTTTTGGATATAATTTCACAAGTTATGAAAAGTATTGTTTTGTGACGAAAACATTATATTTGCCAATATAACACCGAACAAGGATCATGGAGTGTAGTTTTAACATATCTACGCGAAATGTGGTTTATGACTTAACAAGACGTCAAAATGTATTTTTCGACGATAAACATTGTTTTCAAAACTTTCGAGTGGTATCGATAACATACGTGTTTGCATGAGTAACATCATTTCATTTGCTTACCTTAGATCATATCATTCATGATAGGTCGCGGTTAGGAACCGAGCCTCATCTCATCATATCCATTGTGAACATTGTTGCTATATCATATCAGGTGAGTTTTCATAGCCCCGTTTTAAATTGTTTATTGATTTCTAAACTCTCGGTGGAGAATACATTGCACCATTTTTATATGCGGACCAAAGTATGCAAACTCATTACATTGCTTAAGTTACATCATTGCCCAGATTAAAGTCCCCTTATATTATCATGAACCGTTAATTGTTAATAAGCGAGAGTGAGTGGATAGATCTATTGAGGGTGACTCCTCCATTCGGGTTGGTAGCACCAACTGGTCAAACGAACGCATTTCATTTCTGTCATATTAGAGTGATTGGCAAACACTCGGTTGGGGCATTTCATTCAGTCTAGCTTCGGGGTCATGAGCTTAGAGCTAATGTATCATTTTTATGTGGCATGGATTTGTCATACACTTTATACTTGTGGTTTCCGTACAATCATTCATTTACATAAACCTATGATCTCACCAACATTTTTGTTGACCATTTTAGTAATGTATTTTCAGGTAATTAAGGTATCGCATGTTGGCTTGCATATGGACATCATGGAGTCGCGGAGTCGACGAGTCTCACTTTATATTTTATGCACTTATCCATCGTTTGAATTGTATGAACTTGTTTTCTGAAAACTTGTTTCACCTTTTGGGACCTAGCTTTATAACTCTGAATGTTTTTAAATAATCAAACGATGTATTTTCTAAACGACACTTTAGGTCGTTCAATATAACTACAACTTTGGTGCTATGACCCGTCGTGCCCCTGAATGACTTATTCCGCTACAAGTCACGAAATTTGGGGGTGTGACAAGCACAAATAGGAAAACAGTCACAAGTGTTCTATCAATCCTTGGTATATGACCATACACCCATACGATAGACACTGACAACATTCGCGACTTGAAAATGAAATAGTTTAATAATCGCTTTGAAAATGCAATGCAAACAACCACTTATAACTTTCCTACTTGTTCACCTTTTATGAACCATCAACAGTTGAAATTTTATGATTAAATGGATGTCAGAGAAAGATTGCATACCTGGTTGTTGAAGATTTTCGAACCCAAGCCGTCAACCGGAAACATGTAAAAAGTGATTTAAGGGTTTATGTTTATGTGGTCTAGGTGAAAAGAAATAAGAATGCAAAGTGAAAAAAAGAAGGGGGAGAAATCCCGCTCAAAAGCGAAAAGTTAAAACAAATAAAGCTGGGTTTTTATTTATAAAACAGGGCTCTATTTTGTGGCCGAATTAGACCCCAGTTTTTTCATTTCATGACCGGGCTTTATGCCTTTTTTTTTTATGGACACCTTTATAGAGCCCTTTTTTCCTTGTTAACAGGGCTCTATTAAGGGGGTTTTATTTCAGATTTTGTAGTAGTGTGAGAAAAGAGAGTTTATGAGTCAAAGAATTTCAGTACCAAGGTACATAGCCATCTGACCAATCTTCAAACACAAACACTCCTTTTAAAGATAACTGATATTTCTTAATCTAACCAGTTAATCACTCGAGGCAAATTATTCTAGCAGACAATTTTATGACATTTTCGAGCCTACAAGCCTTTTATTTCATTTACTACCAAACAGGAAACTATCCATATGATTTTTACTAGCCAAAGACATCAGAAGACAATACACAACATACACATCCAGCGAGGGTAGTTACACCGTCACTTATTGTCAAATACTAACAAGAAGTAAACATCAAAAGCAATCTCAAATCTTAATTAAAACCATCCATAGAAATATCTCACTTTATACAACATATATACCCTATGATATACCCCACACACTCATTAGAAAAAAGGTAGTGCACCACATTAGGTGGTCTGCACCACCAGCACCTTGTGTGTGGTGGATGAGAGGTCGTAGTGGCCGATGGCGCATTGTAGAGGCTCACCACGGGTAGTGGATGCCTCCATTAGGCCCGGTCTTAAATTTTTCAAAATCTCACTTGTAGGCTTCAACCAAATAAAAGAATTGTCTTCATTTTGTATGAAAAACATAGATTTAGGATTATTTTTATTTTATTTTTATTTTTTTTTATTTTTTTTAGCCGATGTAATGAGTTGTTGAAATGTGTTCGCTTAAGCTTATTTTTGAGCTATTGAGCTTAAATGATTTTGGTTTTCTTTTAATAAGCTTACTTTTACCAGCTTATTTAACTTTTATAGGCTGATATAAGTCTACAGGTCTTAAAATAAGCTAGAAAAGTAACTTATCAAACATAAGCTGAAACCACGTGACCTCGTTAGCTTAAAGTAAGCTTAAACAAAACCTCTTATTATGAACCGTGAAAAACTTTGTTAATGGACATGTCCCCTTATGGCAGATTAAGATAGATAACTTTAAGAAAAATAGAAAATGGATGGATAATGACTTTTGTTTTGTTAAAAAATAATAATAAAAATAAATAAATAAAAAAAAAAATTATTAGTTATTGGATAAAGGGTGAAGCAACATTGGACCCAAGAACCACCCAGGTTTTGATGTTTATTTGTGAGGTGGATCTTTATGTTTTTCTAGGGAAAAACACGCCCCGTTTGTTCGGAAGGTTCTTTGGGGGTTGAAGTTTTAGAACCAACTTTCATTTTCTCATCTTTTCCTTTAATGTTAGTGCATGAGTATTAGTTGTAATTCCCGTTTGTTTTAGTTGTAGGGGATACTTTGGGTTATCCCGTTTGGTCAGGATTTGGTTTATCCCATTTTGTCAGGATACTTTGGTTTATCCTGTTTGGTTCGGATACTTTGGTTAATCCGGTTTATTGCGTGTCTATGTCTACTGCTGTTTGAAGATGTGCTTCCGCTTGCTGTCGAATGTCTTCTTCAACAATTATTTATTCTCCAGTCTAAGTGTCCGGTGTCCTCCCGCTTCGACTGCGGGGGAGTGTTAGATATACAATTCGAAGATAAGAATGCTAGTTGTTCTTTAGAGGATAAAGGATAAGTATGTGTTAACTATATCCTTATCATGTCTAGTTGTCCTTAGCTAGAGATTAGCAATTTACCTTATATACATATTGTAATAGGTATTATATATTTCCCGTATCTTGTATTTGTGGATCATCGAATAAACATTATCACATCATTCTGCTCACCAACTTACAAATTACATCATTTGCAAATCATGTAAAAGCGTATTCTGGTCATTTTGATCCACACCCTAGTACCCTACACATAAACCAAACACTTATTATCCCCTTCTTCTTATTCTTACCTTCTCCGTCTAACACCCACACAAATTACAATACAAACCTCGCTTAAACAATTGCGGTTTCAAACAATGTTGTGTT
Source organism: Artemisia tridentata subsp. tridentata (assembly GCA_021014915.2). NCBI lineage: Eukaryota > Viridiplantae > Streptophyta > Magnoliopsida > Asterales > Asteraceae > Artemisia > Artemisia tridentata. Next base: position 13,194,672 of record CP139506.1, on the reverse strand, counting down.
TGTGTAAATTTTGGTTTATGATGAGGCGAAAAGTGTACCGCTTTTAAGGGGTCATTTAAGCCCGAAATCGTATTTATTTGATCAAATATTGCCCTAAATCGTTCCTTTTGTCATTTTAGGTACTTTTGAGGAGAAATCTGGAAAAGGAGGCATTTTAGACGTTTTTGGAGCATTAAAGTGAAGAAAACGGCAAAGTCTCAAAATTGTGCTGAAAGTTACCTTTGACGGCGTCAAGATTAACTCCAGACGGCGTCATGCCTTGGCAAGAAAAGTTGGATGTGAAATTTACTCATGACGGGCCAGTGAGTTTGCATGAGAATTCTGACGGCGTCACGCTTTAACTAAATCAAGGGCGTCACGGCTTAAATCATAAGGGGACGGCGTCACGTTCATGATCCGACGGCGTCAAGCCTTGATAAGCCAGAATGGATTTTGGTAGAGCTAAAGAGGGACGGCGTCAAGATGGTCATCCGGGAACCCTAAAAGCGGCGAGGTGACGGCGTCACAATGCATAAGGTGACGCCGTCAGATGTCAAAGTCTATATATAGTTTTCTAATTTTTTGTCATTAAGGAGAGCTTAGTGTGTGGAATTTTGGGATAAAACCCTAAGACGATTTTAGCTACTTTTTCAGGGCTTCTTGCCTTGAGATCTTCCATGTTTCATTGAAAGATAAGTTATCAATTAATCATTCAATATGTCTATGTGTTGTTTGATTCTATCTTATGCTTGTCTTTTGTTTAACATGTTAGGCTAATTTTATCTTGTGTTTGCTTAGATCTAATGAAACCTAGCTATTGATTATTGGTTGTTAGTGTGTTATTAGTTGTATTGGATGATTGTTTATCTATGTTAGGCTTAAGAAAACTGGCTAACTTCCTATTCGGTAACTTGCTTGAACGTCTTAAGAAACATGAACCAAATGCGTACTAAAGGTTTTTATGGCTGTATTTAATGCACAAGCGAATTCTAGTGATCCCATGTTAGGAGCTTCCTAGCCGGCTCGACATAGGAGTGAAGTAGGAGCTTGTAGAGTTTGGGGAAGTAAGTACGCCACCCCACGAATGGTATTAAGGAATACACCCGTCATCCACGCGACTAATACACACTAATTAACCGGTAAAAGGTAGTTAGGGAGTAAGGAAATCTAAGTAAACACATTCCTCTACACATAAGTTTCTCACCACTTTTCATTTTTGTTATTTTATTTTATTTGCATTTGTAGTTATTTGGGTTAGTTGACTAGCAACTAATTCCGCCCACTCCTTCAAAACCGAGATTTTACTTGCTTTCATAAAAAACTATAAAAACATAAAAAGAATCTTCCTCAACCCTTAGACCTAATTAGAGTAGCCTTTCACACCTAACGAACACTATTCCCTGTGGAGAACGATCAATCCCCCGTACTTACCACTACACTATACTACATCGGTCAGGTACACTGCCTGGTGGGGTTGTAAGCCTCTTGAGATCCCTCGAGAGGTAAAACCTGTTGTAAGGTTGCAAAACCCACGCATCAAGTTTTTGGCGCCGCTGCCGGGGAATAGTTATTGTTTAGGTTGAATTTTTATTTTATTAGGTCTACTCACTAGATTCCTTTCTAGTGAGATTTTTATTTTATTTTTCTAGGTTTTCTTTAGTCTATCTTATTTCTTTGTTTGTTTGTTCGTAATTTCCATTGACTCTTCCGTTCACCATTATGGAGAACGCGAATCCACCATACCACCAACCACGTAATTTACCCACTCCATATGACATCTTGATGTTTAAACAACATAAAGATGAACCTCTCTATGATGCATGGACTCGTTTTAAATATTTACTCCAAAAAGTCCCTCATCATAACTTTGATTTTTGGTCCCTAACTCAAATCTTTTACAATCATGTCGACCGACATGCCCAAAGGGACATTTACCTTATTGCCGGCAGGGATATCAGGGAATTAAGTGCTGAGAAAGCATGGGAAGCTATTGAAGAGTGTGCCCAATATTATTATATGGTAGACAACCCAACAAACGTTAGTACAAGTCAATTGACCACAAATTTCAAGGATCATGAAACAAGTTTGTTTGGGGATGAATATGTTAGTGTTGAGATACCTAAGTGGATGTCATGTAATGCCATAGTACAAAACAAACACATAGGTGACCTTGATGTGACGGAGGATTTAGCCGAACATGATCACATTGATCAAAAAGACCTAGGTTTTATGATCGATGACGATGAATCTCAAGAAACACATGATGAATCTTTTGGGCAATTTAAATATAGCAGTCAGAATATTGAGGATGATCCTTATGATTTGGATATAGAAGTTGAGATGCCTAGAGAAGCACTTGAGATACTAGGGAAAATGTTAGGGTTAGATCCTACTAAAACACATGATGAGGATATAGGTGATCTTGACATAAGGAATGATGAGGTAAGTAACATAAGCCTACCAAATACCCCACAAGTCCTACCATCATTTGAGGCACACACACCGCCCGTGACTTACCCGGAAGAAGTTGAGGAGACTATAGGAACCCCAATAGAGGTAGAGCCCTTGGACCAAACACAACTAGAAGATATAGGTTTGAATGCTTTTAGTGATCACAACCTTTCTTTTAGTCCTATGGAAGTTCCTAGTTTTGATGAGCCGAAGCCTCAACCAAAACCGTTACCTAATCCTCCATCCTTGGATGAAAATTTAGGAATTGAATTAGGTCCCGATCCACCCATCAAAACATATAGTCCGGGTAGTCTTAAGTTTAAGGTAGTAGACATTAAGCCTTGTAGTGAGGAAGCTAATATAGGAGTGAACCATGACCTTATATACTTACATCACCCATTCATGATTGATCACAAGAAACATTATGGGTTTAAACCGGGTTTATTAGGTCAAGATGAATTCCCAACTAGGAATCTCTCGAAGTTGATAGAAGATGATCCCTTTTTAGGAGAAAACTTTAATTCACCCATTGACCAAAGTGAACTAAGTAAGGTTATGATGATTGGATCCCACATCTTTGAGCATATAATTCATCCACCACTCTTTCCTCACGTGGCATACTTCCACCAAGATGGTGTGTATCGCTACTTTCACCCACACTTAATCCTAAGTGTAGGGAAAACCTCCCCTATTTCCGTTAAATAAGGGTAGAGTCAGGCTCGTGACTCGAACAAAAACAAGCGCTCTTGGGAGGCAGCCCAAGCTTTATTTGCTTTGTGTGTTTATTTATTTGTTTGTTTGATTTTATTTGTTTCCGTATGTGTGTTTAATTTTTATTATTATTGATTCATGTTCAAAACTAAATTGTGAAAATGCTTTATTTTGTTTTTAACTTCGTCTTAACTACATATAAAGGTATTTTGCAAAAGATAAGTGTAAGGGAAAGTCAAATCGGTTTATTAGAACAAATGAACATGAATCATAATAATATTAAATTAACATACATATTAGTATTTGTTTGAGTCAAATGCTTGTATCGAGTCATAATGATGTTTTGCAGGATTTCCAGGAAGTAAGGTAAAGGTTTTTCCAGAAATTTTCCGGAAACTTAAAATGAAAATTTTTGTCAGGTCATTTCTGACGGCGTCAGGGGTTATAACCTGACGGCGTCAGATTTAATTTCCAGAAATTTTTGAAAGTTTTGTTTTCATAAAAAGTTTTTATTAAATCTCCAACTTATAATCTCCAGGAATCTGCAAAATTATCATTCCACAAGCATTATATCCTTATATATAGATTTTTCCCGCCGATGTTATGCAGGTTTTCGTGTTTGTTTTCTCAGGTTTAACAGGTTATTTTGGACAAGGAGATGTTTTGAATCAAGCTTATGGCGATGCATTAGTCATGGAGCTTCAACATTCTCTTTGGAGGAAGATTTAACCGTGTAATTTCATTATCCAACGAGCGAATCAGGGGAGTATTTGATTTCATTCTTTTACTTTTTCTTTTACATCTTGTTATTTGAACATTGGGGACAATGTTCATCTTAAGTGTAAGGGGAGGGTAAAAGTACGATTTTAGAGAATACAATTGCGCTTGATTTTTGTTTGTTTAATAGTAGATGTGTAATAAAACTGAGAGAAATACTTGTTAAGGTAATTTTAGTGCCAAATTTAAAATTTTTTACAACATATAGGAGTGAAACTTTGATCTTAATGAGCGTCTCAGGATAGGAGTTATATGACTAGCACAAAAAACCGTACCACTAAAAAACTTTCCACCCCCAAATATGTGAGGTTCGCCCCTAGAATTGGTAGGAAAAGCATTTATGCTATGATGTGTGTACCGGTAGCACTTAGATTCTAGAACTTGCGTTAGGACCATTCCGAGGCCACAAGTGAGACTACATTCGTGTAGTTAGATTTACTACATGATAAGAGGCATTAGGATTAACCCATTGTTTTACACCTGTGTTTTTGTTATAATTACTTTGGCTACATTGGTCAAGTAATTCTCCCACACCCTTTGCGTTGTACTCATTTTTAGTACACGATACCCCTAGTACACCCCTCAGAGCCTATCTTTTCGTTTCGACCTTTAAGCATTTTACTTAAAGGAAGAATTTGTTACACCCCACTTAAATGTACACCCAAATCGCCTTAGCCTACCTTGTATGCACTCATCTTTAGTGCATTATTGTGACAACATTTGTTTAAACCCAAGTTAATTATCTAGTTGATTACATGGTTGCTAAGTCGAGTCATATCCTTGTACATATTGTTTTGGGACGATTGGGACTCATGGGTAAAGTACTAGTGTAATGGAGTAATGGGGAAGAACATCATTTATTACCCCCATATGTGCTAAATATTTTAAAAGTACTCCAAGTTTTTCGATTATCTTAATTCGAGTCATTAGATTAGTATTTGTAAAGTTATGTAAAAGTTCAAGTGTAAGGGGAATGCATGCCCTATGATGTATTATTTTGGATGGTAGGGCAAGAGTGTATGCAAAAAAAAAAAAAAAAAAAAAAAAAAAAAAAAAAAAAAAAAAAAAAAAAATCGAAAAAATCAAGAAAAATAAAAAAAAATGAGAAAAAGAAAATAGAAAAAAAACATACGGACTACCATCCCGTTTCATTTTATGTTTATTTTATGTTTTTGTTATTTTGTTATTTCGTTTCTAGCTTAAGATCGAGTCTAGTCTTGGCTTAGCAACGTTGTATAGTACATGTAATTGATCAAGATTTTTAACTAGCCACCAGTAAAATATCCCTTATCCAACAAAACCGTGTTTTCCTTTTCCCTACACCTAACGTTATAACCCATTTAAAAGCCCTCTTTGATAGTTTATCTTAGGTGCTTACGCCTAGTGGAGGAGGTTTTCGATCCTTTCCCAAGCCTATGGTAATCTATTTGCTATGACAGGTAGTGAGAGATATTTTCCGTTTTCATTTATGAGATTTATTTTGATGACACTTGAGAGATGTGAGTATCTAAACACTACTTGTGAGGTGCTAGTATATAATCTCCGTGCTTATTATGATTGAAGTGGAACGATTATTTGTTGTAATTACTTTTATGTTTGCATTAAATGACCCCTAACTTGTATTTTGATTAGAATAAAAGCGCATTTGCTTGAGGACAAGCAAATCTCAAGTGTAAGGGTATTTGATGAGGCGAAAAGTGTACCGCTTTTAAGGGGTCATTTAAGCCCGAAATCGTATTTATTTGATCAAATATTGCCCTAAATCGTTCCTTTTGTCATTTTAGGTACTTTTGAGGAGAAATCTGGAAAAGGAGGCATTTTAGACGTTTTTGGAGCATTAAAGTGAAGAAAACGGCAAAGTCTCAAAATTGTGCTGAAAGTTACCTTTGACGGCGTCAAGATTAACTCCAGACGGCGTCATGCCTTGGCAAGAAAAGTTGGATGTGAAATTTACTCATGACGGGCCAGTGAGTTTGCATGAGAATTCTGACGGCGTCACGCTTTAACTAAATCAAGGGCGTCACGGCTTAAATCATAAGGGGACGGCGTCACGTTCATGATCCGACGGCGTCAAGCCTTGATAAGCCAGAATGGATTTTGGTAGAGCTAAAGAGGGACGGCGTCAAGATGGTCATCCGGGAACCCTAAAAGCGGCGAGGTGACGGCGTCACAATGCATAAGGTGACGCCGTCAGATGTCAAAGTCTATATATAGTTTTCTAATTTTTTGTCATTAAGGAGAGCTTAGTGTGTGGAATTTTGGGATAAAACCCTAAGACGATTTTAGCTACTTTTTCAGGGCTTCTTGCCTTGAGATCTTCCATGTTTCATTGAAAGATAAGTTATCAATTAATCATTCAATATGTCTATGTGTTGTTTGATTCTATCTTATGCTTGTCTTTTGTTTAACATGTTAGGCTAATTTTATCTTGTGTTTGCTTAGATCTAATGAAACCTAGCTATTGATTATTGGTTGTTAGTGTGTTATTAGTTGTATTGGATGATTGTTTATCTATGTTAGGCTTAAGAAAACTGGCTAACTTCCTATTCGGTAACTTGCTTGAACGTCTTAAGAAACATGAACCAAATGCGTACTAAAGGTTTTTATGGCTGTATTTAATGCACAAGCGAATTCTAGTGATCCCATGTTAGGAGCTTCCTAGCCGGCTCGACATAGGAGTGAAGTAGGAGCTTGTAGAGTTTGGGGAAGTAAGTACGCCACCCCACGAATGGTATTAAGGAATACACCCGTCATCCACGCGACTAATACACACTAATTAACCGGTAAAAGGTAGTTAGGGAGTAAGGAAATCTAAGTAAACACATTCCTCTACACATAAGTTTCTCACCACTTTTCATTTTTGTTATTTTATTTTATTTGCATTTGTAGTTATTTGGGTTAGTTGACTAGCAACTAATTCCGCCCACTCCTTCAAAACCGAGATTTTACTTGCTTTCATAAAAAACTATAAAAACATAAAAAGAATCTTCCTCAACCCTTAGACCTAATTAGAGTAGCCTTTCACACCTAACGAACACTATTCCCTGTGGAGAACGATCAATCCCCCGTACTTACCACTACACTATACTACATCGGTCAGGTACACTGCCTGGTGGGGTTGTAAGCCTCTTGAGATCCCTCGAGAGGTAAAACCTGTTGTAAGGTTGCAAAACCCACGCATCAGTTTATGTGTGTTATGTGGATTAGTGTAAAGAAATATGATTAAAGGGTTGGCTAATAATGGTGGCCGGAAAATGCATGTGGCTGTAAATTGTTATACGTTGGAGGTGGCCATAAAAGTTATCTAGAATAAGATAAAAATGGTGTGTTTGTGATGATGAACTCACATGGTATTTATGTAAATAGGAGAAAAAAAGGGTATTATTGCCATTTAATTCATTTAGACATGTTCTTATCGGTCAAGCTAATAGAATTATTTGTAACAATCGACAATTTTTCAAAACTTATTTTACTAGCCAAAATGTTTATTTTTAAAATCCCTCGGCTTTTAAACTTCTCTGAACCTGTTTGAGTTTGAAAAAAGTAAATATCTTGTTAAACGCGAACGTTATTCCTTTATTGAGCCGGCACAACCTAAAACGAACGAAACACTTCGATTTATTTAGTAAATTAACTCCTAGAAAGTTATACATATTAATACTCTTTTTCATTGGAAAAATTATTTCGGACTCAATGGGGCAAGTCCCGTAATTTAAAACGCACGTTTGCCAAGTCAAAAGGGGCCCACAAGGATTTTATTAAAAAAATGGCTAAATTATAATTTCTATCCCCTCCCTACTCTTACACCGACGCCACTCATACTTTCATTTGACCAACTTCACCCCTCCTCTTTATATAAAAACCCCACATTATGGTTTCTTCCCATTTTTATAACACCATCACCGGAAACACTGTTCCGGCGCCGTCATCGGAATCCGGCCAAGTCATTTTCTTAGCCGACGCGTAGATCAATACACGGGGGTTGTTTCTGTTGGTAAGACTCACTTCTGAGTCAACTCGACTCGTCCGAGTCAACTCACGAGTTGAGTTGAGTCGGTGCTTATTATGTTTGTTTTGTGTTTTATTGTTAGTCGAACAATGGAAGTGGTTTTGGTGTCTAGTCGAATGGGTATGACTCTAGATGTGTTTGGGCTAAGGCCTATCTTGTAGGTTTCATTCCCAGTTTTAAAACCAATATCTATAAAACAAATGTCAATTATTAATTTTATTCTCATTCCTTATTCTTAAACCCATATTCCAAACACACCCTAAATTTTTCACATGTTCGGGTCGGCTAATGTTTTTAACCATACGGGGAGGTTTGGTTTTGTTATTGGGTCAAAAGGAGTTCGGGTCAGTCTTATATATTTTGACACATGATACAAAATGATTTTCAAGCTATATAGATCATTGGTATATCATTTAAGAAATAATTGTGTTTCAGTAATTTTATTTATTTTTTGTATACATGGTATTCTTTTTCTAGCAACATCGCTCATATATCCATTTATATCATTGCAAGCTAGTTTTCTCTTTGAACCACTTAAGGGTGGCCTAGTGGCAAAAGGGCTTGTGACTATCACTCTAAAATGTGTGAGGTCTCAAGTTCAATTCCTGCTAGGTGCAAACAACCTTAAGTGGCCACACCAACCTCCTGAAAAGGGAAGGCTTTACCTGGTTTGAGTCTGTGTGGCGGTGGGTTCAAACCCCGTGGATTAGTCGGCCAAAAGGTCGGAAATCATGGTTACCAAAAAAAAAAAACAATTAGTTTTCTCTTTGCTATATGTAACTCTGGAATGAGGATCCTGGAATTTAAGCTCGTGTCAGCTTAGAGGTTTTTGAAAGATCTATTCAAAATTATAAATTACTATTTACTTAGGAGGTTAGTAGAGCCTGAAAATGAAGTGGTAGCAATTGCATAATGACTCCTAATATATCTAGAACAAACCTAACTAATAAAATATGGTATGTCATATTCTGCCTAAACTATGAATCATGGCACTGTGGCCATGGAAAGCCGATATCGTCTTATGCCAAATATATGTCTGCTGCTCATGTTTGTACATGCTTCTCTTGTTATTTGTTTATGTAATGTTTATATAAATCTGAATATATGTCTGCTGTTATGTAGTGTTGATGTATAAAACTGAATAACCCTTCTTTTACTTATAATCTAAATAAATAAATAAATAAATAAAAATAAGCACTACAAATAAGCAGAACATATCTTTTTAATGAGGTTCACGTACTGTTGGCACGAAGTCAGTTGCAAGGGTAACTAACATGGAAAGTGTGATGAGATTTTAATATTTCACATTTAAGGCAATTGTGGGAATATTAGTATAGTTTAAAATGGTATGTTTTCCTTTGGTTATAACTGTTAACTCTAATATGAAACAGAAAAGGAAACAGGGAGAGGAAGTGTCTGTGATTTGAGGGTTCAAGATAGCCCACTATTCAAATAAAAAGAAAGCCATGATCAATGATAAGGCTGATGAAATTTTGGTATTTTCAACTACTGCATCTTTGGCACAGAATTCTTTATATTGATTTCTCAATGCCTAGGTGGTTAAAATGATATGCTCTTTTGTCGAAATGGTACTGTTAATACTAGTAATGATAGCGTCTTTTAGATATGTAGAGGTTATTAGTTTATGACTAAAGACGTCCATAGAGGAATAAAAGGTATGGTCAGTAGTCGGTACTTAATCGAATGGAATATGTAGAGACCGATAAGTTAACTACGAGTTCAGTTAATATTTATGAAAATATGGTCAGTAGTCTGGTTTCCCTTTTAAAACGTTCCACAAGGACCATAGTTTCCTTTTATTTCTTAGATGTCTCATGAGGATCACAAGTCACAATAGTGACCTTTTGTGAGTGAATCTGTCACGAAATCCCGATAACAGCTGCAAGCCTTTGTGCCCATGACAATTTATGCCTTGTTGCCATTATATTATCATGTTAACCTTATACTATTGGGAATGGTTTGTTAGACTTATAAAGTCAAGTTTATTGGTTCTGCTGCTATATATGTGTGTTTGGTTTTATGGCTTCTGATTGGTGGCTGCTTCTTTATTGGTTGTTTTGTCACATGAATTTGAGGTAGGCAGTAAAAATTTATCTTGAATTTGTCCTTTGTATGGTTTGGTTTTTGTTTTTAATAAGTGGGTTTGTGTGAGTTTGGGTGTATTTTGGTATATAGTTTATGTGCTTTGAATTTACTATTTTTATGTAGGGGACTGGGAGGATGAAAATTATGAAGATTACGTTGAGGCTCGAGATGATTTGTAGCTGAAGTTTGGCTGCTTGATATATTGGTAAAAGTAGATTCGCCACATAGGGATTCTACAATTGTTGTCAAGCAACTTTTTCTTTCTTTTCTTTTGTACCATTATTGTTGAAAACATATGCAAAAACATATGCAGAAACATATTCAATGAAGATTTTCCTGTCTCATGTAAACCCCAAACTTGCACAACACATGTATATATCACACATCTACTTATTATATATGTTGTTGCCATCACATTCGTCCATTGATTTTGTTTCTGCTAATTGTTTGTTGTTCCTTGTTACTACTTTATGAAACTATATATCCATGTTTTGAACATCTGATAATTGCACTTAGGAAACTTAATTGCACTTAGGAAACTTAATAAGAAACAGTGTTTGGCGACCGTTTTTGAAAAATAGTGTTTAGCCACGAGGGTTTAGCTTTTGAATTTTGTTTAAACACTCCTATTGGAAACACGCTAAGTAGATGTGTTTAGCTGTCACACCCCAAAAATGGCGCAGCGGAATGACATTTACGGGGTATGACTTCATAGTTAAGAACACAAGGTGTCACAACAGAGAAACACTAAATGCATAACATACGACAGATAATAGTCGCAAACTCCCACAAACGGGATAAGTACAAAGATCCAAAATAAACATAAGTCTCAAAGTTAAACAAATACTAGGGAATATCAAATGCAACTCCGCGAGATATAACCCGGGAGGGTCTTGTCTTAAGTCTTGCTAAGCCAGTCAATACTCTACCTTCTAAGCAGCTTCAATAACACCTGAAAATGGTACTAGAAAACGTCAACATAATGTTGGTGAGCTCGTAGGTTTAAAAGTAAAACCGCTGAGTTGTGATAGCATAGTGTAGGGCAAAAGTGAGCATGATAACCAATTATAAGCACAAGTCAAAACAAAATAGTGTCGCGCCAACTGAACCTGCCACGATGGTTGCACACATAAACAGTACACACAGTGGGGAGCTACCCCGATAGATCTATCATATTGCTTCGGCTCTCAAAAGAGTTAACAGTTGCGCATTCATGTACACACAGACAAAACATTTAGTAGTACATAATCGTATCAACACACATAATGTCCAAAATCATGAAAACAGTATAATCACAACATGAAAGACAGTTAAAATGTCATTTGAGTACCATTTTCCCCCAAGAAAAACATAATGAAAAAAGGGGCTACGAGAACTCACCTTAATCAAGCAATGCACAACAGAAAAGGAAACAGAAAAGGAAACAGGGAGAGGAAGTGTCTGTGATTTGAGGGTTCAAGATAGCCCACTATTCAAATAAAAAGAAAGCCATGATCAATGATAAGGCTGATGAAATTTTGGTATTTTCAACTACTGCATCTTTGGCACAGAATTCTTTATATTGATTTCTCAATGCCTAGGTGGTTAAAATGATATGCTCTTTTGTCGAAATGGTACTGTTAATACTAGTAATGATAGCGTCTTTTAGATATGTAGAGGTTATTAGTTTATGACTAAAGACGTCCATAGAGGAATAAAAGGTATGGTCAGTAGTCGGTACTTAATCGAATGGAATATGTAGAGACCGATAAGTTAACTACGAGTTCAGTTAATATTTATGAAAATATGGTCAGTAGTCTGGTTTCCCTTTTAAAACGTTCCACAAGGACCATAGTTTTCTTTTATTTCTTAGATGTCTCATGAGGATCACAAGTCACAATAGTGACCTTTTGTGAGTGAATCTGTCACGAAATCCCGATAACAGCTGCAAGCCTTTGTGCCCATGACAATTTATGCCTTGTTGCCATTATATTATCATGTTAACCTTATACTATTGGGAATGGTTTGTTGGACTTATAAAGTCAAGTTTATTGGTTATATGGCTTCTGATTGGTGGCTGCTTCTATATTGGTTGTTTTGTCACATGAATTTGAGGTAGGCAGTAAAAATTTATCTTGAATTTGTCCTTTGTATGGTTTGGTTTTTGTTTTTAATAAGTGGGTTTGTGTGAGTTTGGGTGTATTTTGGTATATAGTTTATGTGCTTTGAATTTACTATTTTTATGTAGGGGACTGGGAGGATGAAAATTATGAAGATTACGTTGAGGCTCGAGATGATTTGTAGCTGAAGTTTGGATGCTTGATATATTGGTAAAAGTAGATTCGCCACATAGGGATTCTACAATTGTTGTCAAGCAACTTTTTCTTTCTTTTCTTTTGTACCATTATTGTTGAAAACATATGCAATAAAGATTTTCCTGACGCCACTAAAGCCCTTTTTCTTGTAGTGGATCATGTAAACCCCAAACTTAGACACACAACACATATATATCACACATCTACTTATTATATATGTTGTTGCCATCACATGTGTCCATTGATTTTGTTTCTGCTAATTGTTTGTTGTTACTTGATACTATTTTATCCATGTTTTGAACATCTGATAATTGCACTTAGGAAACTTAATAAGAAACAGTGTTTGGCGACCGTTTTCGAAAAATAGTGTTTAGCAACGAGGGTTTAGCTTTTGAATTTTGTTTAAACACTCCTATTTGAAACACGCTAAGTAGATATGTTTAGCTTTTACGTCAATCTACATTTTATAATTACTCTTGCGACTACGATATACAATATATGTGTAGTTCTCCATATCCCAAGTCTTTTTAGAAGTCTCCTATGATCAATTATACATGGAAAATAGTTATTATCAATCAAATTGTCTTGGCCAAGCTGGGAAGGAATATGTGGATAATAGACCATAGGTTGCATAATTAGTGTTAAAACCTTATCCCAAGTCTTCTTAAAAGTCTTCAGTGATTATAGACCATAGGTGATGCTAGTCGTGCAACTTGTGTAAGGACCAAGAATCGTGTTATAACACCTTCTGGAGGTCGAGGTGATGCAAAGTAGGCTCGATTGTTTTAGTGAGAGAGTAGAGAGAAGGTGGAGAAAGTGAAAACCGGATTTTATTGATTAGGATAAGGTTTCCACAGCCACACCCTTCAAGTGAATACTTGAAGGGTATTTATATGCCTTACATGACAACTTTGACAATATTACATTAATAGTCCTTGCACTATATGCAATCTAGTTGTCTACTTCCAATTCATGTAAATATCGCCCAGCTTCATTTCTAACAATCTCCCTCCAGCTGGAGATATACGTGAATTGGTTACAATGATTCCTAACAATTACATAACAATGATAAAAGAAATGCTGAAGTAGAGCAGTCTCCTTTTGAGGATGTCTTCACAGCTCTTGATCTTCTCGTATCTTTCTCAGCATGCTTGACTTACTTGCAGAATCACTGTAATGACCTAATTGGGTTATTACTCCCTCCCAATTAGTGAGGCATTTTCTTTTACATGCTCCCTCCCAAATTGACAACCCGTTTGATATAGCTTTGATGCTTGTAGAAGAAGTTTCTCTGAAGTCTTGCCAAATTGTCTTCAGTCTCTTGCACAGCGGAAAATGGATTATAGACTGATGACTTGTAACTTCTTCACAGGTTTCTTTGGGGAGCATTATATCGACATCTTCAGCTCACTTAGAATGCTTCCAGTTCTTCAATAAACAGCCCCGATGTACACATTTCATACATTTCTCCCTCCAGGATGATGACGATCTTTCGGACTCATCCTATATATGTGTACATAGACATATCAACTAGAAGCAACATACAAATCAATACCCCATGAGTTGATGTCGATAACTATTCTCTCTACGATTCTCTTAGGATCAATCTCTTCTCAAACCTCTTGTATCAAAACAACGGCTTTTTGTAGTGACTGCTGATGGAGAAACCCACTATGACGAACTTGAGACTGAAGTAAGATAACCCAGACTTGTGACTTAAACTTGCACGAACGTGTGACTAAGAACCTATACTGAGCACTACAACGTGACTCCTTATAGCATAGGTCGTTTCATATACCCATCCATCCTTCCTTAACTGTATATGAACATCTCTTGAATTATCCACATCTTTGTGTGACACTGAGTACTACAACGTATCTCCTTTAAGTGATAGTTAACTAGGTCTTCGTCCATCCTCCCCTTGACCTATGAAAACTAGATAACCCAAGACTTAATCACTATTCTATAAATGCTCAAACAAGGATCTCGAAGAATCATGCATCCAACCAACCCCGATATCTTCAAGATACTAAGTACACGCACCCGTGAAATTCCACTTCAACTTCAAGTAAGTAATAATGAATCATCCTTGTAGTCACAGTTGATAATTTAGCCATGGTCATTTGATTGCGATTCTTAATCAAGATCTTTTCGGCTATACGTGGTGATGTTGACGGTGTAGGCCAAAAATTTCATTTGTGATTTTGGTGTGAAATATGCCATAAAATAACATTCTAATGATGCTGGAAAAATTTGAGTTTTAGAAATTTTTACGCCGAAAATTCCCCGAAAAATTCAAATTTTGGGCCAAAATTTTCACGCTTGAACCAGAATTTGAATCTCGCGGGAAAACTGACCGTTAAATTTTCATACAGTATACAATATATATGTAGTCTTCCATATCGCAAGTCTTTTTAGAAGTCTCCTGTGATCGATTATACATGGAAAATAGTTATTATCAATCAAATTGTCTTGGCCAAGCTGGGAAGGAATATGTGGATAATAGACCATAGGTTGCATAATTAGCGTTAAAACCCTATCCCAAGTCTTCTTAAAAGTCTTCGGTGATTATAGACCATAGGTGATGCTAGTCGTGCAACTTGGGTTGCATGATTAACGTCACAATGAAATTTAAATGCCGTCTTCCCAATTCCAAGTCTTCTCTGAGTATACATACAAACTAGTATCAATCAAATATTGTTTTGCTCAAGCTGATAAGGAATTTGTGGATGGCATTCTCCTCACAAATTGCATGTCGCTAACGTTAAACATTAAATTTAGAAAATATCAGTCTCTTTGAGTTTGAAGCTTGTACTAGATAAGTGCCTCAACAGCAAAGTATAATAAAGGAATTTATGATTTTCTTATTAGTTATTGTTTATAGTAAAATTTTTGTTATTATAATCTATTCATCTTATTTGCTAATATTGGTCCGTCCTATATGTAAACGATTGTAGAGGTGTCTTTATCGCCAATTAATAATTGCTAAAAAAACTATAGGACTAAGTCTGTAGATACGTAACATACTTTCTCAAAAGTACCGAAATACGTAATGTACTAAAGATATTACTTATATCGCTAAGATACTTTCAAATTTTGCACAATATACGCAATGTTGACCGTTTTGTTACCTGTTTGACCGGTTTGCAGGTTAAAACTTATAAAAACTGACATTATTGGTCCCTGTGGTTTGCGTCTGTTTTCACCGGTCGTCCTTATACTTTTTTTTTTCAGTTATAAAAGTTACAATAATGGTCCTTGTGGTTTGCGTTAACTTTCTTCTTTAGTCCCTTGATTTTTTTTTCACTTTTTCGTTCGTGTTTACACGTGTAAAGTTCGTTCCGGCACGTTTTCGTCTGTTTTTTACACGTTTTCGTCCGTGTTTACACGTTTTTGTTCGTTTAGACACGTTTTCGTCTGTTTTTACATGTTTTCGTCCGTGTTTACACGTTTTCGTCTGTTTTTACACATTTTCGTCCGTGTTCACACGTTTTCGTCCGTGTTTACACGTTTTCGTCCGTTTTTACACGTTTTTGTCTGTTTTTACACGTTTTCGTCTGTTTTTACATGTTTTCGTCCGCGTTTACACGTTTTCGTTCGTTTTTACACGTTTTCGTCCGTTTTTACACGTTTTCGTCCGTTTTTACACGTTTTTGTCCGTTTTTACACGTTTTCGTCCGTGTTTACACGTTTTCGTCCGTTTTTACACGTTTCGTAAGTTTTTACACGTTTTCGTCCGTTTTTTCACCTTTTCGTCCGTGTTTTACACGTTTTCGTCCGTTTTTTACACGTTTTCGTCCGTTTTTACACGTTTTCGTTCGTTTTTACACGTTTTCGTCCGTGTTTTACACGTTTTTGTTCGTTTTTACACGTTTTCGTCCGTTTTTACACGTTTTCGTCTGTTTTTACACGTTTTCGTCCGTGTTTACACGTTTTCGTCCGTTTTTACACGTTTTCGTCCGTGTTTACACGTTTTCGTCCGTGTTTACACGTTTTTGTCCGTTTTTACACGTTTTCGTCTGTTTTTACACGTTTTCGTCCGTGTTTACACGTTTTCGTCCGTTTTTACACGTTTTTGTCCGTTTTTACACGTTTTCGTCTGTTTTTTTCACGTTTTCCGTCCGTGTTTACACGTTTTCGTCCGTTTTTACACGTTTTCGTCTGTTTTTACACGTTTTCGTTCGTTTTTTACACGTTTTCGTCCGTTTTTTCACCTTTTCGTTCGTGTTTACACGTTTTCGTCCGTTTTTTCACCTTTTCGTCCGTGTTTACATGTTTTCGTTCGTTTTTACACGTTTTCGTCTGTTTTTTCACGTTTTCGTTCGTGTTTACACGTTTTTGTCCGTTTTTACAAGTTTTCGTCCGTTTTTACACGTTTTCGTCTATTTTACACGTTTTCGTTCATTTACACGGATGAGAACGTGTAAACACAGACGAAAACGTGTCAACACGGACGAGAACGTGTAATCACGGGGGGCAAAGAGAAAAGTGTAAGACAAAATAAAGGACAGAAAACCGTGTAAAAAACGGACGAAAACGTGTAAAAACGGAACAAAAACGTGTAAACACGGACGAAAACGTGTAAAACCGGACGAAAACGTGTAAAAACGAACGAAAACGTGTAAAACGGACGAAAACGTGTAAACACGGACGAAAACGTAAAACAGACGAAAACGTGTAAAAACGAACGAAAACAATGTAAAAACGGCGAAAACTGTAAACACGGACGAAAACTGTAAAAACAGATGAAAAACGGTAAAAACGAACAAAAAAAATGTAAAAACGAAGGCGAAAACGTGTAAACACGGACGAAAACGTGTAAAAACAACGAAACGTGTAAAAACGGACGAAAACGTGTAAAAACGACGAAACGTGTAAACACGGACGAAAACGTGTAAAAACGAACGAAAGCGTGTAAACACGACGAAAACGTGTAAAAACGAACGAAAGCTGAAAAAACGACGAAAACGTGTAAAAACGACGAAAACGTGTAAACACGGACGAAAAGGTGAAAAAACGGACGAAAACGTGTAAAAACGGACGAAAACGTGTAAAAACGGACAAAAACGTGTAAACACGGACGAAAACGTGTAAACACGGACGAAAACGTGTAAAAACAGACGAAAACGTGTAAAAACGGACGAAAACGTGTAAAAACGAACAAAACGTGTAAACACGGACGAAAACATGTAAAAACAGACGAAAACACGGACGAAAACGTGTAAAAACAGACGAAAACGTGTAAAAACGGACGAAAACGTGTAAAAACGAACGAAAACGTGTAAACACGGACGAAAACATGTAAAAACAGACGAAAACGTGTCAAAACGAACAAAAACGTGTAAACACGGACGAAAACGTGTAAAAACGGACGAAAACGTGCCGAAACGAACTTTACACGTGTAAACACGGACGAAAAAGTGAAAAAAAATCAAGGGACTAAAGGTGGAAGTTAACGCAAACCACAAGGACCATTATTGTAACTTTTATAACTGAAAAAAAAGTATAAGGACGACCGGTGAAAACAGACGCAAACTACAGGGACTAATAATGTCAGTTTTTATAAGTTTTAACCTGCAAACCGGTCAAACAGGTAACAAAACGGTCAACATTGCGTATATTGTGCAAAATTTGAAAGTCTCTTAGCGATATAAGTAATATCTTTAGTACATTACGTATTTCGGTACTTTTGAGAAAGTATGTTACGTATCTACAGACTTAGTCCTATAGTTTTTTTAGCAATTATTAATTGGCGATAAAGACACCTATAGTTTTTTTAGCAATTATTAATTGGCGATAAAGACACCTCTACAATCGTTTACATGTCACCAGTTGCATGTCACGTACGTTAACATGCAAAACTAAGTATAAAAAGCCAATGCTTGTTCTTATAATTTAAGTAAATTTTCCAAAATGAAGTAACCACAAGGAATAATTAACTTATCATCTTCCTCTCGTATTTCTTTTCTCTTTTATGGTCTCGCGATAATATGTCTTACTTCCGCCACCGTCTGTGCTTCCTATGGCGGTAATAAGACTGATTATCTCGCGTTGTTGTCATTTAAGTCAAAGATCACCCATGATCCATACAAAGTTCTAACCTCGTGGAACCATTCCTTTCATTTCTGTGACTGGAGTGGTATTTCATGTGGAAAGCGGCACAAACGAGTGACTGTTTTACGGCTGGATTCGCAAGGCTTAGAAGGCTCCTTCTCTCCTCATGTAGGAAACCTTAGCTTCCTACGTGTGCTTTCTCTTTCTAACAACAGCTTTCAAGGAACCATTTCCCATGAACTTGGTCGTCTATCTAGGCTACGTCATCTTTATCTTGATGACAACAAGTTCAGTGGAGTCATTCCAACAAACTTGTCTGGTTGTTCTAACCTCGAAGACCTTTGGCTCGGTCAAAATAAGCTAGTTGGAAGCATACCCAAGGAGGTGAGTTTACTCTCGAAACTTTCTCGTCTTTTCATTTACTACAATAAGTTAACAGGTGGAATCCCACCTTTCTTGGGGAATATTACATCAATGGAAGAGTTCTCTGCTACTGGGAACCCGTTGGGTGGGAGAATTCCAGATACCTTGGGTCTTTGGAAAAGCTTGACGTTATTTTACTCTGGTGAGTGCAACTTATACGGAAGCATCCCTCATTCCATTTTCAACCTCTCACTCCTAGCTAATTTTTCGTTAGCTGGTAATCACCTCACTGGTAGTCTTCCTTCAGAAATTGGTGATCAGCTCCCAAATCTTGAGTTCCTTCAGTTAAGGGATAACGAACTGACCGAAGTTCTTCCACCTTCTCTTTCTAATTGTTCTAAATTAGGATATTTTGAAATGAGTGACAATAATTTTAGTGGGAAGTTGACTATTGACTTTTCAAAACTAAGAGATATTAATATAATTAGATTATATGATAACAACTTCCATGGACGTGGAGAAGCTGATGACATGTGGTTTATTGATTCTTTGAAAAACTGCACCAAATTAGTAGAGTTGGATCTTGGTGAATGCAATTTTATAGGAGTGCTTCCGATGTCAATAGGTAATCTCTCTGATCAACTCAGCTTTCTACATTTAGGAGACAATCAATTATTTGGAAGCCTACCTTCAAGTATAGGTAGTCTAGTTGGTTTGACCACTTTAAATTTAAGGGATAATCAATTCAAAGGAAAAATCCCCACTACCATTGGTAAACTTCAAAAGCTACAGAATCTTAATCTATATAGCAATCAATTTTCAGGGCCTATCCCTGATGCCATCGGGAACCTATCGTTGTTGACTGAACTTTATTTAGATTACAACAAATTAGAAGGCCATATTCCATCAAGCCTTGGGAACTGTAAAGAACTTTATCTGTTAAACCTTGCCGACAATAGACTCAGTGGTAAAATACCCAAGCAACTTCTTCAACTTCCATCACTAACTAATTTTTTAGATCTTTCATACAACAACCTGTCTGGTTCAATTCCATCAGAGATTAAAGACTTTAAGATGTTGAGCGAGCTTTATTTATCTTATAATAATTTATCTGGCAACATTACTAGTAGCCTTGGTGAGTGCATTAGCCTTACAAAGTTATACCTTAGTGCCAACAGATTTCAAGGCGTAATACCATCTTCATTCAGTTCCTTGGGAGGATTGGGGGTACTCGACGTTTCTGAAAATAATTTATCAGGCAGAATTCCACAATTTTTAGGCAAATGGAAATCCTTAGAGTTTTTGAACCTATCCTTTAATGATTTTGAGGGTGAAGTACCGGTTGTAGGAGTGTTTGCAAATGCAAGTGCATTTTCGGTTTTGGGGAACAATAGGCTTTGTGGTGGTGTGGTTAAACTTGAGTTACCCAAATGCAAGGAGACGGGTAGTAAGAAAAAAAGGTTTCCTTTCTTCATATTAGTCATCGTGATTGCACCAATGTTGCTCATCACATTATGTTGTGTGTATCTTTTGTGTAAGAAGGAACGCAATAGTCAACCGTCTCAATCTTCAGGGAATGAAAGGTTCTTGAAAGTTTCATACAATCAACTTCTCAAGGCTACCGATGGGTTCTCTACAGCAAATTTGATTGGCGAGGGTGGGCACAACTCTGTTTATAAGGGAATCCTCGATTCTAATGATGATAAATCTGTTGCAGTTAAAGTTCTACATCTTCAAAGTCGAGGAGCACACAAAAGCTTTATAGCAGAATGTGAAGCATGGCGTAATATTAGACACCGTAATCTGTTGAAGATAATAACTTCATGTTCAAGTACTGATTTCCAAGGCAATGATTTTAAAGCTCTGGTTTACGAGTTTATGCCCAATGGAAATGTGCACGATTGGCTTCATTCAAGTGCATATGCATCGAAACTCAACCTTCTTCAAAGAATAAATATTCTGAGAGATGTTGCCAGTGCACTTGATTATCTTCACAATCACTGCCAAACAACGATTGTTCACGGTGACTTGAAGCCAAGTAACATTCTACTTGATGATGATATGGTGGCTCATGTTGGAGACTTTGGCTTAGCTCGATTACTTGGTACAGACTTAAACCAAAACAGCCCAACCGGGGTTAAAGGAACAATTGGTTATGCACCTCCAGGTAATTCCACTTCTATTCCATGATGCTTATATTATAGGTTAAAGTTTGTAAATTAATTAATTGTTATTCATTTGTAGAGTATGGTATCGGGAGCGATATGACAAGTTGTGGGGACGTCTACAGTTTTGGAATATTATTACTAGAGGTGATGACTGGGAAAAGGCCGACAGATGACATGTTTAAGGAAGGTCTTAGCCTTCATAAATTTGCTTACATGGCATTACCAGATCATGTAGTCGATGTTATTGATGATGATGCAATTGTGTTGCAAAGTACGGAAGCGAATGCAAAGAAAGTGGAAGAATGTTTGGTTGCAACTATCAAGATTGGAATTTCGTGCTCTGTGAATTCACCACAACAACGAATGAAAATAGAAATCGTTGTCAATGAGTTGCAGCGTATTCTCGATGTGCTTCAAAATATATAAGGTACTCTGTTATGCCTTTTTGTAAAATCTTATTTTACATGAGTTTGTTAAAAATCATCACTAAAATGGTTTTATTTTTCAACTCTTTCAGGCCTAAAGCTTGTATGGTGAAGTTGTGGGAAACTGCAACAAGGAGGAGTGCATGTCGTAGTTAAATAAATGTTAAGTTGTTAAAGATGTTCGTAATTGTGGTTTAATTTTCTTGTTGCATAAGTGTACGAGACATAAGAGTACGTTTACATTCTTGGTGACGTATCATATGTATCAAGCATGTTTGTATGTGTGGTTTAATTTTCATCAATCCAATTTGTGGTATTGAATTCTACTTAAGTTCTACTTGGTGTTCGATTCCTTAATGAACAGCCTAATGTTATTCGTGTTCTTTGACTTTCAATTTCATAAATTTGACTTTTTTATGAATATCTGAATGAGAAAGCTCAAGGCTTCCCCCTCTTCTGGTTTCGAGCAGTGTATGGTTCAATTTTATAGAAAGTTAACCTCATGTTTGGTATACTGTATTATTACTGCAAGTATACTGTATTAAAAATGTGTCAATAATGACCAAAGTGTATTTCTGATACATAAAGCAGCTCGAATATTTTGATACTTTTCGTATTCCTTATACAGTTAGTACAACTCTATTTTCATCGGATAAGCAATCCCAAACTCAAAACTGCGTATTGCTGTTTAGTCTAAGCAAGCCCAAACAGCCCTTTAGCAATTAATTATGTATGAAACCAAACAGTGATTAGTATAATCCTGTCTATATCTTACAAGACTGAAACATATAGTTGCGACTTCTAATCTTATTTTCTTACTTGGATGTTTTAGGATGACGCATGATATGCAGCGTTTGGGTATTCTAAAAGTTTTTGTCATCAAGTTTTACAAATGATTAATATGCCATATTTACTTTTTTCATGAAATGACCCGAATTGACCCGTTTTAAGCTATTTTTAATTTTTATATCTTTTTTACATAGCCCAAACCGACATGTAGGACCTGAATTTTATGCTATAAAAAGTGCTTAAGCAGTAGAAAGGAAAGGATGTTACAAGGCATTTACTTTCAAGCTGAATTACATAACACAAGATGTGTTAGTATGAAAGGAGAGTTATTATGTATGTTTGTGTTTAAAGCTGAAACCAAACAGTGGTTAGTATAATCCAAAAAACGTTTAAGTACAAAGGATGTGGGTGACTCCCACATCTCAGCCCGTTATCATGTATATATCTTACAAGACAGAAACATATAGCTGCATTCAGTGCATAATTATCATATAAATGTTTATTTTTGACTGATGATGTTATTTTCTTACTCGCATGTTTTAGGATGATCGTGACCCATCATCTCGTCATAGAATAGAAAAGAGAAACAGGATGACGCATGGTATGTAGCGTTTGGGTATTCTGAAAGTTTTTGTCATCAAGTTTTACAAATGATTAATGTGCCATTTTTACTTTTTTAATGAAATGACCCAAACTGACCCGTTTTAAGCTATTTTTAATTTTTTTATATCTTTTTTACATAGCCCGAACCGACATGTAGGATCTGAATTTTAAGCTATGAAAGACCAGAACCGACATGTTGGACCTGTTTCTTAAGATATGTTTATATCTTTTTAACATAACCTGAACTGAACCATTTTATACGGGTCGATGTAGCCAGAAATTGCAGCTCTGTAAAATAAAGAAAAGAAAAAATAATTTTTTTTGGTACTCTCCATTAATAAGTAGTCAGTATGTTAATTATGAGTGCAAAAGTTCAATATATCTGATATCATTAAAATTATTTGATTTGGGAGGTTCTATGTACTGGGCACCGTTTTTTTCTCCAAGTTACTTTTTTATTTACCATTCAAAAGTAAAATGGGTCGAAATAGCCATCTGTACTAGTGTTGGTTAGTTGCTGTACTGACTGCTTTTGGAAGCTGTTAACACTAACAGATGACTGTGTTTACAAAACAAGCATAACCCATAATGCTTTTAAAGGATGACTCGTCCGATATGGCTAAGATTTCAAGAAAGGTTCCAACCTTGTTCGTGAAGTTCAGGACACCACCGAGAATCACCAGTTAGTTACTTTTTTTTTTTTACAAATCTAACATTGTTATAAGCTAAGATCACTACTTTATCACACAAACTATATTATACTCGATGGTACTCAAGACAAGAAAGAGATGTGTGGATCGTATGATGTATATGTATAGCCGAATGATATGATATTAGATTAAAGATAGAAATACAATAAACATAAAAAAACACACACACTCCTACCTATACTACTCTTGAGGCACTCTAACTTATGAGGTGGGAGTGTCTATTTATAGGAAATGAGTGATGCCCTAAAGGCTTTCTATAGGCTTTGGTTGGGCTTTAGTTGGATTGGACAATACATGAGCTAGTTTACATAGTCCAACCATAAGCCTCATATTTCACTATTCTATTACATTAAGCCGACACATTACAAAGTTGTAAGTAGGTAAATGACCATCACTTTATAATTGCTAACAATCTCCCCCTAAGGGATGGTCATTCAAATGATGCTCCCAGTGATTAGGTCTTTCGTCTTCGATGTCTTGAACTTTGTGTGTCGTTGTAGAATAGTCTTGATTCTTCGTTCCTTCATGCTTTGTGATCTTCAAAGTATCGTCTTTTGGTCGTTCTTGCCTTGATCAACATCTTCATGTGTTTACAGCGTCGTATCCTCCAACATACTCACACTTCTTGAACTTCATACTTATGTCTTCCTCATTAGATACATGAACTTGTTCTTGACGACTTGATTAGCTTTTTGACTTAGTCTTTACACTTTGTCTTTCACTTGATCTTTTGGTCTTGAACCTTTTTTTACTTCGAGCTTCGTCGAGGATGATCTTCATAAGTATGAGTATGTTGAGGTGAAGATGTTTGATATATCAAATGATGATGTACGGTCTTTCTCCCGATGACTTTCCTTAGTAACTGCTACGTGTTAAATGAACTCACCAATCGATCACGGTGGACTTTTCTTAGAGAATCGACCACTACGATTGTTTTACTGATGAATGTCTTGATTCCGTTCACCTTGGTCGGGCAAATCAACTGTCCTAATCCCCTTAGGGACAGTTATCACTACTATGGATAAATCCAAGTAGAGACCCATGTCATAAGGACTCAATTCATGAAAGGAATCTCCTTGGCGGGATTTTCAGCACTTACAGGCTTAGACTTCGAGAGAATTAACAGCATAGTATGAAAACCCACTCTAATCCTTACAAAGGCTGTTTCTGAATTGGACACCCTCAAGAAGGCTTACAACAGATATACCGAGGTATACCCACAATCCAGGTGAGCCACTGAAGTATACCTAAGTATCACTCCACGACTGTAGACCGTTTGAAGCAAATAACCATCATGATATAAATGGCAAGATCTATGGATCTCATTAAGACTCTTGTACACCTTGTGTCCTTTTTGGTGAACACAGGTGTATTATAATGGAAGTGTTCCTAAGAGATCTTTTAATGAATCTCATGGCTCTAGACTAGATAATGTGCGTTTTGGTTTTAGTAGTCGGAGGCATGGAGCAGAGTGCCACATTTTCAATATCAACACATCTCGGAGTGAGAGGCCAATAGATTATGCAATGTTCTCCGTGAGAAATGAAACAAATATCTTTTAAGAGATATCTGAGTGGCTAGGAGGGGTGGTGCAGCGCGTCACTGGGTCCATGACGTCTTGTCTTCAATATCAGCATCAACTTTGTGATAACCGATAGCAGATGTATTGACCCGGTTTCTGCCCTAAGTTTTCATAGAGGGCTATTTCTTTTCACCCTTTCATTAAACTTTTCTTTTTCATTCTTCAACCTCTTTGATGAACTCAAATAAGTACATTTTATTACTATCATTTATCCTATTAATTTGACTTGTTTTATTATATTATATATGAGGATTGATACTTAATCGTTTACTTTTGTAATTCTCAGGTAAAAACAAGCATTTGGTGAAACTTAGCGATTTTGGACTAATTATGGAGCAAAACATGCAAGAAGTTAAGAGTCTACTTAAATGTACAAGATCAAGACTATTCTGCTCCAGATGCGCCGCATCTCACTTATGACATGCGCCGCATCACTATCCATATTTCACCAGATACGATCCAAGATACAAGAGGACATGCGCCGCATCCGAGAATGGAGTTACGCCGCATCTTCTGGCGGTGTACGAATATTCCTGAATATTATAATCTTGGACCCCACGCGAAGTTAAGTCAATGCGCCGCATCTACTTACTAGATGCGCCGCATCTTACCCTCAGACAGAAACTATAAATACCCCAAGACCAGACGAATTCCAGAGCTTTTGGGTCGTGACATATTATATCCGAAGTACAGATACCTAAGGACGAATTCAGTCGAATAGGCAGCACAAGACACACCCAAACGAAGATACAAGAGCTGTAAGAAGGTGCTGCATGTGTTTAATTCATTAAGTAGTTTTGTTTTATTGTGTTAGTAAACTTTAATTCATCAAGATTGGTGGCTTGTGTAATGTGACAACGGAAAGATTGCACTCCCTTAAAACTGCTTTCTCATTAATTAAAGTTTATATGTTGATGTCTTTGGTGACTTTTATTAGTGCATTGATAACCTCTGTGTCTAGCTGAGCGTTGATCGGGTCGCCATGCCTCTGCCCTCGCCTATTTATTAGATCGCCTATGCATTCTATCGTCTGTATAAAAGTAGGAAGAAAGATAAATAGGATAGTCATAAGTAATCATTAAGGGTTTACTCGCCGATAAGATTAGAACCAACGAGAAAGGACTTAATCTCGGTGCGTTGCATCGAACTATACACTTCATATAAAACTAGCAATAAAACAAGTGACAAACTACTTATCCATCAGGACAGTTCTTCTTATTGTCTCAAGTATTTATCTGTGTACGTGTGTGCTATTCGCTGATTCGTGCCTATTGGTTTAGTTTATTATTTAATTGCAACCAAATCGTGCCAGTCTCTCAGGCTGAACCCCCTTGCGTTAGATTAGGTTGTATAGCTAACTTAATATATTAAAATACTGATTAGAATAACTAGATAATACGTTCCACTCTTAGTGATCGACACTCTACTTACCATTATATTCATACTGACCGGGTACACTGCTCGTTAAGTGTGTGTGTTATTGATAAGTCGGCTAACTATAAATTTAAAACTTGAGTAGGCATTAATACTGCTAAACCGCAACGACACATCGCACGCATCAAGTTTTTGGCGCCGTTGCCGGGGAGTGAATTGTTATTATCTGTTAATTTGATTAGTATTTTAATTAGGTTTTTAATTTTTTTTAATCTAACCGCTAATTCTGTGTTGTATATTAGATTAATTTGCATTCATTGTATTATTTTGCATATTTTCTGTTTTTGTGTGTTATTTATTTGCTTTTATTTGTGTTTATTTTCGTTTGTGCTTTTATTTGTTTTTATTTTTCGTATTTTGTGTGTTCTGCTATCGTTGTACTGAGCTAAATCAAACGATACGGCGCATCTGATCTCTCAGATACGGCGTATTGCGTTTAATTTTTATAAAATACAACGCGTTTAATTAATTCGATACGACGCATCTTTTCCCCAAGATACGGCGTATCTGTTTTTAAGGAATATTTTTTTTCTAAACTTTAGCGCGATACGACGCATCTGCTTTAGCAGATACGGCTTATCTATTATTTTAATTAAAAACAGTTTTCGAATTATTAAACAGATACGACGCATCGATCTTTGTCGATACGGCGTATCTTCTGAATCAAAAATCTTATATTTTGAAACTTAACAAAAATACGGCGCATTAACTTTTGTTAATACGACGCATTTAATTTTAAATAAATATCGATTTTTGATTATTAAAATTGATACGGCGCATTCTAATTCCTAAGCGGCGTATCTATTTTCTGAATAAAGTCTGATTTGATTTTAACGATTATAAGATACGGCGTATCCAACTTTTTGGATACGGCGCATCGTCTGCTGATATCAGTTATTTTTATTCTTATATCTGTTTCTATATTCATTAATTTCTCTTCTAGCGAACAAATCCTACTGATGCTTTCGTGATTATTTCAAAAGGAAAATGGTAGGATACGGAGAACTGATTGACTTCGACTTCGAAGCCAATTTTATGAATGAAATATTAGTGCAAGATAAATCACTCGAACGTTACGATGGGGACTACATTGAACTTAATGACCTTGATGGACCGTTGGAATCCAATGACCTGTTCATGGATGATGCGGAATCTGAGTTAGAAGAAGGAGAAATTGTGGATAGTCCAAAAGTCAACGTTATTAATACTAGGAATTACGATGAATTTGAGGGATATGATGGTTCTTGGGATTACGGTAGAAGGATCAACACCAATTGTGCTTACAATTTGCAATTCCCATGCATGATTGGATACAAGTGTATTGACGCCAATTTCTTTCCTATTTTACCAATCAATGTCATGTCAAGAAGCTTTTACAATTCTATTATGAGAAATAAAGTGGAGCATAAGGGAAAGAATGTAGTTGGAGCCTTCATTAATGTCCCGATCTTCGTAGGACGCTTTACTATTGTAACTGAGTTCGCCGTTGTTGAAGACATGAATGCCTATCGTGACAGCAATATGGGTGACGTGATTGTTGGAAAACCATTTTGTAGGGAGATCACTATTAATGCAAAACGATTTGAAGGAAAGATCACCTTTCAATGTGGAAGCGACATTATCACTTATATGATGCCCCGAACTCACCCTGGATTTAAACATGCTACTAATAGGTTCTGCTACAAATTCTCTCCATTCCTTTTTATTAGTAATGATGACATGAAGAGAGGGATTGAGTACCCATATCAAATGATGGAAGGATTCTATAAAGGAGTTTTGAATTTGGGACCTGAATATATACGTGACGAATTAGTTGCTAAATGGATCCTACGTGGCAATGTAGGAATAAATGATCGATATTAAAAGAGCTGAACGTGAGTCTAACTTGAAGACTCTGGAATAAAGACAAGTGCTTACCGGGAGACAACCCGGATTTATCATTTTTATTATTCTGTTTTTGTGTCGAGTCAGTCAGGCCGCAGAGGATACGGCGCATCTCAATCCTGAGATGCGACGCATCTCCTGCAATGGTCATATCTTATTTTAATTTTTCTGCATTTATTTTTTATTTTCGAATTTAAAACTTTTTATCAGTTAATTTTAATACGGCGCATCCCTGGTTAAGGATGCGACGCATCTTCTATTCTGATCCGTATTTATTCCAGGCTCGATACGGCGTATCTTCTTCCATAAGATACGGCGCATCGACTGACCTGATGATTTTCATTTTTATTTTTATGTTTTATTTTTACTTAACTACTAATGTATTATGCAAGTTTGAACCTTTCTTAACTTAGGTGTGTTTTAAAGCCTTGGTGGTATTATAGATTCCTGCATTTCCTGTGGATACATTGATTATGAAGCTTAAACGTTCTCATCCACAAGAAAGATGATTTTTGCTCTTATACTAATGGAGGATCATACCGAGCAAATCTCAGGGGAGTTTTTCTGTTCTAATTCTTTTATTTTCCAGTTTTTAACCTTTTATACAAACAACGAGGACGTTGTTTAACTTAAGTGGGGGGATTGGAGAATTAGAACACTTAACACTTACTTGTCCTAAACTTTTCAAAATATGCTTAAAATGTGCTTAATATATAAAAATTTAAAATTTTTAGCATGTTTTTGTTTAAAGTCTAAGTTGCATAGCTGCACACATGACGTTATTTTCAAAAATTGTGATTTTTCAAAATTCACAAATCTATGAGTGTGCCGGTGACTTGTAAACTTTAGAACTTGGCTTGTATACTATTCGAGACCACCATAATAAGTATTATTTTATATAATTGGAATGACTTGTCTAAATTGGTAAATTTCTAGGATTACACCCAAATAGCCTTTATATGTTATGTGTTATTAGCTAACTACACTGGTTAGTTAACCCCCGTATAAACCCTTTTGTTACTCTCACTTTTAGAGTAAGATACCCCTAGAAAAACACTCAGAGCCATTCCTTTCGTTTCTTACACCTTTCGTTTCTTACACCTTAGCCTACCCTGTAGATTAAAATCCGTGGTTGGTTAATTGCTTTAGGCAAAGTGTGTTTCCTTACATTACCTGTGTTCGCGTGCGTAATTCATTATCTATGGTTAGGTCGGGAAATTGCACAATGCAATTGGAGTGAAAGTAAATATTGTATATCTTTGAGTTTATTTTTCGTGTGTTTACTACTTTCACTATTACCGTTATTTCTGAAGTCATGAAAAGTATGGAAAAATTATCCAGAATTATCATTATAGTGATGTGGTGAAATTTTACACATCTATGTTTATGTTGATGTCAAAAAAAAAAAAAAAAAAAAAAAATCGAAAAAATGAGAAAAGAAAAAAAAGAAAAAGTTGGATGTTTATTTTAACCAACTTATGTAAAGTTTTGTATTAAGTGGTCGATATCACCACTATTTGTTGTATATTATATCTATGGATTGAATGGGAGTTGGCAGTTATGGGAACGCTAACTAAGGTTTATTCTTTGATTAAGATCTTGTTGAGTATAATTCGTGTCTACCTAAAGCGTGTGTTTCAAGTGTTAAAGCGTGAGTTATTCAATGATATGAATCTTATTCATGGGATGGTTGGGATAGTGATTAACCACACTTAGGATTTTAATTTATCTGTTTTGTTTATTTTTTATTTTACACCAATTTATATCCCAAATATTATCCATACCCTGTATTATTCTTTATCCAACCAAACCTTTGATTTATTGAGATTAGGGATTTGAGCAATCTTAAGTATCGTAGTCGTGGATTCGGCTATGTATTTATGATTTTGTCGCCCTTTTTGATGTAATATTATTGGTGAAGTTTGGACCTATCTTTAGCCTATTCGAGTTAAGGATTTGAGCAATTGCAAGTATCGTGTTCGTGGATTCGATCATGTATTTGTGATTTTGTCGCCTTTTCTGGAATCTGAGATCGATAGAGAATAAGAATAATTAACCCTTAAACCTCAAAACCCTTTTTACCGCTTTAGACTTGTTATTCCTTTGCTTTAGTGGGGGAGATGTGTATACTTGCCAAGCTTATGATAGAATATTCGTCACGACTGGACAGTTAAACGATTAGATTTGCTTTTATCAAAATATTTTATTTTACTTCTAATTCGTTAAGTGTTTGGATGTGTGATTATGACAAAAATGAATACATGCTTAAATATAAAAATAAATCCTAATATCTTTTAGGATACATTTTCATAAGATTAATTCTAAGGTTTACTTGGGGACAAGTAAAGTTCAAGTGGGGGGATATTTGATGAACTCAAATAAGTACATTTTATTACTATCATTTATCCTATTAATTTGACTTGTTTTATTATATTATATATGAGGATTGATACTTAATCGTTTACTTTTGTAATTCTCAGGTAAAAACAAGCATTTGGTGAAACTTAGCGATTTTGGACTAATTATGGAGCAAAACATGCAAGAAGTTAAGAGTCTACTTAAATGTACAAGATCAAGACTATTCTGCTCCAGATGCGCCGCATCTCACTTATGACATGCGCTGCATCACTATCCATATTTCACCAGATACGATCCAAGATACAAGAGGACATGCGCCGCATCCTAGAATGGAGTTACGCCGCATCTTCTGGCGGTGTACGAATATTCCTGAATATTATAATCTTGGACCCCACGCGAAGTTAAGTCAATGCGCCGCATCTACTTACCAGATGCGCCGCATCTTACCCTCAGACAGAAACTATAAATACCCCAAGACCAGACGAATTCCAGAGCTTTTGGGTCGTGACATATTATATCCGAAGTACAGATACCTAAGGACGAATTCAGTCGAATAGGCAGCACAAGACACACCCAAACGAAGATACAAGAGCTGTAAGAAGGTGCTGCATGTGTTTAATTCATTAAGTAGTTTTGTTTTATTGTGTTAGTAAACTTTAATTCATCAAGATTGGTGGCTTGTGTAATGTGACAACGGAAAGATTGCACTCCCTTAAAACTGCTTTCTCATTAATTAAAGTTTATATGTTGATGTCTTTGGTGACTTTTATTAGTGCATTGATAACCTCTGTGTCTAGCTGAGCGTTGATCGGGTCGCCATGCCTCTGCCCTCGCCTATTTATTAGATCGCCTATGCATTCTATCGTTTGTAGAAAAGTAGGAAGAAAGATAAATAGGATAGTCATAAGTAATCATTAAGGGTTTACTCGCCGATAAGATTAGAACCAACGAGAAAGGACTTAATCTCGGTGCGTTGCATCGAACTATACACTTCATATAAAACTAGCAATAAAACAAGTGACAAACTACTTATCCATCAGGACAGTTCTTCTTATTGTCTCAAGTATTTATCTGTGTACGTGTGTGCTATTCGCTGATTCGTGCCTATTGGTTTAGTTTATTATTTAATTGCTACCAAATCGTGCCAGTCTTTCAGGCTGAACCCCCTTGCGTTAGATTAGGTTGTATAGCTAACTTAATATATTAAAATACTGATTAGAATAACTAGATAATACGTTCCACTCTTAGTGATCGACACTCTACTTACCATTATATTCATACTGACCGGGTACACTGCTCGTTAAGTGTGTGTGTTATTGATAAGTCGGCTAAATATAAATTTAAAACTTGAGTAGGCATTAATACTGCTAAACCGCAACGACACATCGCACGCATCACCCTTCTTTCCCTTTCTCATTTTACTCCTTTTTAAATCTTACCTAAGGACTTCTAATTCTAATCTATTGGAATTGTCCTTGGGTAGATCCCTCCGGCTCTGGCGGATCATAGGACATAACCTAACCATAATCACCTTATTACTCCATGATTATCCTAGATTTGTTGATCTCATGCCATAAAACCTTTTTGAAAAATCTCTCAAAGTGTTTATGAATAAACACATTTAGTTAACACTTCGAGAGTTTTGCATTTTTGAAATACTCCCCCTTCACATGTGCTCATGCATTTTGAAATAAGTATGCACATGTTGGGTAGAGTTCGCACATTTGAATTGATCGATTTTCAGTTAATATGACCTTTGCGAGACACGTTTACATCACTAGTTATACTAGCTTGAAATTATTACCCGTCCCGGTCATATCAAACGATAATCTATCGAATTGGTACATTCTACTTAGACAAGTCCTTTGCGAGACACGTTTACATCACTGGATAACCAGCTTGAAATTATTACCCGTCCCGGACAAGTCTTTTCGATTACTGACATTTAGTTTTCATCAATTCGAGGGTTCAGATCTGAGTCTTTTAGGAGAGCTCTTTTTGAGATTCAGTCCACGATCTTTAAACATTTTGATCACAATTTAATCACGTCTTCTCCCCCTCAAAAATAGCATGCAGTGATATTTTTTATATCAACTGATTTAAATGAAAACTTTTTGGAGAGATAGACGGATTTGAGCATGAAATTGGAACTTTTTAGTTTTTCATTTTTATACCCCCCCTTAAATAAAGCATGTTTTTAAACATTTGAGTTTTAAATCAATTTTAAGGGTATGAAGGGAGTTATCTTGAGTACAGAATTTGGAGAAAGATTTTGAAAAATCTTTTTGAAAAATCATGATCATGTGCTCAAGAGTTTTTGGTTTTTCCTTGAAAATACGAGTCCTGATCAGATATAATCAAAAGTCAACATTGCAGCGTGGGTTTTGTACTGATGTATACGAAAGCCATAGTGAAGAAATTTTTGAGAAACGACATGTTTTAGAAAACATTTAAATGAACTCTCGCTCAAGCATCTGTACATGTCCGTATCATTGTTGAATGACATTTCTAGATACGTACATAATATCGATTATACGAGAGACATGTCGTGAGATGAATATTTTTGGTTTCTTTTTATTTATTTTTATTGTTTTTGTATTTTTGAAAATTTTCTATTTTCATATTTTGCTTTTGTTGGTTTTTCAAATTTTGTATTTTCTTTTTGTTGGTTTTTCAAATTTTGTATTTTGTTTTTCAAAAATATTTACAGCGAAGCTTTTTGAGATTATTCAAGAAGATTCGAGAAAACTTTCTAACTCTTCGGGAGTTAGGCTTCGCATGCCAATTCATCGAACTAAGTTATCAAACCTCTCTTTTGGAAGGGCTTTAGTAAATAGATCGGCGAGTTGTATTCAGTCTTCACGAAAAATAATTCAACAGTACCATTTTCAACGTACTCTTTTATGAAGTGATAGCGGACTCTAATATGCTTGGTCTTCGAGTGTTGCACTGGATTGCACGAGATGGCTATGGCACTTATCGAATCACAATACATAGGTATGCGGTCGAAAGTAAAGACATAATCTGTGAGTTGTGTCCTCATCCATAGAACTTGGGCACAACACGCAGATTGAGACACATACTCGGCTTCTGCGGTTGATAATGCGGTACAATCTTGTTTCTTGATGACCAGCCTACTAGCTTTTCACCAAAAATTATGCTCCACCTGATGTACTTTTTGCTGTAACTTGGCAACTGGCATGGTCTGCATCTGAAAATGCTATTAGTTTAAACTCCGAATCCTTCGGATACAAAAGTCTCATGTTAATGGTTCTTCGTAGGTACCGAAAGATCCGTTTAACCTCTTAGAGGTGAAGTTCGGTAGGCCTTGCCTGAAACCGTGCTAATAAACTGATAGCAAAATGAATATCGGGTCGATTAGCAGTAAGATACATGAGAGAACCAATCATGCTCTGATATTTCTTCGGATCGATGGGTTTCCCATATAAGTCAGCTGATGCGTGGTTTTGCAACCTTACAACAGGTTTTACCTCTCGAGGGATCTCAAGAGGCTTACAACCCCACCAGGCAGTGTACCTGACCGATGTAGTATAGTGTAGTGGTAAGTACGGGGGATTGATCGTTCTCCACAGGGAATAGTGTCGTTAGGATTGAAAAAATACTCTAATAGGTCTAAGGGTGAGAGAAGATTCTTTTTGTGTTTTTATAATTTTATGAAAGCAAGTAAAATCTCGGGTTTGAAGGAGTGGGCGGAATTAGTTGCTAGTCAACTAACCCAAGTTACTACGAATGCAAATAAAATAAAATAACTGAAAATGAAAAGGTTGTGAAACTTATGTGGAGAGAAATGTGTTTACTTAGATTTCCTTACTCCCTAACTATCTTTTACCGGTTGATTAGTGTGTATTAATTGCGTGGATGACGGGTGTATTCCTTAATACCAATCGTGGGGTGGCGTACGTACTTCCCCAACTCTACAAGCTCCTACTTCACTCCTATGTCGAGCCGGCTAAGAAGCTCCTAACATGGGATCACTAGAATTCGCTCATGCATTAAATACAACCATAAAAACCTAGTACGCATTGGTTCATGTTTCTTAAGACGTTCAAGCAAGTTACCGTATAGGAAGTTAGCCAGTTTTCTTAAGCCTAACATCGATGAACAATCATCCAATACAATTAATAACACACTAATAACCAATAATCAAAAGTTAGGTTTCATTAGATCTAAGCAAACACAAGATAAATCTAGCCTAGCATGTTAATCAAAAGACAAGAACAAGATGTAATCAAACAACACATAGACATATTGAATGATTAAATAATCACTTATCTTCAATTAAACATGGGAGATCCAAGGGTATGAACACCCTTAAAAATGGCAGAAATTCGTCTAGGGTTTCTCCTCCAAAGTTACACACAATAAGTTCCACACTCATGACAAAAAATTGCAAAACTATATATAGAGTTTAAGGGCTGACGGCGTCACGTTATAGATCCTGACGCCGTCACCTCGCCGTTTTTAGGGTTCCTGGATGGCCTTCCTGACGCCGTCCCTCTTTAGTGCTCCAAAATCCGCTCTGGCCTATCAAGGGGTGACGCCGTCAGAATTGAGCTTGACGCCGTCCCTCTTTAATTTAACAGTGATGGCCTTGATCACTTCAAAGGGTGACGCCGTCAGATTTTTCATGCAAAATTCTATGGCTTATCATGAGTAATTTTTATATCCACCTTTTTTTGCCAAGCCGTGACGCCGTCTGGAACAATACCTGACGCCGTCAAAGGTACTTTTCAGCCGATTTTGAGACTTTGTCATTTTCTTCACTTTTATGCTCCAAAAATGTCCAAAATGCTTCCTTTTCCAGATTTCTTCTCCAAAGTACCTAAAATGACAAAAGGAACGATTTAGGGCAATATTTGATCAAATAAATACGATTTAGGGCTTAAATGACCCCTAAAAGCGGTACACTTTTCACTTCATCATCAGCGCCTATTTTTGGTGAAGTGGCCATTAGAGTACCAACAGAGTCTCAATTTTCCATTCTATGTTTTTTCAAAATCTCAATTGTATATTTAGCTTGATTAATAAAAATACCACGTGGGGATTGATGAATTTGTAAACCAAGAAAGAATTTTAGTTCCCCCATCATGGACATTTCAAATTTGTTTTTCATGAGATTTTCAAAATGTTTTGAATGTTTCGGATTAGTGGACCCAAAAATAATGTCGTCCACGTAAATCTGAACAATCAAAATGTCATCTTTGAATTTTCTTGTAAACAAGGTCGGGTCAATTGTTCATTTGGTGAAATTATTTTGCTGCAAGAAAGATGATAATTCGTCATACCACGCCCTTGGAGCCTGTTTTAAACCATAAATGACTTTCTTTAGCTTGTAGACATAGTCTGGATGATCTTTGTCAACGAATCCGTCTGGCTGACTCACGTACACTTCTTCTTTCAGAGTTCCGTTCAAGAAAGCCGTCTTGATGTCCATCTGATAGACTGTGATGTTTTTTTGAGCTGCATAGGCTAAGAAAATCCTGTCTGCCTCAAGTCTTGCTACTGGCGCGAATGACTCTTCAAAATCTATCCCCTCTTCCTGTCTAAATCCCTTAGCCACGAGACGAGCTTTGTTGCAAATGACAGTCATTTCTTCATCCTTTTTGTTTTTCCATAACCACTTAAGATCAATGACGAGTTTGTCGATTGGTCTTGGAACTAAATCCCAAGTGTCATGTAACTGATATTGGAGAAGTTCTTCCTGCATCACTTCAATCCATGCATTATCTACCATCGCCTCCCGAATGTTCTTTGGCTCTTTTAAACTGACTGAGCAGAAGTAGATGCACATGTCGGGATCGGTGGCGAGTTGTCTTCTCCTCTGAACAGGCCCTGAAGGTTCACCAATAATGTGTTCTATTGGATGGTCTTTTGTCTACTGTAACGTAGAAGGGTACCTTGGGTTTAACAAATGCGTGTTGGATGGTTCTTGTAACCTAGAAGATGATTCAGCAGAATCCGTAGCAAATGGGTTTTCGAACACATCTTCTTCTAACACAGCATTATTTTGTTGTGGTTCTTCTTGAATTGGTGCGGTTTGGTTTTGCTCATCAACTCTTGGTAGAACAATCTCAATTACTGGAGTTGCTGGAGTAGATGTTGATGACGTGGAGGGAGTTGGTGCGTCAGCTTCGACTGTTGTTGATGCATCTTGTGGTGGTGGTGGTGGTTGATGTTGTTGAGCGGGTGCAGCGGATCGTTGTTGTGATGCATTTGTCGAAGTTCCACCATAGAATTCATCAAACATATACTCGAAGAAATTTTCTAGTTCTTGATTTGTAGGTTTTTCAGTGGTAGTTGACTGAGCTCTTTGGGGTACGAGTCCTGAACTAATATGTCCAGAAGTTTGAACGTTTGATGCGGGTCCTAATCTGGTATGATTAGAAGCCATCAGGTTACGCGCGGGTTCTAGAGCGAGTCTCTCAGAAGCCATCTATGAAATCTCGTCAAACTTCACATTCATCGTCTCCATTATCCTTTTAGTTCTTCTGTTATACACCCTGAATGCCCTCGAGTTTTCTGAATAATCAATGAAGATTCCAATATCACCCTTAGCTTTGAACTTCCCCAGATCTTCTCTGTCATTTGTTGGATAGCACAAAGCACCAAATACGTGAAGGTAAGAAATGTCGTGTTTTCGGTTGTTCACTAGTTCGTATGGTGTTTTATTGAATCTTGGATGGATTAGGGATCGGTTCTGAGTGAAACAAGCAGTGGCAACAGCATCAGCCCATAAGAATAGTGGTGCACTGGAATAAATTAGCATCGTGCGAGCAGCTTCCACAAGAGTTTTATTTCTTCTTTCAACTACCCCATTCAGCTGTGGAGTTCTAACAACTGATGTCTAATGAGTGATTCCAGTATCTTCAAAATATGCTCTTAACTCCTGATTAGTAAATTCTGTGCCATTATCTGTTCTTACAATCCTTACTGGAGCTTGAAGTAAGACTTGAATTCGCTTCAGAAAGGTGATGATGATGCCTGGTGCTTCGTCTTTTGATCTCAGAAACTTTACCCATGTATATCTTGAATAGTCATCGACGATAACAAGAATATACTTCTTCCCATTAATGCTTTCAACTCTCATTGGGCCACATAAGTCCATGTGCAACAAATGTAACTTATCCACCGAACTGGGTAGGGTTTTAGGTTTATATGTTGCCCTTTTGCTTTTTACTTGTTCGCAGGATGGACGTAAGTGATCCTTGGTGTATTTGAACTTTGGGAGACCGTTGACGATGTTGTCTTTGGCTAGCTTGTTGATGGTGTCGAAGTTGAGATGGGATAAACGTCTATGCCATAACCAGGATTTAGTTTCGCAAGCTCTTGTCATAAGACAAATTGGTGATGAAGAGACCATTTGGTTTATGTCGATAACATAGAGATTGGTGCCACGATTTCCAGTTAAGAGATCATCTCCAACCAAATACCTAACGAAGCAAGTGTTTCTCCTAAATGCAACCTCTAAATCTGCATCGCAAAACAGCCCGACTGAAAACAAATTGTGTCCCAATCCTTTGACATAGTAAACCCGAGTGATTAAGTAGTTCCCAAACTGAACATCTCCATAACCCATAATAGCTGCTAAATGATCATTTCCAAAGTGTACAGTTCCCATGAACTTCCATACAAAGTTGATCAGCAGCTTCAGATTCCCGGTCATGTGTAACCACTGTAAGAATTTCACTATATAATTATAATATTCTAATACTTATCCTTTTTCTACGCAGATTTATTTATTTATTTATTATCTGATTATAACTATTATCTAATGTGACGTAGATCACATCCTCGATAAACGTACTCACACGCAACCCAACCTTAACTTATTTAATGTTTATTTATATAAACATTTTTGATCTAAAACTTTATGATGCCTCATCTACGACTTTACGTTAATTCGTTAACATACTGAACGTTGCATATCTGATAAGAGTTTCTATGAAACCCTAAACTATTATAACAACATGTAAAAATAACAAAACCCTAATAATACTAAAATACAATTTATTTGAGTAAAGTACAAGTCAATTAAGCATAAAACATAAATATTAATAAAAATACTATATAACTCTTAAAAAATAATTATTTTAAAGCATATTGTGCAACAACTTCATGCACTAAATTTTAAAATAAATTTATTAGACTTACTAATTACTTGTACAAGCCCTTAAACCTAATGTACAACCAACCAATGCACAAAACCCTAAAATCTCATTTAAATACTTTAAAAGCCTAATAAAAATTACATAAAATTTATATAACTTAAGAAAACATTAAAAATATATTTTTCTTATTTTCTAAACCCTAGTACAACTCTCCTAAGCTTATAGTGCCACTCCATAAAGCACAACATGATTTTCTTTTCCCTAAATACCTAATTCGACATATGTTTATATTTAAAGTAAACTTTAATTATTTTCTATTTAACAAATAATTAAGTTAAACCTTAAAACTAACTTAGTTACTATCCTAAACCCTAGATAACAACATGATAAAGCCCAAGGTACCACACCACAAAGCCATTCGAACCCCAATTCCATTTCCTAGTTCGAATCCAAACAAGCCCTAACTAGAAAAATTTATTACAAACTTCTAGAACTAAAACTACACCATATGCACCTCCCCTAGCCCTCCAACATCCACATCATCATGTCCCAAAATATCTAAATAAAGTAGGATACTTGTATGGAGAGGGACTTTCCACATCAACCTCCCTTCCCCCTCCTTCCATGTGGCGTCCAAGGGTTAATCCACACCTCCTTGTCTCCCTCTCTTACCTCACAAAGAAACCCTAGAACAAAGTAGAAACCCTAATACTCATTTCCTATAAATATCGCCCCATATGATCACTTTTCCTCTCAACCCATTCTCACTTCATTACTGATCAAATAACCTAAGATAAGTATAAGAAGGAACCTTGAGAGAGCCAAGAAGGAAGAAAACCCCAAGCTCTTCAAAACCGAAGCTATACGCCCCATATATATCTCAAAAAAATCGACCAAGCTTACAAGTAAGTATTCTACCCTCCTTTCTTACCTTTTGTAACCTCAAAACACATGAAATATGACCCTAAGTAAATCTCTAATAGTCATTTAACCAAATTACATATTTCCTTTCTTTCTTTTCTTTTTCGAACTAAACCAAAACAAACCCTAATATATATATATATATATATATATATATATATATATATATATATATATATATATATATATATATATATATATATATATATATATATATATATATATATATATTTTAAAAACAAGTAACTTGGAAATATGTTAAAAGATGGATTAGAAATGCTAAAAATAATAATTACATATACTAAAATTATGTTGGGAACTCAAGAACTAGAAATCATTTTTTTTCTTTCTCTTTTCTGTCTATCGAACCGAACCAAACACCCTCTTATTATTTTGTGATACAAATTAAGAAATGATAAAACATGTTAAGATAGTTAAATATGTTAAGCATACTGCAAACATGCTAAAAATATTAATCCATAAGCTCAAAAATCAAAAACCGATTCATTTTTCTTTTCTTGTTTCCTGTCGCAAAACCCGCCCAGAACTCAACCTTTGGACCTTTGTTTCACCCGTCAAATGACCATAAAAAATTACAGATTTTTGTCAAAACAAAGACCACCTAGCTGTCTAACTATAGGAAAAAGAACGAAGTAAAAAGGTTGAGTATTCGCAAAGTTATTAGTGTTTCTTTTCTGCCCCGTTTTCTGCCACTCGAACGCCCCAAAATAAATTCATTCGAGCTTCATAAGCTCGAATGAACAGCCCATAAGCTGTCAATAAACTCTTAATAAGTTGAAAATAAAGTGTATAAAAGAGTCGTAAAAAGTCTCGCCTTTTCCCGTAACTTATAACGCATTTTAATAAAATAAGGACGTCGGGTGTAACGACTTAGGAGTCTCAAGGGTATTTTCTGTCAAAACTCTAAGTAGATTTATAATATGGACTTAACTTGCTGTCGACTTGCAACTCAGGGGTAAAAAGTTTCATTTTTGAAACTATAGGGTAGAAACTGTCATTTGACCATAGTTGAGGGGTAAAAGTTGCCAATTTATAAAAGTTCAGGGGTAAAAACTATCATTTTATGAAAGTTTAGGGGTATAAATTGTCAATATGTGAAACTATAGGGGAGAAAGCGTAACACTTTATAATAATAATAATAATAATAATAATAATATTATTATTATTATTATTATTATTATTATTATTATTATTATTATTATTATCATCATCATCATCATCATCATCATCATCATCATCATCATCATTATTATTATTATTATTATTATTATTCGATTTGATTAATAAACAAAAAACGTTTATCTCAATAACAAACGAACGAAATATATATTTAACGAACAGATGGAACGAAAACATAAAAAAAATTTGAAATAAGATAAAAACTTATAACTTTTGGAGAGACTTCATGTTGTCTCAAATTAACATTTAATCGACAACCGAAAATGTTACAAAACGAATAATAAAACTAATATATATTCGGAAACGATTACTGAAACTTGACATACCAACCCAGGTTGCATGCCGGAGACGTTTATCAACTCTATTTAATTTTGTTTTCCATCCAGACTGTCCAGGTGAGTTCATAGTCCCACTTTTCTTTATACGTTTTCCAAACTTGTGGGGAGATACATGCTACTAAACCGAACACAAGTATTTTTCCTGTATGCTTTCCTGAATGTTATTGCCTAAGTTAACTGTTGCCTATTTATTTATATATAAAAAGTCCCTCATATCATGCACCATTAGTCACCCGCAGGGTGAGCGCGAATATAGTGAATAGATCTATTGGCCTGACGACCCATTTGTACTAGCCGGATGGATATCCTTAGGGGTAGCCGGTTAGGCAGATGCATTATATTTGATTTCTATAAAGAGTTTTTGGCAGACTCCTACTCGGGGGCAAGACTACTTTCATTTAATTATGTTGGTAGAACTTGGACACTGTCAACGCATTGCGTGTCATGAGGCTTAGTGCAATTTACCGAACTGTGATATTTCTGATTTACTTTTTACTTAGCTTGTATTCAAAATAATTATAACTTAAAACACTATGGATTCACTCAACCATTGTGTTGACTTTTTAGCATGTTTTATCTCAGGTAATTAAAAGACCGAACTTGGCACGGAGTGGCTGTGGACTTTCTTCTTATAAAAAGAGTGTCCATTATGTTATCATTCAAGTGAATAATGTAACTTTTATAATGTATTTTCGAACTTCCCTCTGGGACCTATATTATGTACTCTGATCTAAATAATGAACGATGACAATTTTATTTAAAACGTCTCTTTTTGAGTCGTTTTCTATTTTCATGACTGTGATACTTGAAGTAACACCCCAAACTTATATTCTGCTCCGTATATCGAAAACGGGGGTGTTACAGATTGGTATCAGAGCTCATGGTTAAAGAGAACCAAATGTTTTCAAACATTGAACTATAACCAATTTTCACAAACTTAACCAAAGTCCTCCGTGCCACGACGCTACTGAAACATTATTTATACATGATTTATTATTAATTATTTAGTTATATAGTGGAATATTCATAATTACCGGGTGGTTACAGAGTCATGACTTCCCTCCTCATTCTATCACTCTTATGTCGGATTCGGATAACGAAAATCTCGCGACAGTACCCGACATTACGACAATACCTAGACGAGCAATGGAGTCGGATCCATCATAGGATGTTACCGTGGTACCTGAGATCTCTCCAGCATTCGGGCATGATACAGAGTCAGATCCTTCCGAAGAACCATCTGAGGATACTTTGATGCCTGATGTCGCACCGTTTCCTGATGATCCATACATGCAGGCCAGAAAGAGAGCTCGCACCTTTGCAGACGAAGAGCCGTCCGAGCCAGATTCTCCTTCAGTCACGGAGACATTTCCGCCTCTATCATCGTCGGAGAAACCACCAGTTTCCCCTGAGAGGATCCGAAGAACAGGACGAATGAGAACACTTCCCGTGTTTACTTCACCATTACCACGTCCACATCCATATATGTTACCTACTTTTGAACTCTCAGTCCCAACATCCTTACCTCCGCCGCCACCATCATCTACCAGTTTCACTCCCTTATCCGTCCCATTTGAATTTAGTGAAGAAGTTAGAGCTATTATCACCCGTTATCATACCTTACCCCGATCACCTACCCCCGATATCCCCACTTCGCCACGAGTATTTGAGGTAGGAGAAAGTTTGCAAGCAGCACAGGAGCGACAGCCGACCGTCTCCACTCTCCTGGCGCGACTAGAGCGGCAAGAAGAGCAGATTGAGACTGCTTTGGGTCATCTGGACGAATTACCATTAGAACGTATCGAGGGTATCGAGTATAGAGTAGAAGATCTGATGATGGGTCAAGAAGATATGCAGCAGAAGATAGATAAAAATCGTGAGGAGTCCGAGAAACATTACGCGCAGGTCAGACAAGAAATACCTTTTGTTTATGATAATGAATTGAAGTTAATAGAAGAAATGATTAAGAGAAATGAAGAATTGGCAACAGCTCAGAACCGGATTGTAGTTTTAGAGACGACAGTGACAGAGAGATGCAGACTCAGTACCAGGAGTACATGCAGGTTCTCGTTAGCATGATAGTCAAACTCGATAGTCGACTTAGAGGAACTTCTGGTAGTTAGTAGATCAGATCGTTATATATTATCTTTTGGTGCTACGTCTAAATTTTGGGATATATAGTATAGACATAGCACTAGTATGTAGTTTATATCAGACAACTTTTGTACTTAGCCACGGGATATGTGGCATAAATACGACGCTTGTATTTTGTTATATATAACAAATTAACAAGTTATTTATGACTATATGTGGTTATGATGTTTTGCTGTGTATGATATAAATTGATATGAACCAGTGTCAATTATTTTATATACATGTACGATATTTGGATATGCTGTGACCTTATGATTATCATGGGTTTACCATTGTTAATGGTCACTATGCAAAAATCTAAACATGTGTTTTCTTGTGGTGTTAATAGAAATATGTCTCGCAAATCCCCAGAACCAGCCATGTCCCAAGCTGCTATTCGAAAGCTTGTTGCAGACAGTGTTGCTGCAGCACTTGAGACTCAAGCAGCGGAAATGGCCCGTACTGGAAGCACTAGCCGACCCAATGGAGAAAGCGAGGCTACAATAGCTCGCAAGTGCACCTATAAAGACTTCATAAACTGTAAACCAACTTTCTTCAAGGGAACAGAAGGAGCTACTGAATTAGCTCGTTGGTTTGAGCGTACGTAAGTAGTCTTTGTAAGGAGCGGGTGTACCGATGACTGCAAAGTTGCTTTTGCTACAGGGACTT
This sequence comes from Artemisia tridentata subsp. tridentata, assembly GCA_021014915.2. NCBI lineage: Eukaryota > Viridiplantae > Streptophyta > Magnoliopsida > Asterales > Asteraceae > Artemisia > Artemisia tridentata. The sequence goes on along the minus strand of CP139506.1, from coordinate 13,150,585 downwards.
TATTAGATGATGCCCTGTCTTGGTGGTCTGCTACTTCCCAAACCATGGGTATTGGAGCAGCTCATCAACTCACTTGGGATGATCTTAAAAAGAAAATGCTGAAAAAGTACTGTCCCCGTACTGAAATCAAAAAGCTGGAAGATGAATTTCACCAGCTAGTGGTGAAAGGAACGGATCTCAAGGCATACAATAGAAGGTTTTAGGAACTTACTCTCCTATGTCCAACTATTGTGCCTGATCTGGAGAAGGTGTTGGAAAAATATACTGAAGGATTACCTCGAAGCATCGAAGGAAATGTTACTGCCTCAAAGCCTCAGTCGCTAGAAGAAGCGATATCCATAGCCCAGAAGCTGATGGATCGGGAAATCAAGTGTAGTTCTACCCAGGGAAACAGTGATCACAAACGGAAGTTTGATGATAGGAGAAATACCCATCACTACGACAACCGTCTCAACAACCACAACTACCACAACAACAATAACCGGACCAACCAAAACAATTACCACCAAAACTGTAACAATTACCACCATCAACAGAATCGTCGGCAGGAAACTGCCAGAGCCTATGCAGCAACTCCTGCTGAGAAGAGTGGTTATGTCAGACCGAAGCCGTTATGCAATCAATGCCTGTTGCACCACTATGGTCCATGCACTGTTAAGTGCATGAGGTGTCAGAAGGTTGGACATCAGACCAAAGACTGTAAAGCAACAGGAGCAAATCTCCAGCCAGTAACCGTGACTTGCCACAGATGTGGTGAGAAGGGGCATTATAGGAACCAGTTTCCGAAGTTGAATGCTAACCTGAACAATGGTGCCCGCGCACGAGTTTATGTGTTAGGAGATGGTAATGCGCAGCAGAACCCGGACGTGGTCACGGGTACGTTTCCTCTCAATCAGCATCTAGCTAGAGTATTATTTGATACTGGAGCCGATAAAAGCTTTATATCCCTTACTTTCGCTACTTTACTTAAACTTACTCCCACTGCCTTAAATGATACATACGAAATTGAGCTAGCAAATGGAAAATTAGTAAGCACTAACTCTATAATCCGAGGTTGTACCTTAACTCTATTAAACCAACCCTTCAACATCGACCTTATGCCCATCGAACTCGGAAGCTTCAACGTAATCATTGTTATGGATTGGCTATCCAAATACCATACAAGGATTATATGCGACGAAAAAGTGGTTCACATCCCTTTTGAGGGTGAAACTTTGATTATCCGAGGAAATCAAAGTAAGACCAAACTAAGCATAATATCCTGCATCAAAACCATGAAGTACATCAACAGAGGATGTCAAGCGTTTTTAGCTCATGTAACTGAGAAAGAGACGAATGAAAAACGACTGGAAGATGTGCCCGTAGTACGAGATTTTCCGGAAATTTTTCCTGAAGATTTACCTGGACTACCACCTGTTCGTCAGGTAGAGTTCTAGATTGACTTGGTACTGGGAGCAGCGCCAGTTGCACGAGTACCATACCGTTTGGCGCCGTCGGAGATGCAAGAATTATCCAATCAACTGCAAGAGTTATTGGATAAAGGATTTATTCGACCAAGCTCATCGCCTTGGGGAGCACCTGTCCTTTTCGTCAAAAAGAAGGACGGATCTCTTAGGATGTGTGATGAAGCGAAAAGTGTACAGCTTTTAGGGGGTCATTTAAGCCCTAAATCGTATTTATTTGATCAAATATTGCCCTAAATCGTTCCTTTTGTCATTTTAGGTACTTTGGAGAAGAAATCTGGAAAAGGAAGCATTTTGGACGTTTTTGGAGCAAAAAAGTGAAGAAAACGACAAAGTCTCCAAAGCTGCTGGAAAAGTACACTTGACGGCGTCAAGGATTGCTCCTGACGGCGTCATGGCTTGGCAAAAGAGGTGGATATGAAAAATACACGTGACGCGCCAGAGAGTTTTACAATGGAAAGTCTGACGGCGTCACCCTTTAAGGTGATCAAGGCCATCACGGTTTAAGTTAAAGAGAGATGGCGTCAAGCACATTTCTGACGGCGTCAACCCTTGATAGGCCAGAGCGGATTTTGGAGGATTAAAAAGGGACGGCGTCAGGAAGACCATCCGGGAACCCTAGCCACGGCGAGGTGACGGCGTCACCTCCTACAACGTGACGCCGTCAGTCACTAAACTCTATATATAGTTTTGCAATTTTTAGTCATTAGTGTGCAACTTTGTGAGGAGAAACCCTAAGACGAATTTTCTGCCATTTTTAAGGGTTTTATACCCTTGGATCGCCCATGTTTAATTGAAGATAAGTAATCATTTAATCATTCAATATGTCTATGTGTTGTTTGATTATATCTTGTTCTTGTCTTTTAATTAACATGCTAGGCTAGATTTATCTTGTGTTTGCTTAGATCTAATGAAACCTAACTATTGATTATTGGTTATTAGTGTGTTATTAATTGTATTGGATGATTGTTTATCGATGTTAGGCTTAAGAAAACTGGCTAACCTCCTATACGGTAACTTGCTTGAACGTCTTAAGAAACATGAACCAATGCGTACTAAGGTTATTATGGTTGTATTTAATGCATGAGCGAATTCTAGTGATCCCATGTTAGGAGCTTCTTAGCCGGCTCGACATAGGAGTGAAGTAGGAGCTTGTAGAGTTGGGGAAGTACGTACGCCACCCCACGATTGGTATTAAGGAATACACCCGTCATCCACGCAATTAATACACACTAATCAACCGGTAAAAGATAGTTAGGGAGTAAGGAAATCTAAGTAAGCACATTTCTCTCCATATAAGTTTCACGACCTTTTCATTTTCAGTTATTTTATTTTATTTGCATTTGTAGTCATTTGGGTTAGTTGACTAGCAACTAATTCCGCCCACTCTTTCAAACCCGAGATTTTACTTGCTTTTATAAAAAATATAAAAATACAAAAAAAATCTTCCCTCACCCTTAGACCTATTAGAGTAGTTTTTCAATCCTAACGACACTATTCCCCTAGAGAACGATCAATCCCCCGGTACTTGCCACTTCACTATACTACATCGGTCAGGTACACTGCCTGGTGGAGATTGCAAGCCTCTTGAGATCCCTCGAGAGGTAAAACCTGTTGTAAGGTCGCAAAACCACGCATCAAGTTTTTGGCGCCGTTGCCGGGGAATAGTTATTGTTTAGGTTGAATTTTTATTTTATTAGGTCTACTCACTAGATTCCTTTCTAGTGAGATTTTTATTTTATTTTTCTAGATTTTCTTTAGTCTATCTTTTTTTCTTCGTTTCTTTGTTTGTAACCATTACCATCCGACATCATGGAAGGTGGTAATATCCTAGATCCCAACAACCCACCACCACAACAACACCCACCTCCTAGAGCCCGTACCTTAGGAGACTACTCCCGTCCTAGCCACCATGGCTATCGAAACACCATTGAGCTCACTCAAGGAGCCAATGTCACTCCCTTGCGATCCGACACCATCCGGTTGGTGCAAAGCGGATGCGCATTCCGTGGACTTCGTTCCGAAGATCCTAATCAACATCTCAAGGACTTTCTCAAAATCGTTGATTCCATAGACCTTGATGTTGCCACTCGAGAGACGACCCGACTGCGTCTCTTTCAATTCTCTCTGCGGGACTAAGCTAGTCAATGGCTAGAAGCGTCTACCCGCAGGATCCATCACCTCTTGGGATGATCTCACCACTCGTTTCCTTGCTCAGTTTTTCCAACCAGGAAGAACTACCAAGCTAAGGAATGATATCTTGATGTTCCAACAACGTCAAGGCGAAACCCTCTACGAGGCATGGACTCGATTCAAGGACTTACTCCAAAAAGTCCCTCACCATGGCATAGAACTTTGGCTCCAAGTCCAAATCTTCTATGACCATATCAATCTCTCCATGAGGCAAACCATTGACTAATCGGCCAGTGGTAAGCTACGTGATCTAAGTGCGGAATAATCATGGGCTCTCCTAGAAGATATTGCTCTTTATGACAACGAAAGTTGGAGTGATCCCCGTGATTTGAATAAAACAGTCAAGGCAATATCTTTGCCCTCGAACAATTCAAGCACTTTCGACCGTAGGATCATAGAACTTGAAGACCAAGTCAAGTTTCTTATGAAATCCTACGAGGCTCCTAAACCTTCAAGCCAAGTGAACAAAATCACTTCTTCATGTGAATTATGTAGTGGTCCCCACGACACTCGTGATTGCGTGGAACTCCCCGAACAAGCTTTTGCGGACTACGCATCCTCGCGTACCGACGGAGCGGGAGACAAGTGGTACACTTTCAAACCCGAGCCAAACCCCTACAGTGATTCATACAACCCCTCATGGAAAAATCACCCAAACCTTAGGTGGAAACAAAACCAAAACGCACAACAAACCAATTCTTCCAACCCACCTAATCGTTTCCAATCAAGCGGTTCCAACTCGAACCGTACTTTCAACAACAATTCTTCCTGCAATGGTAGTACCAATAACTTTGAAGGATTGATGTCTCAATTTATGGCATCTCAAGAAGCTCGTTTGGCCAAGTTTGAAGCCGATTTCAAACAAAAACAAAACGAGATGACCAATAAGATTGACACTTTGTTGAAAGCCCTCAATGACCGAGAAATGGGAGCACTCCCTAGCAACACAGTCAAGAACCCGAAACTAAACGTCAACGCCATCTCATCGGTTTCGTCTCCTAGTTCTTGTCCACAATATTATTCGGTCAATTCCATAAGCTCGTGTTTCAAACAAACCCAAGTCGTTCAAAATGACCAAGAAGTTATGATATCCAAATTGGTCAACAACATAGTTGAGACACCTCCCACTCAAAACCTTGACAATGAATTCAAGGAGCTCCACCTTGAAAGTCCGGTTATTGATGTGTTGGATGAGAAGAAGCTCAAGTTAGGCGAAAAAGGAACCGCCTTTGTTCAAAACAAGCTACCTAAGAAGTTAGATGATCCAGGCTTATTTGTTCTACCTTGCAAGATCGGTAATTCGGAGGCTTATGACACATTAGCCGATCTTGGATCAAGCCTTAACCTACTTCCGTTACCTCTTTACACCTCTTTAAAACTAGGAAACCTTGAAGAAACCGAGGTGATAATAGGCTTAGCGGATGGGAGTGTTGCTTACCCGGTTGGAGTAGTCAAGGACGTGTTAGTACACATAGGAAAACTAACCATTTTAGCCGATTTCCACGTCCTTGATATGGTTAGCAACCCTACATGCCCCTTGTTGATAGGTAGAGGATTTTTGGCGACCGCTAGTGCTATGATTGATTGTAAGGAATCTAAGATAGCGGTAGGAGAAGGTGATACTTGGTCAGTCTATGATGTGAAGAAACATGCTTATGATATTAGTGATGAACCAACACCCCATTGGTTAGAATTAAATAGGAGACCATCTAGATATGGACCTTGGATCAATAGAGACTTCATAGGACCCCAACGCCCATTTTACCTAGAAGAGGACTTTGTGAACCGAACACATACGGTAGAGCAACTCTTGGCTAGGGACACCGAATTGGATCCATTTGAAGACCCTCTAGTTTTTAGGAAGATGATTGATTTCCTAGGAGTTTTGCCAATTAACCTAGGGATGAATAAGTGGACTTGTGAGGACGATGATAATAAGTGGGATTGGGACAAACCACCCAAAGATGGAGATGGGTCATGGCATATTAAGATGACATTGTATGACCCGGATGGAGAGAGGTTTGAAAAGATATATCGTACTAAGCGGACCAATAGGAAACTTCAATCCAAGCTTAACCCTAAAGACGTCCTCGATGACGAACTCACTTACATAGGGTAGAAGGACTTTGAGTCTAGCTACAAGACTCGTTAATAAAGAAAAGCGCTTCTTGGGAGGCAACCCAAGCTTTATTTGCTTTGTGTGTTTATTTATTTGTTTGTTTAATTTTATTTGCTTCCGTATGTATGTTTAATTTTTATTATTTATTGATTCATGTTCAAAAGTAAATTGTGAAAATGCTTTATCTTGTTTTTAACTTCGTCTTAACTACATATAAAGGTATTTTGCAAAAGTTAAGTGTAAGGGAAATCCAAATCTGTTTATTAGAACGAATGAACATGAATCGTAACAATAATAAATTAACATACATATTAGTAATTGTTTGAGTCAAATGCTTGTATCGAGTCATAATGATATTTTGCAAGATTTCCAGGAAGTAAGGTATAGGTTTTTCCAGAAATTTTTCGGAAACTTAACATGAGAATTCTGTCAGATCATTTCTGACGGCGTCAGGCCTTACAACCTGACGGCGTCAGGTTTTAATTTTCTGAAATTTATGAAAGTTTTGTTTTCATAAAAAGTTTTTATTAAATCTCTAACTTATAAACTCCAGGAATCTGCAAAATAATCATTCCACAAGCATTATATCCTTATATAGATTTATCCCGCCGATGTTATGCAGGTTTTCGTGTTTGTTTTCTCAGGTTTAACAGGTTATTTTGGACAAGGAGATGTATGTGGAATCTAGCTTTTGGCAATGCTTTAGTCTTGGAGCTTCTACATTCCCTTGGAAGAAGATCTGACCATGTTACCTCTTTATCCACCAAACGAATCAGGGGAGTATTTGATTTCATTCTTTTACCTTATTTACTTTTACATCGTGTTATTTGAACATTGGGGACAATGTTCATCTTAAGTGTAAGGGGGGTAAAGTACGATACTTTAGAGAATACAATTACGCTTGATTTTTGTTTGTTTAATGGTAGATGTGTAATAAAACTGAGAGAAATACCTGTTAGGGCAATTTTAGTGCCAAATTTAAAATTTTTTACAACATATAGGTGTGAAACTTTGATCTTAATGAGCGTCTCACGGATAGGAGTTATATGACTAGCACAAAACCGTACCACTAAAAAAATTTCCACCCCCAAATATGTGAGGTTCGCCCCTAGAATTGGTAGGAAAAGCATTTATGCTATAATGTGTGTACCGGTAGCACTTAGATTCTAGAACATGCGTTAGGACCATTCCGAGGCCACAAGTGAGACTACATTCGTGTAGTTAGATTTACTACATGATAAGAGGCATTAGGATTAACCCATTGTTTTACACCTGTGTTTTTGTTATAATTACGTTGGCTACATTGGTCAAGTAATTCTCCCACACCCTTTGCGTTGTACTCATTTTTAGTACACGATACCCCTAGTACACCCCTCAGAGCCTATCTTTTCGTTTCTAACTTTAAGCATTTTACTTAAAGGAAGAATTTGTTTTCACCCCACTTAAATGTACAGCCAAATCGCCTTAGCCTACCTTGTTTGCACTCATCTTTAGTGCATTATTGTGACAACATTTGTTTAAACCCCAAGTTAATTATCTAATTGATTACATGGTTGTTAAGTCGAGTCATATCCTTGTACACATTATTTTGGGACGATTGGGACTCATGGGTAAAGTACTAGTGTAATGGAGTACGGGGGAAGAACAACATTATTACCCCCATATGTGCTAAATATTTTAAAAGTACTCCAAGTGTTTCGATTATCTTAATTCGAGTCATTAGAATAGTTATTTGTAAAGTTATATAAAAGTTCAAGTGTAAGGGGAATGCAACGCCCCTATGATGTATTATTTTGGATGGTAGGGCAAGAGTGTATGAAAAAAAAATCGAAAAAATCAAGAAAAATACAAAAAAATGAGAAAAAGAAAAGTAGAAAAAACATACGGACTACCATCCCGTTTCATTTTATGTTTATTTTATGTTTTTGTTATTTTGTTTTTAGCTTAAGTCGAGTCTAGTCTTGGCTTAGCAACGCCATATTGTACATGTAATTAATCAAGATCTTTAACTCGCCACCAGTAAAATATCCCTTATCTAACCAAACCGTGTTTATCATATCCCTACACCTCACGTTATAACCCATGTAAAAGCCCTCTTTGATAGTTTATCTTAGGTGCTTACGCCTAGTGGAGGAGGTTTTCGATCCTTTCCCAAGCCTATGGTAATCTATTTGCTATGACAGGTAGTGAGAGATATTATCCGTTTTCATTTATGAGATATACTTTTATGACACCTGAGAGATGTGAGTATCTAAACACTACTTGTGAGGTGCTAGTTTGTAATCTCCGTGCTTATTATGATTAAAGTGGAACGACTATTTATTGTAATTACTTTTATATTAGCATTAAATGACCCCTAACTTGTATTTTGATTAGAATAAAAGCGCATTTGCTTGAGGACAAGCAAATCTCAAGTGTAAGGGTATTTGATGAAGCGAAAAGTGTACCGCTTTTAGGGGGTCATTTAAGCCCTAAATCGTATTTATTTGATCAAATATTGCCCTAAATCGTTCCTTTTGTCATTTTAGGTACTTTGGAGAAGAAATCTGGAAAAGGAAGCATTTTGGACGTTTTTGGAGCATAAAAGTGAAGAAAACGACAAAGTCTCCAAAGCTGCTGGAAAAGTACACTTGACGGCGTCAAGGATTGCTCCTGACGGCGTCATGGCTTGGCAAAAGAGGTGGATATGAAAAATACACGTGACGCGCCAGAGAGTTTTACAATGGAAAGTCTGACGGCGTCACCCTTTAAGGTGATCAAGGCCATCACGGTTTAAGTTAAAGAGAGACGGCGTCAAGCACATTTCTGACGGCGTCAACCCTTGATAGGCCAGAGCGGATTTTGGAGGATTAAAAAGGGACGGCGTCAGGAAGACCATCCGGGAACCCTAGCCACGGCGAGGTGACGGCGTCACCTCCTACAACGTGACGCCGTCAGTCACTAAACTCTATATATAGTTTTGCAATTTTTAGTCATTAGTGTGCAACTTTGTGAGGAGAAACCCTAAGACGAATTTTCTGCCATTTTTAAGGGTTTTATACCCTTGGATCGCCCATGTTTAATTGAAGATAAGTAATCATTTAGTCATTCAATATGTCTATGTGTTGTTTGATTATATCTTGTTCTTGTCTTTTAATTAACATGCTAGGCTAGATTTATCTTGTGTTTACTTAGATCTAATGAAACCTAACTATTGATTATTGGTTATTAGTGTGTTATTAATTGTATTGGATGATTGTTTATCGATGTTAGGCTTAAGAAAACTGGCTAACCTCCTATACGGTAACTTGCTTGAACGTCTTAAGAAACATGAACCAATGCGTACTAAGGTTATTATGGTTGTATTTAATGCATGAGTGAATTCTAGTGATCCCATGTTTGGAGCTTCTTAGCCGGCTCGACATAGGAGTGAAGTAGGAGCTTGTAGAGTTGGGGAAGTACGTACGCCACCCCACGATTGGTATTAAGGAATACACCCGTCATCCACGCAATTAATACACACTAATCAACCGGTAAAAGATAGTTAGGGAGTAAGGAAATCTAAGTAAACACATTTCTCTCCATATAAGTTTCACGACCTTTTCATTTTCAGTTATTTTATTTTATTTGCATTTGTAGTCATTTGGGTTAGTTGACTAGCAACTAATTCCGCCCACTCTTTCAAACCCGAGATTTTACTTGCTTTTATAAAAATATAAAAATACAAAAAGAATCTTCCCTCACCCTTAGACCTATTAGAGTAGTTTTTCAATCCTAACGACACTATTCCCCTAGAGAACGATTAATCCCCCGGTACTTGCCACTTCACTATACTACATCGGTCAGGTACACTGCCTGGTGGGGATTGCAAGCCTCTTGAGATCCCTCGAGAGGTAAAACCTGTTGTAAGGTCGCAAAACCACGCATCAATGTGTATCGATTACCGGGAGTTGAATAAGCTTACGGTGAAGAATCGATATCCATTACCAAGGATCGATGATTTGTTCGACCAACTGCAAGGATCGAGCATTTACTCAAAAATTGATTTAAGATCAGGTTATCATCAGCTGCGTGTTAGGGAAGAAGATATTCCTAAAACAGCTTTCCGAACAAGATACGGTCACTACGAATTTCAAGTGATGCCATTTGTGTTAACCAATGCACCGGCTGTGTTCATGGATCTCATGAATCGTGTGTGCAAACCCTATTTGGACAAATTCGTGATTGTGTTCATTGATGATATTCTCATCTATTCTCGGAGTGAAGAAGAGCATGCGGAGCATTTAAAGATTATTCTGGAACTACTCAAGAGAGAACAAATGTACGCCAAATTCTCCAAGTGTGACTTCTGGATTCACACCGTGCAGTTCCTTGGACACGTGATTGATCGCCATGGTATTCACGTGGATCCTTCTAAAATAGAAGCAGTCAAAAATTGGCCGACACCTACAACTCCCACTGAGGTGCGTCAATTTTTAGGACTTGCTGGCTATTATCGGAGATTCATTGAGGGATTTTCGAAGATTGCCAAATCTTTAACGGAATTGACTCAGAAGAACAAGAAGTACGTTTGGGGAGAAGATCAAGAAAAAGCTTTCCAGCTGTTAAAGCAAAAGCTTTGCGAAGCTCCAATTATTGCTTATGCCTCCCGACAGCTCAAGCCTCATGAGGAGAATTATACGACTCATGATCTCGAGCTAGGAGCAGTTGTATTTGCTCTTAAAATCTGGAGACATTATCTGTACGGTACGAAGTGCGTCGTATTCACAGATCACAAGAGCCTTCAACATATTCTTGACCAGAAAGAATTAAACATGAGACAACGCCGATGGTTAGAATTACTAAGTGACTATGACTGTGAAATTCGTTACCACCCTGGAAAAGCAAATGTTGTAGCAGATGCTTTAAGCAGGAAGGAACGAATTAAGCCTCTTCGAGTCAGAGCCTTAGTCATGACCATTAATTTAGACTTGCCATCCCAAATTCTCAATGCACAAACTGAAGCAGTGAAGGAAGAAAATATTCAGGCTGAGAATTTAAGGGGTATGGACAAGGCATTTGAACTTCGTCCTGATGGGACTCGTTGTATAAAGAAATGGAGCTGGTTACCGCTCTTTGGTGATTTAAGAAATGTGATTATGCATGAATCACATAAATCTAAATATTCTATCCACCCAGGATCTGAAAAGATGTATCAGGATCTCAAAAAGCTTTACTGGTGGCCAAACATGAAAGCTGACATCGCTGAGTATGTTAGTAAATGTTTGACATGTGCACGAGTTAAAGCTGAACATCAAAGGCCATCTGGCTTATTGACACAACCAGAGATTCCTGAATGGAAATAGGAAAGAATAACTATGGATTTCATTACTGAGTTACCTAGGACGTCAAGCGGGTATGACACTATTTGGGTCATTGTAGATCGTCTTACGAAATCAGCTCACTTTTTGCCAAACAAGGAGACTGATGAAGTAGTAGATTTAGCTCAACTATATCTAAAGGAGATAGTCTCACGACATGGAGTACCAATTTCCATTATTTCGGATCGTGATTCTCGTTTCACGTCTCGGTTTTGGGAAAAGCTTCAGAAAGCTTTGGGTACTAATTTAGATATGAGTACGGCTTATCATCCACAAACCGACGGACAGAGCGAAAGAACTATTCAAACGTTGGAAGATATGCTCAGAGCATGTGTAATAGATTTTGGTAAAGGATGGGATAGACATTTGCCTTTGGCAGAATTCTCATACAACAATAGTTACCATGCGAGTATCAAAGCAGCACCGTTTGAAGCACTTTATGGATGAAAGTGCCGATCACCTGTTTGCTGGGCGGAAGTCGGAGAATTCCAACTTACCAAACCATAAATAATTCAGGAAACTACCGACAAAATAGTACAAATTCGACAACATTTGCAAGCAGCCCGAGATAGACAGAAGAGTTACGCAGATATATGGCGGAAGCCTATGGAATTTGAAGTTGGAGACAGAGTCATGTTAAAGGTGTCACCATGGAAGGGCATGGTCAGATTCGGAAAGCGAGGAAAGTTGAATCCTAGATACATCGGACCATTTAAGATTTTGGAGAGAATCGGTCCAGTAGCCTATAGACTTGAACTTCCTGTAGAACTCAGTAAAATACATCCTATCTTCCACGTCTCAAATCTGAAGAAGTGTCTATCAGATGAAACACTCGTGATTCCCATGAAAGAGCTTCGTCTCAATGACAAACTCAATTTTGTGGAAGAACCTGTGGAGATCATGGATAGAGAAATCAAACAGCTAAAACGAAGTCGCGTTCCCATCGTTAAGGTTAGATGGAACTCCAAGAGAGGACCAGAATTTACCTGGAACGGGAAGATCAAATTCTGGCAAAATACCCACATCTTTTGTCTAAGTCACCGACCAACGCAGACTGAATCTCGGGATGAGATTCCCTTCAACGGGGAGATAATGTAACCACTGTAAGAATTTCACTATATAATTATAATATTCTAATACTTATCCTTTTTCTACGCAGATTTATTTATTTATTTATTATCTGATTATAACTATTATCTAATGTGACGTAGATCACATCCTCGATAAACGTGCTCACACGCAACCCAACCTTAACTTATTTAATGTTTATTTATATAAACATTTTTGATCTAAAACTTTATGATGCCTCATCTACCACTTTACGTTAATTCGTTAACATACTGAACGTTTCATATCTGATAAGAGTTTCTATGAAACCCTAAACTATTATAACAACATGTAAAAATAACAAAACCCTAAAAATACTAAAATACAATTTATTTGAGTAAAGTACAAGTCAATTAAGCATAAAACATAAATATTAATAAAAATACTATATAACCCTTAAAAAATAATTATTTTAAAGCATATTGTGCAACAACTTCATGCACTAAATTTTAAAATAAATTTATTAGACTTACTAATTACTTGTACAAGCCCTTAAACCTAATGTACAACCACCCAATGCACAAAACCCTAAAATCTCATTTAAATACTTTAAAATCCTAATAAAAGTTACATAAAATTTATATAACTAAAGAAAACATTAAAAATAATTTTTTCTTATTTTCTAAACACTAGTACAACTCTCCTAAGATTATAGTACCACTCCATAAAGCACAACATGATTTTCTTTTCCCTAAATACCTAATTCGACATATGTTTATATTTAAAGTAAACTTTAATTATTTTCTATTTAACAAATAATTAAGTTAAACCTTAAAACTAACTTAGTTACTATCCTAAACCCTAGAGAACAACATGATAAAGCTCAAGGTACCACACCACAAAGCCATTCGAACCCCAATTCCATTTCCTAGTTCGAATCCAAACAAGCCCTAACTAGAAAAATTTCTTACAAACTTCTAGACCTAAAACTACACCATATGCACCTCCCCTAGCCCTCCAACATCCACATCATCATGTCCCAAAATATCTAAACAAAGTAGGATACCTTTATGGAGAGGGACTTTCCACATCAACCTCCCTTCCCCCTCCTTCCATGTGGCGTCCAAGGGTTAATCCACACCTCCTTGTCTCCCTCTCTTACCTCACAAAGAAACCCTAGAACAAAGTAGAAACCCTAATACTCATTTCCTATAAATATCCCCCCTATGATCACTTTTCCTCTCAACCCATTCTCACTTCATTACTGATCAAATAACCTAAGATAAGTATAAGAAGGAACCTTGAGAGAGCCAAGAAGGAAGAAAACCCCAAGCTCTTCAAAACCGAAGCTATACGCCCCATATATATCTCAAAAAAATTGACCAAGCTTACAAGTAAGTATTCTACCCTCCTTTCTTACCTTTTGTAACCTCAAAACACATGAAATATGACCCTAAGTAAATCTCTAATAGACATTTAACCAAATTACATATTTCCTTTCTTTCTTTTCTTTTTCGAACTAAACCAAAACAGACCCTAATATATATATATATATATATATATATATATATATATATATATATATATATATATATATATATATATATATATATATATATTTTAAAAACAAGTAACTTGGAAATATGTTAAAAGATGGATTAGAAATGCCAAAAATAATAATTACATATACTAAAATTATGTTGGGAACTCAAGAACTAGAAATCATTTTTTTTTCTTTCTCTTTTCTGTCTATCGAACCGAACCAAACACCCTCTTATTATTTTGTGATACAAATCAAGAAATGATAAAACATGTTAAGATAGTTAAATATGTTAAGCATACTGCAAACATGCTAAAAATATTAATCCATAAGCTCAAAAATCAAAAACCGATTCATTTTTCTTTTCTTGTTTCCTGTCGCAAAACCCGCCCAGACCTCAACCTTTGGACCTTTGTTTCACCCCTCAAACGACCATCAAAAATTTCAGATTTTTGTCAAAACAAAGACCACCTAGCTGTCTAACTATAGGAAAAAGAACGAAGTAAAAAGGTTGAGTATTCGCAAAGTTATTAATGTTTCTTTTCTGCCCCGTTTTCTGCCACTCGAACAACCCAAAATAAATTCATTCGAGCTTCATAAGCTCGAATGAACAGCCCATAAGCTATCAATAAACTCTTAATAAGTTGAAAATAAAGTGTATAAAAGAGTCGTAAAAAGTCTCGCCTTTTCCCGTAACTTATAACGCATTTTAATAAAATAAGGACGTCGGGTGTAACGACTTGGGAGTCTCAAGGGTATTTTCTGTCAAAACTCTAAATAGATTTATAATATGGACTTAACTTGCTGTCGACTTGCAACTCAAGGGTAAAAAGTATCATTTTTGAAACTATAGGGTAGAAACTGTCATTTGACCATAGTTGAGGGGTAAAAGTTGCCAATTTATAATAGTTCAGGGGTAAAAACTGTCATTTTACGAAAGTTCAGGGGGAATAAATTGTCAATATGTGAAACTATAGGGGAGAAAGCGTAACATTTTATTATTATTATTATTATTATATATATATATATATATATATATATATATATATATATATATATATATATATATATATATATATATATAGTGTATCTTTATTTTCAGAACTCTGTTAAGTGCGAGAACTGCGATAACTCTTTTTAGACCATTAGATGAGAAGATCAATGGTTATAAATGAATGTGACAGTTTTGTAATTATCCAAAAAATAAAATATATTTAATTTAATGATAAAGGGTATTATAGGGTTTTTTCTAAATGTGTTGATAATAAATATCCCCACTAATTAAGGAACATAACTAGGGTAAAAAAATGTATATATATACAATTCATTTTTCAACCTGCCTCTCTTCTCCCTCACCAAAAAACTGTCACCTATCACCACCATCATATAAACCGCCGCCGCACCAAGATCCGTCACCGCCTGTGATGGTTCGTCTAGATCCGTCACCGACACCAACCGTCACAGTTTTTCTTTATAGGTATGGTTCGTTTAGATCCGTCACCGCCACCAACCGTCTAGATCCGTCACCGCCACCAAGATCCGTCTAGATCCGTCACCGCCTGTGATGGTTCGTCTTCTCCCTCACCCAAAAACTGTCGCCTCTCACCACTATTATAGGTATGTTTGATTTTTTTTCTTACAAAAAGTTGAAAAAGGATTAATGAAAAAGGATTAATCAAAATATTTATAATTTTCATTTTCACACTTCGATAATCAAGATCTAAATAAAAAATATATATGTGTAGAATGGATCAATGAAAAAGGATTAAAAAATGAAATTTTTTTATTCTACCCTACTTGCTGTGAACCATGTTTCTGTGAACCATGTGGTCCATGTCCATTACCTTTTGACGCTTATCCCATTTTCTGGCCATAATTTTGCTAAAATGAATGGATTATCTTTTAACTTTTTGCTAAAATGAATGGATTATGACATAATTTTGATCGATGTTTTTAAATTTTATCTTTTAATGTATGTATAGTTTGTGATGTAATATTATAATTTATAAATGATTGAATCTTTTTAGTGTTTGGTTTATAAAACATGTATGTTTTCTGTTTTGGATTATAAAACACATATGTTTTGCAAATATTTGTTGGGATTAGTATAAAAAAACATGTATGTTTTGTGTTTGGATTATAAAACATATATGTTTTGCAAAGATACATATATGTTTACGTATAAAACATATATGTTTTCTGTTTTGGATTATAAAACATATATGTTTTGTGTTTATTATTTAAAAACATGTTTACATCATTAGTTTAATATACACAAGATTGTGCATATATGTTATGCTAGTTGTTGTGATTAATTTTCGTTTCTTATTTGTTTGTGGTTTAATTGTTTTCGTGCATGTTTGTTTCAGATTGATTGATGAAGATGATGATATCATTTAAGACCAGGAAGTGGATGAACACGAATATGCATGAAGATAATTTGCGACTTTTGGAGATATATGATTATTGCATGTGTTTTTGTACTTGTAATCAAGTGAAATGTAACATTTAAGTCTATCAATATTGTTTTTCTTTTATGATGATTTATGTTCTTTAATTTGTGTTTCAAACTTTCAAAGAAAATAATGATCATAAATAAAAGTGTTAGCTAAAAAAAACATATATGCACCTTCACTATTTGGAGAAAAAACATGTATGCACTTTAACTAATTGAAAACATGTATGCACCTTGGCTATTTGGGAAAAAAAACATGTATGCACCTTTGCTTATTTATAAAAAAAAAAAAAAAAAAAAAAATCTGAATTTTAAAATTTATAAAAAACGGGAATTATAAAAAAAATATATATGAAAATGTATTTTCCTATTATACCCTTTTGAATTAAATAAAAATAACAAAATGCTATGGATCATTAAATGATGTACATTGTGTATTATTAGTTGTAAAAAGATGGTTCTCGCAGTTCCCGCACTTAAGAGGGTTCTGAAAATAAAGCCCCCCCTATATATATATATATATATATATATATATATATATATATATATATATATATATATATATATATATATATATATATATATATATATATATATATATATAGGATCCGGTTCCATTGAGAAGGTTTTTATTTTGAGAAGATTGAGAAATCTTCGTTTGAACAAACTGATTCATGTTTTTGATTTGATTCACAAGTAAAACATCATTTTATGGTGAATCGAATCTATAAATTACAAATTTGATTCACAAATCATTGTTAAAATCGAGTTATGATTATGATTCATTAAATTTGTACAGATGATTCAGTATTTTACATATATCGCAAAATCGAGAGATTTTTAACATTGATTCAAAATTTTTTTTACACATTTTAAATTTTAATCACATTAAAATGAGTTTTACGCTTGAAAAACATGAATCAAAGTTAAAAATCTATCTTTTTGAAAACCTTCTCAATCTTCTCAAAATAAAAACCTTCTCAATCGATCCAGATTCTATATATATATATATATATATATATATATATATATATATATATATATATAAAATTTGATTTGATTAATAAACAAAAAACGTTTATTTCAATAACAAACGAACGAAATTTATATTTAACGAACAGATGGAACGAAAACATAAAAAAATTAGAAATAAGATAAAAACTTATAATTTTTGGAGAGATTTCATGTTGTCTCAAATTAACATTTAATCGACAACCGAAAACGTTACAAAACGAATAATAAAACTTATATATATTCGGAAACGATTACTGAAACTTGACATACCAACCCAGGTTGCGTGCCGGAGAACGTTTATCAACTCTAGTTAATTTTGTTTTCCATCCAGACTGTCCAGGTGAGTTCATTGTAACACTCTAGGCAAATCCCACATCGGCTGTGGCTTGGAGTGATGCTGGGTATATAAGTGATAATTTCATTAAACGAGCTGGGTAGCCCGCGCGTTGCCGCGGAAGTGCTTGGTTGAATGTTTTCGGGTTATTGTTGCTATTAATGTTGAGGTATGTCATTGGCCATTATGATCCAATGTTGTAAGCTCCGCATCAAATATGGAAGATGGGATAATGAAACATTTCAAACATGCAACATACTTATAAGACAGATAGATGTAGAGGAAGTGCAGATTAACTTGGTGTGACTCAAAAAAAAGAAAGTGGAACTTTAGTATTGATGGGTTGATCATGTATTGAGCTAACATAGGATTTATGTTATGAGGTTGCAGTCTCAAATTTGTTCTTTCGAAACTATATGTAAAGAAGTTGTACCAAAATTGCCTTTATTGTTTATTCTCTCCATTCTTTACATACATACATATAAAACCAACTCCAATAAAGTGTTTGCTTTCTATTCTGAAAACAACAGTGAAACAAAAGGAAAGAAACTATGGTTGGCCTTCTTGATACCCTTAAGAAGCTCCATGTCAGGTAGATTTGGTTTTTGCGGAGGAACAACAGCATTGATCTTTAGCTCATTTTGCTCACAGATTGGACTTAATTGGGAAGCTGGTTGTTTCATCTGCACAATGAAACCAAATAGTAGCCGATTCAGTAAAAACAATATTTATGATTCCTCTTCACTTAAAATAATCAGATGCTAATTTATTCTTACTAAACAATGCTTTAACCATCATCACTACAAACTGTAATTAATTTAACGTGTAGTATGGCGATATTTTTTTCATTAGTAGATGTTGTAGCAAATACGAATATGGCTATCTTTCAGGGAATTTAATTTGTGTGTCATCAAATCAGTCCAGGTTCCTCATATTCATAACCTACAGATATACATATAAAAAATAAAAAATATTGTTTGAAGCTTAACCAATCCTTGAGGTTCTTGATATGCCTACCTTAACAAAGCAATCCTTTTCAACTATGACGAATATCCATAGCACAATAGAAATTGCAACATCAGATGGTAGCTTGTCTAGTGTGTCGTAATGTATCCTAAGTAATGTGATAGAAAAATAGATTCTTGAGTAAATGTCATTTGGCAGCCATGTATAGAGTGAAGTAAAAGCTACAAACCTGTGCAATTTTATTGTCCCCTGAACCGCATCCTGTGAACCACACCTCCTGAAGCGTACAATAGACAATCTTATCAGCTGGTAATTGATTGTATATCCGAATCTCAAAAACTATTGAGCTGAGAAATACAACAGGTTGACCTTCTTCAGCCTACAAAAATCATGTAAACTAAATATCCATGTCAAATTCATGACTATCCATGAAATTAGTATTCGTAACCAAATTCATGGAGAATACGAAAAAGGTAGATGTTTGACATTTCATCAAAAAAATTATGCACTTCTTTGGATTCACTGCCAAATTAGTCAATTACCAAATTTTGTGGCAATGTGGCAAACTATTAAGAATGTATATTGGTCATACAACTATAAAACAGTCATACCTTGGTTGTGGCATTCTTGGGTCCTTGTGAAAACCTTTAACGGAGTCAGAGTCAATTAAACGGAACACCTAAACAGTTTTTATCAATGGTGATCAACTGTGGTCAAATTTGAAAATAAAAATAATAAGATTAAGAGCTGCTCAACAATAAACATACCTGAACATATATATATATATATATATATATATAGAAACTTTCTAAAAACCTTAAATTGTTTATTTAAGCTGCTCATCAGTTTACTGTGTTTTATAATATAAATCTAAATCCATATTTGTATGCCTCTAAGACAAATCAACGTCATTACATTTAAACTTGAAAATCAAAATATTTGCAACTAACCTTTTTCTTGTATGAATACGGAATCTGAACCAAACTTCTTTGTCTCTTCTACATGCTTCGAGCTCCCAAGTGCTGGACATCGATACGAATGCCATCTCTAAAAGACATACCAACAATTTCTCATTAGTGTAACGGATGCAACTGTTAACAAAACAAAAAGCATTGTCATTAGTATATCAAAATTGAGTGTATTGTAAAAACTTTTTTGAGTACTGCAACAAATACTGTGTTTCTTGTCATCTATATGTGGATCACAAATTGTGTTTACAATTACTATTTTTTTTCGTTCTCATCATTATGATATTCGTTTTATTAATGATTATGTTATAATAAACAAAATCTTACTTTCATAGGTTGCAGTTAAAATTGTAAAAAAACAGTCGCTAACAAGTGGTCACCTGTTTCAAAGTCAATGTGTTTGGTGTCGGAGATCAGGATCCATTTTAACATGTAATTGGTAATTAGATACGAAAGTTGATCTTGGAATTCGAGTTTTCCAATTGTCTCTGTTGTTCGGGGTTTCTTTCTGGCGACGTCATTTTTTTGCCTTAAAAGGTGAGCAAACTAATTATAAATAGCATTATAACAATATAGCTTATGCTACCATTTCAGTATCCTAACATGAATTTCTTTTAAGAATTCAATACTCAAATTTGCAAAAACATGGTCAAAATGGTACCTGAATCCAAAGGAGAAGAAACATAAACAATTAGGCTCAGATTAGTAACTACGGACCGGGTCATAGAAACTTCTAAATTTTACCATGGCTGCAAACAGATTCGGTTGCATAGTAACTGTTTGTACCATGCCGTCCGGCCATTGCATCGCCAGGTTACTTGCAAGTTTTCAATGACCCATTTCATTCGCATCAGATTATAACAATCATCAAAGTCCGTTAACTATCATCATTGCCTTTTCCATATACCAATATTAAACAGCCAGTGTCAGCAAACATCACCCACAAATGCAAATTGTGACATGAGTGACAGTGCGGACCGGGTCATAGAAACTTCTGAATTTCACCATGGCTGCAAAAGAGATTCGGTTGCATTGTAACCGTTTATACCATGCCGTCCTGATCGGTTAAAATCAAGTCGTTATTTATTTCCAAGGAATACAATGGAAGTTGTATTCCCGGGTCGTTATCCCCAACGAAGGCTGAATGGAATTCGTGATCTCGGTTTGTGAATACGTGTTTTGAATGGTTAAATAAAGATGAGAGTTTGGGTTTTTACGCTAAAATAAGTAAACATATATTAAAAACGACTAAACATCTAAGAAAAACGACAACCTAAAGTGCACGAAAGTGAATACGTAAACGAAAGTTGAAAACGAACTAAACCGGGGAATACCCGAGCATAAACGTGAAAACGATGAAAAACTAAACCTACGAATTCCAAATTAAATTTCCTACTTTCTAATCGACAAAAGAAAATTTTACGAAAACGAATTACATTTTTCTAATTAAAATCTAATTAAACATGATTTAAAATAAATTGTGAAAAGAAATTTTCATAAAAGTCTTAAAACTGATTTTTAAAGAAAATCAAAGTAAGCAAGAAAAGGGTTAAGTAAAAACTTTTACAAATTATAAACTAAAGAGACTAGGAGTAGAGTGGTGGTATGGTGTGTTGCTGAGCAAGGGGTCCTGGATTCGAAACCCAGACTGCCCTTTTTTACTTATTTTATTTTTGGTTTTTTTTTACTTTGAACTCAACTAACAGCAACTAATAAAAATTTTCTAAACTAGAAATACTTTTTGACAAAATCTCAAAATAAGTAAACAGATTCAATTTTTTTGTAACTAAAAATTATACTTGAAACTCAATAATAAGCTCAACTTAAACAGCTTAACTGATCACAAATAAGCTAGGAAACAACTTTTTTTTTATCAATCAGTGATGCCATCTAGAGAAAGAGTGCACCAACTAACACTAATTAAGGCTACTAACTAATTACACTAACATCAACTAACACTATCACCAACTAACACTATCAGCAACTAGCACTATCACCACATAAGCAATACGAGCAGAAAGAAAACAAATAGCAGTAAATAAACTAAACTCATGCCACATATATTAAGAAGTCACTTACAAACACAATCGAGGTACATCAAATGAAGCAATTTAAGCAAAATAAAAAAAACTCATAAGCATATAGAATAAGTATACTAATTAGACTTTAAGCAGTACCGTAAAAAAATAAGCAGTAAATTAAACTTTAAATAAAAACTGAATTAAAATTAAAATAAATTACAATGCTTAAAGAAAATACAAACACCTTAAAAAAGGGCTAAATAAATCCTACTGCTTAAACTAAAAATAAATTACAACTAAAAATAGAACTTACCGAATCTAAAGCTAGTTAAAACCTGTCAATTCTAAAACACTACTACACTATTTATACAAAAAGAAAATTCAAAATACTAGGGTTTTCCTTCCTCTCTCTTCTGTGCTTCTCTTCACCCTTGGATTATCTTGATGCCCACATCTTGAAATCTTGGCCGTGTAATCTTCTTTTGGGACACGGATTGATGAGGTGGAGGTGAACCCGTGAGGATGCTTTGATGGTAGTGGGAGATGATGGTGACTGGAGACGGATTTGGGGAAATGTGATTTGGCTGCTTGTTCTTGGCGGGAATAGCTTGGGGAGAAGACAGTGAATATTGAGTTGGTTTAGAGATTAGGGATTTTGACCGAATTTTGGGGATTTGACCAAATGGGATATTATTTGACCCGTATTTAGCTAAGGTGTGGATGTGGGCTGTGATGGGCTTTAAGGATTGATGGGTTTTATTTTCCTTTTGGATCCGGTTGGGTATTAGTTTAGGATAAAAACCAAGGACCAAATGTGTAGAGTTGTTAAAAATCAAGGACCAAATCTGCCACATCTTAAATTCCCAAAGACCAAAAATTTATTATTTTTTTTTTATTATTATTTTTTTTATTATTTTTTTTTTATTTTTTCAAGCTTGAGGGACTAGACTTGCCATTTATGCAAATTTTGTTTGTTTTTCAATCGTTTTCAATCATTTTGCATATGAAAACACAAAAACACATTTCAAATATATTTTTAACATTATTTGATCGTTTTAAAGTGTTTTTGGTTGTTTTGACTTGAAAATTGGACGAAAAGATATGTGTAAAACGACACATATCAAATCCCCCACACTGAGCAATTGCTAGTCCCTAGCAATTATTTATGAAAAGTTAATGGATTTTAAAAACTCTTTACCAGAAGCCATTACTTCTGGAGTAGCCATTGTTTCAGTGTGTGAGACCTTGGTACAATGATAACCAAATGATTTTGAGCAAATCACCAGCTGCCAACGGATTTGGTTCGTCTTTACCAGAAGCCGTTTGCTTCTGGACTAGCCAACTCTTAGATAAAACAACTTATTATCTTTGGTGAGCTGATGACCAATTATGGTTTTCCAACTGCCTTTACCACAAGCCATAATCTTGCGGGCTAGCCAACTCTTCATCTTTTTAGGATATGGTGAGTCGAATACCATACAATTTTTGGCAAATTGTAAGCCGTAAACGGATTTGATATATCTTTACCAAGAGCCGTTTGCTCTTGGATTAGCCAATCCTTTTGTGTGTTAGACATGGTGGACTGATAACCATTTGTTGTGTAAGTGCAAAACACTTACACCAAAAAAAAAAATTTTGGCCAAAAACGGGGGAATTAGATGGTATATATACGTGATTAAATTCGTGAGAATTCCCCCCACACTAGAAATGAATATTGCCCTCAATATTCAAAGTACCGGCTGTTATGCCGAAACTGAGAACGTAAAAGGGAAATATTACGGGCCATTTATTTTATTTTTGTGGTTAATTTTTTTTTTTTTTTTTTTTTTTTTTTTTTTTTTTTTTTGAAATTTATATACAACAGCGGGGGGCACCTCCCCCACACTAGGGTGGTAGAAAGTAGAAAGAAGTCAGAAATATGGGTGAAAACCCATATGGTGTGCTACTGTTTTTGTTCACCGAGTCGCTAGCTTGACTCGACCCCGAATTCATTTGTCCATGGGGAAGCATGTGGAAGAGAAGATCTCCATCGGACTTTCATTCAAAGTGTTTGGATAAACATTGAAGTACATGAAAGTTCCACTCCGATGAGATACATCCGGCTCAGATGCCGGGGTCAAAAACCTTGTCCTCGTTCTCAATGGAGAGAATGGAAGGACAAGCTACCTTATAATCACAGAAAGGTAGAAAGACTCGAACGACATATGTGACGTCAATATAATGGCGATCCTCAAAGGGAAGTGTCACATATGTCGGAGAAAGAGCATCCGTACGAATCTCGGGATCAAGTGAGGTCATATCATCAAGTTTAGGACTAGTAGAGTCCTCGACCTCATCGTTCTCTAACACTCGATCAAAGAGAGGATTTATTTCGCTAGAAAAGTACTCATCATCAAATTCAAAAAGAGAATTCGAATAGACTTTGAGGCTTTCATTTGAAGCGTCCTCATAAGAAAGTGATTTGTCATCACTGGAGGAAAAATCATCATTTGAATTGAAAAGAGGGTTAGAGAAGATCCCGGAAGTATCCTCAGAAGTGTCATGAGGATCATCATCACAATACGACCAATCACACTCACTGTAGGATATATCCTCAGACTCACTTGGGATTGGGATAGAGTTCTAGACACTAGACTTTATGAATTCGTCCGATTCCTTTTCAGGAATAGTGTCAAGATGCTCATCCCCCATAATGAGAGAGTCCTCGGAATCCGAAGCATGTGATATGGGTGTGGATGCAGTGGACTGGGGGGTTTGAATAATGGAATTATTCACAAGAATAGTATTCTCCCCTTCCTCATCTTCGTCATCGAGCATGCACGCCTGATCAAACAAGAAACGGTTGCGTGCTGCTCGTTCTATGGCGAGTAAATCTTCCATAGACTCACCATGACGATCATTTGGGTTATGTTTAATAGCCAGATTTGTAAGTTCAATTCGTATCTCTTGAAGTTCTTGGAATATATCTTCAGGAGATATCTGAGGCTGGCTTTGAGTGGTTTGATACTGTGGAGGATAAGAATAATCATAATTGTTACAAGGGTCATGCTCATAGACAAGCGGGTACCTTGTTTGACAATCAGAGCTATAGTGAGGACCTCCACAGTACTCACAACAATAGTATTGTTGTGATTGATGAAATGACTGATATGGATTATGGTCATAACCAAGATTTTGCTCGTTACAAGAAACCTGCTCATAGACAAGCATGTCACTCGTTTGACAATCAAAATTTTGGTGAAGACCTCCATAATCAGCACTAGGATCATTTGGCACATTTAAGTTTTGGAAACATGGTTCTTGCCAAAATGAATTCTGAGGAAGGTTGCAATCCTTTTGAAAATCTGGATACGTGTTTGTATTTTCGATTTCAGAATTGCAACACACGCAAAGGTCAGGGACAAACCCACATCCTTTGCAGAAACATCGTCCACAAAGTGGATCATCCCCCAACGGATCTTCACAATATACGCAATATTTGGGTGAAGATGGTTGGGGTTGTGGAGGGTGGTCGGAAGAATCTTGAGAATTATCGACGGAATTAAGCTCTTCTTCGAGAGCTACTTCACACCAATAACAAGATCCACGATCCTTTGGTGCATGATTTCCACACCGCTCACACTTACACTTTGCACAACGAAGAGTGTCAATCAACGGGCTTTTACAATGAAAACAGTGATAGCCCAGTGACGACATAAGAATTAAACATAAATGAGGGTTAAGAAGATAGAATTAAACGGTTTAAGAGGATGAGAAAAAGAATTAAACGAATAGAGGGGATACGAAGAATATTTTTGGATTTTTAGAAATATTTGAAAAATACAAAAGGAAAGAGAAAAATAAATTTTGAAAAATAAAAATCTTTTTGGGTTTTTAATAAGAAAATATTTACGAAACACGCAACGACAAACGAGATTTAAAAATTCGCGTCAGCCCTCCCCGGCAGCGGCGCCAAAATTTGATCGGTTAAAATCAAGTCGTTATTTATTTCCAAGGAATACAATGGAAGTTGTATTCCCGGGTCGTTATCCCCAACGAAGGCTGAATGGAATTCGTGATCTCGGTTTGTGAATACGTGTTTTGAATGGTTAAATAAAGATGAGAGTTTGGGTTTTTACGCTAAAATAAGTAAACATATATTAAAAACGACTAAACATCTAAGAAAAACGATAACCTAAAGTGCACGAAAGTGAATACGTAAACGAAAGTTGAAAACGAACTAAACCGGGGAATACCCGAGCATAAACGTGAAAACGATGAAAAACTAAACCTACGAATTCCAAATTAAATTTCCTACATTCTAATCGACAAAAGAAAATTTTACGAAAACGAATTACATTTTTCTAATTAAAATCTAATTAAACATGATTTAAAATAAATTGTGAAAAGAAATTTTCATAAAAGTCTTAAAACTGATTTTTAAAGAAAATCAAAGTAAGCAAGAAAAGGGTTAAGTAAAAACTTTTAAAAATTATAAACTAAAGAGACTAGGAGTAGAGTGGTGGTATGGTGTGTTGCTGAGCAAGGGGTCCTGGGTTCGAAACCCAGACTGCCCTTTTTTACTTATTTTATTTTTGGTTTTTTACTTTGAACTCAACTAACAGCAACTAATAAAAACTTTCTAAACTAGAAATACTTTTTTAAACTTGACAAAATCTCAAAATAAGTAAACAGATTCAATTTTTTTGTAACTAAAAATTATACTTGAAACTCAATAATAAGCTCAACTTGAACAGCTTAACTGATCACAAATAAGCTAGGAAACAACTTTTTTTTTATCAATCAGTGATGCCATCTAGAGAAAGAGTGCACCAACTAACACTAATTAAGGCTACTAACTAATTACACTAACATCAACTAACACTATCACCAACTAACACTATCAGCAACTAGCACTATCACCACATAAGCAATACGAGCAGAAAGAAAACAAATAGCAGTAAATAAACTAAACTCATGCCACATATATTAAGAAGTCACTTACAAACACAATCGAGGTACATCAAATGAAGCAATTTAAGCAAAATAAAAAAAACTCATAAGCATATAGAATAAGTATACTAATTAGACTTTAAGCAGTACCGTAAAAAAATAAGCAGTAAATTAAACTTTAAATAAAAACTGAATTAAAATTAAAATAAATTACAATGCTTAAAGAAAATACAAACACCTTAAAAAAGGGCTAAATAAATCCTACTGCTTAAACTAAAAATAAATTACAACTAAAAATAGAACTTACCGAATCTAAAGCTAGTTAAAACCTGTCAATTCTAAAACACTACTACACTATTTATACAAAAAGAAAATTCAAAATACTAGGGTTTTCCTTCCTCTCTCTTCTGTGCTTCTCTTCACCCTTGGATTATCTTGATGCCCACATCTTGAAATCTTGGCCGTGTAATCTTCTTTTGGGACACGGATTGATGAGGTGGAGGTGAACCCGTGAGGATGCTTTGATGGTAGTGGGAGATGATGGTGACTGGAGACGGATTTGGGGAAATGTGATTTGGCTGCTTGTTCTTGGCGGGAATAGCTTGGGGAGAAGACAGTGAATATTGAGTTGGTTTAGAGATTAGGGATTTTGACCGAATTTTGGGGATTTGACCAAATGGGATATTATTTGACCCGTATTTAGCTAAGGTGTGGATGTGGGCTGTGATGGGCTTTAAGGATTGATGGGTTTTATTTTCCTTTTGGATCCGGTTGGGTATTAGTTTAGGATAAAAACCAAGGACCAAATGTGTAGAGTTGTTAAAAATCAAGGACCAAATCTGCCACATCTTAAATTCCCAAAGACCAAAAATTTATTATTTTTTTCTTTTATTATTATTTTTTTTTATTATTTTTTTTTCAAGCTTGAGGGACTAGACTTGCCATTTATGCAAATTTTGTTTGTTTTTCAATCGTTTTCAATCATTTTGCATATGAAAACACAAAAACACATTTCAAATATATTTTTAACATTATTTGATCGTTTTAAAGTGTTTTTGGTTGTTTTGACTTGAAAATTGGATGAAAAGATATGTGTAAAACGACACATATCACGTCCGCTCATTGCCTCGCCAGGTTACTTGCAAGTTTTCAATGACCCATTACTATTATCATTGCCTTTTCCATGACAAAAAGCATTGCCTCGTGACCAAGTGTACATTGAACCTGGTAAAAAGCACAATCAAGAGTTTATCTGCACCATGACACCCCTTACATGATAGCAATATAGTTATGCAGAAAATACATAGAGATACAGAATGATAGTTTTATTTTCTCGACACTTTTTTCTAGAACCCATTAGAAGTGAAACAAAGTGCATAATGCACCACATCTATCCATGTCAAGAATGATAAGGTTGGCATCCCACGCAAATTCAGCATCTAGGCATGTCAGTAACCAAAACTATAGTCAAGTTGCAACTTGAAACTCACAAAATAACATCAGTAAACAAACCACTCAAAAGCATCTGTATTGTATCCCCTATTGAAACAAAAGGACATATTTAGTACACGCTTCAGTGTGGCTAAAACAACAATTTAAAGTGAAATTCCTCTAAATGCTACAAACACACTGTGTCGCTTTAAAGAAAATCCAAACCAAGCATTCACCAAATTTCATAACAAATATGGAGTGCAATAAACATCACACAGAGGTCACACCAATGTTCAAAAGTAAACATAGTTTTAATCAATCTATACAACTTACCTTTTTTTTTTTTAGGCATTTGATCGAACAACTTATCTCAGCCTCAATTTATACGGAATATCTCAGATTGTTTCTAAGCATACCCATCTGCCAACCAATAAAAAACAAAACCCTATATCAATTGACCTTTATCATCGATAATAATAGCACAAAACTATGATAACAGATGAGCAAGATTGATAGAAATTTAAGAAGATAATAAAGATTTCGGATTGAACAATAACCCATCATAGATCTCCATTTCTTTTCTTTCGGCTTGACAAAAACAAAGAACGGTACTTGAGACCTTTTGAAAGGATCTTCAAGCCATTTTGTAGCTGGAAACCTTAGAAACCTCATCCTTTCGTCTTGCGTCTCGTAGAAAGGTGTGTGTTTGATTATATTTGCGTTTGGATTGAGAAGAGTGTTATGGAAATTTCTAGAGAGAGATCGAGGGAAATACTGGTGAGTGTGGCTGTGTTTGTGAGGAAGAAGAGTGTAGAAGCGGGAAATAAATCCTGCTTGTGTGGTGTGGTTGATCCTTTTAATTAGCATGGAACAGTGGAGCAATAGTGAAATACAGTACCATCAACAGTAAAATGGCATGTAAATCACTCTCATCAGCCACACATTGGGTCACTAATTACACTTAATGACTTTTGAAGATTTTTTTTTTGCACATTCCATATCCATCTTTTAATAGATAGTATAATATCTTGGCCTTACTAGACACAACGCGTTTTGTGGTCTACTGCAAGTGGGGTTCTTAGGAACTGGCAGTTAAGCGTGCTCATGTGAGAGTAGCATTGGTATGGGTGACCTGCCGGGAAGTCTCACATGAGGGCCACAAAGCAAAGCCGTGAGCCTGCGGGCAAAGCGGACAATATTGTGGTCTGAGTAGGCGGAGGGGCAAAGCGGACAATATTGTGGTCTGAGTAGGCGGGATGTTACAAGTCCGCCTACTCAGACCACAATATTGTCCGCTTTGCCCGCAGGCTCACGGCTTTGTTTTGGTGGCCTCATTTGAAGACTTCCCGGCAGGTCACCGAAGCCAGTACTACTCTCACATGAGCACGCTTAACTGCCAGTTCCTAAGAACTCCACCCGCAGTAGACCACAAAACGCGTTGTGTCATTGTAAGGTGAATGTTATCTTATGAACCCAGCATCTCTCCAGGCCACAGCCGATGTAGGATTTGCCTAGAGTGTTACAATCACCCCCCTTAGGGACTCATCGTCCTCAATGAGGTTTGCCCCACCATCCTGAATGGCTCTGGAGTGGCTCTGTTACCACTTGTAACATCCCGCCTACTCAGACCACAATATTGTCCGCTTTGCCCGCAGGCTCACGGCTTTGCTTTGTGGTGCTCATGTGAGAGTAGCACTAGTATGGGTGACCTGCCGGGAAGTCTCACATGAGGGCCACAAAGCAAAGCCGTGAGTCTGCGGGCAAAGCGGACAATATTGTGGTCTGAGTAGGCCAAGATATTACTTATATACCCAGCATCACTCCAAGCCACAGCCGATGTGGGATTTGCCTAGGGTGTCACATTCATAGTCCCACTTTTCTTTATATGTTTTCCAAACTTGTGGGGAGATACATGCTACTAAACCGAACACAAGTATTTTCCTGTATGCTTTCCTGATTGTTATTGCCTAAGTTAACTGTTGTCTATTTATTTATATATAAAAAGTCTCTCATATCATGCACCATTAGTCACCCGCAGGGTGAGCGCGAATATAGTGAATAGATTTATTGGCCTGACGACCCATTTGTACTAGCCGGATGGATATCCTTAGAGGTAGCCGGTTAGGCAGATGCATTATATTTTATTTCTATAAAGAGTTTTTGGTAGACTCCTACTCGGGGGCAAGACTACTTTCATTTAATTATGTTGGTAGAACCTGGACACTGTCAACGCATTGCGTGTCATGAGGCTTAGTGCAATATACCGAACTGTGATATTTCTGATTTACTTTTTACTTAGCTTGTGTTCAAAATAATTATAACTAAAAACAATATGGATTCACTCAACCTTTGTGTTGACTTTTTAGCATGTTTTATCTCAGGTAATTAAAAGACCGAACTTGGCACGGAGTGACTGTGGACTTTCTTCTTATAAAAAGAGTGTCCATTATGTTATCATTCAAATGAATAATGTAACTTTTATAACGTATTTCCGAACTTCCCTCTAGGACCTATATTATGTACTATGATCTAAATAATGAATGATAACAATTTTATTTAAAACGTCTCTTTTTTAGTCGTTTTCTATTTTCATGACTGTGATACTTGAAGTAATACCCCAAACTTATATTCCGTTGCGTATATCAAAAACGGGGGTGTTACATCATGTGCTTGGAGCAACCCGAGTCGACGATCCAAAGACATATTTCGATAACCTGCCAAGAACAGATGATTTTGTATTTGGAAACCGTTTAACATTTGGTTCCATGGGGTTAGGGGTAACAAACGAATCACACTCATAGAAGGTTTCTATTTGTTTTTTTGGAACAACTTTTAATTTGCCATTCTTAAGTGTAAACTTTCTACCCGTTGGTTTCCATGCACAAAGCTTAAGATAGTTCCTAGGCAATATACTACTAGTGGTTGACCTAGATGCTGTAATAAGTCTTTTAACATATCTAGTCCTAGCACTAGTTCCTGGAGGAACATCTTTCTGTTCAGGCATAGCATTCACATTCACATTAT
The DNA here is from genome assembly GCA_021014915.2 of Artemisia tridentata subsp. tridentata. Classification (NCBI taxonomy): domain Eukaryota; kingdom Viridiplantae; phylum Streptophyta; class Magnoliopsida; order Asterales; family Asteraceae; genus Artemisia; species Artemisia tridentata. The sequence continues at coordinate 13,119,739 of CP139506.1, read as the reverse complement.
TAGAAACACTATCATCACAAGCATTTTTAGATAACGATTTCTTTCACATTAAACAAACAGAGTCATTACATGCACTCGAAAAAGTACTCTTAACATTACATCCAGATGACATATGTTTCTTATTAGAAAGCGATAAATTCCTAGGGTGTTCTTCTACTTCTTTCGATTTATTCTTGCATTTACTCTCAGAGACATTCGAGACTCTATTGTTCCTTGTATTGCTCCTAGGCTTTAGTCTGCTGCTCCTAGAGGTACTTTCTACTCCTGTAGAAGGTAAGGCACATACATTAGGATTTATCTTGTTTTCCTTTGAATTTGTTTTAGCATTCCTAGTCTCTTTTGGATTATCTTTAATGCTCTTGTCTATTGCCCTATATGTTTTAGATGTAGAGGCAGACGCAGTAGTGGTACTAATCCTATAAAGGCCAGGTGCTATCACATTTGATGTTTCGACAACCGCTTTTCCTTTTTCTTTTTCATTGAACTTGGGCAAGGGTGTTGGAGTGACTGGTTTTGTCAAATCAATTATTACATCAACTTTTGGAACACATTGAGAAATTGACATTTTTGGTTTTACAACCGGTTTGTCCGAAGTCGATGGTTTTGCAAACTTAGTTTCCTTACCCTTCCCTTTTTGACTATCAAGCTGAGACTTCAAAAGATCAATTTGCTCTTTCATGTTTTTGTAAGCACGCTCATACGACAATTTGTCATACTTGCATTCTTCCTTTTTCCGATCAAGTTGTTTAAAATATGTTACATTTTCTTTTTCAAGCTTAGCAAGCGCATTTTCATATTTTAACACAATTTTAGAAGTCTCAGCTCGAAGTCTTTCATCGTCTTCCACATAATATGTTTGATAAATAATGGACATAATATCAGTCGAGAGAACTGCTTCGAAGAGAGAATCATTGTGGTTTCAAAACTTTGATACGTTCAATGTTTTCATTAGCTTCCTTCACCAGGGATTTGTGGTCCTTGACAAAGTCGGCTGTTTCTTTTAAAATTGCATTTTCAACATGAATTACTCTCGCACTAATGTTATGGAGTGGAGTAGTAATTTCTGTTTGAAACACCTTTTTCATTTCAATATGAAAACTTGAATGCCAGTTGCTGATGCTAAGATTCGTTTTGGATTCAACAATACTTTGAAGTGTTTTTACTCTATCTTTAAGATCATCCAAATATCTTCTAGCTTCACTTGTGTTAAAAGGGTTGCTAGAGGACATTTGTTCCAGATTTGAAAGATTTTTGGAAACAACTTTTGGTTTTGTTGAAACAACTGGTGTTTTGAAAACTTTGGTGTTTGTTGTTGTTTAACAAAATTTACTCCAGAAAGTTTGTTAAGCTTGTCATAATCAATTGGTTTAATTTATGGGTTCATTTGTCTCATTTTGATTCTGCTCTCTTCAGCAAGCTCAATCGTTTCATCAGAATCCCGAACCTCGGGAGGATCATGTTTAGCATATATCAAATTGCCATTATATAACACATTCTGTTCTTTCTGAGCTTTCTTGAGATGATAAGGGTTTTCACAACCGATAGCCATTTTCTTCATTGTGTGCAAAAGCGGGTTTGGATCTTTAATTAACATATGAATTGTTTGAGCAGAATGACCCGTTTTGACAAGCAAATCTTTCAACTTTTTAATTGTTTCTTGTTTCTCAATGATTTCATCAAGAAGATCATTTTCGCGTTTTGAAAAATCTGCTTTCAACTGTTTCTTTTCTTTTTCAAGATTAGAACAAGTTGATTTTTGTTTAGAAAGTTGGTTTTGTAAATCTGAAACTTCCGTGTTTAAGGATCTTATTTTCTTGTTTAAGTTAACATCGAGGGTGTCAAACTTAATTTGCAATTGTTTTTCTCTTAAAACGGAGTTTTTGTAACCATCTTCTAATTCTGACTGTCATGTTTTATTAAATTCAAAAGCTTTTTCCTTCACCTTATATCTCTCAAGCTCAGCGGTCAATTTTTCATTCGCGGCCTTAACATCGCGATTGACCTTTTTGACTTTTTCAATTTCAACACTACAATTTTTCAATAATGATTCAAATAACGCATGTGTTTCCTCATCATTCTCAACATGCTGTGACTCGAAGCCTCCATTAGGATCCATATCTGGAGTTGCTAAATTAATATTGCTACAACTTGGCGTGTCCATACATGTATCATAAGTGGGTGCAGGAGTCGCAGGATGCTGTTCCTCATGAGGTGATATATCAAATATTTCATTATTGTGACATGTAGTGAATGGTGGTACCTCAGAGACTGCATTGACATCATAAGCAGGAGGTGATTCAGAATTCGTATCATACTTAGCCTCCTGAAGACTTGCCATGAAAATGCAGTTTGCATCGATGTCCTCAAGGTCTTCCATATCATCCATGACTGCCATAAAATCATTCTCTTCTGCACTTAACTGAAACCCAGCCGTTTCTTTTTGTGCCAACAACAATGCTTTCTGCAGATAAGCTGGATCTTTCTTTTTCGGCTTGGTGGGACAATTTGTTTCCATGTGACCGAGTCCCTGACAGTTGAAACACTTTAACAAATTCCCCTGATTCATATTCCCAGTGACTGGAGCAACAACATTCCCAATCTGATTCCTAACATTCTGACCCCTCTAGTTTCCAACAACTTGACCCATCTGATTCCCTGCATACTGACCCATCTGATTTCCAACATACTGCCCTGCATTCTGATTACCCATCTGATATCGAGGAGCATATCCCTACTGATTCTCATAACCTCCAACCATTTGTCCTTGATGACCCATGTTGAAACTCGGCTGTGCAATCTGCCTGTTGCGAGTGTTCGATGAGATTCTTTGGTTGTTGTTGGTAGGTGTAGAGTAGCGTCCTTGGAATACCTTTGTTAGGTAAGCAAATGCTTGAGTCAAAGCAGTGGACTCGTCATTGTCATTGAATTCTGGTTCTGGGTATTGTGGATATTGTTGTTGTGGAATGACTTGTTGTTGTTGTGGGTAGAATGATTGTTGTGGTATGACAGGAACATATTGTTGTTGCATGTAGTTCTGAGTGGAAGATGATGATGGTTGTGTAACCACTGGTACAGGTGTTGGTGTTTGAGCAATTAATGCAAGAGGATCATGTTGCTTTACTAGCTTCTCTTTCCTGACTTCATTCGCCTCTGCCTGGTTTTGCTTTAGAAAGTCATAGAGCTGATCATAGTTCACCTGGTGAAGGTCCTTTGTTTGGTTAACAATCGTGACAAATCGTCCCCATTCTTCTGGTAAATTGTTGATGAACTTGATGTTTTGAACAATTTGTCTTGGTGCCAACTTGTTTCTGATGAGCTCGTTCATTAGAGTGCAAAACCTGGTGTAGTAAGATTCAATGGGTTCCGCTGGAGTGGATGTGAACTTCTCCCATTCTGTTAGCAGCTTATTTTCAACATCTTGTTGCCCAATTTATGTGCCATGACAAAGCCTTCTAACTCGTTCCTACATATCATAAGCAGTTTCACAACTGTCAACAGCAGCAAAGATCTCACGTGGTAAACCAAGTTGAATTAAGTGCATTGCCAAGTCATCAGCTGCAATTTGCTTCCAATCCTCTGCTGTGTAATCATCTTCTCTTTGTTTACGAAGGAATGGTAGGACAAGAGGTGTATCATTTGGATTTCCAGGGTCTTGAATTTTACGAGGCTTGAATGGTCCATTCTGGATGGAGTTGAGCAGGAGTTTACCTTGTCCATCAGGTTTGGTTTTGATATAGCGAAGCATACGGCTCGTCCATTGAAGATATCCACCTTTTTCTAGCATAGGAGGATGGTTTTCTGCACCGGCTGCATGGATGTCTTGTTGAGTAGTCATTGTTGATGTTTCGTATGATAAAGTTGATGTAGGATCGTTGCAACGAAATAGGAGTTGTGGTTGGTAGGTTAAGATCAGTTGTTGTAGTGAAGTTATGGTCTTTAATTGAAGATCGTTTGACGTTACTTGAAATTTAGATAAAAGTAGCAATTTAGATAAAGTTACTAATTTCGACAAGACTATAATTTAGACAAAATCAAATGATCACAAATTCGACAAAGTTATCTAAATTACAATTTAGATAAAATCACAATTTCTATAGAAATCTCAATTTAGACAAAATTATACAATTTTGGCAAAATTTCAATTTAGATAGAAATATGCAATTTAGATAAAAATCTATCTAATTTGTACAAATTAGAAGATGTTTCCCTTGTCGAAGTATTTCTCACACTTGTACAAGCACGAGAATACCGAGTTCACGTTTGATATTGTAGAAATCAAGTACAAATCGAATTTAGATAAGTTTAGTAAACTGCGACAGTTTTCTAAGAATTGCGATAGAAATCCTATAATTGCGATAAAGTCCCACAATTCCACAATTGCGATAGAAATCCAAGAATTGCGATAGACCAACAATTGCGATAGGAGCCCAGAATTGCGATAGAATTCCAAAATTGCGATAAAACCAGACAATTTCGATAGAAGACCACAATTGCGATAAAATTCAGACAATTTCGATAGAAGCTCACAATTTCTATAAACCCTCTTTTATCTAAATTCTTATACAAGAATTTCTATAAACCCTCTTTTATCTAAATTCTTATACAAGAATTTCGATAATGTAGCAATTCGATGAAGATCCAAAAGCGAGTCACAACCAATCTTCGTAGCCTTTTTCACGATTAAATCACTTCACAAACTCGTAAAAACTTATAAAGTTTGAATCTTTTATCGCCTATATGCTATTTAAACTATTTTTCGATACAAATAACTCAACTTTTAACGAGTACAACTAAGTTTTGAAGATTAGAATCGAAGAAAAGTACCAAGAACTTACTACAAATGCGTAAATAACTATAAAGACTACAACTTTTAACCTTTAAAATTGTAAAAACCAAAGATTATACACGAAAGTTCACGTTTTTATTAAGAACGCAACTTTTGTTTATTTTGATCAAAAAACGAACACAACTAAATCCTAAATTGATGTTTGGCTATATGATACCACTTGTTATAAGCTAAGATCACTACTTTAAAACACAAACTATATTATACTCGATGGTACTCAAGACAAGAAAGAGATGTGTGGATCGTATGATGTATATGTATAGCCGAATGATATGATATTAGATTAAAGAGAGAAATACAATAAACATAAAAACACACACACACTCCCACCTATACTACTCTTGAGGCACTCTAACTTATGATGTGGGAGTGTCTATTTATAGGAAATGAGTGATGCCCTAAAGGCTTTCTATAGGCTTTGGTTGGGCTTTAGTTGGATTGGACAATACATGAGCTAGTTTACATAGTCCAACCATAAGCCTCATATTTCACTATTCTATTAAATTAAGTCGGCACATTACAAATTTGTAAGAAGGTAAATGATCATCACTTTATAATTGCTAACAAACATTAATGCAGACTAATAATTACTAATTGGTTAAATTACATAAGGAATCCATAAAGATCCGTAAAAATACCAGATCATTTATTATGCCAATGAACATACAAATTCAGAAAATTAAATTGGTCCAACACACGTACATTCACATAGTATTGATTCAAATAAGGAAGATCCATTGACATTACAAATGAACATAGTATTGATTTAAATAAGAAAGATCCATTGACATTACTGTTTATGAGATAATTTCAGCCATGAATGAATTTGTTGCTCTCTTCTTTCCCGAAATGAACATAGTATTGATTCAAATAAGGAAGATCCATTGACATTACAAATGAGTTGATACATTGAGCTTGCCTACTTGAGCAACACATCTAAAAAGACACGCCAACCTTATTAACTACTTGAGCAAAAATGAAAATAAAACATGCACCACAGACGTCACTGTAAGTATCGTTATCGTCACTGCCTTTGAATAGCTCGAGAAAAACAGATGGGGTTTGATGAAGTTGATGTCGTCTCCAATCTGCCTTTAGAATTGAGAATCAGGCCGTATGACGAATACATAATAAATCTTGACTTTACCCATCCAAGTACAAGCTCCAAATAACACTAATAACTAGCAATACACCACATTGACCACCTGCACAAACTAAAACAAACACACTTTATCATTCTTTCGAGCTTCAAACATATGAATGGCAGTAAATGTTAAGCCTTGGCATTGGTGATATCACTAAGCCCATTCCAGTAATTTGTTGCTCTTTCAAAGGGAAGAAAATATTTACCTTGTTAAGAAACTAACTGTCGAATACAGAGGTCGCAATTTCAAGCATTTTACTTACAAATGGATCAATTTATGTTATGTTATATTTAATGGGTTCAACAGGCTGAAAACATTCATTAATCATTATTTTTAAACAAGTTTAAGAAAAGGACAGACCACGTTTGCAGGTCAACCTGATCCAGTCCAGACTAAAATTACCAGTTTGACTTGTTTCCCAACCTGACTAGCTGCCCATTATGGAAGACCTCTAGTTTAGATCATGTGTTACCTGTAAGGCTCCCAAGCCTGCATTTCCAAGGGTCCACATCTACGGTGTGACTGATAAAGCATTAGCCAATGCTTTTCTGCAATACAAAGAAATGGGAATACCAACGGGTTAGGACTGACGTGTCATATATATGGTTCACAATGTTAACGAGTCTGTCAAAAACAACCATTTACAGTAGCAAAATTGGGGATCTAGCAACAAAAGTCAAACATATCAATAATGTTTTAAACACATAATTCTCTTGTGGAGCTGAAGTAATAACTTATGGAATTGGCTCAGTGCTATCACCAATTCCAAGGCTTATCATTTACACAAGAAAGAAATACAAGATAAGAAATAATCCTACCTTAAGTAATAACTTATGGAATGGGATCATTTATATCACCAACGCCAAGGCTTATCATTTGTTAATCAGGGTATTTTAGCTTATGTGCAGCCATTCTTCTACGAATCTGTAATTCCACCAACACATTTCATGTATCTAAGTCTCATGTCCAAATGAAATATAACAAGTTTCTATATCCATGTCTTTATTAATAAGAAACATGTGACAGTGATAAGTACCCTTGTATTCAGTGTATATATAGGCTTTCATGTTCTCTTTGGTCCACCTTATCTCCAAGCCCTCATGTTCTGTGATATCAATAAAAATGGCAAGCAAATTTACTCCACTAGCAGATCTAAACATAAAACAATACATATACAATTGAAATTTAAAATTAAACCCTAAGTTTTAATTAGATCTTCAACTACAAACACATATAGAACATAATTTGAACTTAAACATTTATTTCATACAGCTAACAAATCTAATCTTAAAAAAAATGCAAACTTGAACCCAAATACAAAAGCTTTACCAAAAGGGAAAAGTTAAAACAAATAAAGCCGGGTTTTTATTTATAAAACAGGGCTCTATTTTGTGGCCGAATTAGACCCCGGTTATTTCATTTCATAACCGGGCTTTATGCCTTTGTTTTTTACGGACACCTTTATAGAGCCCATTTTTCATATTAACAGGGCTCTATTATGGGGGCTTTATTTCAGATTTTGTAGTAGCCATCTGACTAATCTTCAAACCCAAACACCCCTTTAAAGATAAATGCTATTTAATAACCAGAGAATTCCAAATCTAACCAGTTAACCACTCGAGGCAGATTATTCTAGCAGACAATTTCATGACATTTTCTAGCCTGCAAGCCTTTTATCCATAACCATCCAAATTAATGATCATTTAATTTACTACCAAACACACTTTTAAACCTTTATTCAATATCTTATAAGTTTGAATAACTGCTACTGATTTCTTCACATCAAGGCTCATAAGCTTCCATTTAATCTCTTCTTTCAATACCTTCAGAAGAGTTTCATCATTTCTCTTCAAGTCCTGAAACAGCTTCAAATTCCTTTCATGCCATATGTTATACAGACAAGCAGCAATTCCAATTTTGCTCATCACAAACTTTATGTTATTTTTGCAATGCATGGCCTGTAAGCATTCAATGATATTACTCCAATTTTGCTCAGCACACTATACCAAAATACTGTAGCCACCAGTTGTAAAAAAAGGCTATTTTGATAAAATTTCCCCTAAACTTTCGACTTTCAAAGTCCAATTAAACTTGAGCTATACCAGGAGTTCTCCTTGAACTTTCTTATCTGCTTCTTTTATTATCATAATCTCTGTAGTCTCTTCCATGACGAGGTGATGGTTCTGAACGGTCTCGATAATCCCTACCATTACTATATCACCTTGAGACCACCCTACCTTCACGCCTATCATATTCTGGTGAATCACGCCTAGAACGATGATGATCACTACTTCTGGAACTTCACCTTAAGACCACCCTACCTTCGCGCCTGTCATATTCCGGTGAATCACGCCTAGAGCGCCGATGATCAGCACTTCTGGAACTTCTAGATGAAGGAGTAACACACTGCAACATCCGAGTACAAACTCAGTATTAGGTATGGGCGCAAACCTGATATAACATTCATACGCAAAATACAACTTTGATTACCAGTTGCAGATCGTTCTTCTTCAGTGATACTTTTTGCAACATTAAAAAACATCTCACAATTAGATCAAACTGTACAGGTTACATTACATTAAAACAGCCAAGTTACCTCTGAATGTGAGGTAGAAGCATATCTAGCAGATCGTTCTTCTTGAGTGATACTTTCTGCAACACTAAAAAACATCTGACAATTAGATCAAACTGTACAGGTTACATTACATTAAAACGATGACTAGAAGTAACTAACTTTTACCTGAATCAAACGTTTTGCTTCCACTTGAATCACGGTACTTTCTGTTTCGATTTTGCCCACTGCTGGACCACTTCCAATGTCATCTTGATCTATAGATGCCATCATAGAAGAAACTTTTGGTCTGGGAACTTTAAATGATTCTTCAACTCGTTTTGCACTTACAAGAACATCTAATCCTGAAACGTAGTAAACTTACTGTTATTAAAGAAACTGAAAATGAATGACTCCTCAAAACATTAACACTCAAACAAGATACATAAGCCTTATTACAAATGAGGTGCGGAACTTAAGATAGCATCCGGGTTGACCCAAACAAACCGAATAAGATTATTGAACAAAATAAGTATCAGAACACCATAACTTTTAAACAACACACGCTAAACAATAAAATGGCCAAAATCAACCAAAAAACACATACCAGTTCCTATCATGGGCCCACCTGAATAAGCAGGTGTGGCAGAGAGTTGCAGAGGACGATAAGGGTTCCCTCCAGGCAGACGGCTGTTGTAAGTGTAACAATAAGCAGAACCATCATAAGGAGGCATAGATGTTCCATTGAAGGGAGAAGCAGCATAAGGTGTTACGCCCATATACATTGAAGAGGGTGCACCGGAACCCACATAAGAAGAAGACGAGGAGTAGCCTTGTGGGGTCGGCATTTGCCTTGGAGCAGATTTCTGTAAAACAAACATTTCGTTGAAAGACTAATTAATAAAGATAACTATAGGACAAAATAATATGTGTAATAAAAGCCTATTTTTCTTAAAGCCATTACCGACAGCTAATGCGATATGTGTAATAAACGGATAGTGTAACTTACTGAGTTATGATCAGCTGGTCTTGGCTGTGTACAGTTGCGCATATTGCAAGTTGTCCGAAAAGAAAAGTTGAAATTCCCACAGCTTGGACAGGTCCAGTCGTCTTCTCTACGACCACCTAAATCATAATCACCACAAATTAATACCAAAGAATACAATTCCATACTTTTTTGTGACGTCAGAGAAAAGATGATGAAAATAAATTTATAGGTCCCTGTATAAACTCACAAGAGAACAAATTTTATGCACAAGTATGTAAAGTCTTTAAAAAAAACGTAAAGCTTTAGGGTGTATTTTGGAGCTCAAACAAATAGAAACTAAGCTGGGGCTAGATAAGGGGATGTTTGTTTAAGCTAATTTTTAGGCTTATGAGCTTATTTGACTATATGCTTAAATCTCATAAGCCCATATTTTTCGGCTTATTTTCATACTTGTGAGCTTATTATGACTTAAAGATGGAAGATAAGCTCACAAGCTAAAAAAAGACGGATACAGATGAGCTTATGAGATATAAGCCGAACCAAATGAGATCATAAGCCCAAAATAAACTTAAACAAATCCCCTAAAGTTCAAAGTTTCACTGAGTAAAATTGTCAAGCCCGAAAATCCGTACTTGTAGTTCTAATCACCATCTCGATGTATGTAAGCCCAAAATAAGCTTATTTGACAATTAGACCCAAAATAAGCTTATTTGAGATCATAAGCCCAAAATAAGCCGAACCAAATGAGATCATAAGCCCAAAATAAGCTTATTTGACAATTAGACCCTAACACTCAGTTCTCGAGTTTTGAGTGAAGGGAAATGGAAAAGAATAGGAAAAGCAAGTGAAGTATTTATCCTCCACTATCATCTCCCGAAATAGTGGCTCAATCACAGCCCATGATTGTTTGGTTTCCATATTTAGTTTTGTGAAATCTGTACTTATAGATCATTCTCTCAGTGTAATATTAACACAAAAAATACAATTAATAGAAAAAAAACTCTTTTGTACCTGCTCAATTATCGTTCTTGATATTTAGCTTTCGATCCCCAACTCAAGAAATCAAATCTCCATCCCCAAAGCCAATTCCATTATTCCTGGTTCCATCCCATCAACCAATCAGAACCTTTTTTTCTCAAATACAAATTCTAGATCCCCAAGTCAATGAACATAACCATCGTTGCTGCTCTTCCGGTTTTCGAAGGAGACGTCGGCGGTGGTATGGTCTTTGCCGGAAAAGAAGGTGGAACATCACCATCGCACAACAACAGAGGTACCCATTGCTCTTAACAACAGAGGTACCCATTGCTCAAACACATATTGATGTACATATATATATATCCAATGCAGGGGTTGGTTAAAGAATCGGAAATTAAGTTGTTCAATGTGCCAATGTATAATCCGTATAAGGATGAAGTTATGGATCTTATACACAAGCAAGGATCATTTTCTCTTGATATCTTGGAATCATATGAAGTAAACTGGGATCCATATGACACGGATTATGCAAGTGTGAAAGTTTCTGATGAGCCAATCCATGGGAAAAGGGTTGCAAAAATCCTAAGAGCTGCCGCAGAACCAATGTTGATTACTTATTTTGGAAATTCAGCAATGGACATGGTATTTCAAAAGTTTGAAAGATATGTGAATGAACATTAATCGACCGAGAAAACAAAGCACTATGTTATAGTCGTTTGCTATTTGTATTGACGGTTGCTATTTGTATTGTTGAATACTCCTTTCGGTCCCAATTTTATTGGTCACTTATTCCTTTTGGGACGTCCCAAAATTATTGTCACATACCCAAAATAGAAAGTGAATAGATAATGGAGTTTGGTAAAGTTTACTATATTACCCTTGATTGAAATTAATATTGCAAACTTTAAAGAAGTGTTAATTAATTGGTTAAGGGTAAACTTGTCATTTGGCAAAAAAGTAAGAGAGAGAAAGTAGTGATAGTGACATTTTTCTAAAAGAATGTGTTTTTTGTCGGGTGACAATAATTTTAAGACTGAGAGAGTATATTATAGGAAAAAAATAATAATAACAATAATTCGTCATTTGTTGATAAACAATGTATTATCTTTCACGTTCAGATCCCCAAGCCCACAAGATTCTAGGATCGGACCAGCTTATAGGCAATTTCACTTGGATCATTTGGCCCATTGGTTCTTGTTTACATCTTAAATCAAAGGATTTGTCAAATAATAGCAACGAGCTTGGAAACCTGCGCGTTGCTGCGGGAGTGTGGTGCTAAATTTTAAAAATATTGATAAAACCAAAAGACTATTTTTGAAAATAGAGTAAATTTGAAAAAGATCGATAAATTAAAAGACTATTTTTAAAAATTAATGCAAACACATAATTTCGAAAAAAAATTAATTTCGAAAAAAAAATAATTTTTCTAAAATAATAATTTTCGAAAAAAGAGTTAATTTTTCTAAAAAATTAATTTCGAAAAAAAAAAGTAATTTTTCAAAAAAATTAATTTCGAAAAAAAAATTAATTTTTTTTTTAAAATTAATTTTTTTTAAATTAATTTTATAAAATGTATACTTTTTTACGATGGCACAATATGAATCACCTTTGAAACCTAATTATTGGTTATATAAAATCTAATAGCATATACTTATGCTATCTCATTGTTTTTATTGTAAAAATTAGAGTGAATGTCATTTTTGTCTATACAATTTTTAACTATAAAATATTGACCATTTATAGAACCGGCAATCTAGAAAACACGAAACGAATTCTATTTGCCAAATATATTGATAATCAGGGTACTTTTCTTTTTTTCTTGCATAAGAAGACACCAACAAAAAATTTCAGCCGATTAAGGTTTTTTACTAATTTTTGTTAACCCATTTCGTTAGTTAATTACATGGTTGGTCATTGAATTCATATAATCATTACATGTTTGGTCCTTGAAATTTAAAAAAAAATAAAAAATCTTTTTTTGAATTTTTTTTTCTATAACTTAAAAATTAATAAAAAAATTAAGTTTAATTTTTTTTTTCAAATAAAGTTTTTTGAAAATATTTTTTTTTGAAAATATTTTTTCAAAAACTTTATTTTTCAAAATTTTATTTTTTTCGAAATTATTTTTTCGAAAAAAATTTTGGAAAAAAGAAAATTTTGAAAAAGAAAGTTTTTGAAAAATTATTTAAAAAAAAAAAATTCATAAAAAAATTTATTTTAATTTTTTTTCAAATAAAGTTTTTTTGAAAATATTTTTTCAAAAACTTTTTTTTTTCAAAATTTTATTTTTTCGAAAAAAAAAATTACTGTTCAAGCAACTGTTTTTCTACTGTAGCAAAAAAAAAAAAAAAAACTACAGTAGCACGCTACAGTAACTACAGTAGCAAGCAACTGAACAGTGTCGCTACATTAAAAAAAGCTACAGTAGCACGCTACAGTAAAAAGTGAACAGTGCCGGCACACACAAAATCACTGTTCAAGCAACTGTTTTCTAATGTAGCAAAAAAACCGACCTTTAAATATATTGTATAATGTACTTTTCAATGTGGATTACATCATGGAATTTAACCCACACCGGGATGTTAGTCAAATCCTCTTAAAGCAAATTTGAATTCAAGGTCCATGGCTTAAAAAATAGGTACGTTTCTAATCAGCCACGGCCCATTTTCAAGGACATCATCAACACCTTTCCTTGAATTAAACTTAAAGAAAAAGAACCCCTTCGCATTCATCATAACCTTCTGTATACCAAACTTAGCCCACACATTGCGCACATAATAGTCAACAACCGGAAAAGCAATGCGTTTACCAAGGAAATACCCATAGAGGGTATTCTCATATCTAGTGTTAACCTCTTCAACCACTTTCAAAGGGACAGTAAGATCTACACCATTCATTTTCTTGCTACATTCCAACCTACGAAAGTTAGACAATTTTTTCTTAGGCTCATTAGAAGTAGCTCTAGCATATGAAGTCGATGGTTGTTTCAATTCACTAGCTCTAGTAATCCTCACCTTTCTTGCAATTACCATTTGAGTCCCTCTAGTTTATTTAAACCTGAATACTTTCCCATTGAATTTCAAAAATTACTTGAAGGCACCTCTTTAAATTTAGAGCTGTCAAAAGAAAAACCACTTTTACAACAGGAAGTCAGTTTTTTAAAAGAAAATGAGTTTGAAACAATGGGAAAAGTAAATGTCGTAAATGGTTGTGACAGTCGTAATGGCTCTTGGATATTCGATTGTGGCGCCACAGATACCATGACGTTTGATCCGTCTGATATAAAAACAAGGACGAAACCAATGAAAAATCATATCCAAAACTGCCAATGGAGAAATTATTGAAGTTAAAGGGGGAGGAACAGTCGAAGTGTCGCCAACGATGAAGTTGTCAAATTGCCTTTATATACCTTCCCTGTCACATAAACTTTTATCCATTAGCCATGTCACGAAAGAATTAAACTGTACAGTTCTAATGCATCCAACCTTTTGCATCTTACAGGATATCAGGACAGGAGTGATCATTGGGCGTGGCACTGAACGCCAAGGGCTGTACTATGTGGATGAAGTGACTCATCGGGACTGTGATGTTAGCTCATGGAAGTATTGATAGAGAAGCATGGCTATGGCATAGGAGACTGGGACACCCATCCACTGGTTACTTACATCTTTTGTTTCCAAAGTTATTTCCTTCAAAAAACAATTCAGTTTGTGAAACTTGTGTTTTGGCCAAAAGCCATCGTCATACCTATTTACCAAATAATACGAGAGTCGATATTCCTTTTTCGTTGATTGACTCTGATGTTTGGGGACCAGCGAAAGTTGCGACAGGGGGTGGGGGCAAAACTTTCGATATTTCGTTATATTTGTTGATGATTGTACTCGTATGACGTGGAGGTATTTTTTAAAGCATAAATCCGAGGTTTTTGAAAAATTCAAGGAATTTCATACTATGGTCGAAACTCAATTCCATAGCCTCATTCAAATTCTCCGATCTGATAATGGAGGAGAATTTGTTAATGACTCCATGAAACTTTTTTGTAAATCAAAAGGGATTATCCACCAAACTTCATGTTCCCACACCCCTGATGTAACACCCCCAAATCAGATCGCAACGGAATTAACATTTGTGGTGCTACTTAATTGGATCACAACATAAGTAATAGAGAACGAATTTATCAAATCCGTTTTAAAAGCTTCATTAAATAAAACATAAGTTTTATATAATTGAAATGCGGAAAACAAGACCCATTATTTGTTATTAGTGGTCCCATAGTACAAAAATCTGGTCATGAGTGTTATGTGTACACTCCAAAAGTGTGCCTATGCCCCTGCCACAGCACTGCCTTGCATCATCATATAGTAATCAGCTAAACACCTGAGAAAAACATGCTAAAAGTTAGCTAAAAGCTGGTGAGTTCATATGTTTACATAGATCAGTAAAGTTTGGACTAGTAAGTTCATGAGTCAACATTTCAAAGTGCGAAATGTTACTAAAGTGCTATTACTCTGCTCTAAGTCTCATGCTACCGAAGCTACGACAGTATGCATGCAAAGTGCGCATGTAATAATACAGCCTGACAATATCTCTAGTCACTTGTAATTCGACATGGTATACATCCGTTTGTCCTATCTGGACTGTTGTATTCTCAACACGGATGGAGGTGTCACCCTCAATAGATCTATTTATATCACTCGTGCTTCCAGCAGGAATTAACGGTACATGAATCGGGGCAATGAATATAGTACTTAGGCCAGCAGATAATAGTTTTGTCAAACAAAAGCATTGTTTAAATAGTCCTGAAAAGTAAGCATGTTTCTCACCCTAAGTAGTTTAAAATGAGTAATAAAGTAATAGTCGGGCTATGACTCACCTTGAGTATAACCGGCAAGGTGACCTATGAAATTAAGCAAGTTATGGGAACGGCTCCAACACACGATCTGAATTAATAGTGAAGTCTGAGATTTTTACACTTTTGGTTTTATACGAATAATGAGTGTGAAACTAAGTAACGGATAACGATTTGGTTTGTGATGTATGAGTTTGATATGCTTAAAATGCTTAAAGTTCAAAAATAATATTATATATAATATTATCTTGTTTTTATGTCATTCATTCCATAATTATCGTTTCCTCGAAAGTCGTTGAATTAATACATTAAGTAAATCGTTAAAAGTTCGTTATATAAATATAACCTTAACGAAAGTAATATACTGAAACGAATGATGAAAATGCACGTGATTAAACGAGAAAGGTAAAATATGAATTAAAAATGAATATTGAATAAGTTACTGTTAAGTCCTTGCATTTTTACAGAATTTACATTTTCTACCCTAACGGTGTAAGTTTTGCACCGTTAGTCCTCCGTTAGTTATATATTACATTTTTTGTCCAATAAAGGTCAAGTGTTACATTTTTAACCTTCTGTTTACTATTTTAACAATTCTCACCCTTAAGTTATGTAATTTACAATTCGAGATACAAATATACAAAAGTGACAAAATCAACCCGAATAGTAAACTATGTTTGCAAATTTAGTCCAAAAATCACAGAAATAGTGGGAAATGATTTCCGAAAGTTTTAACAACTTTATAAAGCTGATTTAAGTCAATGTGAACTGCTTGTTTGTGAAAAAAAACTTATTTTCTGATTATCGGGCCTTTAACGACATAAGATAAGGCCCATTAACATTTATCGATCCATTGGGTTTAAAAGGGTTTTGGGCTTATTAAATGGTCTTAAAAACATGTTCAAACAGCTCATAAGCACTGCTTATCGCAAGTGCTTATTGGGCTGCTTATTTGATTTGAGCCCAATCAAAAATTTTAAAGGTTTTATAGAACGTTTCATATAGCGATAGGTTTGTGCTTTTAAAAGGGCTTATACGAGCTTATTAAGGGAAACTCATAACATCAACTTGTTAGATGGTCTTGTAAAGAATCGAGTCGAACAATAAAATAGACATGTCGTGTGTATGCATATGATTTTACATGGCCTTTTCTTATCGAGTATTACATGTTTCAAATTATAGAAAATGACATATATATGAGGTTGGGTTGTATGCGATACAACATATAAATAAAATGAAGTTCGATAAGCATGTAAACGGAGTAGATCGGGATATCGTCTATGAACACAATCACAAACTTATCCAAATATGGTTTACACACCCTGTTCATAATGTCCATGAATACTGCTGGTGCGTTTGTCAAACCAAATGGCATAACATGGAATTCATTGTGTCTGTAACGAGTTCTAAATGCTGTTTTTGGGATGTCTTCTTCTTGAACTTGAAGTTGATGGTATCCAGATCAAAGATATTTGAATAAATGCTGGAACCTTGTAGTTGATCGAATAGATCGTCGATTTTAGGAAGTGGGTATCAGTTCTTTATTGTTAACTTGTTCAGTTCTCTGTAGTCGATGCACATCCGAAAGGATCCGTCTTTCTTCTTTACGAATAAAACAGGAGCTCCCCACGGTGAGGAACTAGGTTTGATGAAACCTTTCTCTGAGAGTTCTTGTAGTTGTTCTAACAATTTGAAGGAGCTAATTGGTATGGTGCTCGCACTACGGGTTCAGCACCTGAATTTGAAACTCTAGCTTCCTGACTGGTGGAAGTCGAGGCAAGTCTTCGGGAAAGACTTTAGGAAAGTCACGTACAACTGGCATGTCTTCTAGGCGGTTTTCTTTAGGTTCCTTGTTAGGAATATAAATATTCAGTTAAAGACTCGGTCACCCCGAGTACTCATTAGCACTTAATAGCTCATAGGATTATTAGTAATATTAGTAGTAGTTTAGTTATTATAGATCTTGTGGAGTGGGTCGGGTCTTTACCTACAGTCAGCTCGCTCCACAGCCCACTCGGGGCATAATATGTAATAGTATAAATACCCCTCTCCACATAGGGAGAGGGTTGGACCTTCATTACAATCTAATATATCCTACTTCTCTTTCTCTCACTAAGGTTCCAAGTTCTCTATTTCTCTCTCTAAGTTTCTTCTATTCGATCCACATATCAAGTTCCATACGTATGTTATTATTGTGTGAACATACTACAATTGGTATCAAGAGCCATGGTTAGGTTCACTTGTGTTCATGTTCACGGATTTGTGTAGTTTTGTGGCACTTTTGGTTCGAATAGAGAAATACTCAAATCTCTCTTTTGTGCTTTGTTTCGTGGCTAGAACTGTTAAATTCTTATACTTTCTTGCTTAAGGTTGGCGTATAAGTGTTGTTTAGTGTTTGGAGAAACTGTTTTCATTGTTGTGTGGTGGTTTTAGGTCAATTTGTGTGGCTTAGCTAAGTATTTCTTAGTTGCGATTTGACTCTTGTTAGGACTTGCTTAGTTGCGATTTGAGTATAGTTGGGAAAGTCATTGTAGCGATTTGGTGTTCATTGGAAGTGCGACTTGGCGTATTACTGTATTTGGATAAAATGACAAATCGCAATGAAAGGGTGATGCGTGGTTTTGTAACCTTACAACAGGTTTTACCTCTCGAGGGATCTCAAGAGGCTTACAACCCCACCAGGCAGTGTACCTGACCGATGTAGTATAGTGTAGTGGTAAGTACGGGGGATTGATCGTTCTCCACAGGGAATAGTGTTCGTTAGGTATGAAAGGCTACTCTAATTAGGTCTAAGGGTTGAGGAAGATTCTTTTTTATATTTTTATATTTTTATGAAAGCAAGTAAAATCTCGGTTTTGAAGGAGTGGGCGGAATTAGTTGCTAGTCAACTAACCCAAATTACTACGAATGCAAATAAAATAAAATAACAAAAATGAAAATGTGGTGAGAAACTTATGTGTAGAGAAATGTGTTTACTTAGATTTCCTTACTCCCTAACTATCTTTTACCGGTTAATTAGTGTGTATTAGTTGCGTGGATGACGGGTGTATTCCTTAATACCATTCGTGGGGTGGCGTACTTACTTCCCCAACTCTACAAGCTCCTACTTCACTCCTATGTCGAGCCGGCTAGGAAGCTCCTAACATGGGATCACTAGAATTCGCTTGTGCATTAAATACAACCATAAAAACCTTTAGTACGCATTTGGTTCATGTTTCTTAAGACGTTCAAGCAAGTTACCGAATAGGAAGTTAGCCAGTTTTCTTAAGCCTAACATAGATAAACAATCATCCAATACAACTAACAACACACTAACAACCAATAATCAATAGCTAGGTTTCATTAGATCTAAGCAAACACAAGATAAATTTAGCCTAACATGTTAAACAAAAGATAAGAATAAGATAGAATCAAACAACACATAGACATATTGAATGATTAATTGATAACTTATCTTTCAATGAAACATGGAAGATCTCAAGGCAAAAAGCCCTGAAAAAGTAGCTAAAATCGTCTTAGGGTTTTCTCCCAAAATTCCACACACTAAAGCTCTCCTTCATGACAAAAAATTAGAAAACTATATATAGATTTTTGGATCTGACGGCGTCACCTTATGGATTGTGACGCCGTCACCTCGCCGCTTTTAGGGTTCCCAGGTGACCATCTTGACGCCGTCCCTCTTTAGCTCTTCAAAAATCCATTCTGGCTTATCAAGGCTTGACGCCGTCTAACCATGAACGTGACGCCGTCCCCTTATGATTTAAGCCGTGACGCCCTTGATCAAGTTAAAGCGTGACGCCGTCAGAATTCACATGCTATTTTCACTGGCCCGTCATGAGTAAATTTCACGTCCAACTTTTCTTGCCAAGGCATGACGCCGTCCAGTATAAATTGTGACGCCGTCAATAGTAACTTTTAGCCGATTTTTGAGACTTTGCCGTTTTCTACACTTTTATGCTCCAAAAACGTCCAAAATGCCTCCTTTTCCAGATTTCTCCTCAAAAGTACCTAAAATGACAAAAGGAACGATTTAGGGCAATATTTGATCAAATAAATACGATTTAGGGCTTAAATGACCCCTTAAAAGCGGTACACTTTTCGCTTCATCAAATACCCTTACACTTGAGATTTGCTTGTCCTCAAGCAAATGTGCTTTTATTCTAATTAAAATACAAGTTAGGGGTCATTTAATGCTAACATAAAAGTAATTACAACAAATAATCGTTCCACTTCAATCATAATAAGCACGGAGATTACATACTAGCACCTCACAAGTAGTGTTTAGATACTCACATCTCTCAAGTGTCATCAAAATAAATCTCATAAATGAAAACGGATAATATCTCTCACTACCTGTCATAGCAAATAGATTACCATAGGCTTGGGAAAGGATCAAAAACCTCCTCCACTAGGCGTAAGCACCTAAGATAAACTATCAAAGAGGGCTTTTAAATGGGTTATAACGTAAGGTGTAGGGAAAAGGAAAACACGGTTTTGTTGGATAAATGATATTTTACTGGTGGCGAGTTAAAGATCTTGATCAATTACATGTACTATACAATGTTGCTAAGCCAAGACTAGACTCGATCTTAAGCTAAAAACAAAATAACAAAAACATAAAACAAACATAAAATAAACATAAAATGAAACGGGATGGTAGTCCGTATGTTTTTTCTATTTTTCATTTTCTCATTTTTTTGTGTTTTTCTTGATTTTTAATTTTTTTTTTTTTTTTTTTTTTTTTTTTTTTTTTTTTTTTTTTTTTGTGCATACACTTTTTCCCTACCATCCAAAATAATACATCATAGGGGCATTGCATCCCCTTTACACTTGAACTTTTACATAACTTTACAAATACTAATCTAATGACTCGAATTAAGATAATTGAAAAACTTGGAGTACTTTTAAAACATTTAGCACATATGGGGGTAATAAATGATCTTCTTCCCCATTACTCCATTACACTAGTACTTTACCTATGAGTCCCAATCGTCCCAAAACAATATGTACAAGGATATGACTCGACTTAGCAACCATGTAATCAACTAGATAATTAACTTGGGTTTAAACAAATGTTGTAACAATAATGCACTAAAAATGAGTGCATACAAGGTAGGCTAAGGCGATTTGGGTGTACATTTTAGTGGGGTGTAAACAAATTCTTCCTTTAAGTAAAATGCTTAAAGGTCGAAACGAAAAGATAGGCTCTGAGGGGTGTACTAGGGGTATCGTGTACTAAAAATGAGTACAACGCAAAGGGTGTGGGAGAATTACTTGACCAATGTAGCCAATGTAATTATAACAAAAACACAGGTGTAAAACAATGGGTGAATCCTAATGCCTCTTATCATGTAGTAAATCTAACTACACGAATGTAGTCTCACTTGTGGCCTTGGAATGGTCCTAACGCAAGTTCTAGAATCTAAGTGCTACCGGTACACACATCATAGCATAAATGCTTTTCCTACCAATTCTAGGGGCGAACCTCACATATTTGGGGTGGAAAATTTTTTAGTGGTACGGTTTTTGTGCTAGTCATATAACTCCTATCCGTGAGACGCTCATTAAGATCAAAGTTTCACTCCTATATGTTGTAAAAAATTTTAATTTTGGCACTAAAATTACCTTAACAAGTATTTCTCTCAGTTTTATTACACATCTACCATCAAACAAACAAAAATCAAGCGCAATTGTATTCTCTAAAATCGTACTTTTACCCTCCCTTACACTTAAGATGAACATTGTCCCCAATGTTCAAATAACAAGATGTAAAAGCAAAAAGTAAAAGAATGAAATCAAATACTCCCCTGATTCGCTCGGTGGATAATGAAATTACACGGTTAAATCTTCCTCCAAAGAGAATGTTGAAGCTCCATGACTAATGCATCGCCATAAGCTTGATTCCATAAACATCTCCTTGTCCAAAATAACCTGTTAAACCTGAGAAAACAAACACGAAAACCTGCATAACATCGGCGGGATAAATCTATATATAAGGATATAATGCTTGTGGAATGATAATTTTGCAGATTCCTGGAGATTATAAGTTGGAGATTTAATAAAAACTTTTTATGAAAACAAAACTTTCAAAAATTTCTGGAAATTAAATCTGACGCCGTCAGGTTATAACCCCTGACGCCGTCAGAAATGACCTGACAAAAATTTTCATTTTAAGTTTCCGGAAAATTTCTGGAAAAACCTTTACCTTACTTCCTGGAAATCCTGCAAAACATCATTATGACTCGATACAAGCATTTGACTCAAACAAATACTAATATGTATGCTAATTTATTATTATTACGATTCATGTTCATTTGTGTTCTAATAAACCGATTTAGACTTCCCTTACACTTATCTTTTGCAAAATACCTTTATATGTAGTTAAGACGAAGTTAAAAACAACATAAAGCATTTTCACAAATTAGTTTTTAACATGAATCAATAATAATAAAAATTAAACACACATACGGAAACAAATAAAATCAAACAAACAAATAAATAAACACACAAAGCAAATAAAACAAATAAAGCTTGGGTTGCCTCCCAAGAAGCGCTTTTCTTTATTAACGAGTCTTGTAGCTAGACTCAAAGTCATGTACATTACGTGACTCCATCATCGGTCACGGTTCCTAGGCCATTCTCCTTCGATCCTCTATCAGAATCACTTTCATAGTAAAGGTATTTCGGGTCCACGTGATCAAAAGGATTGTTTCGGTATTTAGAACTAAGTGCCTTATCGTGCCTAAAGAATCCGCTTGACAGGTCAAAAGTGTCCTTACACCCCCTTCTCACATCATCATCACATAACACGAGTTGGGAACTTAACCCATCGAGCCCTTTATAATCATTCTCCTTGAATTCTCTCATCTTGTAAGGCGTTTGGTATGAGATTTCCCTAATCCCATCGGTGAAAGTCATGATCCCATTGAGCTCGTCCACAACCAAGCTTGTGGCCTGGCAAAAAGGTGCCCCAAAAACAACTTGTGATAACCTGGGATCGATGTACTCTTCGATATTATCGACGATTGCGAAGCCCATAGTGAATGTCATATTTCCTACAAACACCTGTACATCATCATCTATGCCGATGTCGTCCTTCCCTTTATGAATCATCCCCCATCTGCAAATGTTGTTATAATGAAACAAGGACATCACATTTTTGGGTAAACATGTGTCAATGTAGACATTATAAAAATGCTTGTGACCAATCATGCAAGGTATTTTGAGATTATTTGGATCATGTCGCTTAATTCGGCCAGGCCTTCTACCGTGTAACCCCCATGTGTTGCTACTTGCTGATGGTTGATACTCATACACTTCTTGTTGGGCTATAAAAGTCAAAGTACTGCTACTCAAGTCAAAGTACTGCTATTCAATGAAAGTACTGCTGCTCGTTAAAGGACTGCCATGCAAAATAGTTTAAGGACTAATGTGTAAATTTAGAATATTCGTATTAGATTAGAGTTATAATTAGAATTTACTTGTCGTTCAAGTATTGTAAACCGACTAGGGTTTTCCTTGTGTCTATAAAAGGATCCCTAGGTTGGCATTAGAGATATATGCGTTTTAGAGAGACAAGATATAGTCGATTAGTGATATACGATTATTAGAGTTTAGAGTTTGTTAGTGAATCTGTGTAAGAAAGCAGGTTCAAGGTTTTAATAATATTCAAGTTCGTTTATTAAATTCTTCTTAGCTTTGTTGAAGTAGATTCCGCATACTTAGCAAAGTATATCAGTGTTTCACTATTAATAGGTTTGAATTTATTCAAAGCTGTTAAATCGTAGACAAGCTACAAGTTAGTTTGGTCAGAGTATAATCGATCCAACAAGTGGTATCAGAGCTTGTGTGGAGACTCTGATTAAGAAGAAACTCTTAAAACCGATTCATCAACAAACCCTCAACAATGACGACTGAAGCTGCACCTATCCCATCCATCACCTCACTCAGAATTCCTATCATCAAGAAGGGAGAATATGATCTCTGGAGTATGAAGATGAGGCAGTACCTTGCTATTACTGACCATGCTTTATGGGATGTAATTGTCAATGGTAATGTTGTTCTTGATGAACCTCTACAAGTTGAAGGACAACCCAAACCACCTCAACCAACCCTACCAGCAGCTACAAAGAGAAATCAAGATAAGGCTCTCAACATACTGCTGTCTGCTATTCCTGATGGACACCTATTGAAGTTTCATGATGCTAAGGATGCAAAACAATTATGGGCTGCTATCAAGACAAGATTTGGAGGTAATGATGCTTCAAAGAAGATGCATAGAAACTTATTGAAGCAGCAATTTGAAACATTCACTGTTGGTGAAAGAGAAAGTCTTGATGCTGCCTATGACAGATTCCAAAACCTACTTAGTATGCTAGAACTGTATGGAGCAGAGGTATCTGTTGAAGATGCAAATTTGAAGTTCTTAAGGAGTTTGCCATCTGTCTGGCATGTGGTTGCTACTATGATTAGAGGACAACCTGGATTGGAGTCTATGGACTTTGATGATCTCTATAACAATCTGAAAGTGTACGAGCAAGAGATGAATGGTCACAGTTCTCAGAAAACTCACAACATAGCTTTTGTATCGTCTGAAAACAGAAGCAGTACTTCCACTAAAAGTACTGCTTATCCTTCTCAAAGTACTGTTGGTGATCCACAGCATGTTTGCACAACCACAACTACCCCCAACCCATCACCAACAAACAACACCAATTCTGATGAAATTGTATGTTCCTTCTTTGCACAACAAGCCACTTTACCTGTTACCTATCAAGAAGACTTGTTGCAGATTGAAGAAGATGCTTTAGAAGAGATTGACATAAGATGGCAAGTAGCTATGATCACTGCTAGGATCAAGAAGTTCATGAACAAGACAGGAAGGGGAATTGATTTCAAAGCCAAACAAGGTATCACTTTTGACAAATCTAAGATTGAATGTTTCAATTGTCAAAAGCTTGGACACTTTGCAAGGGAATGCAAGTTTGCAAAATATCAGGCAAACAGGATGATTGAACAACCCAAGGTTGAAAGAAAGGAGGTTCCTATTACTGAATCACAACCAAAAGCTTTGGTGGCTCAAGAAAATTTAGCAGAGATTGACTGGAGTGCTGAATTTGATGATGAACCTGTAACCTATTCTATGGTTGCAATGGAAGATTTTGATTGGGGCACAGCTTTTGATGAGGAACCTGGATATGCTGCTTTGGAATCAAGAGATGGTCTTGGAAGCTTTGACTGGAGCATGGAGGATGAAGATGAACCTGTTCAGATTGCTATGGTAGCCACTTCACCAAGTTCATCCAATGTCTCTGAGGTATGCTCTAAGTGTAATAATGTTTATCAAAAGTTGCTTAAAGATTATGTGACTGAAAGAGATAATTGTAGAACAGCTAGGTCTGAGGTAGCTGGTTATCAATTAACTTTAGAGTCAATGGAAGCCAAAATATTAACACATGAAAATAATGAAGTGGCTTGGGCAGAAAAATATGAGCAACAGGATTATCAATTAAAATTAAGTGAATGGAAGTTAGGATGTAAGGTGTCTGAATTAGAAAAGATTACTAAGGAAAGAGATACTTTGTTAGAAAGACTTGGTAGTATTAAACAGGCTGGTCTATCACATGTTCAATTTGTTGAGAAACAAAGAGTCATAAACAGTAGAGCTGGACTAGGTTATGGTGAAGCTAGTAGTTCAGATGAGACCTCACCTAGTGATAAGGAAGAAACCCCACCTAGTGATAAGGAAGAAACTCCACCTAGTGATAAGGAAGAAACCCCACCTAGTGCTAAGGAAGAGATTCCACCTAGTGATGATGACCTTCCAAGCTCAGAAGATAATACATCTAGGGATGAGGAACCAATTAGTGAATCACCTCCTGAGTTTAAGAAAGATAAGGAGTACCATTCAGTTCCTCCACCTACTGGTCAGTTTCAACCTGCTAGGACAGATGTTTCTCGTTATGGTGTAGACAACCTAGAGTTTAGGAAGAAGCTTAATGGTAGAATTAGTTCTGAAAAACCTAAGAATGATTTTCAAAGGGGTAATGATCAAAAGTTTCCAACAGCCTTTCAAAAACAAGCAGTACCTCCAAAAACTTTTCAAAGTACTGCTGGACATTCAGCAGTACCTCCAAGAGAAACTTTTCAAAATACTGCTTACTACAGGAAACCTTTTAATCATAGAAGAGGATTTGGGAATATGGAGAGGAAGTTATGTTATGTATGCTATAGTCCTGATCACTTGATTAAGCACTGTGACTTTCACTCAGAATACTTAAGTCAGTTTCCAAAGAATAGACCTCCCACCCATAAGTCAAGAGAGACTAGACCAGTTTGGAATCACTCAAATAGGGTCAACCATAGTAACTTCTCAAAAGACTATAGGTACCCTCACCAGAAAAGAATGTTTTCCAAATCACCAGTACCTTCACAATCTGATAAGTCTCAAGAAGTACCTTCACCAAGGACTGATAAGTTTTCACCCACTCATGGTACTGCTCATACTTTTTCACATAGAAGACCTAAGAGATTCAATTCATATAAAAAGTCTTCCACCTCAAGCAGAGTACCTAGCTCAGAGAAACCTAAGGTCAAACGAAATTGGGTTATGAAAGAAAGTACTGATGGAGAACAAGAAGTACTTTCATCAGATAAGGGTGAAACAGGGAGTGTTGTTGAAATTACAACACAGGACATGGGACCAACTCAAATAATCATTGACCATGCCTTTAAAACCAGTGGAGATTACATACTGAAGGAATTCAAGTATGTCACTCCACAAGGGGAACACAAGTCAGTAATGGCTTGGGTTCCTAAAAGAAACTAACCCTTTTCTTTTATGTGCAGGGCAACCCAGAGGAGGAGCTTAAAGATCATATTATTGTTGATAGTGGTTGCTCTGGCAGCATGACAGGGGACAAGGAGATCCTGTCAGACTTTAAGGCATATTATGGAGGAAGAGTTGCATTTGGTAATGATCCTGATGGAGGAAGAATCACTGGCAAAGGAACAATCAAGGCTGGATGTATTGATTTTGAGAATGTTAGATATGTAAAGGAGCTCAAATTCAACCTATTGTCAGTATCTCAAATTTGTGACAAGAAGTATCCAATTCTGTTTACTGATACAGAATGTCTCATTCTCTCACCTGAGTTCAAATTTGTTGATGATCATTTGGTAACATTGAGAGTACCAAGAACCAATGATGTATACAGTTTAGACTTAAAGAGTCTCAATTCTGCTGGAAGAGCAACATGTTTAGTAGCAAAGGCATCATTGGAAGAAGCACATCTGTGGCACAGAAGATTAGGTCATGTTAATTTTAAGAACATCAACAAGCTGGTCAAAGGAAATTTAGTTAAAGGTTTACCTTCCAAAACATTCAAGGCTGATCATTCATGTTTGGCTTGCAAGAAGGGTAAACAACATAAAGCTTCATGTAAGAAGCTTGGGGAAAGAGATATTAGAGAACCTTTGGAGTTGCTACACATGGATCTGTTTGGACCAGTTTCAGTAGAGAGTTTAAACAAGAAGAAGTACTGCTTGGTTGTGACAGATGATTGTAGCAGATTTAGTTGGGTCTTTTTCTTGGGATTTAAAGATGAAACCTTTGATGCTATCCATGATCTGATAGTAGCCCTTGAAAATCAATTAAGACTCAAGGTAAGAGGTATTAGATGTGATAATGGAACAGAATTCAGGAACAAGCATATGGATGAATTCTGTGCCAAGAAAGGGATCAAGAGAGAGTTTAGCATTGCTAGAACACCACAGCAGAATGGTGTTGCAGAAAGAAAGAACAGGACTTTGATAGAAGCAGCTAGAACAATGCTTGCAGATTCCAAATTACCTATTCTCTTTTGGGCTGAAGCCATAAGTACTGCTTGCTATGTGTTGAATAGAGTTTCAGTAACTAAACCTCAGATGAAGACACCTTATGAGTTACTCATGGGAAAGAAACCAAATATACGTTTTCTAAAACCTTTTGGCTGCTCTCTGACTATTTTGAATACCATTGATTCTCTGGGTAAATTTGATGGTAAGTCAGATGAAGGATATTTATTGGGTTATTGTACAAATAGCAAAGGATTTAGAGTTTATAACAGGAATACAAGAAAGGTACAAGATTGTCTTCATGTTGAATTTTTGGAAGATAAGGAAACTCAGCAAGGTAAAGGTCCTGATTGGATGTTTGATCTTGATCTCAAATTCACACCATCTATGAATTATGTCCCTGTTAGAGAAGAGAATCAGGCTAATTCCAAAGAAGATGATTCACAGTACATTGTTCATGGAGTTAATGGTACACCAGAAGAAGTTCCTGACAAAGAACCTGAAGTTGCTATTGAGGACCAAGGTACTGCTCAGCCAACTCATACAGTATCTGATGAAGATCAAGCCATACAAGAAGAGCTTAATAGGATGCTTTTTCAAGAAACTATAGCACAATCCTATGAAGATGAACAAAGGAAGGCTTATGAGGCTGCAAAGAAAAAGAGTAAATTTCAAGATACTGCCCACAGTACTTTAGATCAAAGTACTGCTGATCCTTTTGACAGTACTTCTGGTGTGTTAGAGCAATCAAATTGGAACACTGCTGATAATTCCAATGTTGATGATGATGATTTAGTTGATGATAACATTCCTGGATTAGAAGAAGTTGATGATGAGCTTAATCCAGAAGGTATTTTCTCCAATGAAGGAATTGATTTTACTAACTTAGAGTCTGCTCTTTCAGTACCACCAACTCCTACATTGAGAGTTCATAAAGCTCATCCTCAAAGTAATATTATTGGATCACCCTCTTCAGGAGTGGTTACAAGGAACAAAGTTAAAGTCCTTTCTAAGCAACATACTGCTTTACTTAGCTTTGTTTACAAACAAAACAGGATGAATCACAAGGATCAACAAACATGCCTGTTTGCTTGCTTTCTATCTCAAGAAGAACCCAAGAAGGTAGCTCAAGCTTTAGCTGATGAAAGTTGGGTTGAAGCTATGCAAGAGGAGCTTCTACAATTCAAGCTTCAAGAAGTCTGGGTATTATGTGATCTACCAGATGGCAAAAGAGTCATTGGTACAAGATGGGTTTTTAGAATTAAAAGAGATGAAAGAGGGAATGTTATCAAAAATAAAGCTAGATTGGTTGCCCAAGGATATCGCCAAGAAGAAGGAGTGGATTATGATGAAGTATTTGCTCCTGTTGCAAGGATAGAGGCAATAAGGTTATTTCTTGCCTTTGCATCATACATGGGATTTCCTGTCTACCAAATGGATGTGAAAAGTGCTTTCCTTTATGGCACAATTTCTGAGGAAGTTTATGTTAAACAACCTCCTGGTTTTGAAGATCCTGCACATCCAAACAAAGTCTATAAAGTGATCAAGGCACTTTATGGCCTTCATCAAGCTCCCAGAGCTTGGTATGAGAGACTCTCAAATTTTCTATTCCAACATGGTTATAGGAGAGGAGCAATTGATAAGACTTTGTTCATCAAGAGAGATAAGAAAGATATTATGTTAGTCCAAGTATATGTGGATGATATTATATTTGGAGCTACAAAGAAGTCTATGGTAAAAGAATTTGAAGATCTTATGCAAAAGGAGTTTCAAATGAGTTCTATGGGAGAATTAACTTTCTTTTTGGGTCTTCAAGTTAGACAAACAAGAGATGGAATCTTCATTAACCAAGAAAAGTATGTTGCAGACATACTTAAAAGATTTGATCTTCCAAATCTAAGGCCTGCCACCACACCCATTGATAAAAATAAACCTCTAGGCAAGGATGAAGATGGACAAGCTGTGGATGTCAAGCTTTATAGATCTATGATTGGTTGTCTTATGTACTTAACTGCATCCAGACCTGACATCATGTTTGCTGTTTGCTTATGTGCAAGATTTCAGGTTACACCCAAGGTTTCTCATATGTATGCAGTCAAGAGGATTTTTAGATATCTCAAGCATCAACCAAAGTTAGGATTATGGTATCCTAAGGAGTCACCTTTTCACTTAGAAGCCTTTTCAGATAGTGACTATGCAGGGGATAACTATGATAGAAGATCAACTTCAGGAGGATGTCAATATCTTGGTAGAAGATTAGTCTCCTGGCAATGTAAGAAGCAAACCATTGCTGCCACCTCCTCTACTGAAGCAGAATATGTTGCTGCTGCAAGCTGTTGTGGACAAGTTTTGTGGATGCAAAATCAACTCTTGGATTATGGATTCAATTTCAAGAATACTCCTATCAACATTGATAATGAGAGTACCATCTGCATTGTGAAGAATCCTGTTTATCACTCCAAGACCAAGCATATTCAGATTAGGCATCATTTTATTCGGGATTGTTATGAGCACAGGCTTATAAATGTGGTTAAGGTTCACACAGATGATAATGTAGCTGATCTACTCACTAAGGGATTCGATGTTTCAAGATTCAACCACTTAGTTGTGAGCATTGGGATGATTAACTACTAGGCTACATTTGAGGGGAGGCTTTAGTATTAGTTAGAATACTTTTTATTCAGTTTTGATAAAAGTATTGGTTATTAGTTTAGCCTATATGTTGTATTTGAGGGGAGGCAACATTAGCTATTAGTTAGAACTAAAGCATGAACCTTTTACAAGTTCTTGGTTTTAGTTGGCATATTGATTGTGGATAACATGATGGAACGTACTGCTTTATTGCCTAAAGTACTGCTTCACCAACGTACTGCTTCAACGTACTGCTTACGTGGACGTACTGTTCCAACGGTCATAAATTAGTGGGGCTACGGTTAATTAATTCCTTACGGCGGAGATAATAAGTTAATCCAAACGGTAACTTTATTATTAAGAGTTTGATTTATTTTCATTCTATTTAAAGAAACTCACTCCTATTTTCCCGCCTTTCACCGTACTTAAGATCCCTCATTCGCTTTTACACCACAATCTTCTTATCAAATCACATACTCAAAGCGAATACTTCTCTACCAAATCATCATGGCTAATCGCCTTACTGTTAGCAAACATAATATGATCGCTAATTTGGACAAGACAAGGGATAATCTTGATTTTCATGCGATCATTGATTTCTTAACTGGGTCTTCCATCAACTACTCTATTTTAGTTGACCCTGATGTTATTGGTCCCTGGATGCAAGAATTTTGGGCTACTGCAACGAAAGAAGATGATTCGTTGATTAGGGCTACGGTTGCTGGACGAGCTATTAGGATTACTGAGGCCACGATTAGGGATGTTTTGATGTTTGATGATGAAGGGGGGGCTGTTCGTTTTGAAAAACAAGTGCTTTGGGACACATTAAGTGCTTTAGGTTATGAAGGCGATCTGACGAAGCTTACTTTTCAAAAGCCTCTGTTTTGTTCTCATTGGAAGTACCTAATTCACATTCTACTTCATTGTTTGAGTCCCAAGAGTACTTCTTTTGATCAATTTGGTCAAAATGTTGCATCTGCATTAGTGGGTTTAGCTACCGATCGAAGATTCAATTTTTCAAGACTTATTCTGGATGGTATGCTTACACATATTAGTAATGGTTCACCATTTTTGATGTATCCAAGGTTTGTTCAGTTGTTTTTGAACAATCAACTTGAGGATGTCCCTAAACCTCAAAATTTTTTACCCACTGTCAAACTCCCATCAAAGGTGTTTACTTTTCTGTCTAAACAAAGTGCAAAGTTTTCTGGAATCAACACACCTTTGACTGCTCATATATTGGGAGTTGCACAAGTTGTAAGGGATGCAGAGCTAGAGCAAGAGCAAGAAGCAAATTCTGAATCAGCAAGCCAAGAGTCTCCTAGAGAAGTTAGTATTCCTCAACCTACTGCTTCTCCACATACTGCTTCTCCACATTCTGTTACTAGGGAAGATACTGCTCCTATGGACATTTCTACTCATGAGGAGTCAGACCAAGGTATGAATAATCCACCATCTCCTATTGATAATTCTTCCACAAATGTGTCTAAACAATTTGAAGAAGAAGAGGTAGAGTTGGACAATTATGCTTTAACAAGGGAGTTAAAGAGGCTGAAGAAGGAGAGTGAGGCTCAAGCTGCTCAGATAGACAAATTAAAGACTAAGTTTCAGAAATTGAAAAGGTATGTTTGGCCACTAGTTCAACACCATAGATTATGGGTGAAGTCTCAGAAAAGGACTGGTAGGATACCTACAAAGATTTCTAAGAAGAAAAAGTCTAAGAAGCAATCTTCATTCCAAATGGGGAGGAATTTAGAGAATTTGAATGAAGATGATGCTGATTTTGAACAAGATGCTGGATTTATGGATGATACTCAGAGGACACCACCAAAAGATATTCCTCAAGGTACTGTTGAAAGGAAAAGTGATGAAACAGAGCAAATAAATTTGGAAGAAGCTACTGTTGAAGTGAGAAGTGGTGATACTGAGGAAATAAACTTAGAAGGAGCTGAAGTTGAAAGAACTGCTCAAGAAAGTACTGCTCAACAAGGTACTGAGAGACAATTCGTTGTTACACCTAGAACCTTAGATTTTGAAGAGGATATTGGTCCTTCAAATCAAGTTCAAGAGGAAGTAGGTCCTTCTAAACCAGCTCAGGAAGAAGATGATATAGCTCAGACTAACAGTGATGATGAAACAATTGCTGATATCATGCTTAATATGTCAAGTCAAAGAGGTATTAGTATTCATGAGATTGAACAACATCATACTTCTTCTCAACCTGCACAAGAGATAGATCCAAAAGATAAAGGCAAAGGGATCTTGATAGAAAAGAAGAAGAAGAAGATGACATTGGCACAGTTAAGACAAATTGAGATTGCCAAAAATGAGGAAGCAGCAAGAATATTACAAGCAGAGATAGATGCTGAAGAATCAAGGAAGAATGTTCAATCAAGAAGGCCAATTAGTAAAGCTAGAGAAAGGAATGATATGATGACTTATTTGAAAGGTCAAGGATACACAGGATTAGTTAGATTGACATATACAGAGATGAAGGATCTGTATGATGCTGTTAGAGAAGCTATTCAAAGAGATGTTGCAGGCATTATTTCTTTTGAAGATGACAAGCCTGAAGATAAAAGAAAGGAAAGAGCTGCTACTAGAAGCTCAAAGAGGAAAAGAGTCACTGATGAACAGCCATCAAAGAAGTTCAAGGAAGCTGTTGAATTAAGAACAGACACAGTTGATGAGCTCAGAAATTATCTTAGAGTTGTTGACTTTGAAAATCCAAAACTGAAAGAAGATTCTGATAAGAAGTCCAAGATATCTACTTTTTCAGTTGTAGAATCTAAAGAAGGAGATTATCTAATCTTTCATAGACAAGATGGAAGTTTTAGAGTGTTTAATTCATTGTGGGATATTCTGCATCTGATTGATAGAGATGATATGCTTCAGTTATATCTCCAAGTGCAAACTTATTTTGAACATATTCCACCACAAGGAGTAGGTTTAGTATTGTTAGGGGATCTCACAACAATCTGGGACACAGAGGAGTCTAAGGACAGTGCTTTGTGGGAAAATCAAGACAACTGGGAGATTAACAGATGGAGATTCTTTGGATCAGTTGGGATACATGTTTTAGAGTTAGAAGATGGCACTATGATTCATATGCTAGCAGAAAAGAGATATCCACTCACAAGAGATCTGATGATCAGAATGCTAGAGCATGGAATGGAAGTGGAACTAGAGGATGAAGTAGCATTGATGGTCATAAAATTATTCATCAAGTGGACTACAGAAACTGAAGATTAGTGCATAACTACTGGTATGGTTTAAATATTATATAAATCTTTTGAAAAATAAAGTACTTTCTTCAAAGTACTGCTGGTCAGACAGTACTTTCACAAAGTACTGCTTGCAGCATAAAACCAGTAAAATCTTTTGGTAAAATTAGTAATTTTTGATAAGTGCAAAAACATTTTGAAGCACAAAGATTAAAACAGCAACAAATGGTTTTGAAAGCAACAAGCATGGTGTTAGTACTTGTACTACACAACAAATGGTAATCAACTCACCATGTTTAATAAACAAGAAAGAGTTTGACTCATCATGAGGGTACGGCTCTGATGTGATTATCAAATCCGTTTTTAGTTGGCAATTTACTAAAAATTGTATGGTTTTCAACTCACCATATCTATATTAGTGAAGAGTTGGCTAGCCCACAAGATAATGGCTTTGTGGTAAAGGCTGTAGAAAACCATTGTATGGTAATTAGTTCACCATGGTAGTGATTGTACTAAAAGAACTAGCTAGTCCAAAAGCAAACGGCTATTTGGTAAAGACTACTCAAATCCGTTGATAGCTGATGATTTGCTAAAAATCATATGGTTATCAATGTACCATGGTTTTTCTTAAATCTAAACATTGGCTACTCCAGAGTTAATGGCTTTGGTAAAGAGACATCAAAATCCATTAAGTTTTCAATGATTCACCTCTCACAGGAGTTAACACACCTGGAAGTGATGAGAATAGTATGAAACTTGTAAGATCTGATGTACATATTGCCAATATGATGCTGAGTTGCTGAGAAGATCTGATGCTGAAAAGAATTGTTGCTGATGAAGATTGAAGATACTATTTGCATTGATGATGACAAAACAATAACGAGTCAAGTTTGAAGAAACAACCTTTCCTTGAAGATAAAGTGTTGAAGTTAAAGACATACAAAGAAACTTGAAATCAAGCTAGTAGAATTCAAGTTAGGGGAGGATTGTTGGGCTATAAAAGTCAAAGTACTGCTACTCAAGTCAAAGTACTGCTATTCAATGAAAGTACTGCTGCTCGTTAAAGGACTGCCATGCAAAATAGTTTAAGGACTAATGTGTAAATTTAGAATATTCGTATTAGATTAGAGTTATAATTAGAATTTACTTGTCGTTCAAGTATTGTAAACCGACTAGGGTTTTCCTTGTGTCTATAAAAGGATCCCTAGGTTGGCATTAGAGATATATGCGTTTTAGAGAGACAAGATATAGTCGATTAGTGATATACGATTATTAGAGTTTAGAGTTTGTTAGTGAATCTGTGTAAGAAAGCAGGTTCAAGGTTTTAATAATATTCAAGTTCGTTTATTAAATTCTTCTTAGCTTTGTTGAAGTAGATTCCGCATACTTAGCAAAGTATATCAGTGTTTCACTATTAATAGGTTTGAATTTATTCAAAGCTGTTAAATCGTAGACAAGCTACAAGTTAGTTTGGTCAGAGTATAATCGATCCAACACTTCTTCACAGCCATCCCGAAAAATCACTTTCCTGACACCATCGGTAAATAATGCACTCCTATCATCCTCATCGAGTATCACTCCCGTTGCTTTTATGAATGGTTTGCCTAGAACAAGGCCAGTTAAGGATGGGCTGATGATAGAGTTCATGTTATTAATTACAGTCAACTCGATGTGAAAGAGGAACTTTTCTATCACAATTGGTACCCTCCTTATTACCTCGATGATATTAGACCCTTCATATTTGACTTGTTCAGTGAAGGCTTCGTTATATAGAGAGAGGGATATTGCGCTCATAGAAGAGTTGGGGTTTATGTAGGCATCTTTTATAAACTTTTTCCTAGTGGTGCAAGATATCTTAAAGACCCTAGGAGCGCCATCCTCTATTCTCTCTCCGAATCCCATAGGCGACCTTGCTGTGCCCCTCTCAAGTTCCTCTACCAGGGGGCGGTCTAGCAGTCCTGGGAGCCCATGAGGTATTTCGGATTTCTCTTCCGAGCCCTCCTCATCACTCACCTCTATTGTACTCGAGTTCTTTGGTGAGTCTAGATAGTCGTCGGGCTTCTTTTCGGGAACTTCACCCTCCATTTCATTGTCCACATTCTTGGCTGTTTGTTGGTCCAAATTTGGTTTAGGAACAGGTATTGTTGTAATGGTGTTCACGAAGTGGAGAGGTTTCGAAGGGGTATGAGTATCTCCTGTTTTTTTTTCGTTTTGTGATATGTATTTGAAGAGTTTACTAGGGTGCTTGATTTTTACAGGAGGGGGTGTTTGGTGGGTCACCGTAACAGATTTGATCTCATTAACTCGTGCCAACTCACAAGTTGACCTGCCAGCAAGGCGATCATTGATAACCTTTAACAGGTCATCAACCTTGTTGTTCATATCAACTTGCTGTTGTCTGAATTGATTCTCAAGTTTGGAGAGCTGTGTTTCTTGAGAGAGAATAAATTTTTGCAGTGATTCCTCGCGATTTTGTTGTTTATGCGTGTGTCGCTGAGGATAATGTTCAGACCAGGTGAGTGGGGTAGAGTCATTGAATGATACGCTACGAGTTTGGTTCCAACTAAAATTTGGCTTATTCTTCCATGCCTCATACCCATCTTCGGAATTTTTGGGCCCATAATTAGTGGCGAGCCACTTATCTCCCGCCTTATCGATTCGCGAGGATGCGAATTCTTTGAAAGCCTGTTTGGGAAGTTCCATGCAATCATGAGTGTCGTGGGGACCACTACATAATTTACACGAAGAAGTGATTTTGTTCACTTGGCTTGAAGGTTTAGGAGCCTCGTAGGATTTCATGAGAAACTTGACTTGGTCTTCAAGTTCTATGATCCTACGGTCAGAAGTGCTTGAATTGTTAGAAGGCAAAGATATTGCCTTGACCGTTTAATTCAAATCACGGGGATCACTCCAACTTTCGTTGTCATAAAGAGCAAGATCCTCTAGGAGAGCCCATGATTGTTCCGCACTTAGATCACGTAGCTTGCCACCGGCCGATTGGTCAATGGTTTGCCTCGTGGAGAGATTGATATGGTCATAGAAGATTTGGACTTGGAGCCAAAGTTCTATGCCATGGTGAGGAACTTTTTGGAGTAAGTCCTTGAATCGAGTCCATGCCTCGTAGAGAGTTTCGCCTTGACATTGTTGGAACATCAAGATATCATTCCTTAGCTTGGTAGTTCTTCCCGGTGGGAAAAACTGAGCAAGGAAACGAGTGGTGAGATCATCCCAAGAGGTGATGGATCCTGCGGGTTGACGTTCTAGCCACTGACTAGCTTGGTCCCGCAAAGAGAATTGGAAGAGACGCAATCGGGTCGTCTCTCGAGTGGCAACATCAAGGTCTATAGAATCAACGATTTTAAGAAAGTCCTTGAGATGTTGATTAGGATCTTCAGAACGAAATCCATGGAATGCGCATCCGTTTTGCACCAACCGGATGGTGTCGGATCGCAAGGGTGTGATATTGGCTCCTTGAGTGAGCTCAATGGTGTTTCGATAGCCATGGTGGCTAGGACGGGAATACTCTCCTAAAGTACGGGCTCTAGGAGGTGGTTGTGGTTGTTGTGGTGGTGGGTTGTGTGGGTTAAGGATATTACCATCTTCCATGATGTCGGACGGTAATGGTTACGAACAAAGACACGAAGAAAATAGATAGACTAAAGAAAACCTAGAAAAATAAAACAAAAATCTCACTAGAAAGGAATCTAGTGAGTAGACCTAATAGAAATAAAAATTCAACCTAAACAATAACTATTCCCCGGCAGCGGCGCCAAAAACTTGATGCGTGGTTTTGTAACCTTACAACAGGTTTTACCTCTCGAGGGATCTCAAGAGGCTTACAACCCCACCAGGCAGTGTACCTGACCGATGTAGTATAGTGTAGTGGTAAGTACGGGGGATTGATCGTTCTCCACAGGGAATAGTGTTCGTTAGGTATGAAAGGCTACTCTAATTAGGTCTAAGGGTTGAGGAAGATTCTTTTTTATATTTTTATATTTTTATGAAAGCAAGTAAAATCTCGGTTTTGAAGGAGTGGGCGGAATTAGTTGCTAGTCAACTAACCCAAATTACTACGAATGCAAATAAAATAAAATAACAAAAATGAAAATGTGGTGAGAAACTTATGTGTAGAGAAATGTGTTTACTTAGATTTCCTTACTCCCTAACTATCTTTTACCGGTTAATTAGTGTGTATTAGTTGCGTGGATGACGGGTGTATTCCTTAATACCATTCGTGGGGTGGCGTACTTACTTCCCCAACTCTACAAGCTCCTACTTCACTCCTATGTCGAGCCGGCTAGGAAGCTCCTAACATGGGATCACTAGAATTTGCTTGTGCATTAAATACAACCATAAAAACCTTTAGTACGCATTTGGTTCATGTTTCTTAAGACGTTCAAGCAAGTTACCGAATAGGAAGTTAGCTAGTTTTCTTAAGCCTAACATAGATAAACAATCATCCAATACAACTATCAACACACTAACAACCAATAATCAATAGCTAGGTTTCATTAGATCTAAGCAAACACAAGATAAATTTAGCCTAACATGTTAAACAAAAGATAAGAATAAGATAGAATCAAACAACACATAGACATATTGAATGATTAATTGATAACTTATCTTTCAATGAAACATGGAAGATCTCAAGGCAAAAAGCCCTGAAAAAGTAGCTAAAATCGTCTTAGGGTTTTCTCCCAAAATTCCACACACTAAGCTCTCCTTCATGACAAAAAATTAGAAAACTATATATAGATTTTTGGATCTGACGGCGTCACCTTATGGATTGTGACGCCGTCACCTCGCCGCTTTTAGGGATCCCGGGTGACCATCTTGACGCCGTCCCTCTTTAGCTCTTCAAAAATCCATTCTGGCTTATCAAGGCTTGACGCCGTCTAACCATGAACGTGACGCCGTCCCCTTATGATTTAAGCCGTGACGCCCTTGATCAAGTTAAAGCGTGACGCCGTCAGAATTCACATGCTATTTTCACTGGCCCGTCATGAGTAAATTTCACGTCCAACTTTTCTTGCCAAGGCATGACGCCGTCCAGTATAAATTGTGACGCCGTCAATAGTAACTTTTAGCCGATTTTTGAGACTTTGCCGTTTTCTTCACTTTTATGCTCC
The DNA here is from genome assembly GCA_021014915.2 of Artemisia tridentata subsp. tridentata. NCBI lineage: Eukaryota > Viridiplantae > Streptophyta > Magnoliopsida > Asterales > Asteraceae > Artemisia > Artemisia tridentata. Next base: position 13,081,563 of record CP139506.1, on the reverse strand, counting down.
AAAAACGTCCAAAATGCCTCCTTTTCCAGATTTCTCCTCAAAAGTACCTAAAATGACAAAAGGAACGATTTAGGGCAATATTTGATCAAATAAATACGATTTAGGGCTTAAATGACCCCTTAAAAGCGGTACACTTTTCGCTTCATCAAAGGGACGGGTTTGGCGTTTAGCTAGTTGCGAGTTGACAAGATTGCGACAGTTCTGTCCTTTTGTGTCTTGCGAGTTGGCAGTTGTGACTTGAGTTTGTCTGAATTGCGATTTGGTTGAGTTGCGAGTTGACTGTTGCGAGTTGACTAGTTTCCTTGGTTGTAAGAAGCCGATTGCGATTTGAAGACGCTGGTTGCGACTTGTCTATTGCGATTTAGGGACTCAGGTTTGTGATTTTTCTATTGGGATTTGATACAGTGAACTGCGACTTGAGCACTTGCGAGTTGATCTTTGCGTTTTGACTCATAGTTGACAAATTGCGATTTGATTGTCTGCGATTTGACAAGCTGCTACTTGACTAGTTGTGATTTGATAGATTGCGAGTTGATCTATTGCGATTTGACGTTGCAAGCTAACACTTGTGATTTGACTTATTGTGATTTGATAAGCTTGCGATTTGTCTTGTTGCGATTTGACAAACTGTGACTTGAATCTTTGCGATTTGATCAATTGAGATTTGTGTTTCCTTGAGTTAAATCTTGAAAATCTATTTTGCAAGTTACACTTTGATTACGGTTTTTTCTTGGTGATTTTGGAAAGTCCCGCGAAAGATTCAATTTCTCGGTTAAATCACAAGAATCGTAAAATCTCGTATTCAGAATGGCCACCATCCCAAGCACCGCATCCAATAACATACAAGTTGCAGGGTCCGATACCCGTCCGCCTATGCTAGATAGGACGGATTATGAGTCGTGGGCACAACAAATTCGTCTCTACTGTCTGGGCAAAGAGAATGGAGTCAACATCCTTAAATCCATTGACGAAGGACCATACCAGATGGGCACCACCAGAGATGCTGTTACTACTGGTGAAGATGGAACAGTCACCTTTGGAATTGACAGACCTCGAACTTATAATGACCTTAACGAAGAGGAAAAGAAGAGGTATGATGCTGATATTAGAGCCTCAAACATCGTCATTCAAGGTCTTCCAAAGGATGTCTACAAACTCATCAATTTCAAGACGGAAGCAAAAGCAGTGTGGGACAATGTAAAGATGCTATTGGCTGGGTCAGAACTCACAAAGGAAGATCGTGAGTCACAATTGTATGATGAGTTTGAGCATTTCAAAATGAACCCGGGAGAGAATATCACAGACTACTATGTGAGGTTCCATAAGTTGGTAAATGACATGAGGATGATCAGAATGACTATGCCCAACATCCAACTTAACTCAAAGTTTGTGAACAACATGACTCCAGAATGGGACAGATTTGTCACTGCTGTTAAACTCAACAAAGGTCAGAGAGATATGATGAACTCAAATAAGTACATTTTATTACTATCATTTATCCTATTAATTTGACTTGTTTTATTATATTATGTATGAGGATTGATACTTAATCGTCTACTTTTGTAATTCTCAGTTGAAAACAAGCATTTGGTGAAACTTGGCGATTTTGGACTAATTATGGAGCAAAACATGCAAGAAGTTAAGAGTCTACTGAAATGTACAAGATCAAGACTAATCTGCTCCAGATGCGCCGCATCTTGCTTATGACATGCGCCGCATCACTATCCATATTTCACCAGATACGATCCAAGATACAAGAGGACATGCGCCGCATCCTAGAATGGAGTTACGCCGCATCTTCTGGCGGTGTACGAATATTCCTGAATATTATAATCTTGGACCCCACGCGAAGTTAAGTAAATGCGCCGCATCTACTTACTAGATGCGCCGCATCCTACCCTCAGACAGAAACTATAAATACCCCAAGACCAGACGAATTTCAGAGACATATATTATATCCGAAGACCGAAGTATAGAAACCTAGGACGAATTCAGTCAAGGCAGCAGCACAAGACACACCCAAATCAAAGATACAAGAGCTGTAAGAAGGTGTTGCATGTGTTTAATTCATTAAGTAGTTTTGTTTTATTGTGTTAGTAAACTTTAATTCATCAAGATTGGTGGCTTGTGTAATGTGACAACGGAAAGATTGCACTCCCTTAAAACTGCTTTCTCATTAATTAAAGTTTATATGTTGATGTCTTTGGTGACTTTTATTAGTGCATTGATAACCTCTGTGTCTAGCTGAGCGTTGATCGGGTCGCCATACCTCTGCCCTCGCCTGTTTATTAGATCGCCTATGCATTCTATGGTCTGTAGAAAAGTAGGAACACATCCATAACAGGTGACACTAGCCTTCCAATCCATTCCCTGAGTTGTTTGCGCCATGGCCAGGGGTCGGGACTTACAATCCTTAGCTAGATGTCCAACCTTTGAGCAATTTCGGCACACCATACTGCATTGCCCGTGGTGATGACGCCTGCAACGGTTGCATTTTGGCTGATTTCCATTATAACCCTTCTTTTCCCCATCAGCAATAGCATAAACCTTAGCAACCTCTTGCCTTTTGTTTGGGTGGTCATTACCCTTAGGTTGATCCTACCTTTTCCTCTTATCGTTCCTCCCTCTTTCTACATTTTCGAGAATTAGTGAATCCATTAAACGTTGAGCTATTGTGATGGTTTCATGGAGGTTAGTCGGGTTTGCAGCAATCACATCATTCCTAGTAGCCAGTGGCAACCCATCAGTGTAGCGTTCAATCTTGAGTGCCTCAGTACGAACCATCTCGGGGCAGAGTAGTGACAATTCTTGGAAATGACGGTTGTAAGCTGTCATGTCGGTACCTTTCACCTTATGATTCCAGAATTCAATTTCCAGTTTCTTAACCTCATTCCGTGGACAGTAGGTCTTAATCAACAAGGCCTTGAACTGATCCCACGTCATAGCATAAGCCACTTCACTCCCAACAGATTTGAGGTAGTTGTTCCACCAAGTTAATGCGTCGTCTTTCAAACAGAAAGTAGCATACTTCACCTTGGTGTTTTCCTCACAGTTACTGACAACGAACACAGATTCGATTTTCTCCATCCACCTCATTAACACAACAACCCCTTCGGTTCCGCCAAACTCAGTTGGCCCACAAGTGCGAAATTCTTTATAGGTACAACCACGGTTTCTATTAGGTGGTGGAGTTCCAGCGGAGGTATTTGAGTGATTAGACTCAGCTAATATTTCAGCAACACGCTGAGCTACGAGTTGTTCGATTAGAGCTTGATTATCAGGAGGGGTGTTTGGTGGAGTGTGACCATTGACACCCTGATCATTCGCATTTTGTTCCTCATTAGTTGGATTGTTGGTATTCTGATTGTCGGCATTCTGACCACGAGGATTTTGACTTGGGCAACGGCCTTGACGACCAGTGTTGACAACAGTAGGTCTTGTACGGGTAGACCTAACGGGGTATCGTCTTGGAGCCATTGATCTGAATAATAAGATATAAGAGTCATGAGATTTCAAGCAATATGTAACATCGTACCAGAAAGTGGTCATCACAAGGTCGAATACCAACACGAATACTAATCATAACAATAAGAATACAATTCCTTTCACATCATAAACAATTCATGCTCAAAACGATATTTCTCAAAAATTTCCATCCATAATATTACTGATAACAAAACAAATTTCTCGAAGTACAACGGAAGATAAAGATAACTGATCGTTCAAAGACGATACTAAAAAAATAACAAAGATAGCCAACAACACTAACATCTCTAACTAAGGACTCCTTAGTTTAGAGATAGTACAACCATCATAAATCTAAGCATAACTAGCCACGAGCACGGCGAATCTCTCTCAATGCAGCCTCTAGGTCTGTCATGTGTGTCCACATGGACGTAATCTCAATGCGGTCCGCCTCACGATCACTCCTAAGCTGATCAATCAAAGCCTGCTGCGCGGCGACCCTGCGCCAAAGGGCTCTGTCGGTGTCGCGAGCAGTCAAAAGTCCTCTCTGTAAGTCTCTGAATGCGTCACTCTAGTCCACTAGATCACGCCTCAGGGATGTGGTCCTACCATACAACACTCCCATGTCCCTCTCAACATCTCCTAACCTAGCTGCTGAGACCCGCACTAGTCGGTCAGCTATCTGACTGATCCTCTGCTCAATGGTAGCGATCTGTCCCCAAATCTGTCCCGTCTCTCCATGGGCTGCCGTCTCTGAAGCAACCTCCGATGAAGCATCTGGGGCTAGTGGGCTGTCGGGCACTGGTGAATGAGGTGGTGATGCTAGCTCGATAGAATCCTCAGGAGAATCGGGCTCAGGTATGTGATCGGGAGAGTCTGGCTCAGGTAAATGCATTAAGGGTGCAAGTCCCTGAGCTGGTGGAGCGGCCTCATCTGGAGCAATATCATCCTCCTCCTCCTCCTCATCCTCATCATCACCCTCTGAATGTGAATCGTTGACACGACGTCGCTAAGGAGCGAGTGAGTCGTGGGATAAGTGAGTAGGGGAGCGAGGTCGTCTGCGAGATGATGAAGCAAGTGATGATGACAGAAGAGAGTGAGCGGTGACACGTACAGGTGGTGATAGTGATCGCCTCATGTGCGTGGGGATGCTGGTGAGTCGAAGAGTCTGAGCTCTGGACAAAGCCTGGTGTAGAGTAAGCTGTCACGTAGAGCTAGAACGACCAGCTGATGAAGATGGCTGAGTAGTAGGTGAGACACGTGGCATAAGAGCAACTGATGATGATGTGAAAGCCGAGTGTCGAACGATCTCATAGGGATCGTCCTGATCAGATGTCATCATAGTCCGCCCAAAGCGGGGTGCAGGAGTAGAAATCTCCTCACGGATATCATGAGCTAAAGAAGGCATCGTCTGTGACAACGATCATAGGGTAGGTATAAGCATATGAAATAACCCGTTTCAAAACCAAAATCATAACCAAAATAATTCAACAAAGTGTACCGCATTATACTAACATGTTCAAACAATCTCCGCATATAAGTACCCAATATAACTTAATCATAAAATCATAATATACCAGTTCTTAAATCGTATAACTTCGGCTTGGCGGGCTGGCATGTCTTGGTCAAGGATCAATTTTTGAAAACGGTTATAGTCTAGGTTTTAGAAAATACACCCAGTTCTCTATAACCTGGAGCTCTGATACCAATCTGTAACACCCCCAAAATTCGGTTCAGCGGAAGACTTAATCAAGCTTTCGGGGTGCTACGAAATTGGTATAAGACACAAGTATAGAAAGCAGGATAGAATTATCCAATACATAAAACATTCCAACATTTGCGTTGCAAGTCTACGTTTAACCAAAAGTATTTAAAGAAATGCCCAAAAAGAAAATACATAAATTAGGTCCCCATAATATTATCAGAGTGCAGATTGATCCTTAGCCATGCCATACGCCAAGCCTCCAACAGTAATAGCCAAAGTAGACCACATCAATTACCTAAGAAAACATGCTAAAAGTCAGCTAATGCTGGTGAGTTCATAGGTTTAAACACAACGCACAGTAGTAGACCAACTTACATACTAGCTTGCTATACTGGACTACGTCAGATATCAATACATCAATCATCACACAAAGATGCGTCAATTCAGGCAATGCCTTATTATAGGTGCACACTATAGACCCGCACAAATGCGGCACACATGGTAACAATCCTGCACAATTGCGGCAAATACAAAATATATTCCCGCACAGTTGCGGCCAATAACACATAACAATAGCCAATAACCATAGCAAACGTATCAAATCAAAAAATAACTATTGGTCCCTTCCAAAAACAGTTTTGCATGTTTTCTCACCCCAAGTTTGAATAAAGCACAAGTAAGAGTAAAAGTGGGGCTATGAAACTCACCTTAAGTAGCAAAGCACAAACAAGATTTACTGAAGCAAAGTAATTGGCAACTGTCAAGTATCAGCACTCTCGGACTCGGCACTACCTAATAATGTAAACTAATCTTAACATCGCCTTCAAACGTAAAAGCTTCCAAAAGTAAACCATCCCAAGTAGATTCCGTTTTAAATTCCAAAATTTCTCTTTCTCATATCCGTTATTAGTGTTTGGTATCGACGAGTGTGTAGTGGTGACATGACATGACTCAAGTGTACTCACGCCACGAAGCAAATAAGATCGAAACGACTCGAAATCAAGGACGTATGACTAAGTTTTGATTCGATAAATTATGCAAACGAATTGTCGAGTTCTTATCGAGTTCGTCAACTTGGTAAGTCTCGCAATTCCTTCGTTTAATTTGTCATCCCGAAACTCAATAATCATACTAGGTAAGTCATGAGGATGAATTGCTCATTAATAAATCTCTTCCGACATGCTTATGGGGCTCTTATTGGACTCGTCAGCCCAATAAGTCCGATAACCATGTTGGTTGGGTTTATTAATGTCAGCTAATCCGAGACTCGACGCTAAAACCATAAAACATAAATATTCCTCATAAATAATATTCTTAGATTTGCGTGCCCTCGAAACATTTAATAACTCATTTATTTATAAAACCTTAGTTTTTGTTTTTAATAAATCAACAAGTAGAATACTTGTTATAATTTATTTCTTATATGAAAACCTCTTGTCATTCTCGTTTCGAGCTTGTTTATGTTTTTATTTTGAGTTACTATTTGTTTCGAGTCACAAGTCGAGTCATGACCTCTCGACTTATTATATCAATCCAAGTCAAAACAATATATGTATATCCATGATATACATCGCCGGGGTCAACGAGGACTTAAAAGTCAACGTGACCCGTGTGGCACGAAATTCACAAATAACAATATATCAATAATTTAGCCTCATTTCCACCATCAACTTCAATATCTCGTGGTCGACTACAACTCACGTCTAACCTATTCCCCGTCACCAGTAATCGTCACACAATCGATTCCCATTTTTCATCGATCAATATCTCAATATTTTCACAGCTTTTCTTTCTCACGACCAAAATATCAAACAACAAATCAAATAACAACAACATTAATATTAACCATGAGTAGCAACAAAACAATCAGCAAAATGGTTTTTAAAACAAAACCACGAGTATTGCCGAGACCAAGAGGGTCTCGGCTCACGACTATACCAACCAAGCAACCTGGTTTTAACCAAGACTATTAACCACAAGCATTACCGAGACTATGAGGGTCTCGGTTTCACAACCAAATCTACAACACAACTAAGATAAATAAACAATACAACCTCAAGAACAATAAGCTCAAAAATAACCCCATACTGTGAGCTTAAGCTCTCGGCTTCACAACAACACCACAAAAACACGACACACACAACCCATATCGATACCAACGCATTTTTATTTGTTCAAAACATCAAAAACCCATTTTTTTTAACCCGAAAAAATTATAAAAACCACGAGTTGACTCGGTGGTGAGTCAACCCACGCGTAAAAACGCGTTTTCTTACCGTTTCTTTAATGGATCTATGGAGTTTAGAGTATAACAATGATGGTGGTAGTGTTTGGTGGCGGCGGTGTGATTAAAAACGATGTGATGATGATGTTTGGTGACGCGTGGATGGTGTCACAAGAAAGAGGAGATGATGAGGAGTGTTATGGTGGTGGCGGTGTAGCTGTAGGAGTGGCGGTAGAGGTGGTTTTTGGGGTGGCCGGCGGCGGCTAACAAGAGAGAAGAGAGGTAGAGTGAAGATGGGATGAAGATGAAATAAATGAAATAGGGTTTAGGGTTTTGAGTTTTTATAAACCGGATATTGCAAAAGGGAGTCCTTGTGCAAATATTTATTTTCATTTGAGGAGTCGGTGCAAGGACTAACGGGATAATTTTTAAGATACTTTCCCGAGGTTACTAGTTTTTATTCCCGAAAAATATTAAACATTACCGATCAAATTTTTAATCGTCACCGTTCGTCTTAAAAATGTTTTTCCATCGAGTTTGATAACAAATACATTTATAAAATAAAACGTGATCTTTTCTCGTTTAAATTTGACTTATTAGGTTTCCTAGTGCCGGAGTCAGAGTAGTGCCTAAACTAATCTCACACAAATAATTCAACGACATAATAATCCACGTAAATAAACCAAAATACGAGTCAAAATCAACTTAGTTTCCAAAAGGTTACATTCAAAATGTTTACGTCGCCAAATTTAAAGAAATGCGGTAATAAAAATAGCTCCCTAAATTACCAGTTGTCACAACCATCTTCCATCATCATACTCATCATGACCTAATAATTCACTCAAATAACATCATCAACAAGGGTTTACAAAACCCATTTTCCTTTCTGTATCATCATATGATCATATTTTGATTATATGATGAAAACCCACTTCAATCATAAACCCTAACCTCAATAACATCAAGATAGGGAAAATACTTACTTGGGAAATCATTTCTAGGGATGACAATAATCATAAGGACTTCATCATCATCCTCCCTAAGCCATCCAACTCATCTTCTTCCCTCCCTTTTCCTCTCTAAGCCGACAACCTACACATCCCTTGAATAATGTGGAAATGTCTAGAATTTCCTGGATAGATAAGATATTTATCTTGCACCACTTTGCCCCTTTGGCACAATTGGTCCCTTAAGTCTCATTCCTTCTATTTTGGCCACATCACATTTTATAACATGTTTACAACTTAACAACTTTAGTCCTTTAAGTTATGCATCATAACCTCCAAAGCCATGTTACACTTTCGTTAACTATTAGGTTGACTACCGGGTTTGACTATAACGCAACATTCGTTGACTAGCCAATCACGTAAGGCCTTTGGTCCATTTTCATCTAGGGTGGGGTACAAGTACCCGGGAAACGGGTCTAACAATTCTACCCCCTTATTTAGATTTCGTCCCCGAAATCTCTCGTCTATTACTATCCAAAACCAATTCACAACATATACCTGTCCTTATTCTCATGCTCTCTAAGCCATTACCTTGCAACGATCTAAATGATCTCGCAAATTCTAAACTTACTATACATAATCATTACTCATAATCCACTATAAACTACACTTCTCATCACAAGCTTATCTAAAATTTCCAACAATGACGACTAGTCATATGGAAAGTTTACTAATTTGACTTTATATAAGTCAAACTTTAACACTATATACACGTTATTCACCAACGCACTACATGACTTAAAGTCATATACCGGTCAATTTTTGCATTCTACATAATACCAACACTTATCTACTTCAAAAGCCGGTAACTTATTTCAAATTATACAAAGTACCATATAAACGGTACCTTCAAAATCCTTACCACGCATTACTTAAGCAATCTTTCTTATCAAATCTTGGGAATGCTTACCCATTATCTTATCAACTTAATACACAAACTCATTCTAGGCGTCTATCTTAAGGTTCACACATGACCTTAACGCTGCTATAAGTTTTTATTCACATCTAATCTCATTTCTTATGACGTCTAACTTGTTTTAGTTTTCACTTTCTCATCTCTCTACCCGTACTCATGTCATATCGGCTACACATAAGCCCACTCATTTATAATTCTTTATTTACATAAAAAGGCGTCCCAATCTATGTAAGTAAGGAATTATAAACTTATGGTTCGGAGATTTACAATTTCTTCATTTAAACGAAGAGGCGTCCCAATCCATTTAAATAAAGAGATTATAAATCATCCTACTTACATACTTTCGACACAACAATCATACTTGCTTTACTTTCCATCTTTTCTAGCCTTGGATCCAATCTCACTAACTTTTCATCCATGCCATAAAGGCAAGCTAAACAACCATGCCATAAAGGCAAGCTAACATCCATGCCATGAAGGCAAGCAAACATCCATGCCATGAAGGCAAGCTAACATCCATGCCATAAAGGCAAGCTAACAACCATGCCATAATGGCAAGCTAACATCCATGCCATAAAGGCAAGCTAACATCCATGCCGTAAAGGCAAGCTAACATCCATGCCGTGAAGGCAAGCTAGGCCATCCCAAAGATGCCAAAACACATGCCATAAAAGGCAAGCTAGGCTATCCCGAAGGATACCAAAACTAGAGCATTGGATCCAAGCTATATCTACCTTATCATCTTTACTCATTTTATCTTTCATGTACTTTTATCGTTAAGTACACACTATCATTTCCTCAATTCTCATTGCCTTAATCAATTTCCACGTTCACTGCCATGATTACTTTCATCTAGACAAGTTTCTACATAACACTTGCCCATTTATTATATTTGCATTTTCACAATGCAACTTATCATTCATCCGTCAACCCCAAGTTGACTCACACATTCACTATGTGCCATCTTTATTTTAGACAAGTTCTGTATGATGCTTGTCCATTACAATTTACACATTTTATATGTGTTCTTACAACGAACTTTTACTATTACCCGTTAACCCCTTGTTGACCATATTCTCAACTTATACTATCACTTCATTTAGTCTACTCAACTTTTACGCATATAAACCTTACATAAGTTTATTCTATAACACTCTCATTAATCTCATCATACACATTTGTAGAGACCAAGAATCGTCTTCTGGAGGACGAGGTTGATCAAAATAGAGGAAATCCATGATAGTTTTAGAGAGATAAAGTAGAGAGAAGGTGGAGAGATGAAACAAAGATATTATTGATGTGTAGATAATGTTTCACAGCCACACCCCTCAAGTGGAGACTTGAGGGGTATTTATATGACTTACAAGACAACTATTCGAATATGACATAATAAGTCGCTGCACTATATGCATACTAGTTGTCTACTCCAATTCACGTAAATATCGCTCAGCTTCATTTCTAACATGAAGCCTAAGATCTTTTGGACCGTATGCATGCATGAGATGCAAACTGCAGTATGAATTCTTGAGAAAGTATTTAAATCGAAATATGTTATGCCCCACTTGTTATGGACCGTTTCACGCGACCGAGATTCCACCACTAAATATCAATGCTTATTCGGAAGTTGCGGAAAATTCACAAGGAACGGGAAATAACATTTCAGCCCCAGAAACGTGTAAGATAATGGGTATTGAGGCTGGTAATGGTACAAGCTCCCAGCGGGGTCCACTAAAAAGGGATCGAGAAGAAGCTGGACTAGACACTAATATAGAGGAAGCTTTGAGAAATAAGATTGCTAAAAAAGAAGCTAAATCCGCATCTAAGAATGTCAAATCTGTTAAAACAAAGCAAGACATTAAGGGGTTTGATGCAATTAAGGAAGCAGGGCCTATCAAGAATCACCTTATAAAGAAGGCGACTACGGAAATGAAGAAGAAACTGGATGAATGGAGTTCAGAGGCCCTAAAAGTTGCTGACATGGCAAACGGCTTCTCTAAAAGTAAGTAGGTTGACGTACCAGATCCAGATTTTCATGATTTTGATATAGAAAGAAGTGAAAAATGTTTCAAAGAAGGTCAACTCTGGGCTGCTTATGATGATCATGACGGGATGCCTTGGAACTATGCCAAAGTTTACAAAGTAATTTATTTGAACCCGTTTAAGATGAAAGTATGTTGGCTTAGCTTAAAACCTAACAAGAAACCACTTCCTTTTCCCGGGTTCCTGGAAGCATTCAGCGAGTTTCAACTAGGAAAACATGAAACCGTTACCTCCCCAAACTCTTTTTCTCGCAAAGCTAGCTTTACAAAGCTGAGAAACGGTAACATTCGTGTTTTCCCTAAAAAGGGAAGTGCTTTTGCTCTATACAAAAGGGATTGTTGGTTTGTTTTTGAGTGTGGTGTTCCCAGAACAGGGTAAAGATAATCAATGATAAAGGCTGTAATTACTAGATAACTATCCTAACCAATACAACAACTACTAGATTTGATCAAAGAATAAGAATGGAACATGTAATATTAGCTTTCATTGAATCACACACTTAAACAATGATACAAACCCTAGACTAGAGAAATACCTTGAGACCACCAACCTCCCAAATGGTGTAGGGAGGTGCTATTTATAGTTTTTGAGAGATGGATGGGCTTGGACTTGGGTTGGGCTTATATATGGCTCATTACATTACAAACTTATGTCCAAGCCCTATTAATTAAATTAACTAACTACACAACGACACATTTAATTAAAAATATTACAAAGTTAATGACCATCACTTTTTTATAAATCCTAACAATCTCCCCCTAAGGGATGGTCATTCAAATGTTGCTCGGAGTGAGTTGGTCTTTTGTCTTCATTTCCATGTGCTTCGTGTGTCGTTGTATAATAGTCTTTGATCTTGTTCCTTCATGCTATGTGATCTTCAAAGAATCATCTTTGTGGTTGTTCTTGCCTTCAATCAGCATCTTCTTTACTTTGGCGTCGCGTCCTCCAACATACTCATACCTCATGATCTTCGTACTTGTCATCCTTTCTTGATTCATTACTTTGTTCTTGATGTCTCGATTAGCTTCTTGACTTCGTTGTAACACTTTGTCTTTCACTTGATCTTTTGGTCTTGAACTTTTACACTTGAGCTCTGTTGAGGATGATCTTTGTACGTATGAGTATGCGGAGGTGAAGATGGTGTATACATCAGATGATGGTAGATGGATGTTTAAGGTAGCTGCATAAAACTGTTAGTAATAATCATCCAGCGCTTACAGATTTGAACTTCAAGATTGTCAACAGCATAGTGTGAAGACTTTCTCTAATCCAAACCCAGGCCGTTTTGAACCGGAAACCCTCGAGAGGGCTTACACGGACACACCGAAGTGCACCCTCGATTAAGTGAGTCGCTGGAGATCACCCCACGACTGTAGACCGTTTAAAGCACGTAACCATCATGATGTAAATGGCAAGATCCTTGGATCTCATTAAGATTCTTACAACTTGTGTCCTTTTTGGCGAACACAAGTGTATCATTATGGAAGTGTTCCTAAGAGATCTTTTGGTGAATCTCATTGGCTCTAGACTCTATAATGTGCATTTTGGTTTTTAGTCGTCGGAGGCATGGAGCAGAGTGCCACCTTTTCAATATCAACACATCTCGGAGTGAGAGGCCGATAGATTATGCAGTGTTCTCCGTGAGAAATGAAACAAATATCTTTTAAGAGATATCTGAGTGGCTAGGAGGGGTGGTGCAGCGCGTCACTGGGTCCATGACGTCTTGTCTTCAATATCAGTATCACCTTAGTGAATACCGATAGCAGATGTATTGACCCGGTTTCTGCCCTAAGTTTTCATGGAGGGCTATTTCTTTTCACCCTTACATTAAACTTTTCTTTTTCATTCTTCAACCCCTTCTTTCTCCTTTCTCTTTTACTCCTTTTTTCAATCTTACATAAGTACTTCTAATTCTAATCTATTAAAATTGTCCTTGGGTAGATCCCTCCGGCTCTGGCGGATCATAGGACGGTTTTTCCTAACCTTAGTCACCTTATAACTTCATGACTATCCTAGGTTTGATCACTTGCCATAAAACCTTGTGAACATCTCTCAAAGTGTTTATGAGTAAACACATTTTAGTTAACACTTTGAGAGTTTTACATTTTGAAATACTCCCCCTTCACATGTGCTCATGCATTTTTGATATAAATTTGCACATGTTGGGTAGAGTTCGCACATTTGAATTGATCGATTTTCAATGAACATGACCTTCGCGAGACACGCTTACATCACTAGTTAGACTAGCTTGAAATTATTACCCGTCCCGGTCATATTCAATGATCATCTCTCGAATTGGTACATTCTACTCAGACAAGTCCTTTGCGAGACACGTTTACATCACTGGAAAACCAGCTTTAAATTATTACCCGTCCCGGACTAGTCTTTTCGATAACGGACATTTAGTTTCGTCAATTCGAGGGTTCATACTGAGTTGAGCTCTTATTGAGATTCCCTTTTTGATCACATTTTAATCACGTCCTCTCCCCCTCAAAAATAGCATGCAGTGATATTTTTGATATCGCCTTGATTAAAATGAAACTTTTTGGAGAGAGACAGATTTTAGCATGAAGATGGAACATTTTTCTTTTTAATTTTATATACTCCCCCTTAAATAAAGCACATTGTTAAACATTTGGGTTTAAGAGGGAGTTTTCTTTTTGTTTTGCCATTAACATTGCGAGTCCTTATCGGAAATAATCAGAAGTCATCAATGTAGCTCGGGTTCCGTACTGAAATATACGAAAGCCGTCTGATTAGAAATTTGAGGAACGACATGTTTTAGAAAACATTTAAATGAACTCTCGCTCAAGCATCTGTACATGCCTGTATCATTGTTGAATGACATTTCTAGGTACGTACATAATATTGATTATGCAAGAGACATGTCGTGAGAAGAATATTTTTGGTTTTTATGTTTTATATTTTTTATGTGTTTTTGAAATTTTCTATTTTTATATTTTGTTTTTTGAAAAATATTTACATGCGAAGCTTCATGAGATAATATTCAAGAAGATTCGGGTAGACTGGCTAACTCTTCGGGAGTTAGGCTTCGCATTCCAATTCGACGAACTAAGTTATCAAACCGCTCTTTTGGGAGGGCTTTAGTAAATAGATCGGCGAGTTGGTATTCAATCCCCACGAAAAATAATTCAACAGTACCCTCTTCGACGTGTTCCTTTATGAAGTGGTAGCGGACTCTAATATGCTTGGTCTTCGAGTGTTGCACGGGATTGCACGAGATGGCTATGGCACTTTTCGAGTCGCAATACATAGGTATGCGGTCGAAAGAGAAACCATAATCTGTGAGTTGTGTCCTCATCCAAAGAACTTGGGCACAACACGCAGATAGAGACACATACTCGGCTTCTGCGGTTGATAATGCCGTACAGTCTTGTTTTCTTGATGACCAGCCTACTAGCTTTTCTCCCAGAAATTGTGCTCCTCCGGATGTACTTTTTGCGGTAACTTGACAACCAGCATGATCGGCATCTGAAAAGTCTTAATGGTTCTTCGTAGGTACCGGAAGATCCGTTTAACCTCTTTGATGGTGAAGTTCGGTAGGCCTTGCCTGAAACCGTGCTAATAAGCACACAGCAAAATGTATATCGGGTCGACTAGCAGTTAAGTACATGAGAGACCCAATCATGCTCCGATATATCTTCGGATCAATGGGTTTCCCATATAAGTCAGCACCTATTTTGGGTGAAGTGACCATTGGTGTACCAACAGAGTCACAATTTTCCATTCCATGTTTCTTTAAAATCTCAATTGTATATTTCGCCTGATTAATGAAAATACCATGATGGGATTGATGGATTTGAAGTCCAAGGAAGAATTTTAATTCGCCCATCATAGACATTTCAAATTTACTTTTTATGAGATTTTCAAAATGTTTTGAATGTTTCGGATTAGTGGACCCAAAGATTATGTCGTCCACGTAAATCTGAACAATCAAAATGTCATCTTTAAATTTCTTAGTAAACAAGGTCGGGTCAATTGTTCCTTTGGTGAAATGATTAGAAAGTAAGAAAGATGATAATTCGTCGTACCACGCCCTTGGGGCTTGTTTCAAACCATAGATAGCTTTCTTGAGCTTGTAGACGTAGTCCGGATGATCTTTGTCAAAAAATCCATCTGGCTGACTCACATACACCTCTTCCTTCAGAGTTCCATTCAAGAAAGCTGTCTTGATATCCATCTGATAGACCATGATGTTCTTGTGAGCCGCATATGCTAAGAAGATCCTGACCGCTTCAAGTCTAGCTACTGGCGTGAATGACTCCTCAAAATCTATTCCCTCTTCCTGACTATATCCTTTGGCCACGAGACGAGCTTTGTTGCGAATAACAGTCATCTCTTCATCCTTTTTGTTCTTCTATAACCACTTTAGATCTATGACACGTTTGTCAATTGGTCTCGGCACTAAATCCCAAGTGTCATGAAGTTGATATTGGAGAAGTTCTTCCTGCATCACTTCAATCCATGCATTTTATGCCATTGCTTCCTGAATGTTCTTAGGAACTTTTAGACTGAATGAGCAAGCAAAGATGCACAAGTCTCAATCGGTAGCAAGTTGTCGTCTCGTCTAAACTGGCCTTGAAGGTTCACCAATAACATATTCTATTGGATGGTCTTTAGTCCACTGTAACGTTGAAGGGTACCTTGGATTTGACGAATGCGTGTTGGATGGTTCTTGTAACCGAGAAGAAGATTCAGCAGATTTCGTTGCAAATGGATTTTCAAATGGTTCTTCTTCTAAAACAGCATCGTTTTGTTGTTGTTCTTCTTGAATTGGTGTTGTTTGGTTTTGCTCATCAACTCTTGGTAAAACAATCTCAATTACTGGAGTATATGTTGATGACGTTGAGGGAGTTGGTACGTCAGCTTCGATTGTGGTAGATGCATCTTGAGGTGGTGGTGGTGGTGGTGGTTGTTGTTGAGCGGGTGCAGCGGAACGTTGTTGTGATGCATTTGTCGAAGCTCCACCATAGTACTCATCATACATAAACTCAAAGAAATTATCCAGTTCTTGATTTGTTGGTTTATCAGTGGTGGTTGACTGAGCTCCTTGAGGTACGAGTCCTGAACTGATATGTCCAGAAGTCTGAACGTTAGGTACGGGTCCTAATCTGGTTTGATTAGAAGCCATCGGGTTAAGCGCGGGTTCTAGAGCGAGTCTCTCAGAAGCCATGCACCGGATATTCACTTGAAATTGTGTAATCACTTTCCAATAGAACCTATTCGACCCTATGCCTGGGTTACACGAATATCTCTATGGGATAAGACCAAGTGATGTTCTTGTTTTAGGCACAAATCAAGAACCGAATAGCTTTCAAGTGTTTAGGTTTTTCTGTGTGTTTTTCATGCGGATGGATGATCTCTATATATATTAGAGATATACTCAAAACCCTAGTCAAAGGAAATATGAGATAATATCGGCCAAATATTCTCCATATACTTTCCTTAATACTAGCTAAAGTGGTTACAAGACCAGAAGATCATGGTCTTAATTAAGAATTTGAACTTACCCAAAATAGGTCAAAGTTAGTTACAAATTCTATCCTGCGTACCAGCAGCAGAATCTCTGCCTAGCAGCACAATAAATTGTGCTAGCAGCAGAATCTGTTGCCTAGCAGACCAGCAGCATCATTATTGAACTAGCAGCAGTAACAATGTACTAGCAACAGGAACAATAAAGCTAGCAGCAGAATCAAATAATACTAGCAGCAGAATGATCTGCATTAGCAGTATTATTATTCCTACTAGCAGCAGAACCACAAACCACTTAATTTGAGTCAGGGTAAACATTGACCTGATGGGTGTACACTCCGTACCTCCAAGCCCATTACCAGGTGTGAATTAATCCCTCAAGTGCACTAAATTTTCCAACAATCCTCCCCAAATTTAGTTCACTTACTTTGCATGAAAATAAACAATAAACAAACATGTGCATAAATGAAAATATCTTGAAGATTGAATTCCCATCTTAGTACATTACACGTTCAAATATTCGAGAATCAGGGTGTTCTAAGAATTGAACCCTTTAACCCATTTGAATACCTGAAGATAAAATACACACAAGTTTCAAACACTTAAAAGCTCCTGACACTATACAAGCCATGTGTCCATATCCAATTCATAAATGTTGTAAAAGCTAAAAGTCCAAAGCTTCCTGAAGCGGCAAAACTTCAACATTTACATAGGTGGTTCCTCTTTATTCATGCTCCTGCTAAGCACTTTTTCAAAGAAAATAACCATTGAGAAGTAAAGACTTCATCCTCCTTTTCAGCAGGTTCTGAGCACAACCTTGGGATGTAAATAAACATGTGCTCCAGTCCACTAAATGTTCAGCTTTCCACATTGAACTCAGCTCCCAAGTTTCCTCAGGAGGGAGTTGGGTGTCTTAGCATTCAGTGACTAAGTTGGACTTCAAACCCATCCCTTGAGCAGACTTTAAAACCAAGTCTCTAGCCAAACCCTTCGTCAAGTGATCAGCTAAGTTATGTTGAGATCTAACAAACTCTATAGATACCACCCCATTCATGATAAGCTCACGAATCATGCTATGCCTGACACCTAAGTGTCTAGACTTCCCATTGTACATTTGGCTATAAGCCTTTGCCAATGTAGCAGCACTATCACAACGGATAAAAATAGGTGCTATAGGTTTAGGCCACAATGGAATCTCAAGAAGCAAGTTTTTCAACCATTCATCTTCTTTACCAGCAGCAGCTAAAGCCACAACTTCAGATTCCATAGTTGAACTGGTGATGCAAGTTTGCTTCTTGGATGTCCAAGAAATTGCACCTCCACCAAGTAGGAATACCCAGCCACTAGTAGACGAATTGTCTTCAGTGTTACTGATGAACTCAAATAAGTACATTTTATTACCATCATTTATCCTATTTATTTGACTTATTTTATTATATTATCTGTGAGAATCGATACGTTAATGTTTACTTTTGTAATTCTCAGGTAAAAACAAGTATTATGTGAAACTTGGCGATTTTGGACTAATTATGGAGCAAAACAAGCAAGAAGTTAAGAGTCTACTGAAATGTACAAGAACAAGACCATTCTGCTCCAGATACGCCGCATCCTACTTATTATATACGGCGCATCAGTATCAAGATTTCACAAGATATTATCCAAGACGGCAAAGGACATGCGCCGCATCTAAGAATGGAGTTACGCCGCATCTTCTGGCGGTGTACGAATATTCCTGAATATATTAATCTTGGACCCCACGCGAAGTTAAGTCAATGCGCCGCATCTACTTATCCTATGCGCCGCATCTTACCCTCAGACAGAAACTATAAATACCACAAGGCCAGACGAATTTCGTGAGGCTAGTTTTAGAAGAAGACCGAAGACCAGAAAACCCTAAGGCCGAATTCAGTCAAAGTAGCAACACAAGACACACCTTGAACGAATATACAAGATCTGTAAGAAGGTCCTGCATGTATTCAATTCATTAAGTAGTTTTGTTTTATTGTATTAGTACACTTTAATTGGTCAGGATTGATGGGCTTGTGATTATGGATTTAATCATGCACTTCAATTCCCCTTAAAATTGCTTTCCCATTAATTAAAGTTTATATGTTGATGTCTTTGGTGACTTTTATTAGTGCATTGATAACCTCTGTGTCTAGCTGAGCATTTCTTGGGTCGCCATGCCCCTTCCTCGCCTATTTATTAGATCGCCTATGCATTCTATCGTCTGTAGAAAAGTAGGAAGAAAGATAAATAGGATAGTCATAAGTAATCATTAAGGGTTTACTCGCCGATAAGATTAGAACCAACGAGAAAGGACTTAATCTCGGTGCGTTGCATCGAACTATACACTTCATATAAAACTAGCAATAAAACAAGTGACAAGCTACTTAACTATCAGGACAGGTCTTCTTATTGTCTCAAGTATTTATCTGTGTACGTGTGTGCTATTCGCTGATTCGTGCTCATTAGTTTAGTTTATATTTAATCATAACCAAACCGCGCCAGTCTCTCAGGCTGAAACCCCCTTGCGTTAGATTAGGTTGTATAGCTAACTTAAGATATTAAAATACTGATTAGAATAACTAGATAATACGTTCCACTCTTAGTGATCGACACTCTACTTACCATTATATTCATACTGACCGGGTACACTGCTCGTTAAAGTGTGTGTTATTGATAAGTCGGCTAAATATAAATTTAAAACTTGAATACTGCTAAAACCACAACGACATATCGTGGATATAAAATTAGAGCAATACCACACGCACATCAGTTACTGATCCAACTTGCATCAGTGTATCCTTCTAATACTGAAGGATAACCAGTATATGAGAGACTATAATCCATAGTTCTCTTCAAATACTTCAGTACCCTCTGAATTGCTTGCCAAAGATGAGCACTAGGATTACTAGTATACCTGCTCAATTTGCCCACAGCAAAGGCAATATCAGGCCTTGTACAAGTCATGGCATACATTAAGCAGCCAATCACCCTAGAATACTCAAGTTGAGATACAACCTTGCCTTTATTAGGCATGAGCTTCTCACTTGTATCCATAGGAGTACTTACTGGAGTACAATCAAAGTAATTAAATTTCCTTAACACCTTCTCAATGTAATGAGACTGAGAGATAGAAATTTTGTTACTTTCATGTTTAATCCTTATACCAAGGATAACATCTGCCTCCCCCATATCCTTCATGGAGAACCTTGATGACAAAAATTCCTTTGTTAGGTCAACTTGATTTTGGTCAGTGCCAAAGATCAACATGTCATCAACATATAGACAAATGATGACCCATTTACCAGATTCATCAAATTTGCTATATACACATTTGTCAGACTGGTTGAGTGAATAACCACTAGACAAAACCACTTCATCAAATTTTTGATGCCATTGCTTAGGTGCCTGCTTTAGTCCATATAAGGACTTAATCAGTTTGCACACCTTGCTTTCATTGCCAGGCATGATGAAGCCCTGAGGTTGGTTTATATACACCTCCTCATCCAATTCACCATTCAAGAAAGCTGTCTTCACATCCATCTGATGAATAATCAGATTGTGAATTGATGCCAAAGCAATTAGCAATCTTATGGTACTGATACGAGCTACAGGGGCATAAGTATCAAAATAGTCAATCCCTGACTTTTGTTTAAAGCCTTGAATGACTAGTCTAGCCTTGAACTTTTCAACAGTTCCATCTAACTTCATTTTCTTTCTGAAAATCCATTTGCAACCTAAAGGTTTGCAACAAGGTGGTAGATCAGCCAACACCCAAGTGTTTTTGCCCATGATGGAGTCCATCTCATCATTTATTGCCTCTTTCCAGAAAGCAACATCCTGGGACTTCATTACTTCATCAAATGTTTTGGGATCATCCTCAACATTAAAGCAATAGGAGTGTTGGTCAGAGACCTCATTCCTTGTTCCTTCAATTAAGTATAATTGAAACTCAGGTCCAAATCTCTTTGGAGTCCTGGCCCTTTTGCTCCTTCTGAGCTCAGGTTCAGGTTGTTGAACCACAACCTCATCAGGGACCTCATCAGAGATTTCTGATATACCAACATCATTAGTTCCATTAGGAATCCTCTGACTTGATCTAGGGACTGATGAGAATCTATTCTCATCAAAGATTGCATCCCTTGATTCAATTATTGAGTTAATTGAAATAGATTCATTAGGTTCAATAACATAGAACCTATATGCCTTGAAATGCTTAGCATATCCAACAAAGATGCATTCAATGCCTCTTTCACCCAAAGTTTTTAATTTTGGATCAGGGAGTTTCACAATAGCCTTACAACCCCAAACCCTGAGATAATTCAGGTTGGGTTTCGTTTTAGTCCAGAGTTCATAAGGGGTTGTCTTGTTCCTTTTATTGGGAACCCTATTTAATAAATAGCAAGCTGTTAACATAGCTTCACCCCAGAACCCTTGACTCAGCCCAGAATAGGACAACATGGAATTAACCATCACCTTCAGCACCCTATTTTTCCTTTCAGAAATACCATTTTGCTGAGGAGTATAGGGAGCAGTCATTTCATGGATTATACCAACAGACTGAAAATACTGAGTATCCATGTACTCACCTCCCCTATCAGTCCTTAATCTCTTGATCAGGGAACTTTGTTGCAATTCAACCTCAGTTTTAAATACTTTAAATTTATCTAATGCTTCATCCTTAGTATGTAATAGATAAACATAACAATACCTAGAAGCATCATCAATAAAAGTCACAAAGTATTTCTTATTCCCCAAAGAGGGAGTAGCATGTAAATCACATAAGTCACTATGAATTAGTTCCAACACTTTAGTTTCACGTTTTACACTTTGAAATGGTTTCTTAGTTATCTTGTTCATCATACAAGTTTTACACTTTTCAGTGTCCATGTCAAATGCTGGGATTAACCCATCCTTAGACATATCTTGCATCCTTTTAAAATGTACATGGCCAAGTCTAGCATGCCAAAGGGTTGAATCATTCAATTTAGATGTCGACATAAAAGCAGAATTAACCATATCATGAACAATGTTAAGTCTGAACATTTGATTACATAAATAACCAAAACCAATAAACACACCATGTTTAGATAAAACAAACTTATCAGATTCAATCACTTGTTTATAACCACAATTATTCAAAACACTACTAGAAACCAAATTCTTTCTAATAACAGGAACACGTAAAACATTAAACAAAGAGACAATCTTTCCAGAACTAAACTTCAAATCCACACATCCTTTTCCATGCTCCAGGGCTGTTGACTCATTTCTCATATGAAGAATAGAACCATCATTCATTGACTCGTAGGTCTTGAACCAACTTCTATCTTTACACACATGAGTTGTTGCTCCAGAGTCAACCCACCACGCAACATCATCATCCTGCACAAAGTATACATCAGAAATATATGTAACATAATAAATCTCAAAAGACTTATCAAATATATTCTGACCTTTCAAGGAATTGGTATTACCATTCCCAGATCCACTCGTGCCTGATCCATTGGTTTTATTGCCAATCTTAACACCTTTACAATCCTTCCTGAAGTGTCCAGTTTTACCACACTTCCAACAAGTAGCTTTTGACTTCTTGTTAGGATCAGTTTTGGTGTTATCCTGATGCTTACGTTTGCCCTTGTTGTCATTGTTCCTGGAGGAGTTGTTATGCTCCACCATATTGACAACTGATGGACCAGCAGCATTGCTGCTCTTTGACTTGTCACTTTCATGTGCCTTGAGTGATTCCTCAATGCGCAAATGACTGCCCAACTCAACAAGAGTTAATTCCTCCTTCTTATGCTTTAGCATATGCTTGAAATCTTTCCAAGAAGGAGGTAATTTATCGATGATACAAGAGACTGAAATAGCCTCATCCATGTTCATCTTGTGTTGTGTGAATCGACCAAGTATACTAAGAAGTTCATTGTATTGTTCCATGACAGGTCTAGAATCGACCATTTTGTAATTGTTAAAATTACTTACAAGGAACTTCTTACTTGATGCATCCTCAGCCATGTATTTGGCTTCCAAGGAATCCCACAGTTCTTTAGAAGATTCAACATTCTGATAAATGTCAAAGAGAGTATCAAACATACCATTGAGGATTAATCCTCTGCAGACATAATCATCATTCTCCCATTTGCTTCTGCTCCTTATCTGTTCCATAGTAGCATCATCCCCATGATCTTCAGGAATGGATGTGGTCAGAACATACACCACATTCATGCTTGACAACAAGAATTGCATCTTCTTTTGCCACCTTCTGAAATCGACACCTTCAAACTTTTCTAGTTTGGAAAAGTTAGCAGCCATATGCCTCATTGCAGCAGCCATTGATTATCACAGGAATAGTTTCTATTGATTGTTGGTTTGTTTTTGGTGTGGTGTTCCCAGAACAGGGTAAAGATAATCAATGATAAAGGTACTAGATATTCACTTGAAATCGTGTAATCACTTTCCAATAGAAACTATTCGACCCTATGCCTGGGTTACACGAATATCTCTATGCGATAAGACGAAGTGATGTTCTTGTTTTAGGCACAAATCAAGAACCGAATAGCTTTCAAGTGTTTAGGTTTTTCTGTGTGTTTTTCATGCGGATGGATGATCTCTATATATATTAGAGATATACTCAAAACCCTAGTCAAAGGAAATATGAGATAATATTGGCCAAATATTCTCCATATACTTTCCTTAATACTAGCCAAAGTGGTTACAAGACCAGAAGATCATGGTCTTAATTAAGAATTTGAACTTACCCAAAATAGGTCAAAGTTATTTACAAATTCTATCCTGTGTACCAGCAGCAAAATCTCTGCCTAGCAGCACAATAAATTGTGCTAGCAGCAGAATCTGTTGCCTAGCAGTCCAGCAGCATCATTATTGAACTGGCAGCAGTAACAATGTACTAGCAGCATGAACAATAAAGCTAGCAGCAGAAATGAAGCTAGCAGCAGAATCAAATAATACTAGCAGCAGAATGATCTGCATCAGCAGTATTATTATTCCTACTAGCAGCAAAACCACAAACCACTTAATTTGAGTCAGGGTAAACATTGACCTGATGGGTGTACACTCCGTACCTCCAAGACCATTACCAGGTGTGAATTAATCCCTCAAGTGCACTAAATTTTCCAACAAGGATAAAACACTGGATACAATAAAACATACTTACGAAATTGTGGAAGTTGACGAGTACAGTGAAGAAACAGGCATTACCGTCACACCACAAGTCAAAGTTGCAGGGTTTAAAACAGTGTTTCACCGACATCTCGACAGTAAGGAAACAAAAGTTATCCCGGAAAAAGACTTTCTTAAAATATCGCATCAAATACCTTCATGCCTGCTCACGGGTCAAGAATCTGCAAACGCTCCAAAGGGTTGTCTCGACATCGACCCTGCAGCTATTCCGCCCGAGTTTCTTCATGTTTTAAGGAAGCCGATACAAGGGATATCGACAATGGTCCAATTACTGCTGGTGTTTGTTCAATTTAGGTGCAAATTTCCTGAACTTGGGAGTTTGGTTTGGTTTTTTGGGTTGTTGGATGGGAAAATAGGTAACATGTAGTGTGCATTATACAGTTGTAACTTGTGCTTAAAAGGGTTGTACAACTCAGTTTTTGTTAGATGCTGCTGTTAAATCTTGACTTTATTTAGAAATGCTTCTTTTGTACTTTTGGAATCCAAACATTGACAATTACTAAGGAATGTTTTGGTACTTAATGTTTTTTTTTTTTTTTTTTTTTGTCTCGTTATTTACATCTTTTGCAAAGTGATCTAGAAATCCAGTAGTACATGATAAATGGGTAAATGGATGAGGTTTTCCTGTGGTCAGGTTTCTCATGAAGTGGGTTTAATTTTTCCTAATGATTATACGATGATAAGATATAGAATATTGAACCTTTTTTTTTTCATTGAACTGGGGATGTTAAGATTTAAAATTGTTGTAGTTGGGAAATTTTATTTTTGAGCTATGCATTCTTGAATGTAAGTAAATAGAAACCATGATTAGATGTTGAAGAAAAATGGTAAATTTAAAGAAAAATGAAGAGTAACTGCAAAAGTTATGTTGAAAAAGTCATAACAGAAAAAGTGGAAAAATTCATAAGGGTAAAGTGGAAAAAGATAATTCATTTTAAAATAAAATAAAAAATGGCATGACATGTATTTTACCTGAAGAACAGGTAACTTATCAAGAAATTGGTTACTTTGGAACAAATTCAAAAGTTATATTGATGTTAATGAGATATTCATGAGTCCGTTACCTAGACGTGGAAATTTAGAAAAGTTCGTTGTCTATTTATCGAGTTAACCCATAATATTATCCTAAAAGCTAGAAAAATATGTGAATGTCACACGTTCTCAATTGTTAAGTCAAGAACCATAAGATATTGTCAAAAGACCGTGACTGACTCAAATGAGTAGGTCATTCGTTGATCTTGAATTGTATATAAAGTCAAATGAGGTTGTTAAACTTTGATTGTGCACTCGTATTTGTGAAGTTAATATATTGACCAAATCCGATCAAACATTGATATGTAATTAAGTTAATGTTTATAACTGAATAGAAAGTCAATCTTATTAGCTTTCTAAGATCAGATGATGTTGAAATTTCAATTTCTTTGTTATTTTGAATCTAATCAAGCTGTCAAAAAACTGTTTTTTTATTTGTTATTATTATTTTATTTTTATTTTATTTTGTTTGATTGGTAATTTCAAACGGCTTATGTGCATATTACAACAGACTTGTTAAACGATTAAACATATGCAAATGAACTCAAATAAAGAAGCGCAATACCTTCAAATTAAAGTTTTTAATTACATAAGTAATTATAAAAAGCCAAATATTCTTGCTCAACCCGGCTATAAAAAGCCAATACTTACTCTTATGATTTTAAGTAAATTTCCGAAAATGAAGTCACCACAAGCAATAATTCACTTATCATCTTCCTCTCTTATTTCTTTTCTCTTTTTCGGTCTCGCGATAACATGTTTTACTTCCGCCAACGTCTCCGCTTCATATGGCGGTAACGAGACTGATTATCTCGCGCTGTTGTCATTCAAGTCAAAGATCACCCATGATCCATACAAAGTTCTAACCTCGTGGAACCATTCCTTTCACTTCTGTGACTGGAGTGGTATTTCATGTGGAAAGCGGCACAAACGAGTGACTGTTTTACGGCTGGATTCGCAAGGCTTAGAAGGCTCGTTGTCTCCTCATGTAGGAAACCTCAGCTTCCTCCGTGAGCTTTATCTCAGGAACAACAGCTTTCAAGGAACCATTCCCCATGAACTTGGTCGTCTATCTAGGCTACGTGTTCTATCTCTTAGTATAAACAAATTCGGTGGAGTCATTCCAACAAACTTGTCTCGAAACTTACTCGTCTTGAAACTTGGCTCTATCAAAATGAGCTAACTGGAAGCATACCCAAGGAAATGAGTTTACTCTCGAAACTTACTCGTCTTGAAATTGACGACAATAAGTTAACAGGTGGAATCCCACCTTTCTTGGGGAATATCACATCAATGGAAGTGTTCTCTGCTGTTGGGAACCCGTTGGGTGGGAGAATTCCAGATACCTTGGGTCTTTGGAAAAGCTTGACGGGATTTTACTCTGGTGGCTGCAACTTATATGGAAGCATCCCTCATTCCATTTTCAACCTCTCACTCCTAGTTAAGTTTTCCTTAGCTGATAATCACCTCACTGGTAGTCTTCCTTCAGTTATGGGATAACGAACTAACCGGAGTTCTTCCACTTTCTAATTGTTCTAAATTAGGAATTCTTGAAATGAGTAACAACAGTTTTAGTGGGAAGTTGACTATCGACTTTTCAAAACTAAGAGATATTTATTCTATTAGATTACAGAATAACAACTTCCATGGACGTGGAGAAGCTGATGACATGAGGTTTATAGATTCTTTGAAAAATTGCACCAAATTAGTAAATTTGTTCCTTTATAATTGCAACCTCATAGGAGTGCTTCCGATATCAATAGGTAATCTTTCTGATCAACTTAGCTTTCTCGATTTAAGCGACAATCAATTATTTGGAAGCCTCCCTTCAAGTATAGGTAGTCTAGTTGGTTTGACCACTTTATCTTTAGAAAATAATAGATTCAAAGGAAGAATTCCCACTACCATTGGTAAACTACAAAAGCTACAACGTCTTGGTCTATCTAGAAATCACTTTTCAGGGCCTATCCCTGATGCCATTGGGAACCTATCATTGTTGAATGAACTTTATTTAGTGTCCAACAAATTAGAAGGCCATATTCCATCAAGCCTTGGGAATTGTAAAGAACTTTATCTGTTAAACCTTGCCGACAATAGACTCAGTGGTAAAATACCCAAGCAACTTCTTCAACTCCCATCACTAACTATTGGTTTAGATCTTTCATACAACAACCTGTCTGGTTCAATTCCATCAGAGATTAAAGACCTCAAGATGATGAATATTCTTGATTTATCTCACAATAATCTATCAGGCACCATTACTAGTAGCCTTGGTGAGTGTATTAGCCTTACAGTGTTATACCTTAGTGGCAACATATTTCAAGGTTTAATTTATCAGGCAGAATTCCACAATTTTTAGGCAAATGGAAATCCTTAGAGTTTTTGAACCTATCCTTTAATGATTTTGAGGGTGAAGTACCGGTTGTAGGAGTGTTTGCAAATGCAAGTGCATTTTCGGTTTTGGGGAACAATAGGCTTTGTGGTGGTTTGGTTAAACTTGAGTTACCCAAATGCAAGGAGACGGGTAGTAAGAAAAAAAGGTTTCCTTTCTTCATATTAGTCATCGTGATTGCACCAATGTTGCTCATCGCATTATGTTGTGTGTATCTTTTGTGTAAGAAGGAACGCAATAGTCAACCGTCTCAATCTTCAGGGAATGAAAGGTTCTTGAAAGTTTCATACAATCAGCTTCTCAAGGCTACGGATGGGTTCTCTACAGCAAATTTGATTGGCGAGGGTGGGCACAGCTCTGTTTATAAGGGAATCCTCGATTCTAATGATGATAAATCTGTTGCAGTTAAAGTTCTACATCTTCAAAGTCGAGGAGCACACAAAAGCTTTATAGCAGAATGTGAAGCATGGCGTAATATTAGACACCGTAATCTGTTGAAGATAATAACTTCATGTTCAAGTACGGATTTCCAAGGCAATGATTTTAAAGCTCTAGTTTACGAGTTTATGCCCAATGGAAGTGTACACGATTGGCTTCATTCAAGTGCATATGCATCCAAACACAACCTTCTTCAAAGAATAAATGTTCTGAGAGATGTTGCAACCGCGCTTGATTATCTTCACAACCGCTGCCAAACAACGATTGTTCATGGTGACTTGAAGCCTAGTAACATTCTACTTGATGATGATATGGTGGCTCATGTTGGAGACTTTGGTTTAGCTCGACTACTTGGTACGGACTTAAACCACAGCTCAACCGGGATTAAAGGAACAATTGGTTATGCACCTCCAGGTAATATATGATTCTTGTATTCCATGATGCTTATATTTGTACTTGCAGATTACAGTTTTGTAAACTAACTGTTCATTTTAATTTGCATTTGCAGAGTATGGTATCGGGTGCGAGATGACAAGTTGTGGGGACATCTACAGTTTTGGAATATTATTACTAGAGGTGATGACTGGGAAAAAGCCAACAGACGACATGTTTATTGAAGGTCTTAGCCATCATAAATTTGCTTACATGGCATTACCAAATCATGTAATCGATGTTATTGATGATGATGCAATTGTGTTGCAAAGTACGGAAGCGAATGCAATGAAAGTGGAAGAATGTTTGGTTGCAACTATCAAGATTGGAGTATCATGCTCTATGGATTCCCCACCCCAACGATCGAAAATTGAAATTGTTGTCAATGAGTTGCAGCGTATTCTCGATGTGCTTCAAAATATATAAGGTACTCTGTTCTCTCCTTTTGCAGAATATGATTTTACGTGAGTTTGTTAATAAGTCATCACTAACATGGTTTTATTTTTGAACTCTTTCAGGTCTATCATCAAGCTTGTATGGTGAAGTTGAGAGTGAAGTTGAGAGTAACTGCTACAAGGAGCAGTGCATGTCGTAGTTAAATGAATGTTAAGTTGTAAAAGATGTTTGTAATTGTTGTTTAATTTACTTGTTGCATATGTTTAAGAGACTTTTGTTTCCTTTCCTGGTGATGTATCGTATGCGTGAAATGTGCTTATGATTAAGTGTTGTTTAATCCTCCTCATATCGTATTTTTGGAGTTGAATTCTACTTAAGTTTTAATTGCCACAATATTGTGTTAATCATACTGTTTGATTTCTTAATGAAAATGCTACTGTTATTCATATTCTTTGACTTATAGTTCTATAAATTTGACTTTTCTTGAATCTCTTATTGAGAAAAGTCAAAGTTTTCATGTTAACATGGTTGGACCCAATACTCAAACATTCATAAGTAAAAATGGGGCGATATAACGATGGCAGAGGATGTGTATGAGCATCATTTTTATGCTCATGCTGAATTTGGATTTGCAAGGCAATGTTTTTTTTTTTTTGGTTTTTTCAGCTGGTTTTATTCTTTGGCATTTGTATAAGCTTTCTGGGACATATTGGTTTTTTGAACATTATTATCTCAGTTTTATCTCTCTGTTCATTAGCCAGTCTGTTCTGGGACATATTGGTGTTTGGATTTGGTGTGATACTTGGCAGTTTAACTGTCTTTTCTTAATTGGAATAATTTGTTAAATGGTATTAGTTGGTTAAGTTTTATGGGTATTGTTTTGAATAGTTATGTTGTCTTCAGCTGTAGATTTATGGGTTCAAAGGGTGTATTTTTTTGCTGATAATGTTGATGGTAGTACTGGTTTGTGGATTTGTAACAAGATATTTATCATCGATAAAGGTTGTAAGATGACTTATAAAGGTTGGAGTATTTCTATATATTAGTTGGGGCTTTTGGTTCGAAAGTATGAAATATAGTTCAACTATATATTCTTTGTTTCTTTGATATGATACTTTTTGTATTCCTTATACAGTTAGTACAATTCTATTTTCATCGGATAAGCGTTTGGATAAGCAATCCCAAACTCAAAACTGCGTATTGCTGTTTAGTCTAAGCAAGCCCAAACAGCCCTTAAGCCCTTAATGTGCAGCTTTATGGTCATCATTGTTGTTTTAATACAACATGCTATTTAAACTAAAATGCAAAAAGCCAATTAGTTGTGCTATTTTCTTACTTGGATATATGTTTTAGGATGATCGTGTCCCATCATCTCGTCATAGAATAGAAAAGAGAAACAGGATTATGCATGGTATGTAGCTTTTGGGTATCCTGAAAGTTTTTGTCATCTAGTTTTACAAATGATTAATACGCCATATTTACTTTTTTAATGAAATGACCCGAACTGACCCGTTTTAAGCTATTTTTAATTTTAATATATTTTTTACATAGCCCGAACCGACATGCAGGACCTGAATTTTAAGCTATGAAAGACCAGAACCGACATGTTGCATCTGTTTTTTAAGCTATTTATATCTTTTTAACACAATCTGAACTGAACCATTTTATACGGGTCGATGTAGCCAGAAAAACAGCTCCAAGGGGCCTGTTGCAGCTCTGTAAAATAGAAGAAAAAAAAATTATATAATTTTTTTTGGGTACTCTCCATTAATAAGTAGTCAGTATGTTAATTATGAGTAAAAAAGTTCAAAAGTAAAACGGGTCGAAATAGCCATCTGTACTAGTGTTGGTTAGTTGCTGTACTGACTGCTTTTGGAACCTGGTAACGCTAACAGATTTTGGGTAGTTTGCTAAATATAGGTTCATTTTGATATAAACTTTTGAAAATGGGTACATTTTTTAATAGGTCCCATATCACACGGGTCAAATTGGTAATTTTCCGTTTTTTGGTATTTGTGATTTAAGAGACAGCTGCTGAATTTTAGCTATCTTATTTCAGATACAAAGCCTCCATTTCTAGACGGGAGGATTGTGTTTACAAAACAAGCATAACCCATAATGCTTTTAAAGGATTGTGAACTTCATGAAAAACAAAGTATGAGTAAATCGCGTCATTGTTTTTGGGAACTTGCTAGTTCAAAGCTTGGTTATATCCTTGGTGTTCAGAAGTCTGCAGAGCAGATTGGTGCTGATACGGCAGTAGTTGGTGAAGATGGCGAAGTTGTTTTTAAAGGAAATGCAAAACTTGGCCAACACATGAAAGCGGGTGAAGCAGTAAGCGATTTTGCAAAGTCAAAATCACTGTCAGAAAACGTTAATACCTCCCACTATTTTCTGTGCAAGATGATTTGTTGCAGATATGGTTTTCGTTTGCAGCTATTTAATTACGTGTAACCCCAAAAACCTGAATATTCTTCTGTCAAGAGTTAATATGTGGAATGTTTCAGCAAAATATGGGATTGTATAAAAAGGAATATCAATATCGTATATCAAAGTTTAGCTGCTACTTGTTAAGAACACCTATATTTTAATTCAATGTGACGTTTTAACTTGTATATGACTGTTTTGTGAAATAAGTAATACAAGAGAATTAAGTGGTTGTGGTTGTAGGCGAGACTGGTTCTGGAAAGACAACACAACTGACTGAGGTAACATTCCGACCACGAATACTATATGTTGGCTAACTGTTGCATCTTATTTTGATCTGTAACATTTGTAATATTTTATTGTTGCAGTATTTGCACGAAGATGGTTATAAGAAAAATGGGAAGGTCGGTTGTACTAAGAAAACACTAACTTTATATCTGCAGAATACTATTAACTGTTTAAAGTATCAAAGTGTTCCTTTACGCTGTTGTTTTTGCAGCATATGACAAATAGTGTCCTTCTGCGTGAAACGTTGAAAGATGCAAATCTTGACAACTATAGGTAAGTTTTCCTTTAAAGCTGCTAACCAATGGGCAGGTCGAGCAGGTAGGACTGGGCCCGGTACTAGCTTGTCACCGTCTTTTTGTAGAAAACGCGTACAAAGAAGAAATGCTTCAACAACCCGTCACAGAAATCCAGAAGGCTAATCTCAGGAACGTACTTTTGCTTCTAAAGTCGTTAAAAATCGACAATTTGCTTGATTTCGAGTTCATGGACACTCCACCTAAAGATAACATTCTTAACTCCATGTGTCAACTAAGGATATCGGGAGCATTGAACAACACACGGAATCTGACTGATATTGGGCTAAAAATGAGCCAGTTCCTGTTGTATATATGCTTTCAGTCCGGTCTGTATTCTTTAGTCCAGAAGAGAAGATAGAAGAAAGTGATATCGCACATGCAAAGTTTTTCGTGCCTGAATCTGTTTATTTGACATTACTCTGACTTCTACAAACAATGGAAAGCTAACAAATACTCTGGAGACTCGTGTAACACTCATTACTTACAAGTGAAAGTTCTACGATATCTATTGACCAGTTACTAATTTCTTCATCAGAGGGAACAATCTTCTTATTCAAGTACTTATCTACAACCATTCTATCTTTTAACAAATTAAGCTCCTGCATCTTCTTATTCATTACCGTCTTTATCTTATTTACAACTGACCCATCCTGCCCCTTCTTCCTGTTTCGACCATTAGTACCCCTTTGATTCCTCACATTCTTACCTAGATTATTGCCACCAGTCTTTCCAGTCTTTCTAATCTCAGCCCCCCTTCAGAAGTACCACTTATTTTACCTGCATTATTCACTCGTTTAGGATGATAGTGCATATTATTAGCT
Organism: Artemisia tridentata subsp. tridentata; assembly: GCA_021014915.2. Classification (NCBI taxonomy): domain Eukaryota; kingdom Viridiplantae; phylum Streptophyta; class Magnoliopsida; order Asterales; family Asteraceae; genus Artemisia; species Artemisia tridentata. The sequence goes on along the minus strand of CP139506.1, from coordinate 13,048,982 downwards.
CCCCCTTTATTCTTATTATTAACTTCCACAAATCCTTCATTTCCACTATCAACATTGTTATTCATATGGGTTTTCTTAATAATCCCTTCTGTCGCAATATCTTCCTCACTTCTTGGTCTTCCACACTTCTCAAAAGTATGCCCAAACACAGAGGTATGAGGTTTCCGGCTATACTCCACTCTTATTGTTTTATGGCCTTTCACTACTCCATTACTCCCCTTATACTGCAAATTGATAGTTTATTTTAATTCTTTTTTAGCCTCCATTACTCCCCTTATTTGCAGTCATAGTGTCCATAACAAGAGGCTTCCCAACACTACTAGCAATAGCACTTATACCTTTCGACACACCAAAACTCGCCTCCATAGGAACATCAAACAACTTAATCCATACTGGCAAAGTAGTAGGTTCAACAGCCACAATACCTAAAGGATCCCATCTTTGAACAATTAGAGGCTTGTTATTGACTAACCAAGGCCCTTGTTCAATTACTCTATTAAGTCCCTCCACATGCCGAGACTTAAAGAAACAATGCCCATTAAGATTTGGTTTGAAAGAAACATGCCCAGATCATGTGATTGATGTTATTGATGGTGATGCAATTGTGTTGTAAAGTATGGAAGCGAATGCAAAGAAAGTGGAAGAATGTTTGGTTGCAACTATCAAGATTGGGTTGCTGGAGCAGTTGACCCGAACCCGAACCCGAATATGGCTATTCGGGTCGGGTCAATCGGGTTCAAATTTCTATTTGGGTCAATTGGTTCAACCCGAATTGACCCGAGTTCTAAACAAGGTCGGGTTCGGGTTTAATATATGTATCTTACTTGGGTTCGGGTCAACCCGAGTGACCCGAGTATGATTTTTTTTCTTTATAATTTTTATGTATTTCAAGTTTGAACACCAAAATTGTATCATTTTTAAACGGCCTAGACCCGAACCCGAGTTGACCCGACCCAAATTAACCCGACCCGAGTTGACCCGAACCCGACCGGGTCAACCCGAATAACACCCCTAAGAACAGGAGTTTTGATCTCTTCTCTTGATGATGCCCTGGATAAGAGTCTCTGGTTTCATTTGTATGGGCTACAACTGAGACTAGGCAGGGTGTTTGTTAATTTGAAATGTAGTCAAGGAAGGATATTTCTCCATGGTTGCCTAGATGATAGCATCCAGTTGCTATGTCTAGAAGAATGGTGAATTTAGAATCAGTGTAATCCTGAATAGAGGTGTATTGTATCTTTTGTATATTCTGTTGACAAGTTGTATCAGCCATATGAGCATGTTCATGATAGGCTGCTTTGAATTCCATGTAAATTGCTTAATAAGTTCACCATTTCAGGAGGAAAAAAAAAAGTTAATTTGTTGCTAAAAAACAATGTATAAACTCAAATGCAACTTCTTTACTATTTACCAACATTGTACTACTAATCTGTGTTTGATGGTTGACGCTAGTGAAAAAGGATAAAACAATGACGGCTTGCCACTCACCGGCTACAATACATGCTTTTAACCATATACAACGAAAATAACCGGTTGCATAAAATATGTCAGCTTTACCTTAGCCAGACACTCGCGCTAAGTGTTCTGGGTGTATAGGACTATAATCCATTCCAAAACAAAACCATGCCATGAATTTACCACAAACTTTAGACTACTCATTAAAGACTCGTGTATGGCCTCAATGAGCAGGGTTCACCGACTATACCAAAACAAATAGGCACCGAACCAAATGGATTTACCAGTTTTGCACACTCATAGTATCAGCATTAGTCGATAAATAGCAATATGAAAGTCGCTGACTGGGGGAGTAAGTACTCCAATCTTTTTCAAAAGACCACCAAGTAAAAAAGTAGAAACCATAAATGGGGACTGCTGATGAATTCAAGACTAGTCAACTGTTGCAGGATCTCATCCTGGTCCAACAAGCACGCCCAAACAAACGACACCTATTTGAGATAGGTTTTTGACTTCAAATCATATTAATACAATCCTATTTGTTCATGCAACATACTTGGAACCATATGCAACTCGATGATAAGTATCTAATAAATAAGACGACGCACAGTTGAAAAGGTACAGCGCCCTATATAAGACTTAGCCCAGCAACTCACTGGGTGACACATGCATGTGAATGTAAAAAATCTCTGAAGACCACAAATCACGAATTTTATATGCTACAATATGACAACACAAATCACAAAGCAAAGTAACTCGATAACCGCAGCAACATGAAGACGAAGACGACGACATGACTGACTTTCAGACCCATACTGAGCAAACTGCTGGACAACTCTGGACCTTCTTAAACATGTCCTAGTACTCATTGGAACAGTAGATGTTGGTTTTATGTATAAATATTAATATATGTATGTCCGGTTTCGAACCCGAGGCTCGGGATTGCACACATTAACGTGAGAGTTTCAATGATGAATAATTAAATATATATATATATATATATATATATATATATATATATATATATATATATATATATATATATATATATATATTTTATGTATTTATTTATTCATTTCACCAATAAAAACACTTAACGACGGTTTGTACTTAACGGGGTTTTAACTAACGACCGTTAAAGGACTAATTGTGAATAATAGGAAAGAAGGATCTAGAATCCCTTGAGGGATACTAGGATCGGCCGACCCATCCATTAGGAGGGGAAAAGTCGGTTTTGGTTTGCTTGGGCACAAAGAAAAGAAACACTATTAATATAATTCATTGTGTTTTAGTTTTTCTCTAATCTTGAAACCCTAACTAAGCCAAACTTCTTCTTCTTCTCTTCCTCTTGCTTACACTTGTTCGACCCTCTTTTAAATCCACTAGGATTTGGTGAATCAAGTATAGCAATAAAGTGTTTGGTTTATTGGTGATCAAGAACCTAGCTTTTCTCATTGAAACGCTATCATTACGTGTGTACAGGAACGAGTGACAAGCTTACTTTAGCTTGTGATCTTGGAGATTAGTTCGATCCACTTATAATCCCTATTAGGGTTTATATAACTTGTTCTTGTTCAAGAGATTCCTTGTTCTTGCTAGGAATCACTAAGGTACGTATCTATTTATGTTTAATTAATTACATGTTCTTGTAGATCTATTCCGCTGCGTGCTTTTGATGATAGTATGTGTTTATGATTTATTTATAGTTCACATATTCCAACAGTGGCATCATGAGCCTCGTTTAAGAACTTGTATTTAATTACTTAAACCTAAAAATTGAATCTTGATATAGATACATGCAATTTAATTTTAGGGTTTTGATTTAAAAACCCTAATTGGTTTAAAGTGGGTCGACACCCACATAATTTTTAGGGTTTTATGGTTGATTAATTAATCTGATAGAAACCCTAGGATTGCATTAAATTTTTAGGGATTAATTAGTGAATACCGTATGTGATGTCACTAATTAATATAGATACGTACAATGGATATTGACATAATAATATGTGCTACATGATTATGTGATCAATATGGTATCCATGACAAAATCTTGCATATTTCGTCATGGTGTGATTTGTATGATTTTGTATTGAATTGTTTGCTACATGTTTTAAATAAATCTTAAATTGGGGAAGACCTCACTATATATTAATTAATAAGTTATGTGCAATGTGGTATCAAATTAACTAAAACTTACGCGGCCAAATTTTTTGGCGACTGTGGTCCATTGGGTACAATGAGCTCGAAAACCAATGGGAGTTTTGTTAATTACATACATTTAAATTACACATAGAATTATTAATAGGATTTATTGAAAAAGGTTTGCATGTGGCTATATGATATCGTGGATGATCATATATTTGTTATTACGTGTTTATTTATTTTTTGTAATTACTTGATCTTTTGTGTTTGATAATTATGATGGATTGTAACGACAAAAGAGGGTAATTTTCAAAATAAAAATAAATAAGACTAATAACTATGAAACCTTTGTAGTAATTTTAATTATTGCCAAGTCTTATGTGCCGATAGTGGTTCGCTTCGCACGGTAATTTGCTCCCAGGCGAGACTAGCAATAATAAATTTACTACATTAATTGTTTTAGCAAGAAAATCATATTTTTTTAGTTGATTGATTGCGACTGTACTAAGTGGTCGAAGCGGCGGACCTAAAATTGGCAAACTAAAAAGTGGGTTCTAGTTTGTTCGCATTAAATTGTGACCTTAAAGGGGCACGGTTTTAACCAGCTTCGGCGGCTGTCGTCCCTACGCCCGCCTGTGCGTCAATTTTAGACTTACCAAGTACACCACGATAAATACGAAGCATCTTAAGGCAATGTTGTAATTTGTTCAACGCCTCAATTAAAAGATTTGATGATTTGAGCTACGAATGAGTAAACGGTTTTGTTTTTGAAAGCACATATGATACAGAGATGAATGCATGACATCTTTGTACATATTTTTTGATAACATACATCAAAAAAAAAAAATTATACCCTTAAAATTTAAGTGACATGCCAACCAATTAATACGGAAACACCTAAGACGACATTCTATCATTGCTAGCAGCCTCAGTTGATGTAATGATTCAAAGAACTAGTCGAAAGGGGTAAATTGAGCACTTTAATCACTAGCAGCCTCAGTTGAATGTGATGAATCGACGTCAATTTACACGTTTCTAAATTGGTTAACTTAATTGAGCACTTTCATCACTAGCAGCCTCAGCTGATGTGTTGGGATGGCGTCAAGGCATAAAGATTTGGGGATGAAACATGTTTACATTTTGCAACTGATGTTGGCAATATAATGTAAGTCCCATGATTCTAGGAATTGCAATTGGATATTGGCAATTGAGTGTAGCTCTACCTTATTGAGTACTTTCATTGCTAGCAGCCTCAGCTGATGTGATGAAACGACGTCAATTTGGATCCTAATTTTCAATGAAAATTAAATGGTGAAATTTTATTTACCGTGGGTGTTTAATTTTCTTGAAAAGTTATTATCGAAAATATTAAATTGAATTTTGAAAATTCTTTTAATGTATTTAATGCAACGTTAAAACCGTAAACAAAATATATTCTTTTAGTAGTAAATTGCTCTACACCCGTAGGGGTTTTGGATAGAGACAATTTTTGCTGAAAAGAATAAACCGAGTCCACTTTCCGTGTGAAGAGTGAGACTTAATCCTATTCCTTTTCATGAGTGAGAAAGGTATAATAGGATAATTAGAATGGTCTAAATTCTAAGAAATAACTCATGGTGAATTTCTTAAAGAAATTGCAAGTTAGGAGTCATTAAATTAGAAGCTAGACTAATTACCGCATAATTGGTGAAAGGCAAACTAGAATATTTAATCTAGTTATTATGCTTTAACCATTTAAAGGTGCTACATACCATGATGGGGATGGTAGACCTAACTAAGGAAGAAATTGCATACCCAATTCTTTCAAGTTAATTGCAATGATGGATATTCCATCATTTACAAAGTAGAATACATTCCTTGAGTACCTTAGTAGTGTTACGTAAGGAATTCATCAAGGGTGTAGGAAAGTAAACAGCACGCTATTTGCTTTTACTGGTGATGCAACACTTACAATGTTGTCAAAGCCAGTGGGAGCATTGTGTTGTAATTACTGAATAATGAGTTCAAGTAGTGATCTTAAATTCAGTGGGAGCTACAAGTCTTGGTATCCTAATATCCTGACAGTAACTCAGATTATCTCTAGAATTTCTTGAGATGATACTTTCCAATTATAGACACTTGTGGTATTAAGGATAGTCGTGTACGTTTCCTTACTAGACGAGGTGATTCTATATCTACTTATACCTATGACACAATCATATTAATTACATAAGCAAACTACTGACGTGTTGTTTATCTGATACGTAATGTTGTTCCATGCACAAGTGGGAGAAATCTGTATTGTGTGCAAGCAACAACATAAAGGAATAGGATTTAAAGGGTTATCTTGACTGTAAGGTAAGAGATCAATGTTCTAATGTGTTTTATACACATTCTAATTTATGGAACACTTGAAGTTAATATCTACTTTCATTACTAGATATTAATGACAAGGTAAATTACATACTTTCATCATCTGCAGCCTCGGCTAAAATAATGAAACTATGTTAATTTACAAGTTTCTAAAAAAATTAGATAATTATTAGAACAAGTGTCAATATGGTAAATAAGACTACTTCAAATGTAAATATTTATGTATTGTTGTAATGACATAAATAAATGAAGTAATCTTATACTACTTCATAATTTGAATGTTTATGTATTCTTGGAATGACATAAATATATGAAGTAAATAAATTAACTTGAAATAACTATTGAAACCAAGTTGTGGGTTTCATAATTACTTTAGTTATGCATATTTATATTTTTGTATAAAAATATAAATATGAAGTCTTTTATTATTATAAGACTTATAACAAAGTAAGACGTTATATTGTTATGTTTTTTAATTAAGACATATACGAGAAGTCATGGAGTTGATTAATGACTTATAACGTACATTGGGATTATAACAGTTTATGTCTTTTTGGTGAGACATAGAAATTAAGTGGCTTGGGCTAAAAGGCACTTATGTTATAAAGTATGCAATTGGCTTGGAAAATCTATTATACCATTAAAGTGATTTAGTTGGTAAATAGGTAAGCCAAAACAAATATATTTATCTCACATATTGTAAGATTGACTTACAATATCAATCCTGATGAAATACATAAGTTTATGGTATGTTCAATTAGGAGAATCAAACTCTTGATACATTGTTTGATTTGAGATAACTACATCTTCTATTCTTCCTCAAGATAGCAAGGTTAGAAAATTGAGTATGGATTGAAAATACTCAATAAGACTCCAACCTAGAAGATTAATAAGACAACTATTTATTATGGAATGTGATGAATCACATTAAGTCTTAAAATTGAAGTTCATAATTTGTTAAACTACTTGTTGGGTAGGTTATTAACAAATTAAGGTTAGGAACTGTCAATTTGTATCTGCAAAGTCCCAAAAGAGAACAAGTTTTGTGTTGCTCTATTTGCTAAGCATTTATAGGTAATCTATAAATTGCAAAAGGCGAGTGGGAGTTTTATCTTCATAAGATAAAATTACAAGATACGTGATCTTCTAAATACGCTAGCAAAATCATAATGAGGATTTAACATGTTAGTGTTAAATCTCAAGATGATGGAATTCTTATTCATAGATCCGTAAGGGTATCTCAAATATTTGTAGAATATGTTGAGGGTTATGAGTTACAGGATAGTGATATGCCTGTTAATAAATTGCAAATGTTATTTGGCAAATTACTCATACACTGGTACAGATTCTGCCTATCGTCACACTGGAAATGCGTGACTATATGCATATAGTCACACACGTTTTTTTGGGTGTGTGTGACAAAAAGTCGCGCCACCGTAGGTATCATATGGTCACATTGTTTATTTTGTGGCCGTTTTCATCGAAAAAGAGTGACCATAACCCGAATATGTGTGACTAATTAGGCACAAGTTTTGTTGGATTCATCAGTATGTGTGACTATTTCCCATCCTATGGCCACACGAAAATATAATAAATGTGACGTTTGTGATGATTTAGTCACACATCGTGTGTTGTTTTTTTCGAGTTAGTCACATACAATTTAAAAAACAGTGGCCAAAAGTGTTAATAAGTGTGACCATATGCTGTTTAAAGTGAAGAAATGTGTACTATTGATCATCCAATGGTCACATGAATTCTTAGTTTGTGTGGCCTTTTGTAATATTTAGTCACACAAAGCATGTTTGTTTTGGGTATTTAGTCACATACAATTAAGCATAAAGTGGCCAAAAGTCTTAATAAGTGTGACCATATGCTGTTTTAAGTGAAGAAATGTGTATTTTGTGTGACTATTGATCATCCAATGGTCACATGAATTCTTAGTTTGTGTGGCCTTTTGTAATATTTAGTCACACAAAGCATGTTTGTTTTGGGTATTTAGTCACATACAATTAAGCATAAAGTGGCCAAAAGTGTTAATAAGTGTGACCATATGCTGTTTTAAGTGAAGAAATGTGTATTTTGTGTGACTATTGATCATCCAATGGTCACATGAATTCTTAGTTTGTGTGGCCTTTTGTAATATTTAGTCACACAAAGCATGTTTGTTTTGGGTATTTAGTCACATACAATTAAGCATAAAGTGGCCAAAAGTGTTAATAAGTGTGACCATATGCTGTTTTAAGTGAAGAAATGTGTATTTTGTGTGACTATTGATCATCCAATGGTCACATGAATTCTTAGTTTGTGTGGCCTTTTGTAATATTTAGTCACACAAAGCATGTTTGTTTTGGGTATTTAGTCACATACAATTAAGCATAAAGTGGCCAAAAGTGTTAATAAGTGTGACCATATGTTGTTTTAAGTGAAGAAATGTGTATTTTGTGTGACTATTGATCATCCAATGGTCACATGAATTCTTAGTTTGTGTGGCCTTTTGTAATATTTAGTCACACAAAGCATGTTTGTTTTGGGTATTTAGTCACATACAATTAAGCATAAAGTGGCCAAAGTTGTTAATAAGTGTGACCATATGCTGTTTAAAGTGAAGAAATGTGTATTTTGCGTGACCATTGTTCTTCCAATGGTCACATGAATTTTTATTTTGTGTGGCCTTTGGTACTATTTAGTCACACATCGAATTAAACAAAGAGTGACCAATAATGTTGGAGCAGAGTTGCTACTGCTAGCAGTACTAAGGTAGTCCAAGGTAGTCCTGCTGAAGCAGAGTTACTGCTGCTAGTACTATGCTAGTGCTGCTGGAATGTGTATATATATTATATATAAAACAATATTAAAAAACACAAGAAATTTCAAATTGAATTAAACTCTAATGTATATAACTGGACAAAATATACAATTGTAATGTCGTACTTAATTAATCAAATATCTAAAGACTTTTGAACCTTCACCCCCTTAGCAGTTTGCCTTAAGTCGTTAGCAGATATATATTGTTTCTTCGTTGGTGCCTGTGGTACACATTTAGTCACATGGTTTGTTGGTGTAACCTGTAGTAAACAAAAGACGCTTCTATCAAACATTGAATTACATATGAATAATTATATATGTAGGTTGAAAAAACACATGTACGTACCACCTCTTCAAAAATAACTTGATCCTTTGGCCATGCAACGAAACTACCTTCGACTTCCTTAACTGTTTTGAACCCATTATTTGCTACGTCCGGTATGCATGCTGCATCAACTAACGATGAATCAATTGACACTCTGTAGCAATCATTTGGGAGTGGTAGGTTATGCAGCATTTGCTTTCCATGAGACTGGTATACGGTACCAAAAGCAACGATATTTGATTTCTTTGTGTGCCAGAATTTGCACTTAAGTGTCTACAAAAAAAAAAAAAATTGCATGTATATATCAGAAATTATTTAAACAAAAGAATAACAAGAAACATGTTGAAATACATACTGTTGGCAGTGCTTGTGTTAGAGACACATCTTGTTGCGATTGGGAATCTGGAGACCCGTTTCGTCGCTTCTTTTGCTTTGGCTTATTGGGTCCGACAGTTTTAGCAAGTTCCTATATGTATATATAAAACACGTTACATTATTTAAACAAAAGAGTAACAAGAAACATGTTGAAATACATACTGTTGGCAGTGGTTGTGTTGGAGACGACACATTTTGTAGCGATTGGGAATCTGGAGACCCGTTTCGTCGTGACTTAAGGTTATGCTTAGGCCTGACAGTTTTAGCAGCAGGTTCCTATACGTATATATAAAACACGGTACATTAGTCGATCATGTATGTAAAATTCAAAAATCAAAGGGCGATCTTTTATTACTATACTTACCATTGTTTCCGTTACCTTTTTAGAAGTTTCAAGGCCATTGGATTTCTCCTCAATTCCCGCATCTTTAGGACTTACAACACCACTTGTCTGAGTGCCATTGGAGTCACCTGCAATATTGTCAATGGCCATTGGAGTCACCTGCAATATAAATTAAGAAATACAGTCACTCATCAGTTTATGTTCAATGCCTAGTATCATTAGCATCAGTGGTGTTAGCATTAGAAAATGAAATTGTTAACAACATAAAAAATGGCTTACAACTGAGGCTATTGGCGATGGTTGAGTTGGCAGAGTTATATTCATCCCTTTATCATTCAACTGTTGCAGAATTTGAGAAAGCATTACATTTGTGTTTTCCACCTCACCGGATAATTTATTGACCTGCACATCTTTTTCGGTCATCTCGGCGGACAATTTTTTGATCAATTTATCTTTTTCTTCACGCTCGCGTCTCTCATTATCCAGTTGAGTTTGAAGTAAGGCAATTTTTTCATTGGCTTCTTGTTTTCTTCGAGGAAGGCCAAAATACTCTTTGTATGTTACTGCACCTCCCACTCCCCTGGCATAACCGCCCTTTTCCTTACCAAATACAAATGTCATGGCATCAGTGCCATCATCAAAACCCGATGTTCCTTCCTTGATCTTGTCATCAGCTTCTTTCTGCACAAAAAATATAGGAAATGTTGGGATTAAAAGTCTTCTTGATGCTGTTACTACTGCTAGTACACAAGCTACTACTGCTAGTACACAGTTAAATGTTGCTGCTATATAAGCATAACAATAGAATTAGCAGTCAAACTTACAAGTTCATCTCCCTTTGATTTAATATCATCATTTGGGTATTCGCCGTCTTTGTTTACCCTTCCTTTCACCCACATTACATCACGGGGGGGTTCTTCATCCGCTTCAATCTCTTTATTTTCGATCTAATAAACATCAAATGCATACCCATGTAAAGTTAAACCAAGATAAACGAAAATATGTGGATGCTTACACATGTACAGTTAAACCAAGATAATCGAAAATATGAGGGTATTAATGCAAATGTGCAAATTGGGCAATGTAAACGGATTCATTTCTCATACTGATCGTCTCTTAATTGGTAAAACAAACATTGTGTAATCTTACCATTTTCTCTTTGACATAAGCATATCCACCTCGTCCCATTTTATGCTGATAAATATTTTGGGAACGCGCCATTTTACCTTTCTCAGATTTCTCCTAAAAACACAAAATCATAAGGCGTTTAGATGCGGTAATGCTGCAAACTGAAAATAACAAAATGACATATACACTTAATTAAAGATGACTAATTAAAACCTTGTATGCTTCGGTGGTCGTGTATTTAACATACTCGACCCAGTCTTCTGATTTCATTATTGTATTATACAAGTCCGGGACTTCATTCAGTTTGGAAGGTGTATTTAGGTTGGGCAAAATGTAGTTGACTTTGAGCTTCCTTCTGTAATTCCTTAGCATTTTACCAAGACTAATCATTATCAATTTTCTGTATTGGACGTCAACAACAAAAAATTTCTGAAAAGATTAACACAATGTTGTTAATTAGTTGCACATAATGTAACTGCATACATAAACTTATGTAGTATTGGGTTACAAAATAGTATATATGTACCAAGATTTCATCCCATAGTTTATCTCTTGCTTCTTTATTCACCTTCTTCCAGTGTAGAATCTTCACACCTATCTGCTCACGAGCCACATCTCCTAAAAAACTCACAAACACTGCTCTGTTTTCCCCTGTTACCCTACCGAGTGCATCGAAGGTTACCTTGAGCTTTGTTGCACCAGGTTTGTCATGCTTCGCGCGGAAACTTTACTAGCCTGGTTGAGCCCCTCTTAGCTACTATGTCAGGTGTTTGGTTGGTTAAAGGCTCATCTATATCTTCTTCATCAGAAGACTTTTCGGATTCATATTCTAAGGCGTTATCATCATGTACAATATGATCAAGAGGAAGCAAAGTATGGTTATCAACAATGGGTTCAGTTTCCATGACTCTTGAGCAACAAAGGGTAAAAGAAAATGATTATGGCTTAGCTTGGAGAGTAATGGTGAGAGAAGATTTGATTTTTGTTTTTTATTTGCAGTCTTTTTTTTAGGAGAGAAAAGAGGCTATACACCAAGAATATGAATCGTTTGTGATTCAAAAAATTTCGATCCAAAAATTTGCCTCCAAGTTGTAATTTGAAATTAACAATTGAATTATTTGAAAATTTTCCCTTTGAACCTGTTAATTAAAGCATAAACTTGATTTTTGTTTTTTATTTACTATCTTAATAATCGCAAATAATGTATCATACTGTGCAACCATCACATCAACAGTACAAACGTAATTACTACATATTGTACCCTTACCAATTACATTTACAAAACACAAATTACTAATTACCTTTTTGTTATTTGGTTTCATTGTTTGCGTGCTTGTGTTTGCCATAAGAATGTGTGTGTTGATTAGGGTTTATTGATTTTTGTGTGTGTTTACAAATGACCGGGTAAAGGGATTAATTGCTGGTTGAATATTGAATTTGTGGTTTGGTTTAACTATAGCTGACGTGGCAAGATTTGTTTAAAAAAAAAAAAAAAAAAAAAAACTAATGGTGATGAGGTGGCGGTGAAATCCGGCTATAGCCGGTAAATAGGGATGGCAACGGTTCGGGTTCGGGGCGGGTTTTAGTATACCCATAACCGAACCCGTTTATAATATACCCGTACCCGCCCCATATCCCACCGGATACCCGATTAATATTATCCATCGGTTTTTCGGGTTTCCCCGCGGGTATTAGTTATCCGTACGTAGTTGAATATTATATGGACAAAATTGGCGGTATTAAGATTAAGTCACGCTAAAATCCACCGAAAAAACAAAAGAAAATACTCTAACCACTCCCAACAATAACTCAGCTTTAAACTTTAACACAATGCCACGTCAGCTTTAACACACTCACCCTTAATTAACTGAGCTTTAGTTATACACAAGATGTTTAACGAATGAGCCGAGATGATATGGTTGTATACGAGATGTTTAACGAATGAGCCGAGATGATATGGTTGTATATATACGAGATGTTTAACGAATGAGCCGAGATAATATGGTTGTATACGAGATGTTTAACGAATGAGCCGAGATGATATGATTATACACGAGATGTTTAACGAATGAGCCGAGATGATATATATGGTTGTACACGAGATGTTTAACGAATGAGCCGAGATGATATGGTTGTATACGAGATGTTTAACGAATGAGCCGAGATGATATGGTTATACACGAGATGTTTAACGAATTGAATGAGCCGAGATGATATGGTTGTATACGAGATGTTTAGCGAATGAGCCGAGATTATATGTTTGTACATGAGCAACACACCCAACAATAACTCACGCAACCTTTCGACCCTGTTTCATCATTTCTTAAAAGAGTTTAATTTCTAGACCAACCCTGATAGCTGGATGGTCTTGAGGCAACTCACGCAACCTTTCGACCTCTGGATCAGCACGATTATGCATCTGTAGCATAATACGAGTTATCTCACCTAGCAAATTGTTAATCAATTTGAGTTCTTTTTCTTGTTCATTGTGTAATCGGGTGAGGATAGCCTTTTGCACCTCTGCTAGTTAATTTGTTAGCCACAATGTTTGTGTTAAAATTAGTGATACTTGCGAGAGAGTTTTATAAGAAGTTGTGTGAGAAAACGAAGTGTTGTGAAAGTGGCTTTGATAGTGGAAAGCCGTTAAACTAGCCGTTGGAGGCTATTTTAAAAATCAGATTGAAAGTAAAAGTAACCGTACGAGTATTATTCAAATTCAAACGTAAAGTAACAGTACAACATATTAATAACGAGCGGGATATTTAAATTTTAAAATTTCAAATTCAAATTAAACAAAAAGGCGGGATATATTTAAAATTTATCAATTCAATTCAAATTCAATTCAATTTATAAATTGAAAATAAAGTATCAAATACAAATACATTAAACATGAAATAGAAATACATTAAACATGAAATAGAAATACATTAAATGTCAAATAAAAACTACGTTAACATAAACAATGATTGATTAACATAAACAACATACGATTAACATAAACAACGGACGATTAATAAAAACTATCATCTGAATCTGGGTAACCATCTTCAGAGGATTCGGAAGGTGTGAAAAAACCAGACTCCCACCTTTGCCTACGTTCTTCATCCTCCCTGGCTTGCCGCTCCAAACGATCAGCTTCCTCTTCTCTTTCAAGTGCTTCCATTTCCAGGAGGACTTGCATATCTGCTTCCTCTTGCCTAAGTTGTTCCTCAGTTAACCCAAACGGATTTGGGTCTTGGTTATGAACTGGTTCATTTTCAGGTTGATTATTCACCGGAAAATTTTCCGGTTGGAAAACCGGAAAGATATGCTCGGGTGGAGTATGGAATTTTTCATTTTCGCTAGGTGGGCTTGGAAACTGTTGGCCAAAATCCTTTTGGCGAGGTGGGCTTGGAAATTGTTGGCCAAAATCCTTTTGGCGAGGTGGGCTTGGAAATTGTTGCCCGAAATCTTTTCTGGAAGACATCTTGAATTTGAGATGCTTGGATCTTGAGTATTTGAGAAGTTTGGAATGTGTTTCTGTGTGACTTGTGCTTCAGAAGCATTGGTATTTATAGGGTACAAATGCACACGTTTTATTAACGTGACTTTGAATTTTAATTGTTGGTGCTAACCTGCGTTAACGCAGCGTTAATATGTTGTACTTTATCTTACGTTTGAATTTGAATTTTAATTTTAATTTGTTAAGGCTGAGTTATTGTTGGAAGTGGCCTAAATATACCCATACTTCTCAAACACATTCAGACTGCGATAGATATTAAAGCATGTATTTACATTAAACATGTACTAGAAAATATCAATTACCCTAATGAAAAAGTCAATTAGTCATTAAAGTTAGCACACAAATTACATTAAACATCATTAATATAATATAGAAAATATCAATTACCCTAATGAAAAAGTCAATTAGTCAATCCAACACCAAACACACTTCTAGATCAACTACACTAGTCAAATCCAAACCAAACACAAACCAAATCCGATCAATATTATCCATCTGTTTACTTTTGGCGCCTCTCGATGGTCCCTCTTCCCGCCTAAAGTATTGGGAACCGTTCGTATACCTCTCTAGCCTATTTGTACAACTCGACATGGAAAACCGTTCATAATTAATCAACCGTACCATATACAACTCCTTTGATATTTTCATTAGAAAATAAATTTCAAATTTCAATGGCCGACTCCTCTTCAACTCCTTCTTCCAACAAAAACAAACGCCCAAGGGATGATTCTCCTCCACCAATGCCTGAAAATTATAAAAAAATGGGCATATCCCAAAATATTTGGGAGAAATGTAATAAAGGCACGTATGGTGTTGAAAACGCATTGTTAGAAATTCACAACAAGCGTATAAATATGTATGAAGAAAGGAACAAGAAAGATTTAGAGGTCATTGAGGAGCATCAGAAGAAAATTGAGGAGAGGAACAAAAAAATAGAAGAAGAAAGAGAGAAAATAGTTGATGTTTACAGAAGTATTGAAGCTAGTAAATATGTGTCTTAATGTATCTTTTCTTTATATATTTTGCCTATGTATATTTTGCCTATGTAAATGTAAACTTATTTTGACTTGGTTTAATATATGAATGCAGTTATTATGTACAAGTTTATGATATTTGAATACAGCTATTATTATTGTACTGCTAGGTAAACAATTGTACTGCTATCGAAACGTTGTACTGCTGGGTATCCTTTTAGCAGTGGTTGGGAGTGCAGGGTAGTTTGTATCACTTTTTTCTTAAAGTGTATAAACCCCCAATTGCTGCACACAATCACATTCACGCACACATTACTCTCTCTCTTCCACTCCCTAATCGAATTTTAATTGTCAAATTGCAAAACCCCCAAATCAAATCATAATGTCGAACCTAACTTTTACCGAACCTCATAATAATGTTGCCTTTTTAGAAAAATCCAATAAGTCTGTAGATTTTACTGAGATCATTGATTTCCTTAATGCAAGCTATATTAAGTTTGCATTAACAGTAAAACCTACTATATATACTTCCAACATTATCCAGTTTTGGTCGTCTGCTAAGGTCAAAACTATTAATGGGGAAGCACAAATCCATGCCCTTGTAGATGGGCAGATGATTATCATTACAGAGGCGTCTATTCGAAGAGATCTTCTCCTAGATGATGCTAACGGAGTTGAGAATCTTCCAAATACTACAATCTTTGAAAAACTTGCACTGATGGGCTATGAGAGATATACAGATGCTTTAAAGTTCCAAAAAGGTAATTTTTCTCCTCAGTGGAAATTCTTAATTCATACTGTCTTAGTGTGTCTAAGTCCAAAGACCACTGCATGGAATGAATTTAGCAGTAATTTAGCTTCTGCTATAATTTGTTTGGCTGAAAATACTCAAAGATTTAATTTCTCAAAATTAATTTTTGATAATATGGTTAAGAACTTGGATGGTTCTTTGGCTAAATATTTTCTATATCCAAGGTTTTTGCAACTCTTTTTGGACAACCAATTTAAAAAAAGAAAAGTCACAAAAATGTTTATCCCACTCCCTGCCTTACCAAAAAGGTTTTTGCTAATATGAGTAGGGTTGGAAAAGATTTTTCAGGGAGAGTGACACCTTTGTTTCCAACAATGTTGGCACTAGCCCAAACCCAAATGGGTGAAGGTTCAGCAATCCCAGCTGGTACCCATCACACACCCACAGAACAACAACAAAAGACCTATAAACGTAGGACTAACACCAAGAACACTGAGCTACCTCAGGCTAGTGGTTCTATACCAACTGTTGCAGATGAGGATGTCACTGGGGGGGAGAGTGACATGTTGGCAAGGGCTGCCACTACTGTGTCTAGCTTAGCAGCAGCACAGGACAGTGGTAACATCATTAAGACCCGAACCAAGACAACTTCTAATGAAGAAAGTTCCTCTGGAACTGATTCAGGTGAAGGTCCCAGTCACATGGAAACAATGGGGGGTTCGGATGTTCATCCTAGGGGTGAGACTGAACTTAACTTTTCCAGTGATCCACCTCTCGGGCTAGGTAACACAAGCCGAAGTGGTGAGGATAGTATGCAACTTTTGAATGAATTGAAGGATACCTGTGCCAAGCTGTCTGCACAAATTGGTGATCTGCGAGCAATAGCTTCTTCCCAAGATGGAGTCATCAAAGCTCAAGGTGGGGAGATAAAGGCTTTGAAGAGAAGGGTTAGGTATTTAGAAGGAGTCAAAGGATCAAGAATTCCCAAACAAAAGGTTAAATCTTCTGAAGCTTCTAAGGATGCTCCCAAACAGGGAGGGAATGAAGGCAAAGTTTCAGGGGAGGATAACCAAGGGAATCAAGTGGTGATTGATCATCGTCTGGGCAAGGTTACAAATGCTGATAGTGCTACTGAGCCAATTACAGTTGGTACTACAAAAGCTAGTACTGCTACACCAGAGGTTTTTGCAAATGCTGTTAGTGTACTTGCTGAGCTGAAGACAGCAAAACCAGTAACCAAAGGTGTTGTGATACAAGAGCCATCATCCTCTCCAAAAGCTAAACAATCAACTCCACAGGTACAAGGCAAAGGTAAAGGGATTCTTACTGAAGAGCCTGTGGAGAAACCATTATCAAAAGAAGAGCAATTAAAAGTTGATGCTGAACTTGCTATGAAATTCTCAGAAAAGTATGATGCAGAACATCAGACAATTTTGGAACAAAGGAGAATACAAGAAGAAAAAGATGCAGAGTTAATAGCTTCATGGGATGAGCAAAGGGCTCAGGTTGCAGCTGATTCTGAGCTTGCTAAGAAACTACATAATCAAGAGCAAGATAAGTACTCAGTAGATGAAAAAGCCAGGATGCTGAAAGAATTTTTTGATGAAAAAAAGAAGTTGTATGCAGAACAAAGATATGCAGCTAAGAAGAACAAGCCACCCACTCAAAAACAAAGAAGAGATCTCATGTGCAGGTAGTTTTTTTTTTTTTTTTTTTTTTTTTTTTTTTTTTTTGCAAAGGTATTTATATTAATATCAACAATACCCAATATGTACATCATATCATAAACATCTACTCATGTGCAGGTATTTGAAGAATGTGGACAGATGGAAACTAAAGGATTTGAAATTCTTGGATGATAAAAGAATTGAAGAATTATATGCAATTGCCAAGAGAAACAATGATCTCTTCTTGAATGACAGTTCAAAGAGAGCAGGTGAACAGTTGGAAATAGAAAGCAGTAAAAAGAGAAAACAAGAACAAACTGAGCAAGCTGTTGCTGAAGAACAAATGCAAGCTCACACTGAACTTGCAGTTGCCTCTGTAGGAGAAGCCATGGATGCACAACCTTTAACTGTCAAACATCCCATTGTTGATTATAAGTCTGGATCTTTTGGGGAAACAGTTTATTACGATATTAAGAGGCATGATGGTTCTTCTAGAAGGTATGTAAGCTTTCTTCACATGGTTCATGATTTTGATAGACAAGATATGATAGCTCTATGGAAATTACTCAAACAAAGATTTGGTAATAAGACACCAGAACAAGCTAATTATGATAGAGAAGTCTGGAATTATTTAAAGGTAATGTTTGAACCAAATCATGAAGATGAATGTTGGAGAAGACTAACGCACAATACTGTTAAAGAATGGAAAATTTTTCAACGATGTGGAGTACATGCTTTAACTGTGAATGAGTTGGTGATCTACATGCTTGTAGAAAAGGATTACCCTTTAAAGTTTCACAAAGACATTCTACATCAGATGTTGCGTGTGAAGAAAACACTCAAGCTTCAGCTTAATTATGATGGCATGGCATATGAACTGCTCAGGAAGATGGAAGAGTATCTAGGACCCAAGGACAAGAAATAGAATGTATAGTTATTACTGCCACAATGTATAGTTTGACTTAAACATGTATAGTTATTACTGCTAGTATGTATAGTTATTACTGCTAGAATGTATAGTTATTACTGCTAGAATGTATAGTCTGACATTTATCATGTATATGTCCACTTGCAGTCAAGCTTTATTGTATTTGCAGTTTCCATTTATCATGTATATGCACTTGCAGGCACTTAGTAACATGTTACTTCATTATAAAGTTGAAAATTGACTTTAGAAAGTCAAGTAATCTGGTTCCAGCTAGGGGCAAGTAACATACTTACATACTACTGCATTAAACTAGATAGACTATAAAATCCCAGCATTGTAATGGGGCAAATTAAATGAAGAGTCATGACTAACAGTCTGAACTCAAAATATGACTCTATGATTTAGACACCTAAATAAATACTTCATGTGACCATATGTAACATCTTGAATTTAGTCACACAAACACTCAATGTGACTAATATCAAGGTTAATGATAACTGAGTTCACATTTTGCTATACATATTAGTCACATGAATATTTCAGTGTGACTATTTTCAATGTATTGGTCACATATAATACCCTTATAATGTGGCCATAAACATAATTTAGATGCACATTTGTGGTATGGTGTTACTATTGTATAGCCTATAGTCACATGATTGTGCTACAATTAAATGTGACCATACACATTAGGAATTGGCAGGCAAACACACACTTAACTTTAGACACACATATTAACTTACGTGACTATTTGTATCGAATTTTGGTCACACTTAATCATGTATGCCTATGGTTTAGTGTGACCATATATGACATTTGGTCACACATCTCAAGTGTGTGACATATATTTGTCACTTTTAAATGCATATCGTGACTATGCTTCAAACTTACTTTTCAGTTGTCACACATTTCAAATTCATATGTGGCTAAATTTTCAACAAAAACTAGCAGTCACGCTTAAATAATGTGTGACAAACTTGAGCATATGATTTAGCCACATACACAATTACTTCGTGTGACCATATATGGATTTTGGTCACACTTTTCAATTGCGTGACATATATTTGTCACATATGTATATATATAGTGTGACTAATGTTTCAACCTTATTTGTATCCGTCACACGTCCCAAATTATAAGTGACTAAAAAATCAAAAAAAAAATTACCAGATACGTATAGTCACGAAAATATTCAAATGTGTGGCTATAGCCTCGGATGTAATTCCGAAATGGTCACACAAGTCGGATCAAGTGTGGCTGTTTATTTTATTCTGGTACATTTAGTCACATAAAAAGGCGACTGTGTGGCTGTTCGAAAAACAGCATGTGTGACTAAATCCCATTTTTGTACTAGTGATACTATGAATAATTAGATGCAGTCCAAAAAGGTAACTAGTTTGGAAACGTAGTTGATCTTAAACTCTATAGTAATACTATAGAATGAAAATGAA
This sequence comes from Artemisia tridentata subsp. tridentata, assembly GCA_021014915.2. Lineage (NCBI taxonomy): Eukaryota > Viridiplantae > Streptophyta > Magnoliopsida > Asterales > Asteraceae > Artemisia > Artemisia tridentata. The sequence goes on along the minus strand of CP139506.1, from coordinate 13,028,784 downwards.
TTTCTACAATGGAAATGAAAATCCTAGAGATTTAAATTTTGTGTAGAAATCATAATGGACAAATTTGTATACATATTTAATATGTGAAAAGATTATCAATCACAATTAAGCAATTAAATGGGATTGAAATTCTTTCTAAACACATTAAATATATAAAGATTATGATTGTCATTATTAGTTTCATTTATATGAAGTTAATAATGGAATATCAAAACTCTTTCTTGGTAAATTACTTGTGCGAGGACGAAAAGTAATTGAAAGGAGTGTTTGAATTCGAAATAATCTTTAGTAGTATACAAAATGCAAATCATTTGAAAATGGATTAATGCATGCATCTAGAAGATATACTTATTTTAGTTACTAAATCTAGTTTTGATTTATAATAAAAATAAGATATTTCTTAATATTCCTGAAAGCTAGTGGGAGTAATGTATTTATTTTCTTATTTCATATATGTTGAATAACATATGGGAAGTAACATTCCATTGATGTTAACATTAAATGTTAAGTCTTAGTTTGCAATGAAACTTCATATAGAAAATAAAACCTTGAAGTATATGTTTATTTGATCATAAACATAAGCGGTAAATAATTGATTCTAAAAGAACATGATATTCTATTAGAAGAACTAGATAGAAGCATATCTTTGGAAAGATATGACATGAACAAATCTAAGTTTGAAACAAGGATTTTTCATGTACATCATGTTGCTTGTTGTGTCATGCTTGGATGCAAGATGATTGACAACATTAGTATCTAATTGAAACTATTAGATAGCTAAGTGTAATGGATATGGTTTAGAATTTACATCCTCAGCCTGGACTTGCTCAAAAAATTCTAAATGTGAACCATATGGCAAATTATTGCTTGATTGATATTATGGTCAAATCTTGAAGGATTTGAAGATATCAAACATTACACGATAAATGTAAAAGTTTACGGAACTTTTAAACGAGCATATTGTTGTTTGATACAATGATGCTAGTAAGATTGAGATGACACTCAATACTAGTCATGGTGGGAGCTCATCCTTATTAGGAGACCATGTATACTAGTTATGCTCAACATGAGCATAGTTGCATTATACATAAAGAATTAGAATACTTTAACTACAAGGTTTGGTAGTTTAATTATCATAAATTCGTGCATGAGGATGTCACGCATTTTACGAAGTATGTGGCAATATCTAGATAGATGAATGCACACATACAAGAATTTCATTATATGAAATAAGTATTCTCAAAATTCTGATAGATCAACATTAGTTGATTTATGCCTTGTCAACAAGTATGGTGGAACATGACTTGTGGCATAATTCATTAATGAAAATTGTCATGCATTGATCTAGTTAGTATTTGAATAAGGGACGTGTAAACAATTATTATTTTAATGAAATAAAGTGCGGATAGCGTTTATTCTCATTATTAATATTTGTGTCCTATATTTGCATGTCTAAATCCATGAGTAAAATTATTATATTTTATTCTAAATTGTCCGTTGTCAATTAATAATATGGGAATATTATTGAACTAAGACAAATGTGAGGATTGGTAGAATGGACTGTAGGTTGAGACACCAATGTCACATGATATTCAATATTAGATAAATTGAATATAGGACTTATCCCAACCACATGATTATACTTTATGGATCGTCGTCATCAAGTATATCATGAATATTTATCCTCAGACTTGAGATGACAGATAATTGCCGAGGATGTAGCTTATTTTCTGTAAGGTGGTCTAACGCTAACCGTTAAAGGTAGTTATAAGGGCTATTTTCGGAAATGATGCGAAGTTCGAGGGTTATGCTCGCAGTCAATAAAGGATTTGTTCCTTCAACTTTGTGTTGAAGTTTAATACTGCTTGGCCACTCGTAGGATTGACAAGATGTTTGCGTGGCCACGCCCAAAGTCTATCTGGAAGACGTTCAGATGTTTTGGTAATCTTGTTCAATTATGTATAAACGAGAAACTAATGTTAATTATGGAATGACCAAAATCCATATCCAAATTAACGTGGTATTAGCAACAAAAGGATAAGTATGATGATTAAATTTCATCACACGTGGTTTTTACCAGGAGAACCACAACTCGGATCGAGCTGGGGGCATTGGGAAGGTTAAGCTAGGCTGACCCATGTCATTACTATATTAATGTTTATCCAAGTGGGAGCTGTTGGTTTTATGTATAAATATTAATATATGTATGTCCGGTTTCGAACCCGAGGCTCGGGATTGCACACATTAACGTGAGAGTTTCAATGATGAATAATTAAATATATATATATATATATATATATATATATATATATATATATATATATATATATATATATTTTATGTATTTATTTATTCATTTCACCAATAAAAACACTTAACGACGGTTAGTACTTAACGGGGTTTTAACTAACGACCGTTAAAGGACTAATTGTGAATAATAGGAAAGAAGGATCTAGAATCCCTTGAGGGATACTAGGATCGGCCGACCCATCCATTAGGAGGGGAAAATTCGGTTTTGGTTTGCTTGGGCACAAAGAAAAGAAACACTATAAATACAATTCATTGTGTTTTAGTTTTTCTCTAATCTTGAAACCCTAACTAAGCCAAACTTCTTCTTCTTCTCTTCCTCTTGCTTACACTTGTTCGACCCTCTTTTAAATCCACTAGGATTTGGCGAATCAAGTATAGCAATAAAGTGTTTGGTTTATTGGTGATCAAGAACCTAGCTTTTCTCATTGAAACGCTATCATTACGTGTGTACAGGAACGAGTGACAAGCTTACTTTAGCTTGTGATCTTGGAGATTAGTTCGATCCACTTATAATCCCTATTAGGGTTTATATAGCTTGTTCTTGTTCAAGAGATTCCTTGTTCTTGCTAGGAATCACTAAGGTACGTATCTATTTATGTTTAATTAATTACATGTTCTTGTAGATCTATTCCGCTGCGTGCTTTTGATGATAGTATGTGTTTATGATTTATTTATAGTTCACATATTCCAACAGTAGATACATAAACACATATTAATAAAAAATAGATGGATGACCATGTGCTTCATTATAGCATAAGTCAAAGCAAGATTATAAACAAACGAGAAAGTAAGCTGGTTAAGAAATAAATTGAGAGCAATTCACGTTAACTTTATTAATCTGATATTCATGTTAGCTTCATACTTCATAAGCTGAGAGCAATTCACATGTTGAATTTGGACTGTCCTATAGTTTGAAATATTGCTTCATTTGGCCCAAGTGGGTGCAAAAGAGACGGAAGATTAAATTTCTTTGTGTAATAACTTAATGGTTTGTATAAAAAGGTAACTCGAGTTCATGCAAATTATATGACGTATGAGAAAGATACTGATATCGTACACCGAAAAGGTTTGTACAACATAATGCATGGAAACATGGACGGGTTGGGTAATGGGTCAAAACACGATCAGGTTGAAATGTATCACTTTTAGTAGTGGTTGAAGCGGGACACTCAAGAATATGGTGTATGTGGTTTCTTACTATACATATTTCCACCGTCCATTTTTCCACTTCATTTTTTTGTTGTTATAGTGGAAAATGAAGGACTAGGTCTTGGTTGAGGAGATCAGTTGGCTTATCTTTTGCTTGTATTTTTATATCTAGTATTAACCATGCCAGTTGCTGACAATTCTAACTTTATCTTTATATATTTGGTACTTTATTATTATTTTTTGTGTTTTCCAGAAACATAAATATAACTGGAACAAAGGGGGTGTTTGGACATTAATTATCTTCTAATAGAGGAGTACAAAGACGATAGTGAACGCAATTCAATTGCCAAACAATTGCAAGAATATAAAATAGCTCGTCTCGAAAACATGATGGAAGGTGTGTTGTCCTGAAAATTTTTGTAGACAAAGAAAATTCGTCTTTCGTAAACATATCATTTGTTGTTTAGTTAATCATGTATATCATGGCGACACTTCATTATCTCTTTTATGAAATTCTTGGAACTAACTCGTCCATTGGAACTTACAAATTAAACTATATCATATTACTATCTCATACTTAACGGCTTAGGTAACTGGTATAAACTTGATTGAGCCCATTCATGTCTTTTTTATTAGTAAATAAATTTATAGAGCTATCCCATCCATTGGACGGGCTTTGGATTATGATATATGTGTATATTTGTTTGTTAATACGTACATATGAAGTACACTAAATATTGTTTTAATATTACATGCTTAAACACGCCCAAATATACGATTTTCCTTGATGTCTTTCATCAGATTGTCAAGTAATATCAATCATAAAAATAATGTTTCATACATAATACATTAATAATAATAAAAAAAAAAAAAAAAAAAAAAATGGCTTGCTAGTCTGTTAAAAAAAAAAAAAAAAAAAAAACAAATGGCTTGCTAGTCTGTTGGACGGGCGTCACATCTAGTTTAAGTATAAGCTATACTTTGTGTAAATATGCTCTTACGCTTTGCATTCGATCACATGCATATTCATAAGTATTTATATATATTTTTTTAATAAATTTTCCCCTTAACCTTTTAGAATATACATAATAAAATTAAGCAAAGTAAGCAACTGTCATTTATACTTTCTTACAATATGAAAATTTTCCTTATTCTTCATTTAAATATATTAATTCTTTTTCATAAAATATAAAATGTTTAGAGTCTAAGTGTTATTTTATGATGTTATATGATCTATTTGGCTTGCGATTACGTAAATGAACATTAGAAGTATGCAACGAAGTGTGGCTATAAACGACACTCATTAGTTACTTGTTCAAGAACATTAGAAGTACGCAACGAATTGCGGCTATAAACGACACTCGTTAGTTACTTGTCTACGATATATGCAATATAAGTGTAGACTTCCATATCCCACGTCTTCTTAAAAGTCTCATGTGATTATACATGGAAAATAGATAGCATAAGTCAAATTTTCTTGGTCTTCTTAAAAGTCTTCCCTATCCCAAGTCTTCTTAAAAGTCCCTGTCCTAAGTCTTCTTAAAAGGCTTCCCTATCCCAAGTCTTCTTAAAAGTCCCTGTCCTAAGTCTTCTTAAAAGTCTTCCCTATCCCAAGTCTTTTTAAAAGTCTTCTCTATCCCAAGTCTTCTTAAAAGTCCCTATCCAAAGTTTTCTTAAAAGTCTTCGGTGATTATACAAAATTTTGTCTTGCTCAAGCTGATAATGAATTTGTTGATGGCCGGCATCCTCTTCACAATTTGCGTGTCACGAACTTTAAACATTAAAGTAAAGGAATTTTCATTATTATAATGCGTTCATTTTTATTTGTTAATATTGGTTCGTCCTATACATAAATGATTGTTGACGTATATTTTTATCCAATTATGGCTATAAAAACTTTGACTAGCTAGTATATATATATATATTCTCAATTAAATGTCTTAGTCAAGATGATAAAGAATTTGTGGAAGCCATTAGCATGTTATTAATAACGTTAACTTGCAAAACTAGGGATAAAAAGCCAATACTTATTCTTATGATTTTAAGTAAATTTCCAAAAATGAAGTCACCACAAGCATTAAGTTACTTATCATCTTCCTCGCATATTTCAATTCTCTTTTATGGTCTCGCGATTGTATGTCTTACTTCCGCCATTGTCTTTGCTTCCTACGGTGGTAATGAGACTGATTAGCTTGCGCTGCTGTCATTTAAGACAAATATCACCCATGATCCATACAAAGTTCTAACCTCCTGGAACCATTCACTACACCAAAATGTGGGTTCGGGGACCAGCAAAAAATTTGGGTCGACATTCTCGTCCCAAATTTTGGCCATGACCCACATTTTTTTCAACAAAAAATGGCAGTCAAGGACTTTTTCCACTTGAACAAAATTGTCGTCCCAAATCTATATATATTTGATTTTTGACATTTTAAAACTTTTTAAATAAAATTTCGCAAAAAAAATAACATCCCGCCAAACAAAATGGGACGACAATGTCATCCCAAAATGTATGTATTTGTTTTTTTTAATATTTAAAAGCTTTTTAAATCAATTTTTATTTCTTATATTTAAAAGCTTTGTAAATCAATTTTTATGCATCAAACATCCCACTAAAAACTTCCCGCCAAAACACTTTCCACCAAATTTGCCCACCAAAACTTCCCACCAAAATATCGGCACCAAAATTTCCCACCAAAACGTTTGTATAAAATATCTGCTCTATCCTCACAAACACATTATATACACCCTTATCCTAAAAAACACTCAACCTCACAACCTCTTATCTTCACACCAATTTCAAAACCTGAGATGTAGCGATATAATCCTTTTATGTGTTCTTGTGGAACAGGAAATATAAAACTAAGAAAATCACAAAAAAATATTCATTTTGATGGGAATATTATGCATGTCCTCTTTCGAAGGTGAACAATCATATATTTCTTATTTATGTAAATATACAAACAATCATAACATTTCCTTATTTATGTAACAGCCAAGAGAAAATGAACAAACATAAATTATAGCCTTCTCTTGTACAAACAATAATAAGAACCTTTTTATCAAACATCTTGCCAATACCCAGTGTAAAATGAGCTAATCTATAGTTTTTCAAGTATGTATACCTATCAAGAACACACATAAAAAAACCACAAATTGACTGATTTTACACATACTTTACATAATCTTGGACTAAACTTGAAAAGCTTGAAACTTTATATCAATTTGAGATAAGGTATAGATGAAAGTTTGCAACTTTAAGCTATCCAAAAAGCAAGTTGAAAAGCTTGATTAGAACCTAAGTTTAAGCTATTCAACTTTATGTGAATTTGGAGTGGGGGTGTGTTTGTTTGGAGTGATGGGAGGCGTTGGATTAAAATTAGGAGAAAGGGGGTGGGATCCGTGTGACGTGATTTGCAACAATAAGATGTTTACAACTGTCTATTGGAGTACCATTTACATACCTTATGATGTGTTTTCCACCAATTTTTGCTTCTTTCAAAAATATTAAATGAATTAGTATTTTAAGATACAAAAAAGTTTTAAAAAAAAATAATAAATAAAAAAAATATATATATATATATATATATATATATATATATATATATATATATATATATATATATATATATATATAACCAAATGATTAAATGAATGGTTAATTTTAGACACAAAAAAGTTTAAAAAAAATAAAAAATAAAAAATAAAAATAAATAAATAAATAAATAAATAACATCTTTAAGTTTTTTTCGTTTTTAAGAAAATACTTTATACTTTGAAATGGTCAAAACATGATTAAATATTTTTTGGTTTATTTTGACGTCTATTTACTTATATTTTAATCTTAGGCTGTGTCTAATGGTCACATTTCTACCATCTCCACCTCATCGGCACATCAGTTTAACCCATCACCTGACAGCCGTAGTGGTAATCACTCAACCAAATACATAAAAATATCTCACTTTATACAACATATATACCCTATGATATACCCCACACACTCATTAGAAAAAAGGTAGTGCACCACGTTAGGTGGTCTGCACCACCGAACCAACCCTAAAAGGCACCTTTGTGTGCGGTGGATGAGAGAACGTAGTGGCTGATGGCGCATTGTAGAGGCTCACCACGGGTGGTGGATGCCTCCATTAGGCCCGGTCTTAAATTTTTCAAAATCTCACTTGTAGGCGTCAACCAAATAAAAGAATTGTCTTCCTTTTGTATGAAAAACATAGATTTAGGATTTTTTTTTTTAAGCCGATGTAATGAGTTGTTAAAATGTGTTCGCTTAAGCTTATTTTTGAGCTATTGAGCTTAAATGATTTCGGTTTTCGTTTAATAAGCTTACTTTTACCGGCTTATTTAACTTTTATAGGCTGATATAAGTCTATAGGTCTTAAAATAAGCTAGAAAAGTAACTTATCAAACATAAGCTGAAACCACGTGACCTCGTTAGCTTAAAGTAAGCTTAAACAAAACCTTTTTATAAAATAATAAATTATAGCTTTTTCTTCTACAAACAATAATAAGAACCTTTTTATCAAACATCTCGTCAATACCCAGTGTAAAATGAGCTAATCTATGGTTTTTCATAATCTTGGACTAAACTTGAAAAGCTTGAAACTTAAAAAACCACAGATTGACTGATTTTACACATACTTTACATAATCTTGGACTAAACTTGAAAAGCTTGAAACTTTATATGAATTTGAGATAAGGTATAGATGAAAGTTTGCAACTTTAAGCTATCCAAAAAGCTAGTTGAAAAGCTTGATTAGAACCTAATTTTAAGCTATTCAACTTTATGTGAATTTGGAGTGGGGGTGTGTTTGTTTGGAGTGATGGGAGGCGTTTGATTAAAATTAGGAGAAAGGGGGTGGGATCCGTGTGAGGTGATTTGCAACAATAAGATGTTTACACCTGTCTATTGGAGTACCATTTACATACCTTATGATGTGTTTTCCACCAATTTTTGTGTTAATATCTATAATCACTAACTTTATCACACTAAACTATTATATATGTTATCGATGACACTCAAAGACAAGATGAGAAGTGTGGATCGTATGGAACATAAATCGGATATATTAGCTTAGCTTGGAAAGAAAGCAATACAACACATAAATAAAACACACACACTCTCACCTATACTAGACAATGAGGCACACTAACTTACATTAGTTCTAACATATTAGTTTAGCCAAAAGCCCACTTTCCTAGACATTGTTAACCATACGACACACAAGTACTAATATTACAAATGACCATCACTTTACTTTTATAATTTAAATGCTAACAATCTCCCCCTAAGGGATGGTCATTCAAATGATGCTCCCGGTTATAGGTCTTTTGTCTTCGTCGTCTTGAACTTTGTGTGTCGTTGTGGAATAGTCTTCATTCTTCGTTCCTTTATGCTATATATATGATCTTTAAATTAATCGTCTATCGTTCGTCTTGCCTTTGATCAACATCTTCTTGTACATTTGCGTCGTATCCTCCAACATACTCATACATCTTGAACTTTAAACTTATGTCTTCCTCATTTGATACATGAACTAGTTCTTGACGTCTTGATTAGCTTCTTGACTTTGTCGTAACACCTTATCTTTTACTTGATCTTTGTCTTGAACTTTTCACTTCGAGCTTCGTTGAGGATGATCTTCATAAGTATGAGAATGCGGAGGTGAAGATATTGGATATATCAGATGATGGTGTTCGGTCCTCCTCCAGGTCACTTTCTTCAAAAGCAGCTACATGAACTCACCAATCGATCACGGTGGACTTTTCTTGGAGAATCGACCACTACGATTGTTTTACTGATGAATGTCCTGATTCCATTCACCTTGGTTGGGCAAATCATCCGTCCTAATCCCGTTAGGGACAGTTATTACTACATTGGATAAATCCTAGTAGAGACCCACGTCATAAGGACTCAATTCGTGAAAGGAATCTCCTTGGCGGGATTTCCAGCACTTATAGGCTCAGACTTCGAGAGAATCAACAGCATAATGTGAAGACGCTCTCTAATCCTCACAAAGGCTGTTCCTGAATTGGATACCCTCAAGAAGGCTTGTAACAGATATACCGAAGTATACCCACAATCCAGGTGAGCCGCTGAAGTATACCGAAGTATCACTCCATGACCGTAGACCGTTTGAGACACGTAACCATCATGATATAAGGCAAGATCCGTAGATCTCATTAAGACTCTTACAACTTGTGTCCTTTTTGGCGAACACAAGTGTATTATATTGGAAGTGTTCCTAAGAGACTTTTGATGAATCTCATGGCTCTAGACTCGATAATGTGCGTTTTGGTTTTAGTAGTCGGAGGCATGGAGCAGAGTGCTACATTTTCAATATCAACAAATCTCGGAATGAGAGGCCGATAGATTATGTAGTGTTCTCCGTGAGAAATGAAACAAATATCTTTTAAGAGATATCTGAGTGGCTATGAGGGGTGGTGCAGCGCGTCACTGGGTCCATGACGTCTTGTCTTCAATATCAGTATCAACTTTGTGATAACCGATAGCAGATGTATTGACCCGGTTTCTGCCCTAAGTTTTCATGGAGGGCTATTTCTTTTCACCCTTTCATTAAACTTTTCTTTTTCATTCTTCAACCCTTTCTTTCTCCTTTCTCATTTACTCCTTTTTTGAATCTTACCTAAGGACTTCTAATTCTACTCTATTTGAATTGTCTTTGGGTAGATCCCTCCGGCTCTGGCGGATCATAGGACATAACCTAACCATAATCACCTTATAACTTCATGATTATCCTAGATTTCTTGATCACTTGCCATAAAACCTTGTGTGAAAATCTCTCAAAGTGTTTATGAATAAACACATTTTAGTTAACACTTCGAGAGTTTTGCATTTTCTGAAATACTCCCCTTTCACACGTGCTCATGCATTTTTAAAATAAATTTGCACATGTTGGGTAGAGTTTCACATTTAGAATTGATCGATTTTAAGTGAACATGACCTTTGCGAGACACGTTTACATCACTAGTTGGACTAGCTTGAAATTATTACCCGTCCCGGTCATATTCAGCGATAATCTCTCGAATTGGTACATTCTACTCAGATAAGTCCTTTGCGAGACACGTTTACATCACTGGATAACCAGCTTGAAATTATTACCCGTCCCGGATAAGTCTTTTCGATTACGGACATTTGAGTTTCGTCAATTCGTTGGTTCATACTGAGTCGAGCTCTTATTGAGATTCAATCCACGATCTTTAAACGTTTTGATCACATTTTAATCACGTCTTCTCCCCCTCAAAAATAGCATGTAGTGATATTTTTGATATCAACTGATTTAAATGAAAGCTTTTTGGAGAGATAGACGGATTTTAGCATGAAACTGGAACATTTTTTTTTTTTAATTTTATACTCCCCCTTAAATAAAGCATATTGTTAAACATTTGAGTTTAAGAGGGAGTTTTCTTTTGTTTTGCCATTAACATTACGAGTCCTGATATGAAATAATCAGAAGTCATCAATGTAGCTCGGGTTTCGTACTGAAATATACGAAAGCCGTGGTGAAGAAAATTTTGAGAAACGACATGTTTTGAAAACATTAAATGAACTCTCGCTCAAGCATCTGTACATGCCCGTATCATTGTTGAATGACATTTCTAGGTACGTACAGAATATCGATTATACGAGAGACATGTCGTGAGAAGAATTTTTTTGGTTTTTGTATATTATATTTTTTTTGTATTTTTGAAATATTTATATTTTTATATTTTGTTTTTGTTGGTTTTTGAAATTTTGTATTTTGTTTTTCAAAAATATTTACATGCGAAGCTTTTTGAGATAAATCAAGAAGATTCGAGAAGACTTTCTAACTCTTCGGGAGTTAGACTTCGCATTCCAATTCGTCGAACTAAGTTATCAAACCTCTCTTTTGGGAGGGCTTTAGTAAATAGATCGGCGAGTTGGTATTCAGTCTTCACGAAAAATAATTCAACAGTACCATTTTCGACGTATTCCTTTATGAAGTGATAGCGGACTTTAATATGCTTGGTCTTGGAGTGTTGAACTGGATTGCACGAGATGGCTATGGCACTTTTCGAATCACAATACATAGGTATGCGGTCGAAAGAGAAGCCATAATCTGTGAGCTGTGTCCTCATCCATAGAACTTGGGCACAACACGCAGATAAAGACACATACTTGGCTTCTACGGTTGAAAGTGCGGTACAATCTTGTTTCCTTGATGACCAGCCGACTAGCTTTTCTCCCAAAAATTGTGCTCCACCGGATGTACTTTTTGCTGTAAATTGGCAACTGGCATGGTCCGCATCTGAAAAGGCTGTTAGTTTAAACTCCGAATCCTTCGGATACCAAATTCCCATGATAATGGTTCTTTGTAGGTACCGAAAGATCCGTTTAACCTCTTAGAGGTGCAGTTCGGTAGGCCTTGCCTGAAACCGTGCTAATAAACAGGCAGCAAAATGAATATCGGGTCAACTAGCTGTTAGATACATGAGAGAACTAATCATGCTCCGATATTTCTTCGGATCCATGGGTTTCCCATATAAATCAGCACCTATTTTGGGTGAAGTGACCCTTGGAGTACCAACAGAGTCACAATTTTTCATTCAAAGTTTTTTCAAAATCTTAATAGTATATTTAGCCTGATTAATAAAATAACACGTGGGGATTGATGAATTTGTAATCCCAGAAAGAATTTTAGTTCCCCCATCATGGACATTTCAAATTTACTTTTCATGAGATTTTCAAAATGTTTTGAATGTTTCGGATTAGTGGACCCAAAGATTATGTCGTCCACGTAAATATGAACAATCAAAATGTCATCTTTGAATTTTCTAGTAAACAAGGTCGGGTCAATTGTTCCTTTGGTGAAATTATTATGAAGTAGGAAAGATGATAATTCGTCATACCACGCCCTTGGGGCTTGTTTCAAACCATAGATAGCTTTCTTTAGCTTGTAGACGTAGTCGGGATGATCTTTGTCAACGAATCCGTCTGGCTGACTCACGTACACTTCTTCTTTCAGAGTTCCATTCAAGAAGGCTGTCTTGATATCCATCTGATAGACCGTGATGTTTTTGTGAGCTGCATATGCTAAGAAAATCCTGACTGCCTCAAGTCTTGCTACAGGCGCGAATGACTCTTCAAAATCTATCCCCTCTTCCTGTCTGAATCCCTTGGCCACGAGACGAGCTTTGTTGCGAATGACAGTCATTTCTTCATCCTTTTTATTTTTCCATAACCACTTAAGATCAATGAAGAGTTTGTCAATTGGTCTTGGAACTAGATCCCATGTGTCATGTAATTGATATTGGAGAAGTTCTTCCTGCATTGCTTCAATCCAAGCATTGTCTGCCATCGCTTCCTGAATGTTCTTTGGCTCTTTTAGACTAACTGAGCAGACATAGATACACATGTAGGAATCGGTGGTGAGTTGTCTTCTCGTCTGAACTGGCCTTGAAGGTTCACCAATAACGTGATCTATTGGATGGTCTTTAGTCCACTGTAACGTTGAAGGGTACCTTGGATTTAACGTATGTGTGTTAGATGGTTCATGTAACCGAGAAGATGATTCAGCAGAATCCGTTGCAAATGGGTTTTCGAATACTTCTTCTTCTAACACAGCATCGTTTTGGTGTTGTTCTTTTCAATTGGGGTATCGTGGTTTTGCTCATCAACTCTTGGTAGAACAATCTTAATTACTGGAGTTGCTGGAGTAGATGTTGATGACGTTGATGAGGAGGGAGTTGGTGCGTCAGCTTCGATTGTTGTAGATGCATCTTGTGGTGGTGGTGGTGGTTGATGTTGTTGAGCGGGTGCAGCGAAACGTTGTTGTGATGCATTTGTCGAAGCTCCACCATAGTACTCATCATACATAAACTCGAAGAAGTTTTCCAGTTCTTGATTTGTTGGTTTTTCAGTGTTAGTTGATTGAGCTCCTTGGGGTACGAGTCCTGAACTAATATGTCCAGAATTCTGACCATTTGGTGCGGGTCCTAATCTGGTATGATTAGAAGCCATTGGGTTAAGCGCGGGTCTAGAGCGAGTCTCTCAAAAGCCATTTGTGAAATCTCATCAAACTTCACATTCATCGTCTCCATTATCCTCTTAGTCTGTCTGTTATACACCCTGAATGCCCTCGAGTTTTCTGAATAACCAATGAAGATTCCAATATCACCCTTAGCTTTTAGCTTCCCCAGATCTTCTCTGTCGTTCGTTGGATAGCACAAAGCGCCAAATACATGAAGGTAAGAGATGTCGGGTTTTCTGTTGTTCACAAGCTCATATGGGGTTTTATTGAATCTTGGATGGATAAGGGATCGGTTCTGAGTGAAACAAGCAGTGGCAACAGCATCAGCCCATAAGAATAATGGTGCACTAGAATAAATCAGCATCGTGCGAGTAGCTTCCACAAGAGTTCTATTTCTTCTTTCAACTACCCCATTCTGCTGTGGAGTTCTAACAGCTGATGTCTGGTGAGTGATTCCAGTATCTTTAAAATATGTTCTTAACTCTTGGTTAGTGAATTTTGTGCCATTTTCGGTTCTTACAATCCTTACTGGAGCTTGAAGTAAAACTTGAATGCGCTTCAGAAAGGTGATGATGATGCCTGGTGCTTCGTCTTTTGATCTCAGAAACTTTACCCATGTATATCTTGAATAGTCATCGACGATAACAAGAATATACTTCTTCCCATTGATACTTTCAACTCTCATTGGGCCACATAAGTCCATATGCAATAGATGTAACTTATCTACCGAACTGGGTACGGTTTTGGGTTTATATGTTGCCCTTTTGCTTTTGCCTTGTTCGCAGGATGGACATAAGTGATCTTTGGTGTATTTGAACTTTGGGAGACCGTTGACGATGTTGTCTTCGGCTAGGTTGGTTAAGGTGTCGAAGTTGAGATGGGATAATCGTCTGTGCCACAACCAGGACTTTGTATCGCATGCTCTTGTCATGAGACAAATTGGTGATGAAGAGGCCATTTGGTTTATGTCAATAGCATAAAGATTGGTGTCACGATTTCCCGTTAAGAGATCATCTCCAATCAGATTCCTAACGAAGCAAGTGTTTCTCCTAAATGCAACCTCTAAATCTGCATCGCAAAACTGCCCAACTGAGAACAAGTTGTGTCCCAACCCTTCGACGTAGTAAACCCGAGTGATTAAGTAGTTTCCAAACTGAAGATCTCCATAACCCAGAATAGCTGCTACATGATCATTTCTAAACCGTACAGTTCCCATGAACTTCCATACAAAGTTGATCAGCAGCTTCAGATTCCCGGTCATGTGCTTGGAGCAACCCGAGTCGACGAACCAAAGACATATTTCGATAACCTGCCAATAACAGAAGATTGTAAATTTGGAAACAGTTTATCATTTGGTTCCATGGGGTTAGGGGTAACAGACGAATCACATTCATAGAAGGTTTTTACTGGTTCTTGTGGAGCCTTTTTTAATTTACCATTCACTAGAATGAATTCTCTACCCGTTGGTATCCATACGCACAACTTAAGATAGTTCCTAGGCAATATGCTACTAGTGGTTGACCTAGCTGCTTTAATAAGTCTTTTAACATATCTAGACCTAGCACTAGTTCATGGAGGAACATCTTTCTGTTCAGGCATGGCATTCACATTCACATTCTTATAAACAATATCATCACAAACATTTTCAGACAAAGATTTCTTGCACATTAAAAAAGCAGAGTCATTACATGCACTAGAATCAGTACTTTTAACATAACATTCAAATGACATGTGTTTCTTATTCGAAAGCGGTAAATTCCTAGGTTGTTCTTCTACTTCTTCGGTTTTATTCTTGCATCTACTCTCAGAGGCAGGCGAGACTCTATTGTTCCTTGTATTGCTCCTAGGCTTTAGTCTGCTGCTCCTAGAGGTGCTTTCTAATCCTGTAGAAGGTAAGGCACACACATTAGAATTTGTATGGTTGTCCTGAGATGTTGTTGTAGCATTCCTAGACTCTTTTGGATTATCTTTTACACTCTTGTCTATCGCCCTATATGTTTGAGATGTAGAGGCAGACGCAGTAGTGGGACTAATCCTATAAAGGCCAGGTACTATCACATTTGATGTTTCGACAACCGCTTTCTCTTTTCATTTTTCACTTTCCTTTGGCAAGGGTGTTGGGGTCACTGGTTTTGTCAAATCAATTATCACATCTACTTTTGGAACACATTGGGAAATTGACATTTTTTGTTTTACAACCGGTTTGTCCGAAGTCGATGGTTTTGTAACCTTAGTTTCCTCACCCTTCCCTTTTCATAATCTTGGACTAAACCTGAAAAGCTTGGACTAAACTTGAAAAGCTTGAAACTTTAAAAACCACATATTGACTGATTTTACACATACTTTACATAATCTTGGACTAAACTTGAAAAGCTTGAAACTTTATATGAATTTGAGATAAGGTATAGATGAATGTTTGCAACTTTAAGCTATCGAAAAAGCTATTTGAAAAGCTTGATTAGAACCTAAGTTTAAGCTATTCAACTTTATGTGAATTTGGAGTGGGGGTGTTTTTGTTTGGAGTGATGGGAGGCGTTTGATTAAAATTAGGAGAAAGGGGGTGGGATCCGTGTGAGGTGATTTGCAACAATAAGATGTTTACACGTGTCTATTGAGTACCATTTACATACCTTATGATGTGTTTTCCACCAATTTTTGCTTCTTTCAAAAATATTAAATGAATTGGTATTTTTAGATACAAAAAAGTTAAAAAAATAAAAATAAAAAAGAAAAAAAAATTAAGTGTATATATATATATATATATATATATATATATATATATATATATATATATATATATATATATATATATATATATATATATATATATTTTTACAAAATGATTAAATGAATTGTTAATTTTAGAAACAAAAAAGTTAAAAAAAACATGTTTAAGTATTTTTCGTTTTTAAGAAAATACTTTATACTTTGAAATGGTCAAAACATGATTAAATATTTTTTTGTTTATTTTGACGTCTATACTTATATTTTAATCTTAGGCTGTGTCTAATGGTCACATTTCCACCATCTCCACCTCATCGGCACATCAGTTAACCCATCACCTGACAACCGTAGTGGTAATCACTCAACCAAATACCTAAAAATATCTCACTTTATACAACATATATACCCTATGATATACCCCACACACTAATTAGAAAAAAGGTAGTGCACCACGTTAGGTGGTCTGCACCACCGAACCAACCCTAAAAGGCACCTTTGTGTGCGGTGGATGAGAGAACGTAGTGGCTGATGGCACATTGTAGAGGCTCACCACGGGTGGTGGATGCCTCCATTAGGCCCGGTCTTAAATTTTTCAAAATCTCACTTGTAGGCTTCAACCAAATAAAAGAATTGTCTTCCTTTTGTATGAAAAACATAGATTTAGGATTTTTTTTTTTTTTTTTTTTTTTTTTTTTTTTTTTTTTTTTTGTTTTGTTTTTTAAGCCGATGTAATGAGTTGTTGAAATGTGTTCGCTTAAGCTTATTTTTGAGCTATTGAGCTTAAATGATTTCGGTTTTCGTTTAATAAGCTTACTTTTACCGGCTTATTTAACTTTTATAGGCTGATATAAGTCTATAGGTCTTAAAATAAGCTAGAAAAGTAACTTATCAAACATAAGCTGAAACCACGTGACCTCGTTAGCTTAAAGTAAGCTTAAACAAAACCTTTTTATAAAATAATAAATTATAGCTTTTTCTTCTACAAACAATAATAAGAACCTTTTTATCAAACATCTCGTCAATACCCAGTGTAAAATGAGCTAATCTATGGTTTTTCAAGTATGTATACCTGTCAAGAACACACATACTTAAAAAAACCACAGATTGACTGATTTTACACATACTTTACATAATCTTGGACTAAACTTGAAAAGCTTGAAACTTTATATGAATTTGAGATAAGGTATAGATGAAAGTTTGCAACTTTAAGCTATCCAAAAAGCTAGTTGAAAAGCTTGATTAGAACCTAAGTTAAAGCTATTCAACTTTATGTGAATTTGGAGTGGGGGTGTGTTTGTTTGGAGTGATGGGAGGCGTTGGATTGAAATTAGGAGAAAGGAGGTGGGATCCGTGTGAGGTGATTTGCAACAATAAGATGTTTACACCTGTCTATTGGAGTACCATTTACATACCTTATGATGTGTTTTCCACCAATTTTTGCTTCTTTCAAAAAGATTAAATGAATTGGTATTTTTAGATACTATAAAGTTTAAAAAATAAATTAAAAAAATATAATAAAAAAAAAATAAGTATTTTGGGTTTTTAAGAAAGCTAAACCGAGTACTCATGCATAATAATGAGATTTTTTAGTAGCAAACGGTTATAGTTGCGCTATTATGGTCTTCACACAACTTTTTGCTTACTTTTTTTATTTATTTTTTTTTTAATTTTTTTACAAAATGATTAAATGAATTGTTAATTTTAGACACAAAAAAGTTTTAAAAAAATATGTTTAATTATTTTTCGTTTTTAAGAAAATACTTTATAATTTGAAATGGTCAAAAGTACTATAAACGATTAAGCTTAAAAGGTGTTTGTTTTAAAGTTTGTTTGTTGCTAACAAGCTAATTAGACTTCGTCTTATATTTTATAAGCTATATTTTTTGGTTTATTTTGACGTCTATTTACTTATATTTTAATCGTGTCTAATGGTCACATTTCCACCATCTCCATTTCATCGGCACATCAGTTTAACCCATCACCTGACAGCCGTAGTGGTAATCACTCAACCAAATACATAAAAATATCTCACTTTATATAACATATATATGTTAGCCTGTCTAGTTTATGGGCTAAGGCCCAAAGTGTCTTTGATTAGGGTTTGTGGCCTATAAATGTATTGTATCCTATCATTCTAATCAATCAATAATACAACAATATTACCTTCTCTAATATTATCTTAGATGGTATCAGGGAGTACCTAACCCTAACCCTAAACTTCTGCCGCTTTACGCTTCCGCCGCCGCCTCCGCGCCGGACGGCTTAATCTCTGTCATTTTTCATTTTCCAATAACAAGTTATTTTCATAAACCCAATAAAAAGATCGTCCCTCACCCTATCTCACGCACCCATCTGATTTTCACCAGATCCACCCGAACACCACCTAAACAGTTACGTTGCACTTCACTTGCACCTTTCTTCCCAATCGATCGTTCAACTCCACCTCGATCATCTTTGCTTCTTTTGATTTACTGCTTTCTCCTTATTTTGTGTTGGTGATTTGTGCTAAGGTCACAAATCCACACATATTGTCATGTTTTCTTCTTATTTTGTGTTGGTGATTTGTGCTAAGGTCACAAATCCACACATATTGACATGTTTTCTCCTTATTTTCTGTGATGTTAGAAGATGATGGTGTGTATCTGTTGAATGCTTATCTGATTAGCGGACAGTTGCAGGTGGATTGTTGTTTTTTTGTGGTCGTGATGTTTGGTTGTTGTTGCTCACATTTCCTGATTTGCCATGGTGATGGCTGTGGAGATAATGGTGATGATGGAGCCATCCAAATCAATTAATGGGGTGTGGAATATGTAAAAGAAAAAGCATGGTGGGGAGTGGTAATAATAAAAGAGAACATGATTGGGGTTGGCTGTTTATGCTTGCTGACACTTTTGTTTCTATTTAATTATTATTATTAATAATAATAAAAAAAAATAATAATAATAAAAAAATTGCCGGATCTTTATATTTTTGTGCAGGGAAAAACACATGCCCGTTTGTTCGGAAGGTTCTTTGAGGGTTGAAGCTTTAGAACCAACTTTCGTTTTATCATCTTTCAGTTGTGTTGGTGATTTGTGCTAAGGTCACAAATCCACACATTATTATGCGTTGTTCGTGCTTTAGGTCACGAGCTTGTTATTTGTCTTTGTTTTTTTTTTTTTTTTTTTCTTTTCTAGTTTACTACTCCAGTTCGAGCTTTCGCGATTTCGCCGCTCGAACTGCGGGGGAGTGTTAGCCTGTCTAGTTTATAGGCTAAGGCCCAAAGTGTCTTTGATTAGGGTTTGTGGCCTATAAATGTATTGTATCCCTCTATCATTCTAATCAATCAATAATACAACAATATTACCTTCTCTAATATTATCTTACAATATACCCTATGATATACCCCACACACTCATTAGAAAAAAGGTAGTGCACCACGTTAGGTGGTCTGCACCACCGAACCAACCCTAAAAGGCACCTTTGTGTGCGGTGGATGAGAGGTCGTAGTGGCTGATGGCGCATTGTAGAGGCTCACTACGGGTTTCGTTTAATAAGCTTACTTTTACCGGCTTATTTAACTTTTATAGGCTGATATAAGTCTATAGGTCTTAAAATAAGCTAGAAAAGTAACTTATCAAACATAAGCTGAAACCAAATGAGGCATTGGTTTTTATAAGGGGGATTTGGGTGGAGAATGGGCGGGAAGATGTGAAAATTTGGAGTGATGGGAGGCGTTGGATTGAAAGGGATTGGATTGGATGGTTGAAATACTTCAGTTATTTCATCATTCAGAAGTTCGTTGACCCCCCTGCCCCATAGACAACAGAAACTACCGCTGACAATTGCACAAAAAGACCATCTTTGTTCTATTATCAGAAATTGTAACGTCAAAAAGAAATACTTCAGTTATTCATGTCAGTCTAACAACAGCTGTTTCAGCCATGACCATCAAAAGTTCCGCCTAATGCATATTCCCGGAAGCCCAAATGAGGCATCTAACTTCAAAGCATCCTAACTGTAAAGGAATTAATCCAAAATTCCTAATTTCAATCAAACCTTATTTACCTTTGCGAATGGGCATCTACGCTCTTATCAGTTATAATACAGTTATTAGCATTAAACACCAACATAGATTTTGTAAGCAATGCACAATCAAGAAAGGGAAGCATTAGTCATGACTTTGAGAAAATGGCACTTTTGTTCCTAGCAAAGAAGAGTCCTTTTAGATTTCAAATCAGTTTAAATTATAAATTTTAATTTTTAAGTCACATGTGTTTAAGGCGCCATACCAAATTAATGAAAAGAGTCATATATACCATGATAAATAGGAACATTTATAATCAACAAAGTTGTAACCTTAATACACTACTTAAAGAAGAGACCTTGTAGACAAAAAAACCACATTTATAATCCATTTCAACAAGTGTTTTTGTTTGCAAAGGTTGTGTGTGTGATGGGGATTGCCAACGTGGCACCCTCACTGTTTGTTTTGTTGGCACATTAATTTGTTGCAAAAATGAATATAGTTGCCCAAAAAGTTGATAAGTATACTATCTCCACTAATAAATATTGGGAATAATTAGAGGCATGGCTTAGCTCCTAACTAACTAGAATGAATGAATATTGTTTAGTGTTTACTAGAGTAGTAGCAATCTTGCCATCTTACTGTAAATTCACTTACTTAATCGGTTCTGGTTAATCACAAACGTGAGTTTTGTATGGAGGAAGTACAGGCGGAGTAGGAGAAAGTACAGGCGGAGTTCAGGGTCAGCATACTGCCCAATTGGATGTCACTGCTACCTGACAAAAAAAAAAAAAAAAAAAAACTTGAGTTTTGTATGGGTACGGTGATTAGTGCTCTTTGAGTATAACGTCTCATGTTCTTTTTCGGATTTTCATAATGTCGGGTTAAACCGGATCATGTATTAGTATAGTTGTCTTTATGGTCTACATGATTATCACACATTTGATGCAATATACATGTAGTATAACATATTATTTGCGTCACGGTTGGTGTTTACACTATAGTACTACATCTATGCATTCTTCTTATAGAAGATTACAAGTGTCATTTGATCAATAAATGAAAGCGTTATATGAGCACACGGAGCAATCTCGCCACTTCCCTTCGCCGTCCAGGTGGCACCTCGCCACTGCACCGGAGGTGCTTGTTTTTTCTCGCCACCTTAAGCCTCTTCGTCTGCACGACGAGACAAAATCTCTGACAACCCCCCTTTTTTTTCCTTTGATTCTTAACTGGGTTTTTGTGTTTGTGTGTTTATTTGCATGTTTTGTTTTGTTGTAGTGTTTGTGTGTTTATTTGCAAGTTTCGTTTTTTTTTTTTTTTTTTTTGCTCTTTTGTGTTTGCAGGCGGCAGGAAGGAAGAAGGAAAGAGGAAGAAGATGGCTCTAGTGATTTTTTTTTTGTTGTAGTTTTTTTTTTTTTTTTTGTTTGCATGCCCATTAACAAAAAAAGTCTAGAGCCCATTAAGAAGATGTTTTTTTTTTTTTAATAATTATTTTGTAACTTAAAAAAAATGTTATTTGTATTATTTGAATGAAATGAATTTTGTTTATTTAGAAATTTGAATAAAAAAATAAAGTTGTAAGTGGTGGGCCCCAAATGAGTAAGTTGTTGTTAGTTGTTAGTGAGGGGGGTTAGTTGTGGAGGTTTGTTAAAGTGATGTGACACCCGGTGGGCCCCAAATGAGGAGCTTTGGTTGCTCACTGCACCTTGTGCTCTATGCAACATTAAAAAAAACATAGATGTTTCCTATAAAATGATATGATGGGCCAGAACAAATAGTTGACCCAATCCATCATCACTCTAAACAAATATTTTTTTTCAGTTCAAAGTGAACTTGTTTGAAATTTTTTTGTTTAAAATATTTGGTAAATGATATGATGATTAAATTTAAGTATAAGTTATACTTTGTGTAAATATGCTCTTATTCTTTGAATTTATTCATTTAAGTTCTTGGTTTTATTAATATGAATTATGTTTAGTTTATGTTTAGCTTTGGCTCATTGATGTTTTGGACCCATGACATGATTCATTTACTTCTCTTTCTATTATATATTTCAACAGTGTAATGCGACCATCATTAACTAACAGTTTTATGCCTTTTCAATTTTACGCTAGAAATATGAATTTGGTAGCCATAAATGCATTGTTGTCCATTTAGAGGGTAGAACATAAAGCTTGACCATTGATTGTTGATAAAAAATAATAATAATAATAAAATAAATAAATAAAATAAAATAAAATAAAATAAAAAAAACACGTACCTATCTCGTTAGATATGTCAATAGACATATGCAAACAGGTAGAAAAACCATCGTTGACAAGAGAACGAGCAAGCAGAATGACATATTTCATCTTTTAGGACCACAGTTTCATTCAATAAACATTCACCAGTTTGTCAAAAAAGATACATTACCATCATTGATTCTTTGAATTGTAGGCTCCTTAATGTGGATTCAAATACGAATCCTGTTGAGGCAGGTGGTAAGCATGCTTGTGTGGACCTAACAGGTGTTTCCCCTCTCGTGGGATTGAGGAGTGGAGGTTTTACTGCAGGGGAGGCTGCTCTTAAAGCTGCCTCATGCAAAGTGACCAAGCATGAGAAAGCGTGCATTGACAATCAGTTTATACCTTTCGCGTTTGACACTTTTGGTTTTCTAGTTGATGCTGTAGTCTTATTCAACAGAGTTCAGCGGGTCATGCATTCTAATGTGATGTCTCCTAGATCCATGAATGTAGTTTTTCAGCGGATTAGCTTTGCAATCCAAAAAGGGCTGGCGGCGCAGCTTGTTGCCTGTTTGTCTTCAATTGTTTTGTAAATAACTTTACTTGTTTATTTTATTTTTATTTTTTTTAAAAAAGATACGAATGTATAGTCAAAGTACTAAGCCTAACTCATACTTTTGTTCTTTGATATTGTGTCACATTGTCACTTTGAACACGAAAGGTACGACATTTTGGGTTCTAGTCGAACTACCAGTCAATTTTGTGTTCCTCATTGGTCATAACACACTTATGCCTTTAAAGCATTTTATAGTTAGAGGTACACTAGAAACCTTAAGCTGTAAAAATATAATGTTTCTTCAAACATGTCATAGCACGCAAGCATTTAAAAATCGTTGCTCATATAAATGAATGATGGATTATAGTAATGTTAATGAGATACTGGATTTAAAATTAATCAAATGTTTGTAGATCAATCATCAGTTCATAAAGTGGTCCCAATCCAATCTTAAAACACACAGACATTAATAGTTGAACGTTATTAAACTGTCGAAAATACATTATTAACGTTATTTTATTGGAGCCAACGTGAATAACAACCGACAAAGTATGGCTACATATATCCCACTTGTGAATAATTAAGATTTAAATATTCAATCACATCATCTCAAGTAAATAGATCAATGCTTTATTCGGATTTGGATATCTAATTAGATATTTATTGTCTATCATAATTACTTGAGATGATGTGATTGAATATTTAAATCTTAATTATTCACAAGTGGGATATATATGTAGCCATACTTTGTCGGTTGTTATTCACGTTGGCTCCAATAAAATAACGTTAATAATGTATTTTCGACAGTTTAATAACGTTCAACTATTAAGGGTTAATAGACAAATATGTTACCAAAGTTTGCCAAAATGTTCACTTAAGTTACTAAAGTTTAAAACGTTACAAATAGGTTACTAAAGTTTGGTCTCCGGTTATATAAGTTACTGAACCTTTTAAATGATGACATGAATTATTTTTTAAGTATAAAACAGTCCTTGTCGTTAGCCAGATTTTACGGATTTAGTCCCTACACCACTATTCGTGTTAGTTTGACCGTTTTTATACGTTTCCATATGTTTTTACCCTTTTTATACGTTTTTATCCGTTTTTATACGTTTTTATCCATTTTCGTATGTTTTATCCATTTTCGTCCGTTTTATAACGATTTCATACGTTTTTATCCGTTTTTGTCCGTTTTTATACGTTTTCATATGTTTTACCCGTTTTTATACGTTTTCATCTGTTTTGATCCGTTTTTATACGTTTTCGTCCATTTTTCTTACATTTTCATACGTTTTTGTCCATTATTTTTATGTTTTCGTACATTTTTTTATCTGTTTTCATACGTTTTTATCCGTTTTCATATGTTTTATTCGTTTTCATATCTTTTTATCTATTTTCATATGTTTTTATCCATTTCTATATGTTTTTATACATTTTCATATGTTTTTATACCTTTTCATATGAATAAAGACGGACGAAAACGTATAAAAAGGGACAAAAATGTAAGAAAACTTATGCAAACGTAACAAAACATATGAAAACATAAGAAAACGGGCGAAAACGTATAAAAATGGATGAAAACACATAAAAACGGATAAAAACGTATAAGAACGGATAAAAACGTATGAAAACTTAAGAAAACGTGTGAAAACGTAAGGAAAACTGGAGAAGGCATATAAAAATGGATGAAAAGTATAAGAACGGATGAAAATGAATAAAAACGTATAAAAACGGACGAAAACGTAAAAAAGCGGTTGAAAACGAATAAAAACGTATGAAAACGGATAAAAACGTATGAAAACATAAGAAAATAGGCGAAAACGTAAGAAAAACGGATGAAAATGGATCAAACATATAAAAACGGGATAAAACGGGGCGAAAACGTATAAAAACAGATGAAAACGGATAAAAACGTATGAAAACATATAAAAACAGATAAAAACGGGCGAAAACGTAAGAAAAACGGACGAAAACGTAAAAAAATGAACGAAAACGGATAAAACATACGAAAACGGATAAAAACGTCTGATAACGTATAAAAACGGATAAAACATATAAAAACGGGTAAAAACATATGAAAACGTATAAAAACGGTCAAACTAACAAAAATAGTGGTATAAGGACTAAATCCGTGAAACTCGACTAACGACAAGGACCGTTTTGTACTTAAAAAATAAGTCATGTCATCATTTTAAAGGTTCAGTAACTTATGTAACCAGAGATCAAACTTTAGTAACCTATTTGTAACGTTTTAAACTTTAGTAACTTAGGTGAACATTTTGACAAACTTTGGTAACATGTTTGTTTATTAACCCTTAATAGTTGAACGTTATTAAACTGTCGAAAATACATTATTAACGTTATCTTATTGGAGCCAACGTGAATAACAACCGACAAAGTATGGCTACATATATCCCACTTGTGAATAATTAAGATTTAAATATTCAATCACATCATCTCAAGTAAATAGATCAATGCTTTATTCGGATTTGGATATCTAATTAGATATTTATTGTCTATCATAATTACTTATTATCGTATAATTAAATGTAGAGTAAACTGCAAAAAGCGACGGTGGGTGGTTTCAGTCAGCCAGATCTTGGACGTTTGAGGCGGTAATGGTTCCAAGATATGACTTTGTTTGTTTACGCTTCTAGAGATTTGGTTTCTTGATATTTGTTATGCGTTTGTGGTTGAAAAAAACATGGTGAATTGCCCTCACGTAATATGCACGTGGGGTATTTAACGGATAAAACTAACGACGTTAGTGGTGGGGGTGTATTCTGCCAAATGTTTCACCACTCCGGGATGATTAATGCCAACAACATCGGCTAAGGATGATTAGTGCCAAAAACTACAAACCACATGGATGATTTTTGCAGTTTACTCTTAAATGTAAGTTATTATTTTGAGTTTTTTTTAAGAGGTATAGCTAAATAGTGAAAAGTAATTATTCGGGTAAAGATGGTAGAAGAACAAGATGTTACAAAGTAACGTGAAAGTAATGGAGATCATTACGGCTACATTAAGTCTTGAGGATGTTTTAAAAAGATCTCTCACCTAAATAATTATTAGATGAAAGGCCTAGGCCTATTTGTGGGTTTAGATTTCATTAGATTTAAGGTTAAATTAAAGACAAATAGTAGGCCCAAACATATTTGTGAGCTTAAAAACCATTAGATTTAATTTAATACGTATTATGTATATTATATTCAAGGGCATTTGTATCACATAAGTAGATGGTTAGAAATCGCATGCACAACTTTTTTTACGTTTATAAACCCGCTAGGGCAAATGTTTGAGCATTGGTGATGAGTAAATTATATGTTATAACATAAATATATATTTTGTGCAGTATGCACAAATACCATGCATATTTATCATGTGAATACATATATACACGCATGCATACATTTTTTACAAGTGTAAATATTTTAGAAGTAAGAAAATCCATTATTTCACAATTCACACTCTTCATTTATAGCTGATGTAGATTACGGTGTTCTGATATTGATATTACCTTTTACTTCTGCGAGTAATCATTCTAAGAATACATGGGCATTATGCTTAATCTATCAACTTTGTATATCTGTATCAGGTTTGAGAATCGCTGTCAAAAGTAGAAGCTTGGTTAAGCTCGGGCCAGAATATTGCCTAATCTTCTTGTTTACTTGAAACTATTAATGTAGTAGCTGATCTAGATTACCGAGATTCCGCCACCAAATATCAATGCTTCTTCAGAAGTTGTGGGAATTTCACAAGGAACGGGAATTAACATTTCAGCCCCAGAAACATGTAAGATAACGGGTGTTGAGGCTGGTAATGGTACAAGCTCCCAGTGAGGTCCACTAAAAAGGGATCGAGAAGAAGCTGGACTAGACACTAATATAGAGGAAGCTTTGAGAAATAAGATCGCTAAAAAAGAAGCTAAATCTGCATCTAAGAAAGTCAAATCTGTTAAAACAAAGCAAGACATTAAGGGGTTTGATGCAATTAAGGAAATAGGGCCTATCAAGAATCACCTTATAAAGAAGGAGACTACGGAAATAAAGAAGAAACTGGATGAATGGAGTTCAGAGGCTGTAAAATTTGCTGACATGGCAAACGGCTTCTCAAAGAGTAACGAGGCTAACGTACCAGATCCAGATTTTCATGATTTTGATATAGAAAGAAACGAAAAATGTTTCAAAGAAGGTCTGTTAGCCCAATGGCTCTAGAACCCGCGCTTAACCCAATGGCTCTTGGACACATCAGTTCACGACCCGCGCTTCAAAGAAAGGAAAGTGCTTAATAAAAACAAAGGTTCTAAATTTTTTTTCTCGAGCACTTATCCTAAAAATCTCAATGGCTTCGGAACAACTCAGTTTCGGACCCGAGCTTCAAATAAAGGAAAGTGTTGTGCAAAACCAATATCTTTTTCAAACACTTATCCTAAAAACAAACGAAGATATTTCTCCTACCATATCTTCAAAGATTTTTCAAAATCTTCTCTATCTTGAGCACATTTCCTTCAAGAATTTTCAAAAAGATTTTTCAAAATCTTTCATAAAGTGCTCAAGATAACTCCCTCCAAAACCCGATAAAACATGCTTTATTTAAGGGGGAGTATAAAAATGAAAAACAAAAATGTTCCAATTTCATGCTCAAATCCGTCTATCTCTCCAAAAAGTTTCATTTTAATCAGTGGATATCAAAAATATCACTGCATGCTATTTTTGAGGGGGAGAAGATGTGATTAAAATGTGATCAAAAGCGAATCTCAAAAAGACTCAGTATGAACCCTCGAATTGACGAAAAATAAATGTCCGTTATCGAAAAGACTTGTCCGGGACGGGTAATAATTTCAAGCTGGTTAACCAGTGATGTAAGCGTGTCTCGCAAAGGACTTGTCTGAGTAGAATGTACCAATTCGAGAGATGATCTTTTGATATGACCGGGACGGGTAATAATTTCAAGCTAGTCTAACTAGTGATGTAAGCGTGTCTCGCAATGGTCATATTTAATGAAAATCGATCAATTCAAAATGTGCGAACTCTACCCAACATGTGCAATTCTTTCTTAAATCTCATAAGCACATGTGAAGGGGGAGTATTTCAGAAAATGAAAAACTCTCGAAGTGTTATCTAAATTGTTTGATTCATAAACACTTTGAGAGATTTTCACAAAAGGTTTTATGGCAAGTGATCAACAAATCTAGGATAATCATGGAGTAATAAGGTGATTATGGTTAGGTTATGTCCTATGATCCGCCAGAACCGGAGGGATCTACCCAAGGACAATTCCAATAGCTTAGAATTAGAAGTCCTTAGGTAAGATTGAAAAAAAAATGAGAAAGGAGAAAGAAGGGGTTGAAGAATGAAAAAGAAAAGTTTAATGTAAGGGTGAAAAGAAATAGCCCTCCATGAAAACTTAGGTCAGAAACCGGGTCAATACATCTGCTATCGGTTATCACAAGTTGATACTGATATTGAAGACAAGACGTCATGGACCCAGTGACGCGTTGCACCACCCATCCTAGCCACTCAGATATCTCTTAAAAGATATTTGTTTCATTTCTCACGGAGATCACTGCATAATCTATCGGCCTCTCACTCCGAGATGAGTTGATATTGAAAAGGTGGCACTCTGCTCCATGCCTCCGACGACTAAAACCAAAACGCACATTATTGAGTCTAGAGCCATGATATTCATCAAAGATCTCTTAGGAACACTTCCAATGCAATACACTTGTGTTCACCAACAAGGACACAAGCTGTAAGAGTCTTAAGAGATCTAAGGATCTTGCCTCATGACATGATGGTTACTTGCTTCAAAAGGTCTACAGTCTTGAAGTGATACTTCTGTATACTTCAGAGGCTTTCAACGGCCTTGGTATAGATTAGAGAAAGTTTTCACACTATGCTGTTAACAATCTCAAAATCTGAACCTATAAGCGCTGGACGATTTATTGCTAACTGTTTTATGTAGGTACTGACGAAAGTCCATTCACCATCATCATATGTCTCAGCATCCATGATAAAGGCGACGACGCAAAAGCACATAAGATGTTGATCAAGGCAAGAACGATCAAAAGACGATACTTTGAAGATCACACAGCATGAAGGAACAATGAACCAAGTCTATTCTACAACGACACACAAAGTTCAAGACGTCGAAGTCAAAAGACCTATCACTGGGATCATCATTTGAATGACCATCCCTTAGGGGGAGATTGTTAGCATTGATTTAAAGTGATGGTCATTCCGTATCAACAACTTTAGTGTGTCGTATGAAATGTATAGAATTGATAGTGGGCTTTTGGTTGAGGTCTAAGCTAATATGTTCTAAGTTAAGTTATAATAGTCCATGTATTGTCAAGCCCAACCAAGCCCAATCTAAAGCCTTTAGGGCAACTCTCTTGTATCTATATATCACACACTCTCGCCACTTTAGTAAGTGTGCATTAGTGAGATAAAGGTGGGAGTGTGTGTGCTTTGTATTCTTCTCTTATCTCTTTCTCTTGTAATCTAATATATACAAAGTTCCATCTTCTTTCTATTGTACCAATCTCCTCATCTATCTTCTCTTATTCTCCATCTATCTTTCTTCTATCTTTAGTTGCCATTCGATCTACAGGTTGTGGTGTGATAAAGTAGGGATTTTCAGTCACAACAAGGTCAACTCTGGGCTGCTTATGATGATCGCGACGGTATGCCTCGGAACTATGCCATAGTTCACAAAGTAATTTCTTTGAAGCCGTTTAAAATGAAAGTATGTTGGCTTAGCTCAAAACCTAACAAGAAACCACTTCCTTTTCCTGGGTTCCTGGAAGCATTCGGCGAGTTTCAACTAGGAAAACATGACACCGTTACCTCCCCAAACTGTTTTTCTCACAAAGCTAGCTAGCTAGCTTTACAAAGCTGAGAAACGGTAACATTCGTGTTTTCCCTAAAAAGGGAAGTGCTTTTGCTCTGTACAAAAGGGATAAAACACTGGATACAATAAAACATACTTACAAAATTGTGGAAGTTGACGAGTACAGTGAAGAAACAGGCATTACCGTCACACCACAAGTCAAAGTTGCAGGGTTTAAAACAGTGTTTCACCGACATCTCGACAGTAAGGAAACAAAAGTTATCCCGGAAAAAGACTTTCTTAAAATATCGCATCAAATACCTTCATGCCTGCTCACGGGTCAAGAATCTGCAAACGCTCCAAAGGGTTGTCTCGACATCGACCCTGCAGCTATTCCTCCCGAGTTAACGCATAATATTATCCTAAAAGCTAGAAAAATATGTGAATGTCACACGTTCTCAATTGTTAAGTCAAGAACCATAAGATATTGTCAAAAGACCGTGACTGACTCAAATGAGTAGGTCATTTGTTGATCTTGAATTGTATAGAAAGTCAAATGAGGTTGTTAAACTTTGATTGTGCACTCGTATTTGTGAAGTTAATATCTTGACCAAATCCAATCAAACATTGATATGTAATTAAGTTAATGTTTATAATTGTATAGAAAGTCAAATGAGGTTGTTAAACTTTGATTGTGCACTCGTATTTGTGAAGTTAATATCTTGACCAAATCCGATCAAACATTGATATGTAATTAAGTTATTGTTTATAATTGTATAGAAAGTCAAATGAGGTTGTTAAACTTTGATTGTGGACTGGTATTTGTGAAGTTAATATTTTGACCAAATCCGATCAAACATTGATATGTAATTAAATTAATCTTTATAACTCTTTGGCAGCCCAAGAAATCGGATCCAGTCCAAGCAAAATACAACCCGATCCACAACACAAGTTATAACCAACCGGTTAGATAAGTCAAAAGATACATCGGGTGTGTTTGGCGAAAGTAGCAGTGAGCAGTAGCAGTGAGCTGTGAGCTGTGAGCAGTAGCCACAGCTCACAGCTCACCGCTCACAGCTTCTTAAAGAAGCATTGGAAAAATGAGCTTTCCTAAAAAATAGCAAAGCTCACCGCTCCTTCGCCAAACGAACAATAAAAATAAAAAAAGCTCGTTGCTCACCGCTCATCGCCCCAAAAAGCTCCGCGCCAAACATAGCCATCAACACACCAAAACTAACAACCGTACCTTTACCTTGATGGGTAATTTTCTACATAGTCCGATTCGGGATATTAATTGATAGGTTTAATTGGTTTGTGTTTTGTTTTTGTTAAGTTTATTCTTATTGTCTTTTGATTCGGGAAATTAATTGAAGGTTAGCTTCAAAAATTTAATTCGTGGTTTAGACCTTGAATGGTTTGATATTATTGTTGGAAAATTGTAACTTCAAATATCTAAAGAGCAACAAATAGTTACTATTGAAAACACTCATATACATATTTTAGTAAAACAGTTTAATCATTTTAGAAACTCCAACTTTTTAAGTGTTGTTGCTCAAGGTTTTACCTGGAAGTTCATCTTATTAGCTTTCTAAGATCAGATAATGCTGAAATTTCAATTTCATTGTTATTTTGAATCTAATCAAGCTGTCAAAAAACTATTTATTTATTTATTATTATTATTATTATTTTCTTTTCTTCTCAAACTCTTTTAATGGGTTATCTTGTAAGTATTTTCATTGAGACATTTTATCAAACGGCTTATGTGCATATTACAACTGACTTGTATTGTGATGTCACAATGGCTGCACCTCAACATAATCTGAAATTGATAAATACTGTAATAAATTTATCCTCAAAGTTCTTGCTCAACCCGGCTATAAAAAGCCAATACTTACTCTTATGATTTTAAGTAAATTTCCGAAAATGAAGTCACCACAAGCAATAATTCACTTATCATCTTCCTCTCTTATTTCTTTTCTCTTTTTCGGTCTCGCGATAACATGTTTTACTTCCGCCAACGTCTCCGCTTCATATGGCGGTAACGAGACTGATTATCTCGCGCTGTTGTCATTCAAGTCAAAGATCACCCATGATCCATACAAAATTCTAACCTCGTGGAACCATTCCTTTCACTTCTGTGACTGGAGTGGTATTTCATGTGGAAAGCGGCACAAACGAGTGACTGTTTTACGGCTGGATTCGCAAGGCTTAGAAGGCTCGTTATCTCCTCATGTAGGAAACCTCAGCTTCCTCCGTAAGCTTTCTCTCATGAACAACAGCTTTCAAGGAACCATTCCTCATGAACTTGGTCGTCTATCTAGGCTACGTGCTCTATTTCTTAGTATAAACAAATTCGGTGGAGTCATTCCAACAAACTTGTCTCGTTGTTCTAACCTCGAAGAACTTTGGCTCAATCAAAATGAGCTAACTGGAAGCATACCCAAGGAGGTGAGTTTACTCTCGAAACTTGCTAGTCTTGTAATTCACTACAATAAGTTAACAGGTGGAATCCCATCTTTCTTGGGGAATCTCACATCAATGGAAGTGTTCTCTGCTACCAGGAACCCGTTGGGTGGAAGCATTCCAGATACCTTGGGTCACTGGAAAAGCTTGACAGCATTTTACTCTGGTGAGTGCAACTTATATGGAAGCATCCCTCATTCCATTTTCAACCTCTCACTCCTAGTTAATTTTTCCCTAGCTGATAATCACCTCACTGGTAGTCTTCCTTCAGAAATTGGTAATCAGCACCCAAATCTTGAGTTCCTTCAGTTAAGGGATAACGAACTGACCGGAGTTCTTCCACCTTCTCTTTCTAATTGTTCTAAATTAAGAGATCTTGAAATGAGAAACAACAATTTTAGTGGGAAGTTGACTATCGACTTTTCAAAACTAAGAGATATTTATAAAATTAGATTACAGAATAACAACTTCCATGGACGCGGAGAAGCTGATGACATGAGGTTTGTTGATTCTATGAAAAACTGCACCAGATTAGTAGTTTTGGGACTTTATAATTGCAACCTTATAGGAGTGCTTCCAATATCAATAGGTAATCTTTCTGATCAACTCAGTATTCTAGATTTTGGAGACAATCAATTATTTGGAAGCCTCCCTTCAAGTATAGGTAGTCTAGTTGGTTTGACCGCTTTATTTTTAGGTACTAATAGATTCAAAGGAAGAATTCCCACTACCATTGGTAAACTACAAAAGCTACAACGTCTTGGTCTATCTAGAAA
This sequence comes from Artemisia tridentata subsp. tridentata, assembly GCA_021014915.2. Taxonomy (NCBI): domain Eukaryota; kingdom Viridiplantae; phylum Streptophyta; class Magnoliopsida; order Asterales; family Asteraceae; genus Artemisia; species Artemisia tridentata. The sequence continues at coordinate 12,995,713 of CP139506.1, read as the reverse complement.
TCACTTTTCAGGGCCTATCCCTGATGCCATTGGGAACCTATCATTGTTGAATGAACTTTATTTAGTGTCCAACAAATTAGAAGGCCATATTCCATCAAGCCTTGGGAATTTAAAAAACCTTATTGGGTTAAACCTTGCAGACAATAGGATCACTGGTAAAATACCCAAGCAACTTCTTCAACTTCCATCACTAACTAATTTTTTAGATCTTTCACATAACAGCCTGTCTGGTTCAATTCCATCCGAGATTAAAGACCTCAAGATGTTGAGCGGTCTTGTTTTATCTTATTATAAATTATCAGGTACCATTACTAGTAGCCTTGGTGAGTGTATTAGCCTTGTAGAGTTGTACCTTAGTGGCAACATATTTGAAGGCATAATACCACCTTCATTCAGTTCCTTGAAAGGATTGAAGGTACTCGACATTTCTCAAAATAATTTATCAGGCAAAATTCCTCAATTCTTAGAGAAATGGAATTCCTTAGAATTTTTGAACCTATCCTTTAATGATTTTGAGGGTGAAGTGCCGGTTGTTGGAGTGTTTGCCAATGAAAGTGATTTTTCAGTTTTGGGGAACAATAAGCTTTGTGGTGGTTTGGTTACACTTGAGTTACCCAAATGCAAGGAGACGGGTAGTAAGAAAAAAAGGTTTCCTTTCTTCATATTAGTCATTGTGATTGCACCAATGTTGCTCATCGCATTATGTTGTGTGTATCTTTTGTGTAAGAAGGAACGCAATAGTCAACCGTCTCAATCTTCAGGGAATGAAAGGTTCTTGAAAGTTTCATACAATCAGCTTCTCAAGGCTACTGATGGGTTCTCTACAACAAATTTGATTGGCGAGGGTGGGCACAGCTCTGTTTATAAGGGAATCCTCGATTCTAATGATGATAAATCTGTTGCAGTTAAAGTTCTACATCTTCAAAGTCGAGGAGCACACAAAAGCTTTATAGCAGAATGTGAAGCATGGCGTAATATTAGACACCGTAATCTGTTGAAGATAATAACTTCATGTTCAAGTACTGATTTCCATGGCAATGATTTTAAAGCTCTGGTTTACGAGTTTATGCCCAATGGAAGTGTACACGATTGGCTTCATTCAAGTGCATATGCATCGAAACTCAACCTTCTTCAAAGAATAAATATTCTGAGAGATGTTGCCACTGCACTTGATTATCTTCACAATCGCTGCCAAACAACGATTGTTCACGGTGACTTGAAGCCAAGTAACATTCTACTTGATGATGATATGGTGGCTCATGTTGGAGACTTTGGCTTAGCTTGACTACTTGGTACAGACTTAAACCAAAACAGCTCAACCGAGGTTAAAGGAACAATTGGTTATGCACCTCCAGGTAATTCCACTTCTATTCCATGACGCTTATATTACAGGTTAAAGTTTGTAAATTAATTAATTGTTATTCATTTGTAGAGTATGGTATCGGGAGCGATATGACAAGTTGTGGGGACGTCTACAGTTTTGGAATATTATTACTAGAGGTGATGACTGGGAAAAGGCCGACAGATGACATGTTTAAGGAAGGTCTTAGCCTTCATAAATTTGCTTACACGGCATTACCATATCATGTAGTCGATGTTATTGATGATGATGCAATTGTGTTGCAAAGTACGGAAGCGAATGCAAAGAAAGTGGAAGAATGTTTGGTTGCAACTATCAAGATTGGAGTTTCGTGCTCTGTGGATTCACCACCACAACGAATGAAAATAGAAATCGTTGTCAATGAGTTGCAGCGTATTCTCGATGTGCTTCAAAATATATAAGGTACTTTGTTATGCCTTTTTGTAAAATCTTATTTTACATGAGTTTGTTAAAAATCATCAATAAAATGGTTTTATTTTTCAAATCTTTCAGGCCTAAAGCTTGTATGGTGAAGTTGTGGGAAACTGCAACAAGGAGGAGTGCATGTCGTAGTTAAATAAATGTTAAGTTGTTAAAGATGTTCGTAATTGTGGTTTAATTTTCTTGTTGCATAAGTGTACGAGACATAAGAGTACGTTTACATTCTTGGTGACGTATCATATGTATCAAGCATGTTTGTATGTGTGGTTTAATTTTCATCAATCCAATTTGTGGTATTGAATTCTACTTAAGTTCTACTTGGTGTTCGATTCCTTAATGAACAGCCTAATGTTATTCGTGTTCTTTGACTATCAATATCATAAATTTGACTTTTTTTATGAATATCTGAATGAGAAAGCTCAGGGCTTCCCCCTCTTCTGGTTTCGAGCAGGGTATGGTTCAATTTTATAGAAAGTTAACCTCATGTTTGGTATACTGTATTATTACTACAAGTATACTGTATTAAAAATGTGTCAATAATGACCAAAGTGTATTTCTGATACATAAAGCAGCTCGGATATTTTGATACTTTTCGTATTCCTTATACAGTTAGTACAACTCTATTTTCATCGGATAAGCAATCCCAAACTCAAAACTGCGTATTGCTATTTAGTTGCGACTTCTAATCTTGTTTATCAAAAATATAGTTGCGACTTCTATATCTTACAAGATTTGTATAATCCTGTCTATATCTTACAAGACTGAAACATATAGTTGCGACTTCTAATCTTGTTTTGTTACTTGGATGTTTTAGGATGACGCATGATATACAGCGTTTGGGTATTCTAAAAGTTTTTGTCATCAAGGTTACAAATGATTAATATGCCATAGTTACTTTTTTCATGAAATGACCCGAACTGACCCGTTTTAAGCTATTTTTAATTTTTATAACTTTTTTACATAGCCCAAACCGACATGTAGGACCTGAATTTTATGCTATAAAAAAAGTGCTTAAGCAGTAGAAAGGAAAGGATGTTACAAGGCATTTACTTTCAAGCTGAATTACATAACACAAGATGTGTTAGTATGAAAGGAGAGTTATTATGTATGTTTGTGTTTAAGGTTGAAACCAAACAGTGGTTAGTATAATCCAAAAAATGTTTAAGTACAAAGGATGTGGGTGACTCCCACATCTCAGCCCGTTATCATGTATATATCTTACAAGACATAAACATATAGTTGCATTCAGTGCATAATTATCATATAAATGTTTATTTTTTACTGATGATGTTATTTTCTTACTCGCATGTTTTAGGATGATCGTGACCCATCATCTCGTCATAGAATAGAAAAGAGAAACAGGATGACGCGTGGTATGTAGCGTTTGGGTATTCTGAAAGTTTTTGTCATCAAGTTTTACAAATGATTAATGTGCCATTTTTACTTTTTTAATGAAATGACCCAAACTGACCCGTTTTAAGCTATTTTTAATTTTTTATATCTTTTTTACATAGCCCGAACCAACATGTAGGATCTGAATTTTAAGCTATGAAAGACCAGAACCGACATGTTGGACCTGTTTCTTAAGATATGTTTATATCTTTTTAACATAACGTGAACTGAACCATTTTATACGGGTCGATGTAGCCAGAAAAACAGCTCCAAGGGGCTTGTTGCAGCTCTGTAAAATAAAGAAAAGAAAAAATAATTTTTTTTGGTACTCTCCATTAATAAGTAGTCAGTATGTTTATTATGAGTGCAAAAGTTCAATATATCTGATATCATTAAAATTATTTGATTTGGGAGGTTCTATGTACTGGGCACCCTTTTTTCTCCAAGTTACTTTTTTATTTACCATTCAAAAGTAAAATGGGTCGAAATAGCCATCTGTACTAGTGTTGGTTAGTTGTTGTACTAGTGTTGGAAGCTGTTTACAAAACAAGCATAACCCATAATGCTTTTAAAGGATGACTCGTCCGATATGGCTAAGATTTCAAGAAAGGTTCCAACCTTGTTCGTGAAGTTCAGGACACCACCGAGAATCACCAGTTAGTTACTTTTTTTACAAATCTAACATTAATGCAGACTAATAATTACTAATTGCTTAAATTACATCAGGAATCCATAAAGATCTGTAAAAATACCAGATCATTTATTATGCCAATGAACATACAAATTCAGAAAATTAAATTGGTCCAACACACGTACATTCACATAGTATTGATTCAAATAAGGAAGATCCATTGACATTACAAATGAACATAGTATTGATTTAGATAAGAAAGATCCATTGGCATTACTGTTTATGAGATAATTTAAGCCATGAATGAATTTGTTGCTCTTCTTTCCCAAAATGAACATAGTATTGATTCAAATAAGGAAGATCCATTGACATTACAAATGAGTTGATACATTGAGCTTGCCTACCTGAGCAACACATCTAAAAAGACACGCCAACCTTATTAACTACTTGAGAAACAATGGAAAGCTAACAAATACTCTGGAGACTCGTGTAACACTCATTACTTACAAGTGAAAGTTCTACGATATCTATTGACCAGTTACTAATTTCTTCATCAGAGGGAACAATCTTCTTATTCAAGTACTTATCTACAACCATTCTATCTTTTAACAAATTAAGCTCCTGCATCTTCTTATTCATTACCGTCATTATCTTATTTACAACTGACCCATCCTGCCCCTTCTTCCTGTTTTGACCATTAGTACCCCTTTGATTCCTCACATTCTTACCTAGATTATTGCCACCAGTCTTTCCAGTCTTTCTAATCTCAGCCCCCCTTCAGAAGTACCACTTATTTTACCAGCATTATTCACTCCTTTAGGATGATAGTGCATATTATTAGCACCCCCTTTATTCTTATTATTAACTTCCACAAATCCTTCATTTCCACTATCAACATTGTTATTCATATGGGTTTTCTTAATAATCCCTTCTGTCGCAATATCTTCCTCACTTCTTGGTCTTCCACACTTCTCAAAAGTATGCCCAAACACAGAGGTATGAGGTTTCCGGCTATACTCCACTCTTATTGTTTTATGGCCTTTCACTACTCCATTACTCCCCTTATACTGCAAATTGATAGTTTATTTTAATTCTTTTTTAACCTCCATTACTCCCCTTATTTGCAGTCATAGTGTCCATAACAAGAGGCTTCCCAACACTACTAGCAATAGCACTTATACCTTTCGACACACCAAAATTCGCCTCCATAGGAACATCAAACAACTTAATCCATACTGGCAAAGTAGTAGGTTCAACAGCCACAATACCTAAAGGATCCCATCTTTGAACAATTAGAGGCTTGTTATTGACTAACCAAGGCCCTTGTTCAATTACTCTATTAAGTCCCTCCTCATGCCGAGACTTAAAGAAACAATGCCCATTAAGATTTGGTTTGAAAGAAACATGCCCAGATCATGTGATTGATGTTATTGATGGTGATGCAATTGTGTTGTAAAGTATGGAAGCGAATGCAAAGAAAGTGGAAGAATGTTTGGTTGCAACTATCAAGATTGGGTTGCTGGAGCAGTTGACCCGAACCCGAACCCGAATATGGCTATTCGGGTCGGGTCAATCGGGTTCAAATTTCTATTCGGGTCAATCGGTTCAACCCGAATTGACCCGAGTTCTAAACAAGGTCGGGTTCGGGTTTAATATATGTATCTTACTTGGGTTCGGGTCAACCCGAGTGACCCGAGTATGATTTTTTTTCTTTATAATTTTTATGTATTTCAAGTTTGAACACCAAAATTGTATCATTTTTAAACGGCCTAGACCCGAACCCGAGTTGACCCGACCCAAATTAACCCGACCCGAGTTGACCCGAACCCGACCGGGTCAACCCGAATAACACCCCTAAGAACAGGAGTTTTGATCTCTTCTCTTGATGATGCCCTGGATAAGAGTCTCTGGTTTCATTTGTATGGGCTACAACTGAGACTAGGCAGGGTGTTTGTTAATTGGAAATGTAGTCAAGGAAGGATATTTCTCCATGGTTGCCTAGATGATAGCATCCAATTGCTATGTCTAGAAGAATGGTGAATTTAGAATCAGTGTAATCCTGAATAGAGGTGTATTGTATCTTTTGTATATTCTGTTGACAAGTTGTATCAGCCATATGAGCATGTTCATGATAGGCTGCTTTGAATTCCATGTAAATTGCTTAATAAGTTCACCATTTCAGGAGGAAAAAAAAAGTTAATTTGTTGCTAAAAAACAATGTATAAACTCAAATGCAACTTCTTTACTATTTACCAACATTGTACTACTAATCTGTGTTTGATGGTTGACGCTAGTGAAAAAGGATAAAACAATGACGGCTTGCCACTCACCGGCTACAATACATGCTTTTAACCATATACAACGAAAATAACCGGTTGCATAAAATATGTCAGCTTTACCTTAGCCAGACACTCGCGCTAAGTGTTCTGGGTGTATAGGACTATAATCCATTCCAAAACAAAACCATGCCATGAATTTACCACAAACTTTAGACTACTCATTAAAGACTCGTGTATGGCCTCAATGAGCAGGGTTCACCGACTATACCAAAACAAATAGGCACCGAACCAAATGGATTTACCAGTTTTGCACACTCATAGTATCAGCATTAGTCGATAAATAGCAAAATGAAAGTCGCTGACTTGGGGAGTAAGTACTCCAATCTTTTTCAAAAGACCACCAAGTAAAAAAGTAGAAACCATAAATGGGGACTGCTGATGAATTCAAGACTAGTCAACTGTTGCAGGATCTCATCCTGGTCCAACAAGCACGCCCAAACAAACGACACCTATTTGAGATAGGTTTTTGACTTCAAATCATATTAATACAATCCTATTTGTTCATGCAACATACTTGGAACCATATGCAACTCGATGATAAGTATCTAATAAATAAGACGACGCACAGTTGAAAAGGTACAGCACCCTATATAAGACTTAGCCCAGCAACTCACTGGGTGACACATGCATGTGAATGTAAAAAATCTCTGAAGACCACAAATCACGAATTTTATATGCTACCATATGACAACACAAATCACAAAGAAAAGTAACTCGATAACCGCAGCAACATGAAGACGAAGACGACGACATGACTGACTTTCAGACCCATACTGAGCAAACTGCTGGACAACTCTGGACCTTCTTAAACATGTCCTAGTACTCGTTGGAACAGTAGATACATAAACACATATTAATAAAAAATAGACGGATGACCATGTGCTTCATTATAGCATAAGTCAAAGCAAGATTATAAACAAACGAGAAAGTAAACTGGTAAAGAAATAAATTGAGAGCAATTCACGTTAACTTTATTAATCTGATATTCATGTTAGCTTCATACTTCATAAGCTGAGAGCAATTCACATGTTGAATTTGGACTGTCCTATAGTTTGAAATATTGCTTCCTTTGGCCCAAGTGGGTGCAAAAGAGACGGAAGATTAAATTTCTTTGTGTAATAACTTAATGGTTTGTATAAAAAGGTAACTCGAGTTCATGCAAATGACGTATGAGAAAGATACTGATATCGTACACCGAAAAGGTTTGTACAACATAATGCATGGAAACATAGACGGGTTGGGTAATGGGTCAAAACACGATCAGGTTGAAATGTATCACTTTTAGTAGTGGTTGAAGCGGGACACTCAAGAATATGGTGTATGTGGTTTCTTACTATACATATTTCCACCGTCCATTTTTCCACTTCATTTTTTTGTTGTTATAGTGGAAAATGAAGGACTAGGTCTTGGTTGAGGAGATCAGTTGGCTTATCTTTTGCTTGTATTTTTATATCTAGTATTAACCATGCCAGTTGCTGACAATTCTAACTTTATCTTTATATATTTGGTACTTTATTATTATTTTTTGTGTTTTCCAGAAACATAAATATAACTGGAACAAAGGGGGTGTTTGGACATTAATTATCTTCTAATAGAGGAGTACAAAGACGATAGTGAACGCAATTCAATTGCCAAACAATTGCAAGAATATAAAATAGCTCGTCTCGAAAACATGATGGAAGGTGTGTTGTCCTGAAAATTTTTGTAGACAAAGAAAATTCGTCTTTCGTAAACATATCATTTGTTGTTTAGATAATCATGTATATCATGGCGACACTTCATTACCTCTTTTATGAAATTCTTGGAACTAACTCGTCCATTGGAACTTACAAATTAAACTATATCATATTACTATCTCATACTTAACGGCTTAGGTAACTGGTATAAACTTGATTGAGCCCATTCATGTCTTTTTTATTAGTAAATAAATTTATAGATCTATCCCATCCATTGGACGGGCTTTGGATTATGATATATGTGTATATTTGTTTGTTAATACGTACATATGAAGTACACTAAATATTGTTTTAATATTACATGCTTAAACACGCCCAAATATACGATTTTCCTTGATGTCTTTCATCAGATTGTCAAGTAATATCAATCATAAAAATAATGTTTCATACATAATACATTAATAAAAAAAAAAAAACAAAAACAAATGGCTTGCTAGTCTGTTGGACGGGCGTCACATCTAGTTTAAGTATAAGCTATACTTTGTGTAAATATGCTCTTACGCTTTGCATTCGATCACATGCATATTCATAAGTATATATATATATTTTTTTTTAATAAATTTTCCCCTTAACCTTTTAGAATATACATAATAAAATTAAGCAAAGTAAGCAACTGTTATATGATCTATTTGACTTGCGATTACGTAAACGAACATTAGAAGTATGCAACGAAGTGTGGCTATAAACGACACTCATTAGTTACTTGTTCAAGAACATTAGAAGTACGCAACGAATTGCGGCTATAAACGACACTCGTTAGTTACTTGTCTACGATATATGCAATATAAGTGTAGACTTCCATATCCCACGTCTTCTTAAAAGTCTCACATGATTATACATGGAAAATAGATATCATAAGTCAAATTTTCTTGGTCTTCTTAAAAGTCTTCCCTATCCCAAGTCTTCTTAAAAGTCCCTGTCCTAAGTCTTCTTAAAAGGCTTCCCTATCCCAAGTCTTCTTAAAAGTCCCTGTCCTAAGTCTTCTTAAAAGGCTTCCCTATCCCAAGTCTTCTTAAAAGTCCCTGTCCTAAGTCTTCTTAAAAGTCTTCCCTATCCCAAGTCTTCTTAAAAGTCCCTATCCTAAGTTTTCTTAAAAGTCTTCGGTGATTATACAAAATTTTGTCTTGCTCAAGCTGATAATGAATTTGTTGATGGCCGGCATCCTCTTCACAATTTGCGTGTCACGAACTTTAAACATTAAAGTAAAGGAATTTTCATTATTATAATGCGTTCATTTTTATTTGTTAATATTGGTTCGTCCTATACATAAATGATTGTTGACGTATATTTTTATCCAATTATGGCTATAAAAACTTTGATTCGCTAGTATATATATTCTCAATTAAATGTCTTAGTCAAGATGATAAAGAATTTGTGGAAGCCGGCCATTAGCATGTTATTAATAACGTTAACTTGCAAAACTAGGGATAAAAAGCCAATACTTATTCTTATGATTTTAAGTAAATTTCCAAAAATGAAGTCACCACAAGCATTAAGTTACTTATCATCTTCCTCGCATATTTCAATTCTCTTTTATGGTCTCGCGATTGTATGTCTTACTTCCGCCATTGTCTTTGCTTCCTACGGTGGTAATGAGACTGATTATCTTGCGCTGCTGTCATTTAAGACAAATATCACCCATGATCCATACAAAGTTCTAACCTCCTGGAACCATTCACTACACCAAAATGTGGGTTCGGGGACCAGCAAAAAATTTGGGTCGACATTCTCGTCCCAAATTTTGGCCATGACCCACATTTTTTTCAACAAAAAATGGCAGTCAAGGACTTTTTCCACTTGAACAACATTGTCGTCCCAAATCTATATATATTTGATTTTTGACATTTTTAAAACTTTTTAAATAAAATTTCGCAAAAAAAAAACATCCCGCCATTATATTTAATCCCGCCAAACAAAATGGGACGACAATGTCATCCCAAAATGTATGTATTTGTTTTTTTATATTTAAAAGCTTTTTAAATCAATTTTTATGCATGAAACTTCCCACCAAACACTTCCCGCCAAAACATTTCCCACCAAAACTTCCAACCAAAATATTGGCGCCAAAATTTCCCACCAAAACGTTTGTATAAAATATCTGCTCTATCCTCACAAACACATTATATACACTCTTATCCTCAAAACCACTCAACCTCACAACCTCTTATCTTCACACCAATTTCAAAACCTGAGATGCAGCGATATAATAAATCACATAAAAAAGATACATTTTGATGGGAATATTATGCATGTCCTCTTTCGAAGGTGAACAATCATACATTTCTTATTTATGTAAATATACAAACAATCATAACATTTCCTTATTTATGTAACAGCCAAGAGAAAATGATCATGGATGTGGATATTTTATGTGGAAGAGTGAATTTGATGACCGGTTACGAGTAATCTCTTCTGCTTCAACATCTCAAGGTTCTGGATCTGCACCAACAGAGTGCTCAAACTGTAATGCCAAAGATCTTAGGATAAACATGCTGGAATCACAAAAACAGGTGCTAGAGACAAGAGTAAGGATGCTGGTGGCAAGACTTGAAATGGCTAGGAATCCCGACGAACACGACCACACATGTCAGTCGGATGCAATACTCTGTGAGCTGTTAGGTGACATGGAAAATCTTCGTATGTAGTAGTGTTGTTGTTGTTGTTGTTGTTGTTGTTTTTGTTGTTGTTGTTGTTGTTGTTGTTGTTTTTGTTGTTTGTTGTGTTATTGTTGTTTTTGTTGTTTGTTGTGTTATTGTTGTTGATGTTGTTGTTTGTTGTGTTATTGTTGTTGTTTAATAAAATGTTGTAGTTGTTGTTTGTTGTGTTATCATCCCGACTCATTCGTTTAACATCTAATGCATAATGATATCATCTCGACGCATTCGTTTAACATCTCATGTATAACGGTATCATATCGACTCATTACGTTTAACATTCATGTATAACGGTATCATATCGACTCATTCGTGAAGAAGACTTCTCGTACATTAAATGTGTTGAGAATTATGTAAAGGTGGTGATCTCGACTATTATGAACTAGAGGATAATTACATGGAAGCGGGATCTCCTGAGCTCGAATCCGGTTCTAAACCTGTATTTGAAGACGGTTTAGATCTGAATATTGATGAAATGGATGTTGATCTGACTGGTGGCAAATCAACTTGGCCGAGATGATATGGTTGTACACGAGATGTTAAACGAATGAATCAGAAAGATGGAATAGATGTGTACATCTTCCTTAACTTGGTTAGAGGAGTATCTGAAGAGGAAGCTGATAATGAGTGTCTAGGTGGTGATCTCGACTATTATGAACATTCTTAATATTCAGTTTTTATCTCTTTCAAAACCGCTCCTACTTAACATGCGTGATATTGAGTTTCAGTTTTTATCTCTTTTTTCTCTCACTCTAAAAACCCTAGCCGCACCTTTTCAATCGGTTAAAAAATTACACGATCTGTTCTCTCTCTCAACAGTTTTTAGCTCAAGCTCAGCTTTTTTCGAGCCTTAGTTGTAATGATCGGACTGAAGGGTCAAATGAACAGACTACTGATAAAGGGAGTAATTGGGGATGGAACAGTTATGCATGCTAATATAACCAATCGGGAGCAGGTTCTCGGGATCGGAATTATTTTAAAAAATTTAAAACTAATTTAAATAATTTTTAAATTATTTTAATAATTTATAACTAATTTAAATCATTTTTAATTTATTTAATATTAATTAAATAATTTAAATCATTTTTTAATATACATAAGATAAAGACAAAGAAAAAAAACAGAAAGGGACGACATTGTCGTCCCTTTTTTTCACCAAAATTTTCCACGCAAATTAAACACCCCGCCAATTTTTTTAATAACCCGCCACACTTAGGGACGACACTGTCGTCCCTAATTTGTATCAATTATTAAGGAGTGTATACCACCTGCTTTTTTTTTTCTAAGTCTTATCCAAAAAAAAAAAAAAAAAAAAAAAAAACCCACTGCTTCTTCTTCAATTGATCGATCGACCCACATTCGACACCACCACAACCACCTTCAACACCACATTCGACACCACCACAACCACCTTCAACACCACTATTACCCGAACCACCTTCAACACCACATTTGCCGTGAACCACCACCCCCGCCGTGACACCACATTCGACACCACCACAACCACCTTCAACACCACCACCTTCAACACCACATTCTTTGGCAGCAGCAGTAGCAACACCACCACCTTCAACACCACTGTGCACGATTTTTTTAATTTCTTTTTTAATTTTTGTTTGTTTTAAAGATATGTTTTTTCTTTTAATTTTTGTGTGTTAATTTGTATATTATTTTGTTTAATTTTTGTTTGTTAATATTTGTTTGTTGTTTGTTGTGTTTGTGTTTGTTGGATGGCACGACAACCACCACGGCAGCCGCATTAGCCACCACCGCCAGCAGCAGTAGCACCACAGCCGCATTGTTTGTGTTTGTGTTTGTTAAAGGTGTTTTTTTATTGTGTTAATGTGTTTTGGGACGAGAATGTCGTCGTCAAAAGTTTTTATTAATTAATTTGGTTAATTTAAGTTTGGTTGTTTAATTTAGGTTGTTTTTTTTATGTGTTTGTCATGGGACAGCCGGGAGAGTCGGGACAGTAGTAGCACCACAGTCGGGAGAGTCGGGAGAGCAGCTCCACCTCTTTTCCTCTTTTTCTCTTTTCTTCTCTTCCTTTATTTCAGCCGTGAATTAGGTATATAATTTAATTACTTTGATGGTTGCGTTTTTTTAGTAATATGCGTTTGGTTAGTATGATATTGTGAATATGTCGTTTAGTTAGTAATATGCGTTTGGTTAGTATGATATTGTGAATATGTTGTTTGGTTAGTAATATGCGTTTGGTTAGTATGATATTGTGAATATGCCGTTTGGTTAGTCTGATATTGTGATTGTTAAACTTATGTGACTTTTTTTAGGATTTTAGTGATTAATTTCGGACAACCCCCATCTGGAATTATCATCCTATAGAAAACCCGTCCGAAATTAATTTATTAGAAATTAATTTCGGAAAGTCCCCTGTTTGGGACTGCTTTTTGAATGTTTTGTCTCATTTAGGATATGGATGCGTATAACTGTTTTACTATTTGAGAGAAATTCGACAGTATTTCCCTTTCACTCCTACGAATATGTCTTTAATGCACATATTTGGGGAGTTGAGGGGAAATGCTGCCGAATTTTTTTCAAATAGTAAATCGGTTATACACATTCATATATGAGACGAGACATTCAAAGACTGGGTTATGATTGTGATGTGTTTCAAGGGATATACCCGTTAGGAGTCCAAGTTTTAAAATTTATAACACGATTTACCAAAGATTCAAACGAAACACATACGAGCAAGTATACTCGTCCGTATGTAGTAAGAGATAATTGAGGTAAGCCGAGGTCGTTCACTAGGATTTGTTTTGTTTGTGTGATGTGAATTTTTGCAAATAAATAGCAATCCAACTAGCAATACTAATTAGCAAGCAAATAAAGATGATGTAAATTCAATAATTTAAAGACTACACTTGCCTAGACTAGTTTGCACAATTCCTTTGACATGATTATGACATTGGTTCCATTTGATTATGACCAACAAATTAGATGGTGTTCTAATTCGATTAGTGGTGTACTAATTATATTGTTTCCCACACTTTCAATCCTCGTCAAGATTTAGAGATTATAAAAAAAACAATATTTCAAAATTGATCAATCCAAGATTAACACAACTCAATTACCCGATTCACTTTCGTTTCACAAATAATTAACAACCACACTATTTAGCTTTCCAAGTTAAATTAAGTTTCTTATGAAATGGTCAATACATAAGGTAAAACCCTCATAGACAAAGGTTTACAACTAACTTACTAACAATGTCTTTTTCAACCCAATACATCATTAGAAATTACCCAAACTTAATAACTCTTTGGTGGAGAAAACTTAAGATAGCACAATTCGTTCTTAGTGTTAACTTTTCTTTTATATTAGAACCAATAAGTCATAACCAATCAAGTGAACCATAATTCAAACATCATCAAGGCAAGTGCATAAGGCACTTAGCCACTCATGGTAAACAAAGTAATAATCATAAGAAATTGATCACTAGTAAACATGATTGAATAGTCTTACAAAATGTTGTAATGATGATTACAAATAATGAAGAACGCTTGTGAAATAATCAACAACGATCCGTAAGTAATTGAAGTAATGATTGATGAGATTTTAGCCTCCTTGTTCCTGCGTTTTCCTCCTCTTGTCGCCCACTTGTAAGAGAGAAATGTGACAAATTTTTTTTTGTGGTAGTTTGTTGTATCTTGATTGTCTCTCTCTTGTTTCTTTCTTCATGTATATATGGAGACTTCCCCTTAGCCAACAAGAAAACAACTTGGGCTCCAAGTGTCATAATCATGCAGGAACTTTAGTGATTAGAAGTTAATGATTGGCCTTGGTGTTAATGATGCTTAAAATGAAGAATAAATGCAACTCTTCATATCATTTTTTCTGCATACCTCAGGTATGAAAATGTAGACCCTGGGTATGGATGGCTATACCTCAGGCAGGAATTCTAATACCTCAGGTATGAGCTCCCCTTCTTGAAACCTCGGGTATAGAAACTGAAACCTTGGGTATAGACCAAGTCTTGCACATAACTTTCAACTCAAAGCTAGCATATAATTCCCACTTGTGACACACTTCTTGGCACTAATTCTTGACTTCATTTCCACATCTTTCTCTTGAACTTGAACATAATCATAGCATGAATCTTTGTCTTGAACGGAAAACTTTACTTCGCGCATATTTACTTGATTTTGTCGACTTTTCTTCATCTTTTTCTCTATTTCCTTCGACATAGTTGTACCTGAACCTAAACACATCTTTTGCACCTTTTAAGGGTAATATGTTCATAAATACAACCAAATAACATGCATAATCATAAGAGTAATGCTATAAAAACATGTTCAAAATGAGCGTTATCAAATCCCCCACACTTACACTTTGCTTGCCCCCAAGCAAATCTAGCTTTTAAGAAAATCCATATGATAAAAACGAGATGCAAATCTATCTAGCACAAGTACAAGATAAGATCCATCTATATAGGCTTATAAATGAAAAGATGAGATGTTTGACAATACCTTAATGATTCTCTTGCCTGATAACATATTAAGACACCTCACGAAAGGAATATGAAGTATGATTCACTCAACACTCATTTGTAGCGATTGGAAAATATAATATAATCACACTCATTGCGCAGATATAATCCAAATATTACCATAGGCTTGTACAAGAAACAAAACTCAACCGACGTGGCGTAAGCACCAAATGTAAACATCTAAGAGGACTTTTATTCGGGTTTAAGGTTTCAAGGGTGATATAAGACTATTGTGTCACTATCTCATGTAAAACATAATAGCTCGCTAACAACGAAGTCTCGAATTATCAAATAACGGATGGTCACTAAGGATAACCTTAGATCGCTAACAACGCTATCTCATTCCTCAAGAAATCGGATGGTCACCACATGTCATTACACTTGATAACTTCACAAAGTCAAAAGGGGTAAGGATAAGACATGGGATATATATATATATATATATATATATATATATATATATATATATATATATATATATATAATATATATATATATATATATATTTGGTTTTAATATTGAAAAACTTTACAAATAGCCAAAGTCTCCAACCAAGTGCTACTAGCTACATCAACCACTTTCCTTTGAACTTGAGATTCTTCCTTGATATCATACATTCATAGCTCATTGGCTACTTATTCTATTTCTCTTTTTTTTTTCATTACAATATATAATCCATGAGATTATCATGGAGTTCACAACTTTCTCATTTTCAAGGGTTCCCACATAACAACCATCTTTCCAAGTAGCTAGTAACCAACCAAGACTTGACTAAGGGTAAGGTTAAGGCTAAAGGTGAGAAATATTTTTATATTTTTCTGGTGTAACAAAATGAAAAGACTGGCTCGGAGGGTTTACTAATGGAATCTAGCACTTAAAAGGAGTGCTAACAAATGGGTCCATGGAAGAGGTTAACCAACCAATGTGGCTAGCTAATATATCAATATGTGTGAAATGAAAGGCCATTTGGTTTAATTCCTAAGGTAGCCTCTTATCACGCGAATACATTTATATCACACGAATGTGATCTCACTACGGTCTGGTAATAATTTACAAGTACAAGTTCTAGAATAAATAAGATTACTGGCACACTCATAGCAAGAAGATTAGAGCATAAAAGATATATGCTATATAAGAATAGGCTTCAAATCATCACATATTTAGTTGAATGGGTTATAGTTGTGCTATCAATGTTATCAATCCAAAAATGGATTGCAATGCCAATTAGGACACATCTCAAATTTTCAAAAATTACATGTTTTATTAGTGGATAAATCTAGTTATTCTTTATCAATATTCTCAACGTGCGAAAACAACTAGATCAATGGGGCAAACAAATTTAAAAATAGGCTCAAATTTATAGAAAAAAATTTAAAAATTCAAGATCATTTCCTATTTCCTCCCCCCACACTTAAGTTTGACATTGTCCTCAATGTTAAGAACGATAAATCATGAAAATAGGGAAATGAAAGATAAGAGAGAGAAATGATATTGCCTGAGCATAAGAAATAGGAGGATTTCATTTGATTTCAAGATCAAGCATCCTAACCTGCATAATCATCAAAACAAAAAATACACAAAATGCAAAATATTTTTTTTTATTGTATTATTCATAATATTAAGGCCCCCACACTTATGGTAAAACCATCGGGGCATAAAAACAAACACACGGGTTGCCTCCCGAGAAGCGCTAAATTTATTAATGAGTCATCAGCCTGACTCAATCTTTCTTACTTTGGTGGATTGTGTTTAGGATTCTTTCCTAATTTCTTTGGAATATACACCACATTTCCTTTTACTATTCTTTCCATATATAAGTCTGTACGGAGTTGTACCAATTGGAGTTTTATATGCGGTTCTAAACGCCCATAGAGCATCATCGAGTTTCCTTGACCAAACAGAAGGATTATCCTTAACTGTTTTTTCAAGTATTCTTTTTAAAGCTCTATTGGTGTTTTCGACTTGACCACTAGTCTGAGGATGGTATGCTGTTGAGAAACGGTGGTGGACCCCATATCTTTTCATAGCTTTTTCCATTTGATGGTTACAGAAATGAGTTCCTCTATCGCTTATCAAAGCTTTTGGAATTCCGAATCGAGAGAAAAGCTTTTTCAGAAAATTTACAACTACTCGTGCATCGTTAGTTGGTAGGGCTTCAGCTTCCGCCCATTTGGAAACATAATCTATTGCAACGAGAATGTATTCGAATTTATGAGATTTAGGAAAAGGTCCCATGAAGTCAATTCCCCAAATATCAAATATTTCAGAGACTTGGATGCTTTTCTGTGGCATTTCGTCTCTACGAGAAAGACTACCAGATTTTTGACATGCATCACAATTCTGCACAAGTTTATGTGCTTCTTTAAAAATCGTTGGCCAATAAAATCCCGCATCAAAAACTTTTTTAGCGGTGGTGGATGGTCCATAATGTCCTCCGGTTGGGCCATGATGACATTCATCAAGAATTTTTCGAGTTTCAGAACCATACACGCATCTTCTTATTATACCATCGGGGCACATTTTGAATAGATACGGTTCATCCCAAAAATAATATTTTAAGTTTGCAAAGAATTTACTACGCTCAGCATGAGATAGACCTTTTTGTAATATTCCTCCAGCTAAATAATTTGCATAATCAGCAAACCATGGAATTTCTTCATCTTCAATTCCCATAAGAGTTTCTTCGGGAAAGTAATCATCAATCTCGTTTGCACCGAATTCCTCTAAATTTGGATTTTCTAATCTAGATAAATGATCTGCCGCCACATTTTCTGCACCCTTCTTATTCTGGATTTCAATGTCAAACTCTTGAAGCAAAAAAATTCATCGGATAAGACGTGGTTTTGCATCTTGTTTAGCAAACAGATATTTCAGAGCTGAATGATCGGTGAATACAATTTTTTTTGATAAAACAAGATAGGAACGAAACTTGTCGAATGCAAAAAACTACAGCCAACAGTTCTTTTTCAGTCACTGTGTAGTTTTGTTGGGCATTATTCAACGTTTTGCTAGCAAAATATATAGGACGAAAATGTTTACCATCTCGCTGTCCTAATACTGCTCCAAAAGGATAATCACTTGCATCGCACATGAGTTCAAACGGCAATGACCAATCTGGTGAAACCATGATTGGTGCATTTGTTAGCTTGTTTTTTAACGTTTCGAATGCCTTGATGCACTCTTCATTGAAGTCAAAGACTGAATCTTTTTCAAGCAATTTCGTCATTGGACGAGATATTTTTGAAAAATCTTTAATGAATCGACGGTAAAATCCCGCGTGTCCTAAAAAACTTCTAACGCCTTTAACGTTAGTTGGGGGTGGTAACTTAGCAATAACATCAATTTTCGCTTTGTCAACTTCGATTCCTTTGTTCGAAATCTTGTGACCAAGGACAATTCCTTCCATCACCATAAAATGACATTTTTCCCAATTAAGTACGAGATGAGAAGTTTTGCATCTTTCAAGCATTTTATCAAGATTGTTAAGGCACGACTCAAATGATTCTCCAAATACTGAAAAATCATCCATGAATACTTCCATAGAGGTTTCAAGCATATCTTGAAAAATAGCAATCATGCATCTTTGAAATGTTGCTGGTGCATTACAAAGACCAAAAGGCATACGCCTATAAGCATATGTGCCGAATGGACACGTGAATTTGGTTTTTTCTTGATCAGCTGGATCAATAGGAATTTGAAAGTAACCGGAAAATCCATCGAGAAAACAAAAGTATTTGTTCCCCGCAAGTCTTTCCAACATTTGATCCATGAACGGTAATGGAAAATGATCTTTTCTGGTGGCATCATTTAATTTTCTATAATCAATGCATACCCGCCAATCAGTGACAGTTTTGTAGGAACAAGTTCATTACGTTCATTAGTTACAACAGTTGTTCCTCCTTTCTTAGGAACACAGTGAACATGACTCACCCATGAGCTATCCTCAATAGGATAAATAATTCCAGCGTCAAGAAGTTTGATTATTTCTTTCTTAACTACTTCCTTCATATTTGGATTGAGTCTTCGTTGTCTTTGAACAACTGGTTTAGAATCAGTTTCGAGATTTATTTTATGTGTGCAAAAGTTTGGACTTATTCCAGGAATATCAGAAGTTTTCCTAGCAAAAGCTTCTTTATGCTTTTTGAGTATAGAAACTAGTCGTTCCTTTTCATCAGGTTTAAGTTTTGAAGATATGACAACTGGAAGAAAAGAATTCTCTTCCAAAAATGCATATTCCAAATGATCAGGGAGAGGTTTCAAAACTAGATCTACCGGCGGTTCTTCAATTGAGGTTGTGATTCTCATATCATTATTGAATTCTAACTCTTCAAAGTTAGTATTTTCTTCCTCCAAAATTTCTTCGGTGTCAATCTGCATAAATTCAGCAAATTCTCTATCGAGATCTTCATCACTGATTTGACCAGATGTTTGATGAGTCTGAATTCTTTCATCAAGCAACTCATCGAATGTTTCTTCTGTTATATCATCGATAACATCAATGCTATAACAAGTGTCATCATTTGCATGAGAATATTTCATTGCCTGATTAATCGAAAAAGAAATTCTTTCATCCCCAACTCCAAGGTTGAGTTCTTTATTTTTTACTCGAATGATAGCATCTGCTGTATTTAGGAAAGGTCTTCCTAGAATTAATGGAACTTTGCTATCTTCCTCCATCTCAAGGATCACAAAATCAACAGGAAAAACAAATTTCCCAACTTGAACAAGCATATTTTCAGCTACTCTAACAGGATACTGGATGTATGGTTTTGCAACCTTACAACAGGTTTTACCTCTCGAGGGATCTCAAGAGTCTTACAACCCCACCAGGCAGTGTACCTGACCGATGTAGTATAGTGTAGTGGTAAGTACGGGGGATTGATCGTTCTCCACAGGGAATAGTGTCGTTAGGATTGAAAAACTACTCTAATAGGTCTAAGGGTGAGAGAAGATTCTTTTTGTGTTTTTATAATTTTATGGAAAGCAAGTAAAATCTCGGGTTTGAAAGAGTGGGCGGAATTAGTTGCTAGTCAACTAACCCAAGTTACTACGAATGCAAATAAAATAAAATAACAGAAAATGAAAAGGTGGTGAGACTTATGTGGAGAGAAATGTGTTTACTTAGATTTCCTTACTCCCTAACTATCTTTTACCGGTTGATTAGTGTGTATTAATCGCGTGGATGACGGGTGTATTCCTTAATACCAATCGTGGGGTGGCGTACGTACTTCCCCAACTCTACAAGCTCCTACTTCACTCCTATGTCGAGCCGGCTAGGAAGCTCCTAACATGGGATCACTAGAATTCGCTTGTGCATTAAATACAACCATAAAAACCTTAGTACGCATTGGTTCATGTTTCTTAAGACGTTCAAGCAAGTTACCGAATAGGAAGTTAGCCAGTTTTCTTAAGCCTAACATAGATGAACAATCATCCAAAACAACTAATAACACACTAATAACCAATAATCAATAGCTAGGTTTCATTAGATCTAAGCAAACACAAAGAAAACCTAGCCTAGCATGTTAAACAAAAGACAAGAACAAGATAGAATCAAACAACACATAGACATATTGAATGATTAATTGATAACTTATCTTCAATGTAACATGGAAGATCTCAAGGCAAAAAGCCTTGAAAAAGCTGCTAAAATCGTCTTAGGGTTTTTCACACACAAAGTTCCACACTAATGACAAAAAATTGCAAAACTATATATAGAGATTAAGGGCTGACGGCGTCACGTTTTAGATTCTGACGCCGTCACCTCGCCGCTTTTAGGGTTCCCGGATGGCCTTCCTGACGCCGTCCCTCTTTAGACCTCCAAAATCCGTTCTGGCTTATCAAATCTCGACGCCGTCAGAAATAAGCTTGACGCCGTCCCTCTTTAAATTAAGTCATGACGACCTTGATCAGATTAAAGGGTGACGCCGTCATAATTTCCATGCAAAATTCTCTGGCTTATCATGAGTAATTTTCACATCCACCTTTTTCTTGCCAAGCCATGACGCCGTCTGGGGATAATCCTGACGCCGTCAAAGGTAATTTTCAGCCGATTTTGAGACTTTGTCATTTTCTTCACTTTTATGCTCCAAAAACGTCCAAAATGCTTCCTTTTCCAGATTTCTTCTCAAAAGTACCTAAAATGACAAAAGGAACGATTTAGGGCAATATTTGATCAAATAAATACGATTTAGGGCTTAAATGACCCCCTAAAAGCGGTACACTTTTCGCTTCATCAAATACCCTTACACTTGAGATTTGCTTGTCCTCAAGCAAATGCGCTTTTATTCTAATCAAAATACAAGTTAGGGGTCATTTAACACTAATATAAAAGTAATTACAACAAATAATCATTCCACTTTAATCATAATAAGCACGGAGATTACATACTAGCACCTCACAAGTAGTGTTTAGATACTCATGATGCGTGGTTTTGTAACCTTACAACAGGTTTTACCTCTCGAGGGATCTCAAGAGGCTTACAACCCCCCCAGGCAGTGTACCTGACCGATGTAGTATAGTGTAGTGGTAAGTACGGGGGATTGATCGTTCTCCACAGGGAATAGTGTTCGTTAGGTATGAAAAACTACTCTAATAGGTCTAAAGGTTGAGGAAGATTCTTTTTATGTTTTTATATTTTTTTATGAAAGCAAGTAAAATCTCGGTTTTGAAGGAGTGGGCGGAATTAGTTGCTAGTCAACTAACCCAAATAACTACAAATGCAAATAAAGTAAAATAACTTAAAATAAAATGTTGGTGAGAAACTTATGTGTAGAGAAATGTGTTTACTTAGATTTCCTTACTCCCTAACTATCTTTTACCGGTTAATTAGTGTGTATTAGTCGCGTGGATGACGGGTGTATTCCTTAATACCATTCGTGGGGTGGCGTACGTACTTCCCCAATTCTACAAGCTCCTACTTCACTCCTATGTCGAGCCGGCTAGGAAGCTCCTAACATGGGATCACTAGAATTCGCTTGTGCATTAAATACAACCATAAAAACCTTTAGTACGCATTTGGTTCATGTTTCTTAAGACGTTCAAGCAAGTTACCGAATAGGAAGTTAGCCAGTTTTCTTAAGCCTAACATAGATAAACAATCATCCAATACAACTAATAACACACTAATAACCAATAATCAATAGCTAGGTTTCATTAGATCTAAGCAAACACAAGATAAATCTAGCCTAACATGTTAATCAAAAGACAAGAATAAGATAAAATCAAACAACACATAGACATATTGAATGATTAATTGATAACTTATCTTCAATGTAACATGGAAGATCTCAAGGCAAAAAGCCTTGAAAAAGAAGCTAAAATCGTCTTAGGGTTTTCTCCCAAAATTCCACACACTAAGTCCTCCTAATGACAAAAAATTAGAAAACTATATATAGATTTTTACATCTGACGGCGTCACCTTATGGAGTGTGACGCCGTCACCTCGCCGCTTCTAGGGTTCCCGGATGACCTTCTTGACGCCGTCCCTCTTTAGCTCTCCAAAATCCATTCTGGCTTATCAAGGCTTGACGCCGTCGAACCTTGAATGTGACGCCGTCCCCTTTTGATTTAAGCCGTGACGCCCTTGATCAAGTTAAAGCGTGACGCCGTCAGAATTCACATGCTATTTTCACTGGCTTATCATGAGTAAATTTCACGTCCACTTTTTCTTGCCAAGGCATGACGCCGTCTGGGGTAAATTGTGACGCCGTCAAAGGTAACTTTTAGCCGATTTTTGAGACTTTGCCATTTTCTTCACTTTTATGCTCCAAAAACGTCCAAAATGCCTCCTTTTCCAGATTTCTCCTCAAAAGTACCTAAAATGACAAAAGGAACGATTTAGGGCAATATTTGATCAAATAAATACGATTTAGGGCTTAAATGACCCCTTAAAAGCGGTACACTTTTCGCTTCATCAAATACCCTTACACTTGAGATTTGCTTGTCCTCAAGCAAATGCGCTTTTATTCTAATCAAAATACAAGTTAGGGGTCATTTAATGCAAACATAAAAGTAATTACAACAAATAATCGTTCCACTTCAATCATAATAAGCACGGAGATTACATACTAGCACCTCACAAGTAGTGTTTAGATACTCACATCTCTCAAGTGTCATCAAAATAAATCTCATAAATGAAAACGGATAATATCTCTCACTACCTGTCATAGCAAATAGATTACCATAGGCTTGGGAAAGGATCGAAAACCTCCTCCACTAGGCGTAAGCACCTAAGATAAACTATCAAAGAGGGCTTTTACATGGGTTATAACGTTAGGTGTAGGGAAAAGGAAAACACGGTTTTGTTGGATAAAGGATATTTTACTGGTGGCTAGTTAAAGATCTTGATCAATTACATGTACTATACAATGTTGCTAAGCCAAGACTAGACTCGATCTTAAGCTAGAAACGAAATAACAAAATAACAAAAACATAAAACAAACATAAAATGAAACGGGATGGTAGTCCGTATGTTTTTTCTATTTTTCTTTTTCTCATTTTTTCGTATTTTTCTTGATTTTTTTTTTTTTTTTTTTTTTTTCATACACTTTTGCCCTACCATCCAAAATAATACATCATAGGGGCATTGCATTCCCCTTACACTTGAACTTTTACATAACTTTACAAATAACTATTCTAATGACTTCGAATTAAGATAATTGAAAAACTTGGAGTACTTTTTAAAACATTAGCACATATGGGGGTAATAATGTTGTTCTTCCCCATTACTCCATTACACTAGTACTTTACCCATGAGTCCCAATCGTCCCAAAACAATATGTACAAGGATATGACTCGACTTAGCAACCATGTAATCAACTAGATAATTAACTTGGGTTTTAAACAAATGTTGTCACAATAATGCACTAAAAATGAGTGCATACAAGGTAGGCTAAGGCGATTTGGGTGTACATTTTAGTGGGGTGTAAACAAATTCTTCCTTTAAGTAAAATGCTTAAAGGTCGAAACGAAAAGATAGGCTCTGAGGGGTGTACTAGGGGTATCGTGTACTAAAAATGAGTACAACGCAAAGGGTGTGGGAGAATTACTTGACCAATGTAGCCAATGTAATTATAACAAAAACACGGGTGTAAAACAATGGGTTAATCCTAATGCCTCTTATCATGTAGTAAATCTAACTACACGAATGTAGTCTCACTTGTGGCCTCGGAATGGTCCTAACGCAAGTTCTAGAATCTAAGTGCTACCGGTATACACATCATAGCATAAATGCTTTTCCTACCAATTCTAGGGGCGAACCTCACATATTTGGGGGTGGAAAATTTTTTAGTGGTACAGTTTTTTGTGCTAGTCATATAACTCCTATCCGTGAGACGCTCATTAAGATCAAAGTTTCACTCCTATATGTTGTAAAAAAAATTTTTAATTTGGCACTAAAATTACCTTAACAAGTATTTCTCTCAGTTTTATTACACATCTACTATCAAACAAACAAAAATCAAGCGTAATAGTATTGTCTAAAATCGTACTTTTACCCTCCCCTTACACTTAAGATGAACATTGTCCCCAATGTTCAAATAACAAGATGTAAAAGAAAAAAGTATAAGAATGAAATCAAATACTCCCCTGATTCGCTCGGTGGATAATGAAATAACACGGTTAAATCTTCTTCCAAAGTAATGTCGAAGCTCCATGACTAATGCATCGCCATAAGCTTGATTCAAAACATTTCCTTGTCCAAAATAACCTGTTAAACCTGAGAAAACAAACACGAAAACCTGCATAACATCGGCGGGATAAAATCTATATATAAGGATATAATGCTTGGAGAATGATAACTTTGCAGATTCCTGGAGATTATAAGTTGGAGATTTTAATAAAAACTTTTTAAAAACAAAACTTTCAAAAATTTCTGAAAATTAAATCTGACGCCGTCAGGTTATAAATCCTGACGCCGTCAGAAATGACCTGACAAAAATTTTCATTTTAAGTTTCCGGAAAATTTCTGGAAAAACCTTTACCTTACTTCCTGGAAATCCTGCAAAACATCATTATGACTCGATACAAGCATTTGACTCAAACAAATACGAATATGTATTGATGAAGCGAAAAAGTGTACCGCTTTTAGGGGGTCATTTAAGCCCTAAATCATATTTATTTGATCAAATATTGCCCTAAATCGTTCCTTTTGTCATTTTAGGTACTTTGGAGAAGAAATCTGGAAAAGGAAGCATTTTGGACGTTTTTGGAGCATAAAAGTGAAGAAAACGACAAAGTCTCAAAAATGTGCTGGAAAGTACCTTTGACGGCGTCAGAAATTCCTCCTGACGGCGTCATGGCTTGGCAAAAGTGGTGGATATGAAAATTACTCATGATAAGCCAGAGAAATTTGCATTGGAATTCTGACGGCGTCACCCTTTGGAGTGATCAAGGTCGTCACGGTTTAATTTAAAGAGAGACGGCCCAGAAGATCTTGAAGGTGACGGCGTCAGGACTCATCCTGACAACGTCAGATGATATAGAGTGACGGCGTCAAAGTATTCTTACACGAGAAGGAACCTTAGTGAAACCGCCACATGTTAATCAAGACAATCACAACTCGCGCGCGGAGTAGCTGTTACTGTTTTGGCCATAAAATCTTCATACGAACTCGGATTTTGGTGATTCAAGAGGCCACGGAATCGGGACGAAAAGATCTAAAATTTGGTGAAAAAGGGGAGCTGACGCCGTCACTTGTTAAGGCTGACGCCGTCAGAACCCCTCGGACAGTAAACTGCCTATAAATACAACATCATAACTTCATTTTTTGTAAGCCCCAAACCCTAAGTCCGATTCTAGGGTTAGGGTAGGTGTTTTTCCAGCAACTTAGAGGGTCCTAATCATGCCATAAACATCTTGTAATGGTTTGTTTATCGATTCAATCCTATGTTATGTCTTCAATTATGATTATTGTTGATTGCTCTTCATTAATTATGCTTGGCTAAATCACCTTGTGTCTACTTATGATTGTGTGAAACTTGTGTATAACTAATTAGATCTTATTGATTTCTTGTTGATGTGTGTGTCCATCTCCATCAATTAGGGCGTGACAACTTCAATAGATCTAGTTGGTTTAGTTTATAATTCTTGTTTCCTATTGTCTCTTGTTTGATTGGGTGATATCGATGTTAGGCTTAAGAAAACTGGCTAACCTCCGATACGGTAACTTGCTTGAACGTCTTAAGAAACATGAACCAATGCGTACTAGGTTTATTTGGTTGTATTTAATGCATGAGCGAATTCTAGTGATCCCATGTTAGGAGCTTCTTAGCCGGCTCGACATAGGAGTGAAGTAGGAGCTTATAGAGTTGGGGAAGTACGTACGCCACCCCACGATTGGTATTAAGGAATACAACCCGTCAATTAAAACAAGGTGTGACAATTCAATAGGTAGAATTGGATAGCTAGCAAGGAGTAACATATCATAAGTAGACATGCTTCATTTCCCTTGTAGAACCCTAGTTTACTTTTCTTGCATATTAGTTTAATTAGTAGCTTTTGGGTTAGTTGATTAACAACTAATTCCGCCCCTTTTTCCAAAACCAGAGATTTTTACTTGCTTTCCATAAAACATAAAAAAAATACAAAAAGAATCATCCCTCACCTCTAGACCTAGTAGATAAATTTCAATCCTAACGAACACTATTCTTTGAGTTGAACGATCAATCCCCCGTACTTACCACTACACTATACTACATCGGTCAGGTACACTGCCTGGTGGGGTTGTAAGCCTCTTGAGATCCCTTGAGAGGTAAAACCTGTTGTAAGGTTGCAAAACCACGCATCAAGTTTTTGGCGCCGCAGCCCGGGGAGTAGTTATTGCTTAGGTTGAAATTTATTTTTATTAGGTCTACTCATAAGATTCCTATCAAGTGAGATTTTTCTTTCTATTTTTGTAGCTTTCTCGTAGTCTATCTTTTCTTTGTGATTTTGTTTGTAATTTGCTTCAAATGGACTTTTCACTTAAATTTCTAAGATTGCAAAATATGGTTGAGTGGCTAGAACACCAAGAAGTTCAAAATACCTCATTTAGAGACACTTATGAATCATATGAGCCTTCACCTAGGATAGATTCTTATGAACAACCTCCATGTTTAGGATCTTGTTTTAGTGAGGCTAATAGGAAATGCGACCTAGTTTGCCAAGGAATTGTGGATAGAGCCGTATCAATAAACCATAAGTTGGATGAAGCACTAGGTTTGTTATTATCACTACCTAAGAAAACAATTGATGAGGATATAGGTGATCTTGACACGTGGAATGATGAGGTAAATAACATAAGCCCACAAAATACTCAACCATCATTTGAGGCACCCACATCGCCCGTGACTTACCCGGAAGAAGTAGAAGAGATTTTAGGAATCCCGATGGAGGTAGAACCCTTGGACCAAGCACAACTAGAGGATATAGGTTTGAACACTTTTAGTGATGACCTTACTCTTAGTTCTAGGGAATTTCCTAGTGTTGATGAATTGGAACCTCAACCTTTACATAACTTTTCATCCTTAGATTTACATCTAGGAGAAAAAAGAGGAACCGACCCACCCATCAACCAATATTATCCGGGTAGTTTTAGGATGAAGGAAGCCATTCACTCACCCCCTTCACCTCACGTGGCATATTCACACCCTAAGGGTGTGTATCGCTACTTTCACCCGCACTTAATCCTAAGTGTAGGGAAAACCTCCCCTATTTTTGTTAAATAAGGGTAGAGTCAGGCTCGTGACTCGAACAAAAACAAGCGCTTCTTGGGAGGCAACCCAAGCTTTATTTGCTTTGTGTGTTTATTTATTTGTTGGTTTGATTTTATTTGCTTTCGTATGTATGTTTAATTTTTATTATTATTGATTCATGTTCAAAACTAAATTGTGAAAATGCTTTATTTTGTTTTTAACTTCGTCTTAACTACAT
Source organism: Artemisia tridentata subsp. tridentata (assembly GCA_021014915.2). Classification (NCBI taxonomy): domain Eukaryota; kingdom Viridiplantae; phylum Streptophyta; class Magnoliopsida; order Asterales; family Asteraceae; genus Artemisia; species Artemisia tridentata. The sequence continues at coordinate 12,967,738 of CP139506.1, read as the reverse complement.
ATAAAGGTATTTTGCAAAAGATAAGTGTAAGGGAAGTCAAATCGGTTTATTAGAACAAATGAACATGAATCATAATAATAATAAATTAACATACATATTAGTATTTGTTTGAGTCAAATGCTTGTATTGAGTCATAATGATATTTTGCAGGATTTCCAGGAAATGAGCTATAGGTTTTTCCAGAAATTTTCCGGAAACTTAACATGAGAATTATGTCAGATCATTTCTGACGGCGTCAGGCATTACAACCTGACGGCGTCAGGTTTTAATTTTCTGAAATTTTTGAAAGTTTTGTTTTCATAAAAAGTTTTTATTAAATCTCTAACTTATAAACTCCAGGAACCTGCAAAACATTCATTCCGCAAGCATTATATCTTTTATTGTTTTATTTCTAAGTCTGGAATTACACCTAGTTGTGAGTTGTCTTTGTTCGGTTTGATGCTTTGGTTTTTCTTGTTTGTTTTCTCAGGATTAACAGGTTATTTTGGACAAGGAGATGTATGTGGAATCTAGCTTTTGGCGTTGCTTTAGTCTTGAAGCTTCAACATTACCTTGGAAGAAGATCTAACCATGTTACCTCATTATCCACCGAGCGAATCAGGGGAGTATTTGATTTCATTCTTTTACCTTTATGCTTTTACATTTGTTATTTGAACATTGGGGACAATGTTCATCTTAAGTGTAAGGGGGGTAAAAGTACGATTAGAGAATGCTATTACGCTTGATTTTTGTTTGTTTAATGGTAGATGTGTAATAAAACTGAGAGAAATACCTGTTAGGGCAATTTTAGTGCCAAATTTAAAATTTTTTACAACATATAGGAGTGAAACTTTGGTCCTAATAAGCGTCTCACGGATAGGAGTTATATGACTAGCACAAAACCGTACCACTAAAAAATTTTCCACCCCCAAATATGTGAGGTTCGCCCCTAGAATTGGTAGGAAAAGCATTTATGCTATGATGTGTGTACCGGTAGCACTTAGATTCTAGAACTTGCGTTAGGACCATTCCGAGGCCACAAGTGAGACAACATTCGTGTAGTTAGATTTACTACATGATAAGAGGCATTAGGATTAACCCATTGTTTTACACCTGTGTTTTTGTTATAATTACTTTGGCTACATTGGTCAAGTAATTCTCCCACACCTTTGCGTTGTACTCATTTTTAGTACACGATACCCCTAGTACACCCCTCAGAGCCTATCTTTTCGTTTCAACCTTTAAGCATTTTACTTAAAGGAAGAATTTGTTACACCACACTAAAAATGTACACCCAAATCGCCTTAGCCTACCTTGTATGCACTCATTTTTAGTGCATTATTGTGACAACATTTTGTGTAAACCCTAGTTAATTATCTAATTGATTACATGGTTGCTAAGTCGAGTCATATCCTTGAACATATTGTTTTGGGACGATTGGGACTCATGGGTAAAGTACTAGTGTAATGGAGTAATGGGGAAGAACATCATTTATTACCCCCATATGTGTTAAATATTTTAAAAGTACTCCAAGTGTTTTAATTATCTTAATTCGAGTCATTAGATTAGTTAATTGTAAAGTTATGTAAAAGTTCAAGTGTAAGGAGATGCAACGCCCCTATGATGTATTATTTTGGATGGTAGGGCAAGAGTGTATGCAAAAAAAAAAAAAAAAAAAAAATCGAAAAAAAAAATCAAGAAAAATACAAAAAAAAAATGAGAAAAAGAAAAAAATAGAAAAAACAAACGGACTACCATCCCGTTTCATTTTATGTTTATTTTATGTTTTTGTTATTTTGTTTTTAGCTTAAGATCGAGTCGAGTCTTGGCTTAGCAACATTGTATAGTACATGTAATTAATCAAGATCTTTAACTCGCCACGAGTAAAATATCCCTTATCCAACAAATCCGTGCTTATCATATCCCTACACCTAACGTTATAACCCATTTAAAAGCCCTCTTTGATAGTTTATCTTAGGTGCTTACGCCTAGTGGAGGAGGTTTTCGATCCTTTCCCAAGCCTATGGTAATCTATTTGCTATGACAGGTAGTGAGAGATATTATCCGTTTTCATTTATGAGATTTATTTTTATGACACTTGAGAGATGTGAGTATCTAAACACTACTTGTGAGGTGCTAGTTTGTAATCTCCGTGCTTATTATGATTAAAGTGGAACGATTATTTGTTGTAATTACTTTTATATTAGCGTTAAATGACCCCTAACTTGTATTTTGATTAGAATAAAAGCGCATTTGCTTGAGGACAAGCAAATCTCAAGTGTAAGGGTATTTGATGAAGCGAAAAAGTGTACCGCTTTTAGGGGGTCATTTAAGCCCTAAATTATATTTATTTGATCAAATATTGCCCTAAATCGTTCCTTTTGTCATTTTAGGTACTTTGGAGAAGAAATCTGGAAAAGGAAGCATTTTGGACGTTTTTGGAGCATAAAAGTGAAGAAAACGACAAAGTCTCAAAAATGTGCTGGAAAGTACCTTTGACGGCATCAGAAATTCCTCCTGACGGCGTCATGGCTTGGCAAAAGTGGTGGATATGAAAATTACTCATGATAAGCCAGAGAAATTTGCATTGGAATTCTGACGGCGTCACCCTTTGGAGTGATCAAGGTCGTCACGGTTTAATTTAAAGAGAGACGGCCCAGAAGATCTTGAAGGTGACGGCGTCAGGACTCATCCTGACGACGTCAGATGATATAGAGTGACGGCGTCAAAGTATTCTTACACGAGAAGGAACCTTAGTGAAACCGCCACATGTTAATCAAGACAATCACAACTCGCGCGCGGAGTAGCTGTTACTGTTTTGGCCATAAAATCTTCATACGAACTCGGATTTTGGTGATTCAAGAGGCCACGGAATCGGGACGAAAAGATCTAAAATTTGGTGAAAAAGGGGAGCTGACGCCGTCACTTGTTAAGGCTGACGCCGTCAGAACCCCTCGGACAGTAAACTGCCTATAAATACAACATCATAACTTCATTTTTTGTAAGCCCCAAACCCTAAGTCCGATTCTAGGGTTAGGGTAGGTGTTTTTCCAGCAACTTAGAGGGTCCTAATCATGCCATAAACATCTTGTAATGGTTTGTTTATCGATTCAATCCTATGTTATGTCTTCAATTATGATTATTGTTGATTGCTCTTCATTAATTATGCTTGGCTAAATCACCTTGTGTCTACTTATGATTGTGTGAAACTTGTGTATAACTAATTAGATCTTATTGATTTCTTGTTGATGTGTGTGTCCATCTCCATCAATTAGGGCGTGACAACTTCAATAGATCTAGTTGGTTTAGTTTATAATTCTTGTTTCCTATTGTCTCTTGTTTGATTGGGTGATATCGATGTTAGGCTTAAGAAAACTGGCTAACCTCCGATACGGTAACTTGCTTGAACGTCTTAAGAAACATGAACCAATGCGTACTAGGTTTATTTGGTTGTATTTAATGCATGAGCGAATTCTAGTGATCCCATGTTAGGAGCTTCTTAGCCGGCTCGACATAGGAGTGAAGTAGGAGCTTATAGAGTTGGGGAAGTACGTACGCCACCCCACGATTGGTATTAAGGAATACAACCCGTCAATTAAAACAAGGTGTGACAATTCAATAGGTAGAATTGGATAGCTAGCAAGGAGTAACATATCATAAGTAGACATGCTTCATTTCCCTTGTAGAACCCTAGTTTACTTTTCTTGCATATTAGTTTAATTAGTAGCTTTTGGGTTAGTTGATCAACAACTAATTCCGCCCCTTTTTCCAAAACCAGAGATTTTTACTTGCTTTCCATAAAACATAAAAAAAATACAAAAAGAATCATCCCTCACCTCTAGATCTAGTAGATAAATTTCAATCCTAACGAACACTATTCTTTGAGTTGAACGATCAATCCCCCGTACTTACCACTACACTATACTACATCGGTCAGGTACACTGCCTGGTGGGGTTGTAAGCCTCTTGAGATCCCTTGAGAGGTAAAACCTGTTGTAAGGTTGCAAAACCACGCATCATGTATGTTAATTTATTATTATTATGATTCATGTTCATTTGTGTTCTAATAAACCGATTTAGATTTCCCTTACACTTAACTTTTGCAAAATACCTTTATATGTAGTTAAGACGAAGTTAAAAACAAAATAAAGCATTTTCACAATTTTAATTTTGAACATGAATCAATAAGAATAAAAATTAAACACACATACGGAAACAAATAAAATCAAACAAACAAATAAATAAACACACAAAGCAAATAAAGATTGGGTTGCCTCCCAAGAAGCGCTTTTCTTTATTAACGAGTCTTGTAGCTAGACTCAAAGTCACGCTACCCTATGTAAGTGAGCTCGTCATCGAGGACGTCTTTAGGGTTAAGCTTGGATTGAAGTTTCCTATTGGTCCGCTTAGTACGATATATCTTTTCAAACTTCTCTCCATCCGGGTCATACAATGTCATCTTAATATGCCATGACCCATCTCCATCTTTGGGTGGTTTATCCCAATTCCACTTATGATCATCTTCCTCACAAATCCACTTATTCATTCCTAGGTTAATTGGCAAAACTCCTAGGAAATCAATCATCTTTCTAAAAACTAGAGAATCTTCAAATGGATCCAATTCGGTGTCCCTAGCCAAGAGTTGCTCTACCGAATGCGTTCGGTTAACAAAGTCCTCTTCTAGGTAAAATGGGCGTTGGGGTCCTATGAAGTCTCTATCAATCCAAGGTCCATATCTAGATGGTCTCCTATTCAACTCTAACCAATGGGGTGTCGGTTCATCACTAGTATCATAAGCATGTTTCTTCACATCATAGACTGACCAAGTATCTCCTTCTCCTACCGCTATCTTAGATTCCTTACAATCAATCATAGCACTAGTGGTTGTCAAAAATCCTCTACCTATCAACAAGGGGCATGTAGGGTCGCTAACCATATCAAGGACGTGGAAATCGGCTAAAATGGTTAGTTTTCCAATGTGCACTAACACGTCCTTAATTACTCCAACCGGGTAAGCAACACTCCCATCCGCTAAACCTATTATCACCTCGGTTTCTTCAAGTTTTCCTAGTTTTAGAGAGGTGTAGAGAGGTAACGGAAGTAGGTTAAGGCTTGATCCAAGATCGGCTAATGTGTCATAGGCCTCCGAATTACCGATCTTGCAAGGTAGAACGAATAAGCCCGGGTCATCTAACTTCTTAGGTAGTTTGTTTTGAACGAAGGCGGTCCCTTTTTCGCCTAACTTGAGCTTCTTTTCATCCAACTCATCAACAACCGGACTTTCAAGGTGGAGCTCCTTGAATTCTTCGTCAAGGTTTTGAGTGGAAGGTGTTTCAACTATGTTGTTGACCAATTTGGATGTCATAACTTCTTGGTCATTTGGAACGACTTGGGTTTGTTTGAAACACGTGCTCATGGAATTGACCGAATAATATTGTGGACAAGAACTAGGGGACGAAACCGATGAAATAGCGTTGACGTTTAGTTTCGGGTTCTTGACCGTGTTGCTAGGGAGTGCTCCCATTTCTCGGTCATTGAGGGCTTTCAACAAGGTGTCAATCTTATTGGTCATCTCGGTTTTTTTTTGTTTGAAATCGGCTTCAAACTTGGCTAAACGAGCTTCTTGAGATGCCATAAATTGGGAAATCAATCCTTCAAAGTTATTGGTACTACCATTGCCGGAAGGATTGTTGTTGAAAGTACGGTTCGAGTTGGAACCGCTTGATTGGAAATGATTAGGTGGGTTGGATGAATTGGTTTGTTGCGTGTTTTGGTTTTGTTTCCACCTAAGGTTCGGGTGATTTTTCCATGAGGGGTTTTATGTATCACCATAAGGGTTTGGCTCGGGTTTGAAAGTGTACCACTTGTCTCCCGCTCCGTCGGTACGCGAGGATGCGTAATCCACAAAAGCTTGTTCGGGGAGTTCCATGCAATCACGAGTGTCGTGGGGACCACTACATAATTCACATGAAGAAGTGATTTTGTTCACTTGGCTTGAAGGTTTAGGAGTCTCGTAGGATTTCATGAGAAACTTGACTTGGTCTTCAAGTTCTATGATCCTACGGTCGGAAGTGCTTGAATTGTTCAAAGGCAAAGATATTGCCTTGACCGTTTTATTCAAATCACGGGGATCACTCCAACTTTCGTTGTCATAAAGAGCAAGATCCTCTAGGAGAGCCCATGATTGTTCCGCACTTAGATCACGTAGCTTGCCACCGGCCGATTGGTCAATGGTTTGCCTCGTGGAGAGATTGATATGGTCATAGAAGATTTGGACTTGGAGCCAAAGTTCTATGCCATGGTGAGGGACTTTTTGGAGTAAGTCCTTGAATCGAGTCCATGCCTCGTAGAGAGTTTCGCCTTGACGTTGTTGGAACATCAAGATATCATTCCTTAGCTTGGTAGTTCTTCCCGGTGGGAAAAACTGAGCAAGGAAACGAGTGGTGAGATCATCCCAAGAGGTGATGGATCCTGCGGGTTGACGTTCTAGCCATTGACTAGCTTGGTCCCGCAGAGAGAATTGGAAGAGACGCAATTGGGTCGTCTCTCGAGTGGCAACATCAAGGTCTATAGAATCAACGATTTTAAGAAAGTCCTTGAGGTGTTGATTAGGATCTTCAGATCGAAGTCCATGGAATGCGCATCCGCTTTGCACCAACCGGATGGTGTCGGATCGCAAGGGTGTGATATTGGCTCCTTGAGTGAGCTCAATGGTGTTTCGATAGCCATGGTAGCTAGGACGGGAATACTCTCCTAAAGTACGGGCTCTAGGAGGTGGTGGTGGTTGTTGTGGTGGTGGGTTGTAGGGGTTAAGGATATTACCATCTTCCATGATGTCGGATGGTATTGTTACGAACAAAGACACGAAGAAAATAGATAGACTAAAGAAAACCTAGAAATAAAACAAAAATCTCACTAGAAAGGAATCTAGTGAGTAGACCTATAAAATAAAAATTCAACCTAAACAATAACTATTCCCCGGCAGCGGCGCCAAAAACTTGATGCGTGGTTTTGTAACCTTACAACAGGTTTTACCTCTCGAGGGATCTCAAGAGGCTTACAACCCCACCAGGCAGTGTACCTGACCGATGTAGTATAGTGTAGTGGTAAGTACGGGGGATTGATCGTTCTCCACAGGGAATAGTGTTCGTTAGGTATGAAAAACTACTCTAATAGGTCTAAAGGTTGAGGAAGATTCTTTTTATGTTTTTATATTTTTTTATGAAAGCAAGTAAAATCTCGGTTTTGAAGGAGTGGGCGGAATTAGTTGCTAGTCAACTAACCCAAATAACTACAAATGCAAATAAAGTAAAATAACTGAAAATAAAATGTTGGTGAGAAACTTATGTGTAGAGAAATGTGTTTACTTAGATTTCCTTACTCCCTAACTATCTTTTACCGGTTAATTAGTGTGTATTAGTCGCGTGGATGACGGGTGTATTCCTTAATACCATTCGTGGGGTGGCGTACGTACTTCCCCAACTCTACAAGCTCCTACTTCACTCCTATGTCGAGCCGGCTAGGAAGCTCCTAACATGGGATCACTAGAATTCGCTTGTGCATTAAATACAACCATAAAAACCTTTAGTACGCATTTGGTTCATGTTTCTTAAGACGTTCAAGCAAGTTACCGAATAGGAAGTTAGCCAGTTTTCTTAAGCCTAACATAGATAAACAATCATCCAATACAACTAATAACACACTAATAACTAATAATCAATAGCTAGGTTTCATTAGATCTAAGCAAACACAAGATAAATCTAGCCTAACATGTTAATCAAAAGACAAGAATAAGATAAAATCAAACAACACATAGACATATTGAATGATTAATTGATAACTTATCTTCAATGTAACATGGAAGATCTCAAGGAAAAAAGCCTTGAAAAAGAAGCTAAAATCGTCTTAGGGTTTTCTCCCAAAATTCCACACACTAAGTCCTCCTAATGACAAAAAATTAGAAAACTATATATAGACTTTTACATCTGACGGCGTCACCTTATGGAGTGTGACGCCGTCACCTCGCCGCTTCTAGGGTTCCCGGATGACCTTCTTGACGCCGTCCCTCTTTAGCTCTCCAAAATCCGTTCTGGCTTATCAAGGCTTGACGCCGTCGAACCTTGAACGTGACGCCGTCCCCTTTTGATTTAAGCCGTGACGCCCTTGATCAAGTTAAAGCGTGACGCCGTCAGAATTCACATGCTATTTTCACTGGCTTATCATGAGTAAATTTCACGTCCACCTTTTCTTGCCAAGGCATGACGCCGTCCGGGGTTAATTGTGACGCCGTCAAAGGTAACTTTCAGCCGATTTTTGAGACTTTGCCGTTTTCTTCACTTTTATGCTCCAAAAACGTCCAAAATGCTTCCTTTTCCAGATTTCTTCTCAAAAGTACCTAAAATGACAAAAGGAACGATTTAGGGCAATATTTGATCAAATAAATACGATTTAGGGCTTAAATGACCCCCTAAAAGCGGTACACTTTTCGCTTCATCAAATACCCTTACACCTCACATCTCTCAAGTGTCATCAAAATAAATCTCATAAATGAAAACGGATAATATCTCTCACTACCTGTCATAGCAAATAGATTACCATAGGCTTGGGAAAGGATCGAAAACCTCCTCCACTAGGCGTAAGCACCTAAGATAAACTATCAAAGAGGGCTTTTAAATGGGTTATAACGTTAGGTGTAGGGAAAAGGAAAACACGGTTTTGTTGGATAAGGGATATTTTACTGGTGGCGAGTTAAAGATCTTGATCAATTACATGTACTATACAATGTTGCTAAGCCAAGACTCGACTCGATCTTAAGCTAAAAACAAAATAACAAAAACATAAAATAAACATAAAATGAAACGGGATGGTAGTCCATATGTTTTTTTTCTACTTTTCTTTTTTTTTTTTTTTTTTTTTTTTTTTTTTTTTTTTATTTTTTACTCGCATACACTCTTGCCCTACCATCCAAAATAATACATCATAGGGGCATTGCATTCCCGTTACACTTGAACTTTTACATGACTTTACAAATAACTATTCTAATGACTCGAATTAAGATAATTAAAACACTTGGAGTACTTTTAAAATATTTAGCACATATGGGGGTAATAAATGATGTTCTTCCCCATTACTCCATTACACTAGTACTTTACCCATGAGTCCCAATCGTCCCAAAACAATATGTACAAGGATATGACTCGACTTAGCAACCATGTAATCAACTAGATAATTAACTTGGGTTTAAACAAATGTTGTCACAATAATGCACTAAAAATGAGTGCATACAAGGTGGGCTAAGGCGATTTGGGTGTACATTTTAGTGGGGTGTAACAAATTCTTCCTTTAAGTAAAATGCTTAAAGGTCGAAACGAAAAGATAGGCTCTTAGGGGTGTACTAGGGGTATCGTGTACTAAAAATGTGTACAACGCAAAGGGTGTGGGAGAATTACTTGACCAATGTAGCCAATGTAATTATAACAAAAACACAGGTGTAAAACAATGGGTTAATCCTAATGCCTCTTATCATGTAGTAAATCTAACTACACGAATGTAGTCTCACTTGTGGCCTCGGAATGGTCCTAACGCAAGTTCTAGAATCTAAGTGCTACCGGTACACACATCATAGCATAAATGCTTTTCCTACCAATTCTAGGGGCGAACCTCACATATTTGGGGTGGAAAATTTTTTAGTGGTACGGTTTTTTGTGCTATTCATATAACTCCTATCCGTGAGACGTTCATTAAGATCAAAGTTTCACTCCTATATGTTGTAAAAAATTTTAAATTTGGCACTAAAATTGCCCTAACAGGTATTTCTCTCAGTTTTATTACACATATACTATTAAATAAACAAAAATCAAGTGCAAAAGTATTCTCTAATCGTACTTTACCCCCCCTTACACTTAAGATGAACATTGTCCCCAATGTTCAAATAACAAGATGTAAAAGTAAAAAGGTAAAAGAATGAAATCAAATACTCCCCTGATTCGCTCGGTGGGTAAAGAAATAACATGGTTAGATCTTCTTCCAAGGTAATGTTGAAGCTCCAAGGCTAATGCATCGCCATAAGCTTGATCCAACAAACATTTCCTTGTCCAAAATAACCTGTTAAACCTGAGAAAACAAACACGAAAACCTGCATAACATCGGCGGGATAAACTCTATATATAAGGATATAATGCTTGTGGAATGATAATTTTGCAGATTCCTGGAGATTATAAGTTAGAGATTTAATAAAAACTTTTTATGAAAACAAAACTTTCAAAATTTTTAGAAAGTTAAAACCTGACGCCGTCAGGTTGTAAAGCCTGACGCCGTCAGAAATGATCTGACAGAATTCTCATGTTACATTTCCGGAAAATTTTTGGAAAAACCTACACTTTACTTCCTGGAATTCCTGCAAAACATCATTATGACTCGATACAAGCATTTGACTCAAACAAATACTAATATGTATGTTAATTTATTATTATTATGATTCATGTTCATTTGTGTTCTAATAAACCGATTTAGATTTCCCTTACACTTAACGTTTGCAAAATACCTTTATATTGTGTTAAGACGAAGTTAAAAACAAAATAAAGCATTTTCACAAATTAGTTTTTGAACATGAATCAATAAAAATAAAAAATAAAAATTAAACACACATACGGAAACAAATAAAATCAAACAAACAAATGAAATAAACAACAAGCAAATAAGGCTTGCATGCAATAAAGAAAGTCAATGTCACAAATGTTTAAAGGCCAAAAGATGCCTTATCCTAAACTATTACAGACCAAATTGTTCTAAATCATACAACCATAAATTAAATTGTTCAAATATCATAACATCAAATCAAATCATCACTGGGGTGGGGGACCTTGGCGATAGTCGTAGCCAGGAGGGAGGTGCCCGTAGTACCCATATGGTGGGTAATCCTGCTCACGTCCTGGGAAAGGGTCAATCTGCAGGTGTGGGTCCAACTGATCACGTGTGGATAGATGCTGCATCTGACGAACAGTGTGATCATACATCCAGTCGAACCTCTTGTCCACCCGGGTTCTCCAAGTATCAACCTGGCCCATCCATGCCCCCTGATGAGCCTGCCAATCCCCCCTGCTCATGTGCCGGTAATAATCTGCCGTACCAGCCTCATAACCCCCGTGCTGCTGCTGCTGATGCTCCCCCTCCTCCTCCTCATCATCCCCACCATCATCATCCTCAGCATCGTCTGGATGATACCACATAAAGGTCCCATCATGCATCTCCATAACCACCTCCATCTGCTTCAGGGACCTCACCTTCACTGTCCTGCATGCATCACCACTCAAATACCTCATGACCTCGGGCCTGAGGACTCCATAAGATCGGGCCAGCCGGGTGATAAACATCCCACCATAAATCCTGTCTCCTTCCCTTTCCCCAACCTCCACCATGCAGAAAGCTAGCAACCCAAAATGGGATGTTGCAGTAAACCTCATTTGAGTAAATGGTGTACAAGTAGAAGAGGTCTGAAGCAGTGACACGGTGGTGAGAGCTGTGGCGCCCTGTCAAGCTGTAGGTGAGACATCTATGGGTCAACCTAACTCTAGGCTCCCTGATCTGAGACGCCACAGTAGTCGAGGTGTACATCCCATCCCCAATAGTCGGCCAGAACATGGAACATCTAAAATCATTCCTCATCGACTCCCCATGCAACAACCTATTCACGAACCCCACCTGAGTGGTTTCATGCTGACTATACAACCCAAGTCTCCACCCAAACTCAGTAACCGAGCACGTCCTAAGCTCACCCCCCAGCCTGAAATAGATTGTGGTCCTGCCCACATCGGTCCTTGCCTCAGCCATGTCAAAGTGAAAAGTGGCAAAGAATTCACGTACCAATTCTTCATAGACCGGCTCTTGAATCCTAAACAGTCTTTCCCACTGAGGGCCGGTAAATTCATCCGTCTGAAAATTTTGGAGAAAGGTTTGCTCAAGACCTTCCCTCCTCAGAAAGCTCCAATCTATCACGGCTCCATTTTCAACCTTATGTTGTAGCAATTGGGTGTATTTAGTTGTGGCAGCATCGTCATCAAAGACACCCCAACTGAGGACCGTGTCTCCAAAGTTCTCTTGTTGAGATCTGGAAGAACTCCCTCGGCTAGGTCTTTGACGCTTACTCATTATCTGGAACAAAGCAAGGAGGAACAAAAGTGTTAATATGTGAATTAAAGACTTGGTGGAGCATCGGACAGGTCTGACGCCGTCACCCTTTTCTAGGTGACGCCGTCAGGTTCGACCAAATTCAAATCCCAAATTACGAGGGAAAAATCAATATCCAAACTTTAAGCTTATAAACCAAACGCCCCTTTTTATAGCAAAATGGGTGATTGGATCATAGGTTATGGTTCAAATTCGTGGCCTCCCCATTAGTGAATAGACCCAATTGATTGCCAATCATCAAATGCTTTAATTATTGCTAAATAACACTAATTAAAGGACATTATGAGTTCTAAGCATGAATCAATCCTAGGGTTTCATGAGTTGGGGATTTTCGAAATTTACGAATCCTATGAGTAATTGAAGCGAAAAGAATGAGTAAAAATTACTTACCACGTGAAGATTGGTAGCGGAAGTTGACGAATTGGTCCTGGGAAATTCGAAGGTGGGGTTGGAGTGGATATGGTTTGTGGGGTTTGTGATGAAAGTGATGGAAATAAAGTTATTATTGCTGTGCAGACGGGGTGACGGCGTCACGTTCATAATCTGACGCCGTCAGACCAGCGTAATTTACCACTTTGTGCCAGTTTACAAATGAGCCCCTTGTACTTTAAGGGAGCAGCTAGTCAGGGTCAATAACCCTGATAGCTAGTCTCGTTAACAAGTTCCTCCTGGGTCAAATGTTTTGTTACTGTCACGGGATGTAGTAAAATGTCCAACTTTTTGGATACGGCGCATCGTCTGCAGATATCAGCAACTTTTATTTTTCTTATATCCGAACGGAAAATACTCTTAGCCTTATACCTGGAAACTTTTACTTTGAAATCTACCTCTCTTTAATTTTCAGGAACAATGTTCGATATTTTCCCTTACTTGTTCGGAAGACCTCAAAGAAATCTTACCATGGAAGAATTTGCACTACAAATCGCTAAAGCCAATGAAAAAGAACATCATGAAGCACGAAACTTTATTAATGAATTCAAAGGCAGTCATGAGCTTTTACTAAAGGAACAAAACAACATGATTTATGGATTGGCAATTGAAGTGCACCAATTGTCAACGGTGCTTAATAGGGTGCTTTTGGTAAAGCAAGACTTCAAAGGGATTACAACTAGAGGCGGAAAGTCGACCTTTCAGATCGGAGAGACACCCGAGGATGACAATACAAACAAGATTTCCACTGAATCTTTATCACCTGAGCAAGAGCAACCAAAAGAGACTGATCCGGAACCTGTAATCAGAAAAGAACCTTCTGTTGAGCCTAAGCGATCAACACTACCTTTCCCACAAAGGGTAAGGAAAGAGAAAGAAGATGCCTATCAAAAGAAATTCTTGGAGAACCTCAAGCAGCTGCAGCTAAGCATACCATTTATGGAAGCCCTGGTGCAAATGCCAAAATATGCTAAATATCTGAAGAGCTTGCTTACAAACAAGTCTAAACTGGAAGAAGCTTGCACCATAACAATGGGGAAACGAAGCTCAGCAGCATTGCTCAACAAACTTCCGTCTAAAGAAAAAGATCCAGGGAGTTTCACTATTCCTTGTCAAATTAAAAATTTACATATTGAAAATGCTTTAGCCGACCTAGGAGCTAGTATAAGTCTTATGCCCTCTTCTATGTATGATAAATTAGGTCTTGGTGAACCGAAACCTACTAGGATGTGCTTAGAACTAGCTGATAGGTCCGTTCAATACCCATTAGGAATAGCTGAAAATATATTAATAAAAGTTGATAAATTTGAATTACCTATCGACTTTGTTATCCTCGATATGCCTGAAAATTCCAGAACTCCTATAATATTAGGACGACCATTTTTAGCCACTGCTAGGGCCATAATTGATGTTTTTAATAAAAAGATAACTCTTACCATTGGAAAAGATGAGGTTGAGTTTAACATGGAACAATCTATGAGTAAAGATAATTCCGATGACGATGAATGCTATAATATCGATGTTTCTGACGACACGATTAATCAATTTACTCAGAAATTGTTAAAAAGTAATTTGCTTGATTCTTTTCTGCTTAAAAATTTAGAAAACACAATTGCTATTGAAGATCAAGTTGATGAGAATACTGTTGATTATAATTTAGCTGCTGATTCTGCTGTATGTAACGCGATGCGGCGCATCGATGATATCGATGCGGCGCATCTATCTAATGACAGCAGCGATATAATTAAAGAACAGGTTTATTCCGCTAGTGCTACTGAAATTAATAATGTTAAACCTGTACTTAAGGATCTCCCTTCTACTTTGGAATATGCCTATCTAAATGGGAACACTAATTCGCCCGTTATTATTGCATCTGATTTAACGCCAAAAGAAAAGGAGTCACTTTTGCAGGTACTGTATAAACGAAAAGGAGCATTAGCGTGGAGTATGTCTGATATTAAGGGAATAAGCCCGTCATTTTGTACGCATAAAATCCTTATGGAGGATGAATTCAAACCAACTATCCAACCTCAAAGGCGTTTGAATCCAAAAGTCCAAGATGTGGTGAAAAATGAAATTGTGAAATTACTTGACTCCGGACTTATCTACCCAATTTCCGACAGCTCGTGGGTCAGTCCTATCCACGTTGTACCAAAAAAGGGAGGAATGACGGTAGTACTCAATGACGATAATGAACTAATCCCTTCAAGAACTGTTACCGGATGGAGAGTTTGCATCGACTACCGCAAACTCAATGATGCTACGCGAAAAGATCACTTCCCTCTTCCATTTATTGATCAAATGTTAGAAAGACTATCAGGATATGATTATTATTGTTTTTTAGATGGTTTTTCAGGTTTCTTCCAAATACCCATTGCCCCTGAGGATCAAGAGAAGACGACTTTCACCTGCCCTTATGGAACCTTCGCCTATAGGAGAATGCCGTTCGGACTATGCAACGCCCCTGCTACTTTCCAACGTTGTATGACGGCTATCTTCCATGATATGGTAGAAGACTTTATGGAAGTCTTCATGGACGACTTCTCGGTGTTCGGTAACTCATTTAGTGATTGTCTCTTTAAACTTGATAAAATGCTTGCTAGGTGTGAAGAAACTAACCTTGTTCTTAATTGGGAAAAATGTCACTTTATGGTTAGAGAGGGAATTGTGTTAGGACATAAGATTTCTGGGAAAGGTATAGAAGTCGATAAAGCTAAAATTGATGTAATTGCTAAACTACCTTACCCCACTAATGTAAATGGTGTTAGAAGTTTTTTTAGGGCATGCTGGATTTTATCGTAGGTTCATAAAAGGATTTTTCAATGATATCTAGGCCTATGACCCAATTATTGCTAAAAGATGCGAAGTTTGATTTTTCTGAAGATTGCAAAAAGGCATTTAATATACTTAAAGAAAAACTAACTTCCGCACCTATTATAATTTCGCCAGATTGGAATCTGCCTTTTGAACTAATGTGTGATGCTAGTGATTATGCTGTTGGAGCTGTACTTGGCCAAAAGATAGATAAGAAATTTAAGCCAATTTATTATGCTAGCAAAACATTGAATAATGCCCAAGAACACTACACCACCACGGAAAAAGAACTTTTAGCAGTAGTTTTTGCATTTGATAAATTTAGATCATATCTTATATTGTCAAAAACTATGGTTTACACTGACCATTCTGCTTTGAAGTATTTGTTCAATAAACAGGATGCCAAGCCAAGGCTTATTAGGTGGGTTTTATTGCTCCAAGGATTCGATATTGAAATTAAAGACAAAAAGGGTGCCGAGAATCTAGCTGCTGACCACTTATCTAGACTTGAAAACCCTAATATGGAGGTGCTTGACGAAAGGGAAATAGCTGATGACTTTCCTGATGAACACCTTATGATGGTAGGAATTAAGAGCAATAATAATGGACCTTGGTATGCCGACTATATAAACTTTATTGTGGCAAATGAAATTCCAAAAAGGCTAACATCCGACGAGAAAAGAAGGTTTCTAACTCGCGCTAGCAAGTATATTTGGGATGAACCTTATGCCTTTAAATTATGTCCTGACAATATTTTACGGAGATGCGTAGATGGTGATGACATCCCAGCAATATTGGCACATTGCCATTCAGGGCCAACGGGGGGACATCACGGTGCAGTCATCACAAGAAGAAAGATCCTTGATGCAGGATTTTATTGGCCCACTATGTTGGATGATGCAAAAGATTATATAAAAGGATGTGATGCGTGTCAACGATCCGGGAATATAACATCAAGAAACGAAATGCCGCAAAACTATATCCATGTATGTGAGGTTTTCGACATATGGGGATTGGACTTCATGGGACCGTTTCCTGAATCTAAAGGTAATAAATATATCTTGGTTGCTGTTGATTACGTATCAAAATGGGTCGAAGCGCAAGCATTGCCAACAAACGACAGCAAGGTAGTACTTAAATTTTTACAAGGTTTGTTCTCTAGATTTGGAATTCCTAAAGTATTGATTAGTGATAGGGGGACACACTTTTGTAATCATCATCTGGGAAGAGCCTTGCAAAAATATGGAGTATATCATAGGGTTTCCACCGCATACCATCCTCAATCCAATGGGCAAACTGAAGTAACCAATAGGGCTATTAAGCGAATTCTTGAAAAAATGACTGGATATAATCCGAGAGGGTGGTCTGACAAGTTAAATGATGCTTTATGGGCATTCCGTACAGCCTATAAGACACCAACGGGATGCACTCCATTTCGTCTTGTATACGGAAAAGCATGCCACCTACCAGTCGAAATTGAACAAAGTGCATATTGGGCTTTGACAAATTGTAATATGGATATGGAAGCTGCAACGAAGAATCGTTTCATGGAACTTAATGAACTCTATGAACTAAGAGATGAGGCCTACAAGAATACTAAGATCTACAAAGAAAGAACTAAAAGATGGCATGACTCGAGGTTACGTGGGGATAAAACGTTTACTATTGGAGAGAAAGTGCTACTATTTAATTCCAGATTGAAGATGTATCCTGGTAAACTTAAATCAAGATGGACGGGTCCATTCGTTGTCAAGAAAGTGTATCCCTATGGAACTATTGAAATATGCGATAAAAATGGTTATATATTCAAAGTAAACGGGCAACGTGTGAAGAAATACTTTGATAATAAAATTGAGGATAATGAGAACTAGGTGGTGGAGTTTGAACCTGAAGTAATTGAATGAAGAGCTGAACATGAGTCTAACTTGAAGACTCTGGAATAAAGAGAAGTGCTTACCGGGAGACAACCCGAATTTATCTTTTAATTTTCTGTTTATGTGTCGAGTCAATCAGGCCGCCGAGGATACGGCGCCTCTCAATTCTGAGATGCGACGCATCTCCTGCAATGGTCATATCTTATTTTATTTTTCTGTATTTATTTTTTATTTTCGAATTAAAAACTTTTTATCAGTTTATTTCAATGCGGCGCATCCCTGGTTAAGGATGCGGCGCATCTTTTATTCTGATCCGTATTTATTCCAGGCTCGATACGGCGTATCTTCTTCCATAAGATACGGCGCATCGACTGACCTGATGATTTTCATTTTTAAGTTTTTATGTTTTATTTTTCCTAACTACTAATGTATTATGCAAGTTGAACCTTTCTTACCTTAGGTGTGTTTTGAAGCTTTGGTGGTATTATAGATTCCTGCATTTCCTGTGGATGCATCTTATATGAAGCTTAAACGTTCTAATCCACAAGAAAGATGATTTTTGTTCTAATTCAAAATGGAGGATCATACCGAGCAAATCTTAGGGGAGTTTTTCTGTTCTAATTCTTTTATTTTCCAGTTTTTAACCTTTTATACGAACAACGAGGACGTTGTTTAACTTAAGTGGGGGGATTGGAGAATTAGAACACTTAACACTTACTTGTCCTAAACTTTTCAAAATATGCTTAAAATGTGCTTAATATATCAAAATTTAAAATTTTTAGCATGTTTTTGTTTAAAGTCTAAGTTGCATAGCTGCACACATGACGTTATTTTCAAAAATTGTGATTTTTCAAAACTCACAAATCTATGAGTGTGCCGGTGACTTGTAAACTTTAGAACTTGGCTTGTATACTATTCGAGACCACCATAATGAGTATTATTTTATATAATTGGAATGACTTGTCTAAATTGGTAAAATTTCTAGGATTACACCCAAATAGCCTATTATATGTTATGTGATATTAGCTAACTACACTGGTTAGTTAACCCCCGTATAAACCCTTTTGTTACTCTCATTTTTAGAGTAAGATACCCCTAGAAAAACACTCAGAGCCATTCCTTTCGTTTCTTACACATTTGTTTAAAATGTTTCGTTACACCTTAAACCTTAGCCTACCCTGTAGATTAAGATCCGTGGTTGGTTAATTGCTATAGGCAAAGTGTGTTTCCTTACATTACCTGTGTTCGCGTGCGTAATTCATTATCTATGGTTAGGTCGGGAAATTGCACAATGCAATTGGAGTGAAAGTAAATATTGTATACCTTTGAGTTTATTTTTCGTGTGTTTACTACTTTCACTATTACCGTTATTTCTGAAGTCATGAAAAGTATGGAAAAATTATCCAGAATTATTGTTTTGGTGATGTGGTGAAATTTTACACATATATGTTGATGTCAAAAAAAAAAAAAAAAAAAAAAAAAAAAAAAAAAAAAAAAAATCGAAAAAATGAGAAAAGAAAAAGAAAAAGAAGAAAGTTGGATGTTTGTTATAAACCAACGATGTAAAGTTATGTAAGTGGTCGATATCACCACTAGTTGTTGTATATTATATATGGATTGAATGGGAGTTGGCAGTTATGGGAACGTCAACTAAGGTTTATTCTTTGATTAAGATCTTGTTGAGTATAATTCGTGTCTACCTAAAGCGTGTGTTTCAAGTGTTAAAGCGTGAGTTATTCTATGATATGAGTCTTATTCATGGGATGGTTGGGATAGTGATTAACCACACTTAGGATTTTAATTTATTTGTTTTGTTTATTTTTTATTTTACACCAATTTATATCCCAAATATTATCCATGCCCTGTATTATTCTTTATCCAACGAATCCTTTGATTTATTGAGATTAGGGATTTGAGCAATCTTAAGTATCGTAGTCGTGGATTCGGCTATGTATTTATGATTTTGTCGCCCTTTTTGATATATTATTATTGGTGAAGTTTGGACCTATCTTTAGCCTATTCGAGTTAAGGATTTGAGCAATTGCAAGTATCGTGTTCGTGGATTCGATCATGTATTTGTGATTTTGTCGCCTTTTCTGGAATTTGAGATCGATAGTGAATAAGAATAATTAACCCTTAAGCCTAAAAACCCTTTTTACCGCTTTAGACTTGTTATCCCTTGGCTTTAGTGGAGGAGATGTGTATACTTGCCAAGCTTATGATAGAATATTCGTCACGACTGGACAGTTAAACGATTAGATTTGCTTTTATCGAAATATTTTATTCTACTTCTAATTCGTTAAGTGTTTAGTTGTATGATTATGACAAAAACGAATACATGCTTAAATATAAAAATAAATCCTAATATCCTTTAGGATACATTTTCATAAGATTAATTCTAAGGTTTACTTGGGGACAAGTAAAGTTCAAGTGGGGGGATATTTGATGAACTCAAATAAGTACATATTATTACTATCATTTATCCTATTTATTTGACTTGTTTTACTATATTATGTATGAGGATTGATACTTAATCGTTTACTTTTGTAATTCTCAGTTGAAAACAAGCATTCGGTGAAACTTGGCGATTTTGGACTAATTATGGAGCAAAACATGCATAAAGTGAAGAGTCTACTGAAATGGACAAGATCAAGTCAAATCTGCTCCAGATGCGCCGCATCTCACTTATGACATGCGCCGCATCTCTATCAAGATCTCACCAGATACGATCCAAGATTCAAGAGGACATGCGCCGCATCCAAAGACAGAGATACGCCGCATCTTCTGGTGGTGTACGAATATTCCTGAATATTATAATCTTGGACCCCACGCGAAGTTAAGTACATGCGCCGCATCTACTCCTTAGATGCGCCGCATCTCACCCTCAGACAGAAACTATAAATACCCCAAAGACCAGACGAATTCGAGGGCTAGCTTGTGCAATATATGATAACCGAAGACCGAACAGGAGAAACCAAGGACGAATTCAGTCAAGGCAACAGCACAAGACACACCCAAATCGAAGATACAAGAGCTGTAAGAAGGTGCTGCATATGTTTAATTCATTAAGTAGTTTTGTTTTATTGTGTTAGTAAACTTTAATTCATCAAGATTGGTGGCTTGTGTAACGTGACAACGGAAAGGTTGCACTCCCTTAAAACTGCTTTCTCATTAATTAAAGTTTATATGTTGATGTCATTGGTGACTTTTATTAGTGCATTGATAACCTCTGTGTCTAGCTGAGCGTTGATCGGGTCGCCATGCCTCTGCCCTCGCCTGTTTATTAGATGCCTATGTATTCTATGGTCTGTAGAAAAGTAGGAGAAAGATAAACGGGATAGTCATAAGTAATCATTAAGGGTTTACTCGCCAATAAGATTAGAACCAACGAGAAAGGACTTAATCTCGGTGCGTTGCATCGAACTATACACTTCATATAACACTAGCAATAAAACAAGTGACAAACTACTTATCATAAGGACAGCCCTCATATTGTCTCGAGTATTTATCTGTGTACGTGTGTGCTACTTGCTGATTCGTGCCTATTGGTTTAGTTTATTATTTAATTGCAACAAAATCGTGCCAGTCTCTCAGGCTGAACCCCCTTGCGTTAGATTAGGTTGTATAGCTAACTTAATATATTAAAATACTGATTAGAATAACTAGATAATACGTTCCACTCTTAGTGATCGACACTCTACTTACCATTATATTCATACTGACCGGGTACACTGCTCGTTAAGTGTGTGTGTTATTGATAAGTCGGCTAAATATAAATTTAAAACTTGAGTAGGCATTAAAACTGCCAGAACCGCAACGACACATCGCACGCATCAAAACTCTTTATACTTTTTAAACTCCGTGAGGGGGATACATGCTATAAACAGATCACAAGTATTTTTCTGTATGCTACCTGACTTGATATATGCCTAAGTTACCTTATTGCCACAAGACCCTTTTATCATGAGCCATTAATCGCTGCAGTGAACGCGAATATAATGAATAGATCTATTAGAGGCTGACGACCTATCCCATTAATACTTGGACGGAATGCTTTTTGCTAGTCGTATTAGTCGCGATGCATTATATTTGAGAGAAATAGGAATTGGCAAATCACCTATTACATGAGGGCAAAACCTTCATCATTAATTTGATGAACACCTCCGTTTATGCGGTACTTTGTTAACGTTTGCGTGTCATGAGACTTAGGGCAATATATGAACTGCGATATCAACTTTTAAACTGATTGTATCTCAAATACAATCTTACTTGTGAATCAAACTGATATTTAAATGTCAAACTCTATGATTTCACTCAACATTATGTTGACTTTTTAGCATGTATCTCAGGAAACTAGTGGAGCAAGGCAAGGCATGAAGCAGGCGTACCCTATCCTAAATAATGGTGTAAAATAAAGTTGTAATTCAGTTAAAATGATGTTTCTTTGGAGAAACTTTAGCACTCTGATGTAACGCTTTGTAACTGAATTTGTATTATGGACCTATGTAAATTAAAAATGCCTTCTCAGGCTGTTTTTTCTATGATTTTGTTTTCGATCCTCACGGTAATACCCCAATTAAACTTCCGCTGCTATTTTAAAATTTTTGGGGGTGTTACAAATAGTTGGTCCATGTAGCTTTTATAGGTGATGTAAAAATGAAATAACAATGATAACTTATAAACGCAGCGGAAAAAACATCACCAACAAGGATCCATATAGCCATATGATCAATCAAATAATTAAACAAACAAGTTATACCTTTGTAGCGTGATCCGGAAGTCACCAACACAAGCTATAACCCATGAATTGTATAAGAAACCCAAAAGATCAATAAGGTTGATCTTCTCTAAGTGTGAAACATACTACACGTCACCGTATGCCAATGGATGCGAGTCCTTCAACCCGTAACCGATCAAATACCCTTGAATAAGCAAGATGCAAGAGTTAAAGATCAAAAATAAAATAAAAACCTTATTGGTTTTTATTTATTGCCGTACAATATGATGAGAGGCAGGGAGAGATATTTTTGGTTAGTTGTTATCAAATTATGAGAAGATATCTCCCATATATTTGACTAAAGATTTAATCCAAATACCTCCTACAAGGCCCCCATGGCTGGCCACATATTGGGCTCCAAATGGGCTTCCCATTTGTTCTTCAAGTCTAATAGATTAAGTACATTACTTAGTCATTAGAAGCCCAATAGTGATTCCTAGTTACGTACGGTTATTTATATATCGTAAATACGATAAACACGATATATAAAGTGGCACCTCAATGTATATGTGTGTGACCCCATAGGCTCACATATGTCTAGCCATATAATTAGTGATTATGACACGAGCATACTCCAACAGCTCCCACTTGCGACGTCATAATAATCAAGTAATTATAAAAGCAAAGGTTAGCGTCTAGCAACACGCCAATGCCCCTAGAAATGTATGAGGTTAGTTTCTTAAACGTCTCATTTTAGATGGTTTATATGTCATCTATCCTTTTGCTACAGATACCATGTTGAATATTAGACATGGATCAAATGTCATTCTAATAGTTCAACTATTATGTTTCTCGATATAGATATTGAACAAGATTACCAAGTGGAGTTAAGATTCATCTTAATTTCATTTGGGTACGGCCATACAAACATCTGTTCACTTCATTGAGGGGCCCAATAGTATCTAACTCCATAACATGTGGAGGAACAAATCCTGTTTTGACTACACGTGTCATTCACATGCTTCATATCACTCCTGATAATGGCTTTTATAACTACCTTATTCAGGACAGCGTTTAACCATATCAAGGAATGAAATTCCACACATGTAAGACCTGCTTGCATCTCAAGTCAAAGGATAAGAGACATAACCTCTTGCGAGATTCACTATTGACGACAATCCATGTAGTGAATACTCGTAGGTTAGGTCAATCCAATGTTCATCACAATGAACAACATGTGAGTGTGGCAAATAAATCACCAACACGCTCACATTTGTCTTAATTTGATGATACTCCCGTATCGTCAACCGACAATGGATAATTTTAGAATAAATAAATTATTCATGGATTAAACATGCAAATATAGAACACAGTAGTATAAATGAAGACGATCATACCAGGCATATCAATTCATTGTATAACACGACTGCTTACAGTTCCATTATCCAAATACTAAAAAACAGATATGCATAAGACTACTCATAGGTCGGAATCCGATGTTCCCACCATGATCGAATCATGTTGTACAAGAAAACAAGTAGTCATCTGAGTAAACTTTGAGAATAATTATTTCAAAACTCATGAAAGATTTGAATGATGATTGTCCTTTGTATGTGAGCATTCAAGTACAAGACGAGTGTTGCAACAATACATTCCATAGTGTGTTTGAAGCCAGCAAAACACCTATATTAGATAGTCATCTATACAGTTTCTCAAACTATAAAGTGTTCTTATTCTTTTAATGTATAACGCATTAGTGCTCTCAGTCGAGCACATCTAGTCAGCAATGTCATCATTCATGATGACATCCTACCACGACTAGGGTTGAGTATCATCTTAGTTAAATAAGCATCAGCGTATGCATACAAAACAGAGTTCCTCAAATATTCGTAAACGTTTGAACATATCTTTGGTCCTTTGTAGGTCCATTATAATGTTCGTTTAACAAATATCTAATGACTTTCACTTAGATATTTGTTGTTATCAAATCATCTTGCATTTATGCAAATGATATATATATACATAGTCTAATGCGTAATATGACTTACATGATGAATCCTTTAGTCGAACTTAAGATTTCCACTCATGTGTTCAATCTCATCAAGTGAGATTGATCATTGAGACTCCCCTCAATAACGTGTCATATTGTGTTAGACTTAATTACCGCTTATGTTTATTCTAATAAACATATTTTAACAAGGTTGTATGTTTTATTTTCTAAATCCCTTAAGTGAAACTTCATTCCAAACCAAGGATTAAAGTCTAGCTTAGATGGAATATTGTTTTTAATATGTTAACGACATATGAGATTTAAGAAAATAAATACAGTTCTCCTACTTGCTCTCAGTGTACTGAGGAGTAATCTTATTTAATAAAAATCAAATTAATGATTTTATAATTAACTTAAGATCTCAGCTCCTAGATGCATGATCTAATCCACACTTGGATCCTTGTATCTTGTATACATAAAAAAAGATTATATGGATTCATAAACCCTTTTGATTACTCATCGTCCTCGCAAAGGTAATCAACAAAAAAGGTGTTTCGAACTCCTATTGTCATATTTCATTTCCATGAAGACAGGTATGACAATTTTAATCATCTTTATACATTTAATGTTTGTAGATAGGAAGAGTTAATCATAGTCAATTACTTGAGTACGAGTAAACTCCTTTTACTACGCGTGCATTAAATGTGTGTACAAGATTGTCCTTTTGAGTCTTCTCATCAAGAAACTCATTCTGAACCTCACAGTCTAACTGATTGGTAAGAGATCAATCAAGCTCCATGAGTGATTGTCTTTCAAGGACTACATCTTAACATTCATAATTTTGAGCTACTCATCAGATAGAATATCAGATAATGCATCTCAGTAGTTAGCAGGTTCACCATGATCCTCTAACTTATGTCCCTCAGCATTGATATAAAAACTATATCATTCAGGTGCAAGAGGTATCCTTGCGGATTTATGAATGAGAGATATCAATCTATGGTTTAACATATGCATGTTCAACCTTAGTATGACATTAGCAAGTGTACTCAGAAGGGTGCTCTTGAATAACTTCAAGATCTAAAGGTACTCCCACTTGCTTTTGTATGTAGAGACTAATCACTAGATACTCAGCATCTTGAGAAACAATAAATTGTTTTCAAGTGGGACATCCAGAATACATCGTTAGTTCTTGACTCTAGTA
Organism: Artemisia tridentata subsp. tridentata; assembly: GCA_021014915.2. NCBI lineage: Eukaryota > Viridiplantae > Streptophyta > Magnoliopsida > Asterales > Asteraceae > Artemisia > Artemisia tridentata. Next base: position 12,942,545 of record CP139506.1, on the reverse strand, counting down.
TGTTAATTACTTACTCTTAGGTAGTTAACAAATTCAGAACTTCAATCAAGACATAATGAGATTCATCCCATGCCATAATACAATGGTATCTTAAATTCCTTCTGGGTTGGAATCATATTGAGTGTACACATGGCACATCCAATTTCTAACCTTGATAGCTTTGGAGGAAAACAGTTTAAGTCATCAAAGATCAAACAACATCAATAGTGTTTGATTTTCCACGATGGACATACCATAAGGTTGGGGTATTCCATAAGGACTGATATTGTAAGACTATCACACAACTCATTAGATGAACTTATACCTTTTGGCTTACATATCTGCCAACCAAGTCAAACCAGATGGCATCAATAGTAATTATAACCTAATGCATACTTTACTTCATGTGCATGTTTTCACTAGAAAACATAAACATTTATTATACGTCATAAGTGTACATGTCTTAACAAGAAGACATAACAAATTAACGTCTTACTTTACGTTATAAGTCTTTCAACAATTAATGGAATTGATGTTTTGTGTCTTTACAAGAGACCTAAACACATTCAACTAAAGTAATTATGAGCGCCGACACTTGGCCTCAATAGTAAATTCAATTTAATTTCATACTTCATGATTATGACTTTACAAGAAAACATAATCATATTTACTAAACAATTCAGTGAATATGTTGAAGTAGCTTTTCATGTTATCTTGATATTTGTTCTAATTAGGGCAACCTACAATTTATGTGTAGAAGTTCTAGTAGAATTTTAGTTTCTTACCTTTCAGCCATGAAAAACTATTAGTCATACTGTTATGTGTTGTACCTTGCACACAATTAAGATTTCTCCCTGATGAACTCAAATAAGTACATTTTATTATCATCATTTATCCTATTTATTTGACTTGTTTTATTATATTATATATGAGAATTGATACGTTAATGTTTACTTTTGTAATTCTCAGGTAAAAACAAGTATTATGTGAAACTTGGCGATTTTGGACTAATTATGGAGCAAAACAAGCAAGATGTTAAGAGTCTACTGAAATGTACAAGATCAAGATCATTCTGCTCCAGATACGCCGCATCATACTTCTTACATACGGCGTATCACTATCAAGATTTCACAAGTTACATTCCAAGACAGCAAAGGACATGCGCCGCATAGAGAAATGGAGTTACGCCGCATCTTAAGGCGGTGTACGAATATTCCTGAATATATTAATCTTCGACCCCACGCGAAGTTAAGTCAATGCGCCGCATCTACTTATCCTATGCGCCGCATCTAACCCTCAGACCGAAACTATAAATACCCCAAGGCCAGACGAATTTTGAGATCTTTTAGACACCTAGCTAAACTCAGAAGAGAGAGACAGAAACCCTAAAGCCGAATTCAGACGTATTAGCAGCACAAGACATACCCTAAACGAAGATACAAGAGCTGTAAGAAGGTCCTGCATGTAATCAATTCATTAAGTAGTTTTGTTTTATTGTATTAGTACACTTTAATTCATCAAGATTGATGGGCTGATGTCATGTGACTACGGAATATCTTGTCCACCACTTAAAATTGCTTTCCCATTAATTAAAGTTTATATGTTGATGTCTTTGGTGACTTTTATTAGTGCATTGATAACCTCTGTGTCTAGCTGAGCATTGCTTGGGTCGCCATGCCCCTTCCTCGCCTGTCTATTCTAGCGTATACGAAACGTGGGCATCACAAATGCTCAGTATTCTAGGATAGTAGGATAGACATAAGTAATCATTAAGGGTTTACTCGCCGATAAGATTAGAGCCAACGAGAAAGGGTTAATTACATATACTTCATATAAAACTAGCAATAAAACAAGTGACAAGCTACTTAATTATCAGGACAGGTCTTCTTATTGTCTCGAGTATCTATCTGTGTACGTGTGTGCTTGCTATGTGCTTATTCACATACCTTTTATTTACCAAATTAAGACCAAAAACTAACCAAAATGCCAAAGATATTTGTGTTTTTGTGTTTGTTTATGTGCAGGAACGGATATCGAGAAAAAGGGGCAAAAACAAGCAAAAACCGGGAAAACGAGCACGAGATATTGAAAGGATATTTATAGCAGATACCGGGAAGCAAAAAGTCAAAGTCAACCCTTGAAGTTTCATCAAATGACAAGAATGGCCCTTGGATATTACTTTTGGAGAATAGCAGAAATAACCCATTGGATTTCAGAATGGCAAAAGTGTTCCTTGAACTTTCAATACTTACAACTTTTGTCCTTGTAATTTTAGCCTAAAAAATCCTATCCAAAACAAAATAAACCACAAACCCATTTACCCCAAAGCCCAAACACAACCCGAGGCCCAATGATTATTAAATAAACCCGGATCTCAAATAACCCGTCCCACAACCCGTCAAACCTAAACTAAACCCGGGTCAACGAAAAAATAAATACCAGTCAAACCTTACCCAACCCGCGCCCCAAATTTACTTAACCCAGAAAAATCACTGTAGCGAAGAACCCTAAAAGTCACCATTACAAATTGACAGAGATTAAGGGTAGTACGGTCCAATTACGTACTTCTAGAAGCATGTCAGAGGTGTCAAAGCTCAAAGAAGCACAAGAATGCTACGTGGCAAGCTGCTATTGGACGGAACACCTCACATAATTTGATCCAAGGGTCGTGATTGATGGGATGATGATCATGGATTATCTAAGGGTTTAAATGGAATCAAAGAAGCACAAATATCCCTCGGATCAGTGACTTGGCATCTCTTGGTTTGGCTATAAATTGAGCTCCTCTCTCCACAGAAATGGTGTTAGATTTTTAGGTTTAGGAGTAGGGTAATGTAGCTTATTTTAGTTTTGCTGCTTATTGTATTTTCTTTTCAGTTGTTAATCATTGTACTCAAATTCAGATTTCTATAAAAGTCAAATTCAGTCAACATCTTTGTTCATCTGCTTATTATCTTATTGCTGGTACTGTTCTTCTCTTTTAAGCTTTATTTGATCTTATGAAGTTAGTATAATGATAATGTCTTAAATTGGTTTAGTTTTATTACTTTTTACTTAGAGTCTTAAAATCTCTTGAAAGTAATAAAGTCAAACTGCTTTTTAGCTTATTGCTAATGTTTCATTCCTAATAAAAATAGTTTTTCTAGTTTTAATCTAGTCTTTTGAACTCTTGTTTGGTCCTGTCTCAGCTTAGTTTAAATCAGATCTATGAAATTATCTCAATCAAACAAGATATAGGGTGTTTGGATAAGGCTTATTCTAGTTTGATTTCTAATGTTACTGTTCTATTGCACTTTCATGAGATTTGGTTTAGCTTTTTAGTAGGGTAGATTAGATGTTTCTGCAGGATTTAGTGTTTTTAATGCTTTGTTGAGGATGATGAGTTGATAGGAACTAGGTTTAGAATCATTACTGCCTTCATTAAGTCCACAATAAGGTGAACTTCTTTGATGTTTTTCTTTGGTATAATTAGGTGTCTATTAGTGAGTTAAGTTTATCTCATTGAGTTTGTAGTATTTCAAATAGTTTTGCTAAGTTTAGACCATAATTCTTCACTGCTGCACACTGATTTGAATGTGCAGTTTTGCACTTTAGTTATTACCTCAGTTCTTTCATAGCTTGTTACTGCTTATTCCCTAAAGATAATGGCCTGAAAATTGGTGTGCTTATAGCTAGTTATATAGAGTTTAATTTTTTTTATCTGGGATTCCACTTTTCAGCTTATTTACTAGCTTTTAGATAGTCTGCATTTAAGCTCTTCACAACTGCTCTGAACATGCACATTTTCAGTCTCCAACATCATCTGTTTATGGGCTTAATCAAAGATCAATTGAGTGGTTACAATTAGGGCTTTTAGTATTTTAGTGTAGCCTTTAGTACTGAGATACTTTTGCCCCCATAAGTTTCCATTAATTAGCTTTTCTGAGGTACTGATTTGACTTGCTAAATAGGTAGTTTAGCCTTTGTTTCTGTCCCACTTTGTTACTGTTCTTCTGAATTTCTGCTTATTTCTATAGCTTATTGGTACTTTTTTAGTAGTTTCTAGCTTATTGTAGTGCGTTTATTGATATTTGATCAGTAGATAATTTTTGGTCAACTTTAGCTTATTTTTTAGCTTATTTCAAACTGCTTATTTCAACTGTTCTGCTTATTTAGGATGATTTAAGTTTTGAATTTATTTTTCCTAGATAGATAATTTAAAATTAGATTTACTCAGAATTTTTTAGATTTTTCCCAAGCTTTTTAATATTTTTAAATCATTTAAATCTTTTAATTTAGTTTTTAATTCATAAAAAATTCATAAAAAGTCAAAAAAAAATAATTTTCTTTTTCCCAAAATTTTCTTTTTACATTTAGAATTTAATAAAAATAACTTTATATTTAGGATTTAGAATTTAAAAATTCACTTTTAATTACGTTTTTAAATTTCGTCGCGTAACGTTTTTAAATTTCATATTGCGGTTTTAGAATAGTATGCTTAGCTTAAATTGTACCCTTAGCTTAATTAGTTAATTTCATTTGTTATTTTAATAATCGTAGTATCAAATCACCAATCATCACTCTCTTGTTCCCATTCACTCCACGTTTCACGATCCCGAATCACATATTCCATTCAATCTTTGTCGGGACAAACGACTCGGGTTTTGCATATTTCTTGTGCAATTCCTTAGACTATAAATCAACTGTATCAAGTTTTTGGCGCCGCTGCCGGGGAAGGTTGAAGTGAGTTCGTGATTCCGTTTTTCGATTCGTGTTTTGAAGACCCTTCCCCCGTGAAGTTATCGCTTTCATTTGTAAATATTTTCTTCGTATAAAACCCAAAAAGATTTTCTTTTCAAAATTTATTTTCGTTTTTCTTTTTTGATTTTCAATGTTTCTAAAATTTAAAAATCCAAAAATATTCTTCTCAATCCTCTTATCCGTTTAATTCTTTATCTCTATCCCTCTATCCGTTTAATTCCTCTTCTCTATGTCTTCATCTTACCATTATGGTTGTCAATGGTGTGGTGGTCCTCATAATGGTGGGAATTTTCCCGGTTGTAGCATGGTGGAATCGGGAAACGGGTTTATCTATAACCAAAATCCTTATTCCTACCATGAAACAACCGACTTTTTCAACCAGCCACCACACCATGAGATGGAAACATATTCTTGTGAATATTGTGGAGGTCCTCACCCGGGTTTTGATTGTCAAGCAAGGAATACGTTTGTCTATGAACAAGTTCCATGTAATCAAAACTTCGGGTATGACCATTATCCACATAATTCACCAAATCAGTCACAACAATCATATTGTTGTGAATACTGTGGAGGTCCTCACTTTAACTCTGATTTTCAAACGAGGAATCCGCTTGTCTATGAGCGTGGTCCTTGTAACAATTATGATTATTCTTATCATGACCAACCTCCACAGTATGAAACGATTCAAGCACCACCTCAGCCAATTTCACAAGAAATTTCGCAAGAAGTTCTCCATGAACTTCTTGAGTCAACAAAAAGATTTAAGGCTTTGGTTATTAAACTTCCCCAAGAAGATCCTCATCAGAAAACTTATGGAGAACTTCTAGCCGAAGAGCAAGCAGCTAGAGTAAGTTCCAAATATCGTCAAACTTTTGTTTACGATGACGACGATGATGAGGATTCTACATGGGGAGTTTGTGAGAGTTCGTCAGCTACAGCCACTCCCGTCCAGACGAAGCTTTGCAGTAGTTCACCAGTTGCTGTCACACCCGTTGAAAAGCAGGAAGATACAAGAACTATGGGTGAATTACTAGCAGAAGAGCATATGCAATATATCAGAGCTTTATATGGTGGACATAAGGCCAACGACGTTTATGACGAGGAGTGTGTCCCTGCAGATCTTCAAATATCAGATGAACCTCCGAGTGGCAATCCCACTCCACCTATCATTTCCGACTCTTCCCCTTCCCTCACTCCGTTTGAGGGAGGTGATCCTATCTTGGAAGAGATCGATGCTTGTCTCAAGGATGAATCAATTTCGCCAGAAATTGATAATTCTTATCTTGATCCGGAGGGAGATATTCTTGAGAAATTATTGGACGATGATCCACCAGTTTCTCTCCCTCCGAAGGAAGTTGAAATCAATCCACCAAAGAAATTTGATGACCTTGTTCCTGAAACCTTCAAAATGACTCTCACCAACCCTCTGTTTGAGTTCGAATCGGAGTTTACTTTGATTTCTGATAATCCAATCTTTGATATTCATATGGAGGAGAGTGATGAGTCCGTGACAGAACTTGAGCTCACAGATTATCATATGATTGATTCTCTTCATGAGGAGTTCTCCGGTGAACTCACTCATATCATACCTCCTCCGGAGTATGATTACTTTTCTTTTGAGGAAGATCCCGACCCGGGGAGAGATGTACTTTATCCTAAGAGTTTTATTATTGATGATATCATTCCGACCCTCCCTCCCGAGGTTTTTAAGAGCTTTAATGAAGAAGAATGGATTCCCATTCTAATCATGATCTTTCTTCCCTTCTTCACTTATACGGTGGCTTCTCCTCTTCTTCACTCCTTCGGGAGTGAAGACACTATCTTTGACCCCGGCATTTCTCTTTCTTTTAAGCCGAGGGTGTAACGCCCCGTGACCAAAATCGACAAAAAACGTGAAAATTTCTTGCAACAACACACCCAGAAACTGACATCCGGTTACTCTTTTACGAGCTGACAAAAATCAGTACACATTCAGCCATTGAGGCTATTTTTAGATGAAAGTAGACTCAATTAGCTTCAAACCGATAGGTCATACGACCCATTTCGACTTACGGATTAAAAGATATGATTTTTCGAAAACTGCCCAGATAACCGTGACGCCGTCAGAAAAATGGTGACGCCGTCAGACCTTGACGGGCCAGAAGGTTTTTGGACAATTAAAAGGGGACGCCGTCAAGAAGGCCATCATGAACAAAACTGTTAAGCCTTGATAGGCCAGAGAATTTTTGGTGTTTAAAGGGTGACGGCGTCAAGGTGGTCATCAAGAACAAAACTGCAGTTTTTGACAGCAAAACACCCAATATTTTGACACCAAATCACCCATAACACTTAACCACAACATGACCATTTAAACACAAACATAACTTGACATTTCTAATATCTTACAAAGTTGTTACTACAAGGTCTTGACCCATAGCCTTCCAAAATGGGCGAAAACATGCTAATACCAAACATCTCCTTAAACAATCTTTCAAAAACCCATTTCATACATAATGCACAAACTACTAGATATCAAATTTGACTTCTACCCAACATAACATTCCTAACATATTAAAAGAGTGTGGGTACATCGACATGACCCATAACTTCCCAAAATGGGTGAGTTTGGCTAAATGCCAAACACCCTTCTAATTACTACCATATTCACATAACAAAAGGACTTCTTGACATTTACATAAACTTGACCAACGACCCAACTTAAACAATGATCATGAACGACGACAAGACCGCTAGATGACAAAATGACCATATGAAAGGAAATATACCCAAAACACGAAAAGACACGTCGGGGGCTTTCAACTTCAATATGCTTGGTCCAAAAGAACGGTCTTCTACTACAACTTCTTCTAGTATGAACTTCTACTACATAATCACTTAAATCTTTTCTTTACCTTTGCTAGATCCTTCGGTACCTATAAAGAAAAACATCACAACTAAACACGTAAGCGAAACGCTTAGTAAGTACATGGCAATAACAAGCTAACAATGTATGATATAAAATCATAACATAACCATAACTAGTCTAACTACTAGTTAAGCTAGCGATATAGGGGCACTTACCTCACGCCGACATAGTCGACCTTAACACAATCAACCCATAAGGTTGAACTTCTTCCCATAGTTAGCCCAACGACTAACTAACTAAATCTAGTGATGGATCCATACTAGCTAACGCACCCTATACCCTATCCTTCACATTATCATGTAAACAAACATGATAAAACTAACACATAAACCATTATCATACCAAAATATGATAAAGCTAACAAAGACATGTTATAACCAATGTACTTACCTTGATTCTCAAGCAAAATCACCACACTAACAATAGCTTCCCCATTTCTTACTTGATTCCTATATAACAATCATCTTTAATTAGAGACTAATTACATAACCAATCATGGATCACCAACCTTTGATCATTATGATTAACTATTACAACATGAACCCTAATTCACAAATTGGGGAAGAACACTTACTTGATGGGAAGATTATAATTAAAGCTTTTTAATGACTTGCAACTCTTGAAGAAGATCAAAATAGCTTGAAAGACAAGAATGGAGTTTCCCTCCTTTTTCTCTTCATGTGTCGACACCAACACAGCCACACCAACTCAAATTCTGGACTTTTCTAAATCTTTCTAGCAATTAGATATTTATTGATATAACTTTACTCATTTGGCAAAACTAGTCCCTCAAGATTCATTCTTTCTATCTTACCACTCATATATTTATTTATCTAGCCAATTCATAACACTTAACTCTTAGCATACATAACATGATATATATATATATACATATATAGTACTTCATCAGGATACGGGTGTAACAATTCTCCCCTCCTTAAAATAAGATTTCGTCCTCGAAATCTACGCTTGAAATAAATGAGGATACTCATTCCTCATCTTCTTCTCTAGCTCCCATCTAATGCTTGTTCCTTTACGAGGTCTCCATTGCACCTATACTAACGGAATTTCTTTTTTTCGACGTTGTCTCACTTGTCTTCCTAGAATCACTTCTGGTTCGTCCTTTTGAGAAATCAATTCCGGATCAATCTCAATGTCATCCAACGTGACTACACTAGTCTCTTCCACTAAACATTTCCTCAAATAAGACATATGAAAGGTGTTATGATCACCTCTCATTTCCTCGGGAATTTTAACACATATGCAACCTCACCCACACGTTTCAAAATTTTTAAACGGCCCTATAAAGCGCGGACTTAATTTCCCTTTGTTTTTAAACCTAAAAACACCCTTCCACGAAGAAACTTTTAGCATAACTATGTCACCTACCTCGAGTTCTATTGGCCTTCTTCAATTATCGGCATAACTTTTCCACCTATCTTGTGCCGCCTTAAGTCTTGCTCAAATCATCTCTACCTTTTTCGTCGTTGCCAACACTATATCCGTGCTAGCCAGTTCTCTCCTTCCAACTTCTTCCCAACATACGGGCGTCCTACACTTTCCACCATAAAGCATCTCATAAGGTAGCATGCCTATACTAGCATGATAACCATCATTGTAAACGAATTCTACTAAGGGCAAGTAATTATCCCAATTACCACCAAAGTCTATTATACAAGTCCGTAGCATATCTTCTAATGTCTGGATCGATCTTTTGCTTTGCCTATCGGTTTGAGGATGAAACGCGGTGCTCATATGTAACTTAGTGCCAAACATTTGAGATGAAACGCCCGTCTCGATTAGAAGCTATGGAAATAGGTACCCCATGACACGCGACTAACTTGCTAATATAAATCCTTGCTAACTTATGAACAGGTACATTCTCCCTAATCGAATTAAAGTGAGCATTCTTAGTCAAACAATCAACTACTACCCAAATGATATCATTCTTCTTTTTCGTCTTTGGCAATTTCGTAATGAAGTCCATAGTAATCTTCTCCCACTTCCAAACTGAATGTCTAAAGGCTGCACTTTTCCATACGGCTTTTGATGTTTGGCTTTCACCTTCAAACAAGTTAAGCATCATTCTACGTACTTCACGCAATCTCTTTTCATACCTGCCCACCAATAATTTCTTTTCAAATCAAGATACATTTTCGTAGCTTCCGGATGAATAGAATACTTTGACTTATGAGCTTCTTTCATGAGTAATTCTTTTATGTCGTTTCAAAAAGGAATATAAACTCTCCCATACCGTGTCTTAATTCTTCGGCTGACTTCTTTAAGATGAGAAATGTGAGAAATGATACGTTCTTTGTCTCGGTTCTCTTCTTTTAACGCTTCCTCCTGAGGTAACTTAATTTTGTCGAAAAGATCAGATGTGATAATCATTCTCAAGAGTGAATCCGTATAACGTCACTTCGGCCCTGACGACTTAGTGCATCCGCTACAACGTTCGCCTTACTCGGATGGTAGTAAATTTCACAATCATAATCCTTCAGCAAATCTAACCACCTACGTTGCCTCATATTCGGATCTTTCTTATCAAGGAAATACTGAAGACTTCTATGGTCGGTGTAAATTATGAACTTCACACTATATAGATAATGTTTCCCAATCTTCAAAGCAAGGACTACGGCCGCAATTTCAAGATCATGAGTCGGATATTTCTTTTCGTACTTCTTTAGTTGTCTTAAAGCGTAAGCGATCACTTTACCCCTTTGCATAAGAACACATCCAAGACCGGAATAAGATGCATCACTATAGACCACCATGCCTTCGTTTCCTTCCGGTAACACTAAGATCGGTGCTTCACACAACCTCTTTCGTAAAATACGGAAGGCTTCTTCTTGCTTCTCGGCCCACACAAAAGAAACATTCTTCTTGGTGAGTTTGGTTAACGAAGATGAAATTTTAGAGAAGTCTTGAATAAACCGTCGATAATAACCCGCGAGTCCTAGAAAACTTCGAATTTCACCAACGTTCTTCGGCGCTTGCCAATTCATCACGGCTTCGACATTTTGACGGATCAACTTTAATACCATCGGGATTAATAACATGACCAAGGAACTGAACTTCTTGAAACCAAAATTCACATTTCGAGAATTTAGCGTACAATCTTTCTTTTCTCAACGTTTCAAGAATTTCTCGAAGGTGTAGCTCATGTTCTTCCTTACTCTTAGAATAGATAAGAATATCATCGATGAACACTATAACGAATTTATCCAACATCGGTCTACATACACGGTTCATGAGATCCATGAAAACCGCAGGAGCGTTCGTGAGACCAAGAGGCATAACCGTAAACTCGTAATGTCCATATCGGGTTCTAAAGGCTGTCTTAGGAATATCCTCCTCTCGAACCTTCAGTTGATGATAACCCGAACGGAGATCAATCTTTGAAAACCACTTCGCACCTTGAAGCTGATCAAATAGATCATCTATTCTTGGCAACGGGTATACATTTTTCATCGTGACTTTGTTCAATTCACGGTAATCAATGCACATCCGCATACTACCGTCTTTCTTTTTAACGAACAAAATCGGAGCTCCCCATGGTGAGCTACTTGGGCGAATAAAACCCTTGTCAAGTAACTCTTGGAGTTGACTCATTAACTCCTTCATTTCGGACGGAGCAAGACGATAAGGAGTTTTGGCAATAGGAGTCGCACCCGGAACAAGATCAATACGGAACTCAACTTGTCTATCGGGAGGAATACCCGGCAAATCTTCCGGGAATACATCACGGAATTCATTTACAATCGGAACATCGTCAATACTTTTCTAGCATTATGAGAAATAGATCAATCTTAAAAATGCTCTCATCGATCTCTATCTCTACATTACGATACACGCTAGACACTATAACAACTTTACTATCGACAATTTCAACTTCTACGGGAGTCGAAAATTCATCTAGGGAAGTGGACAATTCCTTACTAAAACTATAAAATACTAAGGACACACTTATGCCTTAAACATACAAAACACAAGCGGGTTGGAATTAACGAGGATTATACCTGAGACGACATCGGAATCTAACTTCGCTTCTTTGGCACTCATCTGGTAAACACAAGCTTGAGGTTTTGGAACATCAACCTTTTCTCCCTCGATCCAGTTAAACGGCTTCGCTTGTTTAGGATTAGCTTTGGGACATTCACTCATCTTATGTCCTTCTTCATTTCACCCATAACATATCACCAAAAGCTTAGGGCAATTCTTCCTAATATGACTAGGATCCCCGCATTTAAAACACCCCTTCATTCCGGACTTACATTCTCCCACATGGTTCTTTCCGCACCTACTACACGGAGGTGGAAACTTTCCCGTATTGTCCTTCTTTGTGGCATCAAATTTGCCCCGCTTACTAAGTGTTGTTGGTTGTTCTAGCTTTCTTTTCACCTCCTTCTTCTCTTTATCTTTCATCCTATCCAAATCCGCTTCCTGACTACGCGCTCTGCTTAGAAGATCATCCATGGTGGTACCCTTGAAAGGCGATACTATATTACGAATTTCATCTTTGAGCATCCTTTGAAAATTGTCAACCTTAAGCTTTTCATTGTCGAGATACTCCGGGCAATATTGCACCATATCACAAAACTTTCCCCACAACTCATTCACCGATTCATCAATTTGCACAAGGTTATGAAAAACTTCTCTTATTTTATCAATTTCCTCCACAGAAGCATACTCTTTCATGAACATCTCCTTGAATTGATCCCACATGCGCGACTCTCTCCAAGCACTACTCTTCTCATTTGCCTTGCCCTCCCACCATATTTTAGCTCGCTCACGAAGGTAATTAGTAGCAAAGTTCACCTTATCCTCTCCTACACAACGACTCGCACGAAAAGCCCCTTCTATATCGGTAATCCATCTAGAGCTCTCTAACGGATCAAGAGATCCCGCGAATGTAGGTGGAGCACAAGCAGTGAAGTCACGATAAGTAGATTTCTCCTTTCCTACTCCGGGTCTAGCATTTGAATCACTCACTAACTCCCCACTATTTTTGAGTTTCTCATTCTCCTCCTGAAGAATCTTTCGCAAGTTCTCGGTGGTTTTACTGACATAAAAGGGCATAGTCTTCTCGATGGCCCTTTCCACTTTATCCGCTACCAAAGTGTCCAATTCTTTCAACTCAACTCTCATAACACTTCTAGGATTAAGGTTTTTCGGCATTGACATCGACGAGTCACTATTAGAGGGTCCATCATTATGTTCATCACTATCATGGCGGGAAAAGGTCGCTCTTAACACTTCCTTATTCTGAATCGTCGCCATCTTTTCTACTATACTGAAATTTAGCAATTCACATTATTAAGCAAAGTCATATACATAGTCAATACATGAATAACATATCCATTCTCATACTAACCACCCTAGAGTTTATCATCCATGTATAGCCTAAATGATTTCAATCTCACATATGTATCATATTTTTATCACTACGGTGGCCAGGCGTAGTCATAAAAATACTTAACATATGTGTTCTCGTAATCACCCAACAATACACAAATAACAAACACCGATACTAGCCGCGTCTACACAAGGCCTAAGTCTAGGAAATCCTAAAGGGAAATCCTAAATCTCTTAGACCGAAGCTCTGATACCAAGTTGTAACGCCCCGTGACCAAAATCGACCAAAAACGTGAAAATTTCTTGCAACAACACACCCAGAAACTGACATCCGGTTACTCTTTTATGAGCTGACAAAAATCAGTACACATTCAGCCATTGAGGATATTTTTAGATGAAAGTAGACTCAATTAGCTTCAAAACGATAGGTCATACGACCCATTTCGACTTACGGATTAAAAGATATGATTTTTCGAAAACTGCCCAGATAACCGTGACGCCGTCAGAAAAATGGTGACGCTGTCAGACCTTGACGGGCCAGAAGGTTTTTGGACAATTAAAAGGGGACGCCGTCAAGAAGGCCATCATGAACAAAACTGTTAAGCCTTGATAGGCCAGAGAATTTTTGGTGTTTAAAGGGTGACGGCGTCAAGGTGGTCATCAAGAACAAAACTGCAGTTTTTGACAGCAAAACACCCAATATTTTGACACCAAATCACCCATAACACTTAACCACAACATGACCATTTAAACACAAACATAACTTGACATTTCTAATATCTTACAAAGTTGTTACTACAAGGTCTTGACCCGTAGCCTTCCAAAATGGGCGAAAACATGCTAATACCAAACATCTCCTTAAACAATCTTTCAAAAACCCATTTCATACATAATGCACAAACTACTAGATATCAAATTTGACTTCTACCCAACATAACATTCCTAACATATTAAAAGAGTGTGGGTACATCGACATGACCCATAACTTCCCAAAATGGGTGAGTTTGGCTAAATGCTAAACACCCTTCTAAATACTACCATATTCACATAACAAAAGGACTTCTTGACATTTACATAAACTTGACCAACGACCCAACTTAAACAATGATCATGAACGACGACAAGACCGCTAGATGACAAAATGACCATATGAAAGGAAATATACCCAAAACACGAAAAGACACGTCGGGGGCTTCCAACTTCAATATGCTTGGTCCAAAAGAACGGTCTTCTACTACAACTTCTTCTAGTATGAACTTCTACTACATAATCACTTAAATCTTTTCTTTACCTTTGCTAGATCCTTCGGTACCTATAAAGAAAAACATCACAACTAAACACGTAAGCGAAACGCTTAGTAAGTACATGGCAATAACAAGCTAACAATGTATGATATAAAATCATAACATAACCATAACTAGTCTAACTACTAGTTAAGCTAGCGATATAGGGGCACTTACCTCACGCCGACATAGTCGACCTTAACACAATCAACCCATAAGGTTGAACTTCTTCCCATAGTTAGCCCAACGACTAACTAACTAAATCTAGTGATGGATCCATACTAGCTAACGCACCCTATACCCTATCCTTCACATTATCATGTAAACAAACATGATAAAACTAACACATAAACCATTATCATACCAAAATATGATAAAGCTAACAAAGACATGTTATAACCAATGTACTTACCTTGATTCTCAAGCAAAATCACCACACTAACAATAGCTTCCCCATTTCTTACTTGATTCCTATATAACAATCATCTTTAATTAGAGACTAATTACATAACCAATCATGGATCACCAACCTTTGATCATTATGATTAACTATTACAACATGAACCCTAATTCACAAATTGGGGAAGAACACTTACTTGATGGGAAGATTATAATTAAAGCTTCTTAATGACTTGCAACTCTTGAAGAAGATCAAAATAGCTTGAAAGACAAGAATGGAGTTTCCCTCCTTTTTCTCTTCATGTGTCGACACCAACACAGCCACACCAACTCAAATTCTGGACTTTTCTAAATCTTTCTAGCAATTAGATATTTATTGATATAACTTTACTCATTTGGCAAAACTAGTCCCTCAAGATTCATTCTTTCTATCTTACCACTCATATATTTATTTATCTAGCCAATTCATAACACTTAACTCTTAGCATACATAACATGATATATATATATATATATATACATATATAGTACTTCATCAGGATACGGGTGTAACAGAGGGTGTCTCATCGGAGTGAAACTTTCGTATGCTTCAATGTTTATCCAAACATCTTGAACGAAAGTCCGATTGAGATTATCTTTTCCACATGCTCCCCCAAGGACAATTAAATTCGGGGCGAGTCTAAGCTATACGACTCGATAAAAAACAAGTGCTTCGTGGGAGGCACCCCATGCTTATCCTTCTATCTTCTTTCTTTTTTTCTCTCTAATAAGTGACGTGAGGGGGGCTGCCTCTTCCATTTCTTGTGTTTCGTGTTTTTCTATGATGTGTCCAGGATTTGCCCGAATTATGAAGACTCTCGTGCTCGTGGTTGCTTCTCTCCACTCGAGTTTCATCATTCGTTGCTTATCCGATATCCTTAATCTTATCGTTTTACATTTATCTTTGGCATAATTAATAAACGGCCCTAGGTTTATGTAGGAGAACCCTTACCTTTAAGACATTGAGGATAATGTCTCGTTTTAGTCTGGGGGGGGGTGATCTTTCGATTCGATTTTTTCCTTGCAATTTTTGCCATTTACTCACGCAACCCCGTTTTTCCTCAAAAATTGAAAAAATCCAAAAATTGAGAAAAATTTAAAATTTTTTGTGCAAAAAAAATAATAAATTTTGACATTTTATTGACTTTTCGCTGGTGAGAGTAGGAATAAAATTCTGACTTGATCGGGCGTGTTGAGCCCTAGCTTGTCCCCTTAACCATTTATAATCTATAAGCTCATGCTAGTCTTTTACACAAGGAGCTATAAAATGCGAATTCTTTTTAAGAGTTTGCAAGTTCCCGTATCGACTTTATACATGCATGGCTTGATTATTTGGCTAAGCATTCGCGGATCTTATTATTTAAGATTTTAAATTTGCGAAGAACGAGAAATGATAGAGTTGTTTATAAGTTAGATTTCTTAACGTGGAGTAGTTGGATCTCTTTAGAGCACATCAAAGTTACTTGTGGCTTTTTGTTCCCATAAGCTTGTTTCACTCAAAAATAGTAATCTAGGAATAATTAAAGGTATTTTGGTTTTGGCGATATATAGTTTTTATTTCTTCCTTAGAGAATCCTTGCTTATGAAAGTTGGGTACACATCAAGGTACTGCCAGTGTTACGGTGTAATAGGCAACTGATTCCTGATAGTACGTGCTATTGTCTCTATTGCTATAAAAGCCGTAGGACTCGGGATTTGGCAAAATATATAATGAATAATGAACAATAATAATAATAATCCAAAGCCGATAAAAGTTTTATGTTTCCTGACGGTTCGCTCCCGTTGACTCAGACTTCAAAAAGGCAGAGGAAAAATATCCAAGGTCAAAATAAGACTCCCGATTCTTGACGGTTTGCTGCCGTTGTCTAGGTTGTTTAAAAGGCCGAGGAATAATAATATGTGCTAAATAATGTTAAAAATGCCAAATTTCGACTCCGGGGGTATCCTAATAAAAGCTACTGTCTCTGGACTCGTAGATGAGTTGTTTCGGTCGTATATAAAAGGGATATCCTCAAAATCGTGTTAAATCAGAGACCTTGATGTGGACCTCATTTTTGTATGCAACGGTTTTCGAGGGAAGGTTTGGAAACTACTTAGCGTCTAAACTAGGTATCTTTATCGGACTAAAGATTATCGAAATGAGAATTTGAAGAAATTTATTTCTCGCCAAAAATAAAATAAATAGAGGAAAATAGGAATTTGGGAACGAGAAGTAATACACAATTAACTTTCATGGGTAGTGATAGCAATCTAACTTGTAAATGACAATGATTTCGTTTTTAAGCTTAGTTTGGGGACTCGTGAAAAATCAGGAATGACGAATTTTATCCGTATGGTCACTTCTTTATGAGTCATGTTTCCTGCTCGATGACCCTAAAAGTTATCATTAGATAATGATTGTCGACAAAGCCATCACATGAAAATGAGAAAAATATAAAAATAGAATAAAAGGAAAAATGGGGAGTTTTTAGAACTTAAGATTTCTTGATCTCTTTTAAAAATTTTGCTACTTTTCAAAGTTAGTAAAAAGAGATTAGAAATTTTTTGTTTCAAAAACGTGTTTATATAACATTGCATGAGGACATTGCAATAGCTTAGTCTGGGGGATTTTGGTATGTGCTTATTCACATACCTTTTATTTACCAAATTAAGACCAAAACAACCAAAAACTAACCAAAATGCCAAAGATATTTGTGTTTTTGTGTTTGTTTATGTGCAGGAACGGATATCGAGAAAAAGGGACAAAAACAAGCAAAAACCGGAAAAACGAGCACGAGATATAGAAAGGATATTTATAGCCTATACCGGGAAGCAAAAAGTCAAAGTCAACCCTTTAAGTTTCATCAAATGACAAGAATGGCCCTCGGATATTACTTTTGGAGAATAGCAGAAATAACCCTTTGAATTTCAGAATGGCAAAAGTGTTCCTTGTACTTTCAATACTTACAACTTTTGTCCTTGTAATTTTAGCCTAAAAAATCCTATCCAAAACAAAATACACCACAAACCCATTTAACCCAAAGCCCAAACACAACCCGAGGCCCAATGATTATTAAATAAACCCGGATCTCAAATAACCCGTCCCACAACCCGTCAAACCTAAACTAAACCCGGGTCAACGAAAAAATAAATACCAGTCAAACCTTACCCAACCCGCGCCCCAAATTTACTTAACCCAGAAAAATCTCTGTAGCGAAGAACCCTAAAAGTTACCATTCCAAATTGACAGAGATTAAGGGTAGTACGGTCCAATTACGTACTTCTAGAAGCATGTCAGAGGTGTCAGAGCTCAAAGAAGCACAAGAATGCTACGTGGCAGCATGCTATTGGACCGAACACCTCAAAAAATTTGATCCAAGGGTCGTGATTGATTGAGTGATGATCATGGATGATCTAAGGGTTTAAATGGAATCAAAGAAGCACAAATATCCCTCGGATGAGTGGCATGGAATCTCTTGGTTTGGCTATAAATTGAGCTCCTCTCTCCACAGAAATGGTGTTAGATTTTTAGGTTTAGGAGTAGGGTAATGTAGCTTATTTTAGTTTTGCTGCTTATTGTATTTTCTTTTCAGTTGTTAATCATTGTACTCAAATTCAGATTTCTTTAAAAGTCAAATTCAATCAACATCTTTGTTCATCTGCTTATTATCTTATTGCTGGTACTGTTCTTCTCTTTTAAGCTTTATTTGATCTTATGAAGTTAGTATAACGATAATGTCTTAAATTGGTTTAGTTTTATTACTTTTTACTTAGAGTCTTAAAATCTCTTGAAAGTTATAAAGTCAAACTGCTTTTTAGCTTATTGCTAATGTTTCAGTCCTGATAAAAATAGTTTTTCTAGTTTTAATCTAGTCTTTTGAACTCTTGTTTGGTCCTGTCTCAGCTTAGTTTAAATCAGATCTATGAAATTATCTCAATCAAACAAGATATAGGGTGTTTGGATAAGGCTTATTCTAGTTTGATTTCTAATGTTACTGTTCTATTGTACTTTCATGAGATTTGGTTTAGCTTTTTGGTAGGGTAGATTAGATGTTTCAGCAGGATTTAGTGTTTTTAATGCTTTGTTGAGGATGATGAGTTGATAGGAACTAGGTTTAGAATCATTACTGCCTTCATTAAGTCCACAATAAGGTGAACTTCTTTGATGTTTTTCTTTGGTATAATTAGGTGTCTATTAGTGAGTTAAGTTTATCTCATTGAGTTTGTAGTATTTCAAAGAGTTTTGCTAAGTTTAGACCATAATTCTTCACTGCTGCACACAGATTTGAATGTGCAGTTTTGCACTTTAGTGATTACCTCAGTTCTTTCATAGCTTGTTACAGCTTATTCCCTTAAGATAATGGCCTGAAAATTGGTGTGCTTATAGCTAGTTATATAGAGTTTAATTTTTTTATTCTGGGATTCCACTTTTCAGCTTATTTACTAGCTTTTAGATAGTCTGCTTTTAAGCTCTTCACAACTGCTCTGAACATGCACATTTTCAGTCTCCAACATCATCTGTTTATGGGCTTAATCAAAGATCAATTGAGTGGTTACAATTAGGGCTTTTAGTATTTTAGTGTAGCCTTTAGTACTGAGATACTTTTGCCCCCATAAGTTTCCATTAATTAGCTTTTCTGAGGTACTGATTTGACCTGCTAAATAGGTAGTTTAGCCCTTGTTTCTGTCCCACTTTGTTACTGTTCTTCTGAATTTCTGCTTATTTCTATAGCTTATTTGGTACTTTTTGAGTAGTTTCTAGCTTATTATAGTGTGTTTATTGATATTTGATCAGTAGATAATTTTTGGTCAACTTTAGCTTATTTTTTAGCTTATTTCAAACTGCTTATTTCAACTGTTCTGCTTATTTAGGATGATTTAAGTTTTGAATTTATTTTTCCTAGATAGATAATTTAAAATTAGATTTACTCAGAATTTTTTAGATTTTTCCCAAGCTTTTTAATATTTTTAAATCATTTAAATCTTTTAATTTAGTTTTTAATTCATAAAAAATTCATAAAAAGTCAAAAAAATAATTTTCTTTTTCCCAAAATTTTCTTTTTACATTTAGAATTTAATAAAAATAACTTTATATTTAGGATTTAGAATTTAAAAATTCACTTTTAATTACGTTTTTAAATTTCAACGCGTAACGTTTTTAAATTTCATATTGCGTTTTAAGAATAGTATGCTTAGCTTAAATTGTACCCTTAGCATAATTAGTTGTTCCTGTTTTTTTATCTCATTGTTCGTAGTGTAAAATCACCAATCATCACTCTCTTGTTCCCATTCACTGCACGTTTCACGATCCCGAATCACATATTCCATTCAATCTTCGTCGGGTCAAACGACTCGGGTTTTGCATATTTCTTGTGCAATTCCTTAGACTATAAATCGACTGTATCATCGCTAATCGCTGATTTGTGCTCATTAGTTTAGTTTTCTATTTAATCATAACCAAACCGTGCCAGTCTCTCAGGCTGAACCCCCTTGCGTTAGATTAGGTTGTACAGCTAACTTAAGATATTAAAATACTGATTAGAATAATTAGATAATACGTTCCACTCTTAGTGATAGACACTCTACTTACCATTATATTCATACTGACCGTGTACACTGCTCGTTACTTGTGTGTGTTATTGATAAGTCGGCTAAATATAAATTTAAAACTTGAGTAGGCATTAATACTGCTAAATCGCAACGACGCACGCGCGCGCACCAAGTTTTTGGGGCCGCTGCCGTGGATATAAAAGAATTAGAGCACATCACACCACATCAAGTTTTTGGCGCCGTTGCCGGGGAGTGAATTGTTATTATCTGTTAATTTGATTAGTATTTTAATTAGGTTTTTCTTTTCTTTTTAATTTTTAGATTCTAACCACTAACTCCGTTGTATATTAGTTAAATTGCATTCATTGTATAGTTTGCATATTTTCTGTTTTTATGTGTTTTTATTTTCTTTAATTTTTGTTTCTTTTTGTTTGTTTTTATTTTTTGATTTTTTTTTCTGTATTTTTCTGCATTCTGCTATCGTTGTACTGAGCTGATACAAACGATACGGCGCATCTGTTTTCACAGATATGGCGTATTGCGTTTAATTTTTATAAAATACAACGCGTTTAATAAATTCGAGTACGACGCATCTTTCCCCAAGATACGGCGTATTCCGTTTTTAATAAGAAATTTTTCTAAACCTTAACGCCATACGACGCATCTGTTTTAACAGATACGGCGTATTGTCTATTTAAATTAAAAACAGTTTTCGAATTATTAAACAGATACGACGCATCGATTTTTATCGATACGGCGTATCTTCTGAATCAAAAATCTTGTATTTTGAAACGTATCGAAAATACGGCGCATTAGCTTCTGTTAATACGACGCATTTAATTTTAATAAATATAATCGATTTTTGAAAATTAAAACTGATACGGCGCATTCTAAAATTCTAAGCGGCGTATCTATTTTCTGAATAAAAGTCTGATTAAATTTTAACGAAATAAGATACGGCGTATCCAACTTTTTGGATACGGCGCATCGTTTGCAGATATCAGCAACTTTTATTTTTCTTATTCCGGAACGGAAAATATTCTAACTTACCCTTACACTTGGAAGTTTTTACTTTGAAATCTACCTGTCTTTAATTTTCAGGAACAATGTTCGATATTTTCCCCAACTGGTTCGGAAGACCCCAAAGAAACCCTACCATGGAAGAGTTTGCACTACTAATCGCTCAAGCAAATGAAAAAGAACATCATGAAGCAAGAAACCTTATTAATGAATTCAAAGGCAGTCATGAGCTGTTACTAAAGGAACAAAACAACATGATTAATGGATTGGCAATTGAAGTGCACCAATTGTCAACGGTGCTTAACAAGATTCTTTTGGTAAAACACGATTTGAAAGGGGTTACAACTAGAGGCGGAAAGTCAACCTTTCAAATCGGAGAGACACCCGAGGATAACAGCACAAACAAGATTTTCCCTGAATCTATATCATCTGAGCAGGAGCAACCAAAAGAGACTAATCCAGAACCTGTGATTAAAGAAGAACCTTCTGTTAAACTTAAACGATCAACACTACCTTTTCCACATAGGGTAAGAAAGGAGAAAGAAGATGCCTATCAAAGGAAGTTCCTGGAAAATCTCAAGCAGCTGCAGCTAAGCATACCATTATTGGAAGCCCTAGTGCAAATGCCAAAATATGCTAAATATCTGAAGAGCTTACTTACAAACAAGTCCAAACTTGAAGAGGCTTGCATTGTAACAATGGGGGAAAGAAGCTCAGCAGCATTGCCCAACAAACTTCCATCTAAGGAAAAAGATCTAGGGAGTTTCACTATTCCTTGTCAAATTAAAAATTTACATATTGGAAATACTTTAGCCGACCTAGGAGCTAGTATAAGTCTTATTCCCTCTTCTATGTATGAAAAATTAGGCCTTGGTGAACCAAAACCTACTAGGATGTGCTTAGAGCTAGCTGATAGGTCCATACAATACCCATCAGGAATAGCTGAAAATATATTAATAAAAGTTGATAAATGTGAAATACCTATTGACTTTGTTATCCTCGATATGCCCGAAAATTCTAGAACTCCTATAATATTAGGACGACCATTTTTAGCCACTGCTAGGGCCATAATTGATGTTTTTAATAAAAAGATAACTCTTACCATAGGAAAAGATGAGGTTGAATTTAATATGGAACAATCTATGAGTAAAACTAATTCTGAAGACGATGAATGCTATAATATCGATGTTTCTGATGACACGATTAAACAATTTACTCAGAAATTGTTAAAAAGTAATTTGCTTGATTCTTTTCTGCTTAAAAATTTAGAAAACACAATTGCTATAGAAGATCAAGTTGATGAAGAAACTATTGATAATTATTTCACTGTTGATTCTGCTGTTTGAAACGCCATACGGCGCATCGAAAATATTGATGCGGCGCATTTATCTGATGACAGCAACGAAATAATAAATGAACAAGTTTATTCCGCTAGTGCTAATGAAATTGATGATGTTAAACCTGTGCTTAAGGATCTCCCTTCTACCTTGGAATATGCCTATCTAAATGGGAACACTAATTCGCCCGTTATTATTGCATCTGACTTAACGCCAAAAGAAAAAGAATCCCTTTTGCAGGTACTATATAAACGAAGAGGAACATTAGCATGGAGTATGTCTGATATTAAGGGAATTAGCCCGTCATTCTGTACACATAAAATCCTTATGGAAGATGAATTCAAACTAACTATCCAACCCCAAAGGCGTTTGAATCCAAAAGTCCAAGACGTGGTGAAAAATTAAATTGTGAAATTACTTGACTCCGGACTTATCTACCCAATTTTCGACAGCTCGTGGGTCAGTC
The DNA here is from genome assembly GCA_021014915.2 of Artemisia tridentata subsp. tridentata. NCBI lineage: Eukaryota > Viridiplantae > Streptophyta > Magnoliopsida > Asterales > Asteraceae > Artemisia > Artemisia tridentata. Next base: position 12,919,493 of record CP139506.1, on the reverse strand, counting down.
CTATCCATGTTGTACCAAAAAAGGGAGGAATGACGGTAGTACTCAATGACGACAATGAGCTAATCCCTTCAAGAACTATTACTGGATGGAGAGTTTGCATCGACTACCGCAAACTCAATGATGCTACGCGAAAAGATCACTTCCCTCTTCCATTCATTGATCAAATGTTAGAAAGACTATCAGGACATGATTATTATTGTTTTTTAGATGGTTTTTCAGGTTTCTTCCAAATACCCATTGCCCCCGAGGATCAAGAGAAGACGACTTTCACCTGCCCTTATGGAACCTTCGCCTATAGGAGAATGCCGTTCGGACTATGCAACGCCCCTGCTACTTTCCAACGTTGTATGACGGCTATCTTCCATGATATGGTAGAAGACTTTATGGAAGTCTTCATGGACGACTTCTCGGTGTTCGGTAACTCATTTAGTGATTGTCTCTTTAAACTTGATAAAATGCTTGCTAGGTGTGAAGAAACTAACCTTGTTCTTAATTGGGAAAAATGTCATTTTATGGTTAGAGAGGGAATTGTGTTAGGACATAAGATTTCTGGGAAAGGTATAGAAGTCGACAAAGCTAAAATTGATGTAATTGCCAAACTACCTTACCCCACTAATGTAAAAGGTGTTAGAAGTTTTTTAGGGCATGCTGGATTTTATCGTAGGTTCATAAAGGATTTTTCAATGATATCTAGGCCTATGACCCAATTATTGCTAAAAGATGCGAAGTTTGATTTTTCTGAAGATTGCAAAAAGGCATTTAATATACTTAAAGAAAAACTAACTACTGCACCTATTATAATTTCGCCGGATTGGAATCTGCCTTTTGAACTAATGTGTGATGCTAGTGATTATGCTGTTGGAGCTGTACTTGGCCAAAAGATAGAAAAGAAATTTAAGCCAATTTATTATGCTAGCAAAACATTAAATAATGCCCAAGAACATTACACCACCACGGAAAAAGAACTTTTAGCAGTAGTTTTTGCATTCGATAAATTTAGGCCATATCTTATATTGTCAAACACTATGGTTTACACTGACCATTCTGCTTTGAAGTATTTGTTCAATAAACAGGATGCCAAACCAAGGCTTATTAGGTGGGTTTTATTGCTCCAAGGATTCGATATTGAAATTAAAGATAAAAAGGGTGCCGAGAATCTAGCTGCAGACCATTTATCTAGACTTGAAAACCCTGATATGGAGGTGCTTGATGAAAGGGAAATCGCTGATGACTTCCCTGATGAACACCTTATGATGGTAAGAATTAAGAGCAATAATAATAGACCATGGTATGCCGACTATATAAACTTTATTGTTGCAAATGAAATTCCAAAAGGGCTAACATCCGACGAGAAAAGAAGGTTTCTAAATCACGCTATTGAGTATATTTGGGATGAACCTTATGCCTTTAAATTATGCCCTGACAATATTATACGAAGATGCGTAGATGGTGATGATATCCCAGCAATATTGGCACATTGCCATTCAGGGCCGACGGGGGGACATCACAGTGTAGTTATTACAAGAAGAAAAATCCTTGATGCAGGATTCTATTGGCCTACTATGTTGGATGATGCAAAAGATTATATAAAAGGATGTGATGTGTGTCAACGATCCGGAAATATAACATCAAGAAACGAAATGCCGCAAAACTATATCCATGTATGTGAAGTTTTCGACATATGGGGATTGGACTTCATGGGACCGTTTCCTGAATCTAAAGGTAATAAGTATATTTTTGTTGCTGTTGATTACGTATCAAAATGGGTCAAAGCGCAAGCATTACCAACAAACGACAGCAAGGTTCTACTTTAATTTTTGCAAAGTTTGTTCGCTAGGTTTGGAGTTCCTAAAGCATTGATTAGTGATAGGAGAACACACTTTTGTAATCACCATCTGGGAAGAGCCTTGCAAAAATATGGAGTGTATCATAGGGTTTCCACTGCATACCATCCTCAATCCAATGGGCAAACTGAAGTAACCAATAGGGCTATAAAACAGATTTTAGAAAAAACGACTGGATATAATCCGAAAGGATGGTCTGACAAGTTAAATGATGCTTTATGGGCATTTCGTACAGCCTATAAGACACCGACGGGATGCACTCCATTTCGTCTCGTATACGGAAAAGCATGCCACCTACCGGTCGAAATAGAACAAAGTGCATATTGGGCTTTGACGAAATGTAACATGGATATGGAAGCTGCGACGAAGAACCGTTTCATGGAACTTAATGAACTCTACGAACTAAGAGATGAGGCCTACAGAAATACTAAGATCTACAAAGAAAGAACTAAAAGATGGCATGACTCGAGGTTACATGGGGATAAAACGTTTACTATTGGAGAGAAAGTGCTGCTGTTTAATTCTCGATTAAAAATGTATCCAGGTAAACTTAAATCAAGATGGACGGGTCCGTTCGTTGTCATGAAAGTGTATCCATACGGGACTATTGAAATATGCGATAAAAATGGTTATATATTCAAGGTAAACGGCAACGAGTAAAGAAATACTTTGATAATAAAATTGAGGATACTGAGAACGAGGTGGTGGAGTTTGAACCCGAAGTATTGGAATAAGGAGCTGAACGTGAGTCTAACTTGAAGACTCTGGAATAAAGACAAGTGCTGACCGGGAGACAACCCGAAGAATTTTTACTTTTCTGTTCTATGTCGAGTCTGTCAGGCCTGCAGAAGATACGGCGCATCTCCATCCTAAGATGCGGCGCATCGCCTGCAATGGTCATATCTTATTTAATTTTCTGCATTTTTATTTTTGACTTTAAAACTTTCTGTCAGTTTATTTAATGCGGCGCATCCCTGGTTAAGGATGCGACGCATCTTTTATTCTGATTCGTATTTATTCCAGGCTCGATACGGCGTATCTTCTTCCATAAGATACGGCGTATCGACTGACCTGATGATTTTCATTTTTTATGTTTTATTAACTACTAATGTATTATGCAAGTTTGAACCTTCTTAATTCAGGTGTGTTAAAGTCTAAATGGTATTATAGATTCCTGCATTCTTGTGGATACATCATTTTTGAAGCTTAAACGTTCTCATCCACAAGAAAGTTGATTTTTGCTCTTATACGAATAATGGAGGATCATACCGAGCAAATCTCAGGGGAGTTTTTTTTTGTTCTAATTCTTTTATTTTCCAGTTTTTAACCTTTGACACAAACAACGAGGACGTTGTTTAACTTAAGTGGGGGGATTGGAGAATTAGAACACTTACTTGTCCTAAACTTTTTCAAAATATGCTTAAAATGCGCTTAATATATCAAAATTTAAAATTTTTTAGCATGTTTTTGTTTAAAGTCTAATTACATAGCTGCACACATAACATTATTTCCAAAAAATTGTGAACTTTTAAAAATTCACAAATCTATGAGTGTGCCGGTGACTTGTAAACTTTAGAACTTGGCTTGTATACTATTCGAGACCACCATAATAAGTATTATCTATATAATTGGAATGACTTGTCTAAATTGGTAAACTTCTAGGATTACACCCAAATAGCATTTATATGTTATGTGATATTAACTAACTACATTGGTTAGTTAACCCCCATATAAACCTTTTGTTACTCTCACATTTAGAGTAAGATACCCCTAGAAAAACCTTTAGAGCCATTCCTTTCGTTTCTTACACCTTTGTTATAATGTTTCGTTACACCCTTACACCTTAGCCTACCTTATAGATTAAAATCCGTGGTTAATTGCTTTAGGCAAAGTGTGTTTCCTTACATTACCTGTGTTCGCGTGCGTAATTCATTATCTTTGGTTGAGTCAGGAAATTGCACAATGCAATTGGTATGAAAGTAAATATTGTATAACTTTGAGTTTATTTTTCGTGTGTTTGCTACTTTCGCTATTACAGTTATTTCTGAAAGTATGAAGAGTATGGAAAAATTATCCGGAAAAATAAGTGATAGAAAAGTTGTGAAATTTTACACATATATGTTGATGACAAAAAAAATAAAAAATAAAAAAAAAATCAAAAAAATAGAAAAGAAAAAGAAAAAGGAAAAGTTAGAAGTTTGTTTTAACCAACTTATGTAATGTTTTGTATTAAGTGGTCGATATCACCACTATTTGTTATATATTATATTTATGGATTGAATGGGAGTTGACCGTTATGGGAACGCCAACTAAGGTTATTCTTTGATTGAGATTTTGTTGAGCATAATTCGTGTCTACCTAAAGCGTGTGTTTCAAGTGTTAAAGCGTGAGTTATTTAATGATATGAGTCTTATTCATGGGATGGTTGGGAAAGTAATTTACCACACTTAGGATTTTAATTTATCTGTTTTGTTTATTTTTCATTTTACACCAATTTGTATCCCAAATATTATCCATACCCTATATCATTCTTTATCCAAACATTTGATTTATTGAGATTAGGGATTTGAGCAATCTTAAGTATCGTAGTCGTGGATTCGGCTATGTATTTATGATTTTGTCGCCCTTTTTGATATAATATTATTGGTGAAGATTACTTGGTCCTATCTTTAGCCTATTCGAGTTAAGGATTTGAGCAATTGCAAGTATCGTGGTCGTGGATTCGATCATGTATTTGTGATTTTGTCACCTTTTCTGGAATTTGAGATCGATAGAGATTAAAAAGGATGATTAACCCTTAACCAACAAACCCTTTTTACCGCTTTAGACTTGTTATTCCTTAGCTTTAGTGGGGGAGATGCGTATACTTGCCAAGCTTATGATAGAATATTCGTCACAACTGGACAGTTAAACAATTAGATTTGCTTTTATCGAAATATTTTATTTTATTTCTAATTCGTTAAGTGTTTGGTTGTGCAATTATGACAAAACGAATACATGCTTTAATATAAAAATAAATCCTAATATCTTTTAGGATACATTTTCATAAAATTCATTCTAAGGTTTACTTGGGGACAAGTAAAGTTCAAGTGGGGGGATATTTGATGAACTCAAATAAGTGCATTTTATTATCATCATTTATCCTATTTATTTGACTTGTTTTATTATATTATATATGAGAATTGATACGTGAATGTTTACTTTTGTAATTGTCAGGTAAAAACAAGTATTATGTGAAACTTGGCGATTTTGGACTAATTATGGAGCAAAACAAGCAAGATGTTAAGAGTCTACTGAAATGTACAAGATCAAGATCATTCTGCTCCAGATACGCCGCATCATACTTCTTACATACGGCGTATCACTATCAAGATTTCACAAGTTACATTCCAAGACAGCAAAGGACATGCGCCGCATAGAGAAATGGAGTTACGCCGCATCTTAAGGCGGCGTACGAATATTCCTGAATATATTAATCTTGGACCCCACACGAAGTTAAGTCAATGCACCGCATCTACTTATCCTATGCGCCGCATCTAACCCTCAGACAGAAACTATAAATACCCCAAGGCCAGACGAATTTCGAGATCTTTTAGACACCTAGCTAAACTCAGAAGAGAGAGACAGAAACCCTAAAGCCGAATTCAGACGTATTATGTAAGGAATTAAATATTCCATAGATTTGATGATCACAAACAAGAAGAATGAAACATATTGTATACTGAAATGATAAGCAAAATACACTAAAGTGAAGGTACTGCTAGTGTATTTTAAGGTACTGCTAGTGTATTTAAGGTACTGCTGGTCCAAAGAGCAAGGTACTGTTAGTTCAAGAACAAGGTACTGCTAGACCAACAAGGTACTGCTGATTCAAGAGCAAAGTACTGTTCCTGCTGAGAACTCTGCTGATAGTGCAAAAGTTTCATTTCTGCTGATGGTATATTGTTTCTGCTGATTAGTGTTCCTGCTGATAGTATTACAATCCTGCTGATAGTTAAAATGAAGTAACTGCTGAATCAATGAGTCACTCTGCTGCTACAAGGATAAGAACGAAGAAGATATTATTTTGTATGAGTCATGTTTATACAAATATAATATCTAGATATTTATCAAGTCATCAAGTTGAACACTCAAGATACAAGTTGTATCTTTTTGACTTGACACATGTAAAAGCAAGTGGATGACTAAAAGCTTATCAATTTGTAAATGATCTCCTTATGTTATAAAAGGAAGATCATACCCCTTAGATAAAGGTGTGGGTCACTGTGGACAGTGAGTGTGTCACTGTGAGATTAGTGATCAACCAAAGTGCTTCGTACTCATATTACAAAAACACAAAGTTGTGTTAAAATGTAAGAGCACTTAAAGAGTGTGTGTGGGAACGTTAGACATGGGGTCTAATGTTGTTTAGGTTTGTTTAGCCTCAAGGATCTTCGATCCCTGATTAGATAGTAATCGTGTTATATTGATCATGTAACATTGGGGCTTAAGAGTAATAACAAACGGTGAAAGTTTGACAAAACCTTGTTGTGACAGTATTGTTTCTTTATTAGAATATTCAGTCAATATTGTCATCATGCTTTTAATAGTTAATCCTAGATCAAAGGTGTAACAACCTAGAGCCCATAAACGATCAGAAAACTTATAAGTAGTTAGTTCTCTTGTTCTTTAAAGTTTTCAACAAGTGGTATCAAAGCTAGGCTTGATATTTACTAATTTAAAAGAACAATGGATGTTGAACATATTCAAACAAATGTTGCAGCTAAACTTCCATTACTCAAGCAAAACGAGTTTGAAATGTGGAGATTAAGGGTTGAACAATACTTTCAAGTGCAGGACTATGCACTTTGGGAGATCATTGAACAAGGCAATTCATTTAAACCCCAAATCACCACTACAACAGTAAATGATGCTCTTGTAACAAGAATACAAGACCAACCATCAAATGCAGATGAAAGAATTCAGAAGAGAAATGATCTAAAGGCAAGGAGTATGTTACTGATGACTATTCCAAATGATCAACTTCTGATCTTTAACAAATACAAAGATGCCAAAACCCTTTTTGAAGCTATTGTGGCTAGGTTTGGTGGTAATGATGCTACAAAGAAAACACAGAAAACCCTTCTCAAACAACAATTTGAGAACTTCACAGCCACAACCAATGAATCTTTGGACAGTATGTTCAATAGACTTCAGAAGCTTGCAAGTCAGTTAGCCATCCATGAAGTGATGATAACTCAAGAAGATCTAAACTCTAAATTTCTTAGGAGTTTACCTTCAGAATGGTCTATGCATGTCATTGTATGGAAGAACAAGTCAGATATTGACCAGATGAGTCTCAATGATCTCTACAACAATTTCAAAATAGTAGAGCATGAAATAAAGAAGACTACTGGGTCAAGTTCAGGAAATATGGCTTTTGTTTCATCCCCAAGCATCTCAAAGGTTGATAATGAAGAACAAGGTGGCAGAGAAGAAGGTACTGCCAACACAACCTTTGGTACTGCTAGTACTTCTGGTAGTACCAAATCCATTTTAGATGAAACTATTGGGTGTGCTTTTCTTACATCTCAACACAATGGGTCCGTATTAACATTTGAAGACCTTCAAGAGATTCATCCTGATGATCTTGAAGTGATGGACATAAAGTGGCAACTTTCACTTTTAAGCATTAGAGCTAAGAAGTTGATGATGAGGACTGGCAAGAAGATAATGATAGATGGAAATGAGCCTGCTGGCTATGATAAGTCAAAAGTGGAGTGTTACAACTGCCACATGAAAGGTCACTATTCTAGAGAGTGTAGAAGACCTAAGAAGCAGGATGACAAGGGTAGAGGGTTTGACAACGGGAATAAAGGAAGCTTTGAAAAGAGAGAAAGCTTTGAAAGCAAGAGTAAGGCAGTTGAAGTTGCTGAGCCAAAAGCAATGGTTGCTATTGATGGCATAGGTTTTGATTGGAGTTTCATGGGTGAAGATGAGTCAACTTCTGATGAATTGGCTTTGATGGCATTCTCCACTCCTGAGGTACAAACTATCAAATGTTCTAATAATTGTGAATTTCTTAAAGAATTAGAAATTATAAGAAAATCTTATGATACAGAAGTATTAGAACACAGAAAAACCCAACAAACCTTATTTAACCATCAATGTGGTATGGCCAAACTAGAAAAGCAAATCATTCACTATAGAGAAAATGAACTCACTTTTTCTGATGCTAAAGGTGTTGGAGTATGCTAGTGTCATAATAACTAATTATATGGCTAGACATATGTGAGCCTATGGGGTCACACACATATACACTGAGGTGCCATTTTATATATCGTGATTATCGTATTTACAATATATAAATAACCGTACGTAACTAGGAACCACTATTGGGCTTCTAATGACTAAGTAATGGACTTAGTCTATTGGACTTGGACAACAAATGGTGAGCCCATTTGGAGCCCATAAGTGGCCGGCCCATGGAGTAAAAGAAATGGATGAGATTGGTTTTAATTTAGGAGATATATTCCACATGATCTCCTAATTAAAGATAATAACAAACTACATCTTTTCCTCCCTTCTTGTGGATCTCACGGCAAGAAAGAAAAAATGACCTAGGGTTTTATTTTTTCTTCAATCACTTTTGTATCTTGATTATTCAAAGGTGTTTGATCGGTTACGGGTTAAGGGACTAGCATCAATTGGCATACGGTGACGTGTAGTGTGTTTCACACATAGAGGAGATCAACCTTATTGATCTCTTGGGGTTTCTTGATCAAGTCGTGTGTTATTGTGGTGGTGGTGTTACCCGGATCACGCTACAAAGGTATAAAACATGTTTGTTTAATTTGTTTTATTTGATTGATCATATGGCACTATGGATCCTATGAATGGTGATGTTTATCCGCTGCGTTTTATATTAATTAATTGTTAATTCATGTTTACATCACCTATAGTGGTATCACGAGCCATCATATGTTGTCATATGATCATCTTGTATGCGTAAAAATGGCTAAAAACGTTGTTTTTTAATGGATTTAAAAGTGTGATTTTAAAACAGCCCCTAGGGCTTGAATATTCTGAATATGTCAACTTTATTAAGGTCTTAAGATCTGGACTTTTTGATCCTATGGCCATTTGTTATGCATACGTTGTTTGTTTACTTGATCGGTACCCGTAAAATGGCCTAAAAACGTGTTTTTTGAGAGATTTTTAACCCAATTTTTAATCAGCCCATGAGGCTTATTTTTCTGTGGTAAAATGGTGTTAAGAAGGTCCTAATATCAGTGGGTTATAAGTCTATGGCCATTTGTCACGCGTACCATTCGGGGTTTTAATTCTTGTTAATTATTTCTTCGATTCGTTGGCTAACAAATTTAATTCTTGTTATTTATTTTGTTATCCATGGCAAATACATGCATGTTTGTCCATGGAGTTAGCCAACAACATGTAATAATCTTTATTTGAATGTATTATTATGTGTTCATATGCAAAGCCGATGAAAACCTAGACCACTTGTGCGTTGTGATTGTGATTGTTGGTTGGTTTTTCTTGTTTTGGGGTTTGCCATTGTTTCGGCACTTTTGTAATGTATTTCAATTTTGGTTTTGCCAATGTTTGGGCATTTTACAGTAGATACAAAGTAGATTAGTTGTATTTTACTTTATATGTATTGTAAACAAGAGCTTGGAAGCAAAAGGCGAAAGATTGAAGAGTTGTAGACTGAAAGTTGCTGCTGGACACCTGTTGGGAAAACGTGCTTACCTGCTGATTGGTAAGGTATTTTTTTCTAAAATTTTTGGTGCAGGTCCACAAGACATAGGGCTACAACTTTGTCAACTGGGCCGAATCATGAGGAGGTGATCTTCCTGGGCTTTTGGGCCTTGCAAAACAGAAAAACTGGGCTGACAGAAACTGAAGTTCATGTGCATAATGGGCTTTTTACTTGCTCATGATTGTCTTAGAGCAAGTGGGAGCCCTCCATGTGGTTGTAATATATGTCCCTAATTGACTCTTGGTTCTTGTGATGGCTCACAAGACCAAGCATAGGATTTTCATCGGTTGAGGCTTTGCATATTGTGGTTGAATGTTTGGTTGGTTGTTTTTATGTATGTTGTGACTACATGTAAAACGAAAAATGTTTTCTTAAAACTTGAAACTAAACATAAACCATTTTAAACTAAGTCTTATGATTTAGTTTAACTAAGTTTAAATATGATTTGAAACTTAAAAATCATTGTTTTCTAAATAACACTTAAACTAGTTAAGATTGTTTATTTATTGATTTATTGTATTGTCCATACTTAATAATCCACTTAGGATATCTATTAGTCTTGAAAATGGACAACTTGACACACATAAATTAAAACAATGATTAGACTTAAGTTAAGAAAAGTTTTTAACTTGTGCTACGAAGAATGAATGCATGCTTCTTTCGTACACGTTTTTGATTCACATCAAAACAATTTACCCGTCAAAATTTAAGTCACGCCGTCCAATTATGAGAACACTTGCAATTACCTTTTAGCATCTGGTCAGACCTAGGCTGAATTGTAACCCAAGGTGACTATTCTCCATGGTCAGACCTAGGATTATTCTCACAGTTTTCAAATTGGATGACTTAATCGAGTAGTGTGGTCAGACCCTTACCCGAGGCAAAGATGGGACTAAACATGCCTACATGACACTAGTTGTTTGACACTAGATGCCATGAGTCCCATAAGGATCTAAGAGTTGTACATGTAATACAATTGGTGATCGTCGCCTACCTATTGAATCCACCATTTCTAGTAGATCAACTGCATTAATGGTCGAACCTCAATGAGGATCTTAGCCTTTTCGTAAATTAAATGTTTTATATTATAAACATGGGGTAGTTAATTTATAAAAGGATAATTATCGAAAATACTAAAATTGAACTTTGTAAATTCAATTAATGCAACGCATACCGTAAACAAGAGTTTGTTCTTTTCTTGTTAAAAGGACGACCTAAGTCGATCTTTCCATGTAAGAAAGAGACTTATTCCTATCCTTTTTCTTTATGAGGAAAAGCCATAATAGGAATATTTAAATTTTCCTAATTCTAATCAAACTCAAGGAAAACCTACTCTAGAAATCGTGATGTCTTGTAAAAGTCAAAACGATTAAGTATGGTTACACATCGTATTCCTTCAACGTTGTTTTATAACCCTTGTTTCGGTTTTGAAACATTGAAGAAATATAAGATATTTGGACAACCAAGAACACGTGCACTTGACTTGACCTCTTTGGTCAGACCTTAGGGCCATTTCAACCCATGGCGAATTTTGCTCATTGGTCAGACCTTTGGCGATATTTGCATGTTCTTGCTTGGTCAACCTATTTCGTACTAGCTACCAAACTAAAATGAGTTTAAATAATTAGAAGGCGGAAGTATCAATAAACCGCAATGTGGTAAAGGTAATTACTAGCATGATTACCTAGCAGTTTGCCTTAACCCAATATGCCTACTAAGGTCCTACATACCCTTGTGGTAAAGTAGACCAATTATGGAGGAAATGCATGCGTATTTTCAAGTTAAAATAGCAATGATGGTTAGCCCATCATCTATATGTTAGAACTTCATGCACTTTCTTGAATACCTAAGTACATGTTTACTAGTCAAAGTAACTCACATTAGCAATAATGTGTAGATATTCAAAGAAAGATGGAAAGTATCCAATCGCTACTCACTCTCCACTGGTGACGTAACACATTGTAATGTTGTCTAATCCAGTGGGAGCTACGTGATTATATTACTGGTGACGTAACACATGTAATGTTGTCTAATCCAGTGGGAGCTGTAAGCTTTATTACTTGCAAGTTGCCCATCTTATTTCCAGATTGTCTTGAAATAATACATTACTTTCCACGTGTTAAGCATCATAGTTTATATATAAGAACCATTGCATAAGTTTTATATGATAACTTGTCGCGTTCCTGATGTTGCTTCCTGAAATGTTATCTATAAAATTGTTATGCATGATTCATTATTCAAACGATAAAGTTCTACATATTTAAATTTTGATTTTTGACTAAAAATCATATGTTATCTTATACATTGTCATATTGCTCATACAAACAAACGAGCGTAGTGTTGTTTGCATGCTCTCACGATGTTGTGCCATGCACAAGTGGGAGAAATCTTAATTGTGTGCAAGGTACAACATATAACAATATGACTAATAGTTTTTCTTGACTGCAAGGTAAGAAACTAAAATTCTACTAGGACTTCTACACATAAAATGTATGTTGCCCTAACTAGAACAAATATCAAGATATCATGAAAAGCTACTTCAACATATTCACTGAATTGTTTAGTAAATATGATTATGTTTTCTTGTAAACTCATAATCATGAAGTACAAAATTAACTTGAATATACTATTGAGGCCAAGAGTCGGCGCTCGTAATTACTTTAGTTGAATATGTTTAGGTCTCTTGTAAAGACACAAACATTAATTCCGTTAATTGTTGAAAGACTTATAACGTAAAGTAAGACGTCAAATTTGTTATGTCTTCTTGTTAAAGACATGTACACTTACGACGTCTACGTTAATTTGTTATGTCTTCTTGTTAAAGACATGTACACTTACGACGTATAATATTAAATGTTTATGTTTTCTAGTCAAAACATGCACATGAAGTAAAGTATGCAGTAGGCTAAAATTACTATTGATGCCATCTGGTTTGACTTGGTTGGCAGATATGTAAGCCAAAAGGTATAAGTTCATCTAATAAGTTGTGTGATAGTCTCACAACATCAGTCCTCATGGAATACCACAACTTTATGGTATGTCCATCGTGGAAAATCAAACACTATTGATATTTTTTGATCTTTGATGACTTAAACTGTTTTACCTCCAAAGCTATCAAGGTTAGAAATTGGATGTGCCATGTGTACACTCAATATGGTTCCAACCCAGAAGGAATTTAAGACGCCATTGTAGTATGGCATGAGATGAATCTCATTATGTCTTGATTAAAGTTCTGAATTTGTTAACTACTTAAGAGTAAGTAATTAACAAACTAGAGTCAAGAACTGACGATGTATTCTGGATGTCCCACTTGAAAACAATTTATTGTTTCTCATGATGCTGAGTATCTAGAGATTAGTCTCTACATACAAAAGCAAGTGGGAGCACCTTTAGATCTTGAAGTTATTCAAGAGCAACCTTCTGAGTACACTTGCTAATGTCATACTAAGGTTGAACATTCATATGTTAAACCATAGATTGATATCTCTCATTCATAAATCCGCAAGGATACCTCTTGCACCTGAATGATATAGTTTTTATATCAATGCTGAGGGACATAAGTTAGAGGATCATGGTGAACCTGCTAACTACTGAGATGCATTATCAGATATTGTATCTGATGAGTAGCTCAAAACTATGAATGTTAAGATGCAGCCCTTGAAAGACAATCACTCGTGGAGTTTGATTGATCTCTTACAAATCAGTTAGACTGTGAGGTTAAGAATGAGTTTCTTGATAAGAAAACTCAAAAGGGAAAACTTGTACACACGTTTAATGCACGACTAGTAAAAGGAGTTTACTCATACTCAAGAAATTGACTATGACTAAATCCTTCTACCTAGAAACATTGGATGTATAAAGATGATTAATAGTCATACCTGTTTTCATGTAAATGAAATATGACAATAGGATATCAAAACACTTTTCTTGTTGATTACCTTTGCGAGGACGATGAGTAATCAAAAGGGTTTATGAATCCATATAATCTTTATTATGTATACAAGATAAAATAATCCATGTGTGGATTAGATCATGCATCTAGGAGCAAAGATCTTGAGTTAATTATAAAATCATTAATTTGATTTTGATTAATAAGATTACTCCTAAGTACACTAAGAGCAAGTTGGAGCACTGTATTTATTTTCTTAAATCTCATATGTCATTAACATATTAGAAACAATATTCCATCTAAGCTAGACTTTAATCCTTAGCTTGGAATGAAGTTTCTCTTGAGGGATTTATAAAATAAGACATACAACCTTGTTATGTATATGTTTATTAAAATAAACATAAGCGGTTCTTAAGTCTAAACATAATATGACACGTTATTGAGGAGAATCTCAATGATCAATCTTACTTGATGAGATTGAACACATGATTGGAAATCTTAAGTTTGACTGAAGGATTCATCATGTAAGTCATATTAAGTATTGGACTATATTTTTTGCATGAATGCAAGATGAGTTGATAACAACCAATATCTAAGTGAAAGTCGTTAGATAATTGTTAAACGAACATTATATTGGACCTACATAGGACCAAAGATATGTTCAAACGTTTACGGATATATGAGGAACTCTGTTTTGTTTGCATATGCTGATGCTTATTTAACTAAGATGATACTCAACCCTAGTCGTGGTAGGATGTCATCATGAATGATGAAACTGCTGACTAGATATGCTCGACTGAGAGCATTAATGCGTTATACATTAAAAGAATAAGAATACTTTATAGTTTGAGAAACTATTCAGATGACTGTCTAAAGTAGGTGTCTTGCTAGCTTCAAACACCCTATGGAATGTATTATTGCAAGACTCGTCTTGTACTTGATTGCACACATACAAAGGACAATCATCATTCAAACCTTTCATGAATTTTGAAAGAAGTATTCTCAAAGTTTACTCAGATGACTACTTGTTGCCTTGTACAACATGATTCGATCATGGTGGGAACATCGGATTCTGACCTATGAGTAGTCTTATGCATATCTGTTTTTTAGTATTTGGATAATGGAACTGTAAACAGTCGTATTATACAATGAATTGATATACCGGGTATGATCGTCTTCATTTATACTACTGTGTTCTATATTTGCATGTTTAATCCATGAATAATTTATTTATTCTAAAATTATCCATTGTCGGTTGACGATACGGGAGTATCATCAAATTAAGACAAATGTGAGCGTGTTGGTGATTTATTTGCCACACTCACATGTTGTTCATTGGGATGAACATTGGATTGACCCAACCTACGAGAATTCACTACATGGATCGTCGTCAATAGTGAATCTCGCAAGAGGTTATGTCTCTTATCCTCAGACTTGAGATGCAAGCAGGTCTTGCATGTGTGGAATTTCATTCCTTGATATGGTTAAACACTATCCTGAATAAGGTAGTTATAAAGGCCATTTTCAGGAGTGATATGAAGCATGTGAATGACACGTGTAGTCAAAATGGGATTTGTTCCTCCACTTGCTTTGGAGTTAGATACTATTGGGCCCCTCGATGATTTGAACAGATGTTTGTATGGCCGTACCCAATTGGGATTAAGATGAATTTTAAATCCACTTGGTAATCTTGTTCAACATCTATATCGAGAAACATAATAGTTGAACTTTTAGAATGACTTTTGATCCATGTCTAATGTTCAACACGGTATCTGAAACAAAAGGATAGATGACATATAAACCATCTGAAATGAGACGTTTAAGAAACTAACCTCACATATTTCTAGGGGCAGTGGCATGTTGCTAGACGCTAACCATTGCTTGTATAATTACTTGATTATTATGACGTCGCAAGTGGGAGCTGTTGGAGTATGCTAGTGTCATAATAACTAATTATATGGCTAGACATATGTGAGCCTATGGGGTCACACACATATACACTGAGGTGCCATTTTATATATCGTGATTATTGTATTTACAATATATAAATAACCGTACGTAACTAGGAACCACTATTGGGCTTCTAATGACTAAGTAATGGACTTAGTCTATTGGACTTGGACAACAAATGGTGAGCCCATTTGGAGCCCATAAGTGGCCGGCCCATGGAGTAAAAGAAATGGATGAGATTGGTTTTAATTTAGGAGATATATTCCACATGATCTCCTAATTAAAGATAATAACAAACTACATCTTTTCCTCCCTTCTTGTGGATCTCACGGCAAGAAAGAAAAAATGACCTAGGGTTTTATTTTTTCTTCAATCACTTTTGTATCTTGATTATTCAAAGGTGTTTGATCGGTTACGGGTTAAGGGACTAGCATCAATTGGCATACGGTGACGTGTAGTGTGTTTCACACATAGAGGAGATCAACCTTATTGATCTCTTGGGGTTTCTTGATCAAGTCGTGTGTTATTGTGGTGGTGGTGTTACCCGGATCACGCTACAAAGGTATAAAACATGTTTGTTTAATTTGTTTTATTTGATTGATCATATGGCACTATGGATCCTATGAATGGTGATGTTTATCCGCTGCGTTTTATATTAATTAATTGTTAATTCATGTTTACATCACCTATAAAAGGTGCTCTTAATAGACAAATATTTTTGAAAGATTCAGAAATAGAAATGTTAAGGACTGAGTGCACTAAAGTGACATTGGCTAGAGATAATATTCAACTGACTGTTACTAAATTGGAAATTGCTTCTGAGTGTACTAGGAGCATAGTAGAGAATCAGATGAATAAGAGAATAAAATCAGGGATAGGATACAATAAATGTCCACCTCCTTATAGAGGAATTCCATGTCCTCAAGGTAGTGATCTTGCTGCATCAGGTTTACATGAATTTGTTAAGAAACCTTTAGCTAAACCTGTAGTGATAAGTGAACCTTCTGAGAGTGCTAAGAATGTTCCACTCTCTAAGGTGCTCACTGATAAGAGACCAGATGTCCTAGTTATTGAGGATTGGGTATCTGATGATGATGAAGATCAGACTATTCCTATCAAAGGAATCAAAGTAGGACCGATCAGTCCTAAGAAGGTAGAAGTTAAAGCTAAGACTAAAGCTGTTTTGAAGACAGTTGAAAGTTGTGAAAAATGTAATAACAAACCTAGGGGAAGCCAAAGAAATTGGAACAACCTTAAGTCACAACAACTAGGTGATGACTTTGTTATGTTCAATAAGGCTTGTTATTATTGTGGTAGCTTTAATCATCTTCATGCTTATTGTAATAAATGGGTTTCTGGGAGTAAATCAAAGTCTAAAACAAATGTTACTCACCCCAGAAAAAGTTTTGTTAAGTCTAACACCACAAATGTTAAACATACTGTTAGACAAAATAAGCCTGTTATTGCAAAACCAACTGATAAGGGTACAAGAAACACTTTCAAAAGTGTACCAAAAGTTGAGAATAGTCCTATTCAAAAGAAATCTGTGGTCAAAACACAAATTTGGCAACCAAAAACCAAAGGTCCTGCTAGACCAAAAGGTCCTGCTAGACCAAATGGTACTGCCAAAATTGGTATTACCAAAATTGGTACTGATAGACCAAAGACCACACAATGGATTAAAAGGGAAAGTGTTGTTAAGTCCTCAGCATGTTGGATTTGGAAACCAACCCAATCAAAAGGTGCATCAACAATCCTGAAAGTGTTGTTAAGTCCTCAGCATGTTGGTTTATATGAATTTGTTAAGAAACCTTTAGCTAAACCTGTAGTGATAAGTGAACCTTCTGAGAGTGCTAAGAATGTTCCACTCTCTAAGGTGCTCACTGATAAGAGACCAGATGTCCTAATTATTGAGGATTGGGTATCTGATGATGATGAAGATCAGACTATTCCTATCAAAGGAATCAAAGTAGGACCGATCAGTCCTAAGAAGGTAGAAGTTAAAGCTAAGACTAAAGCTGTTTTGAAGACAGTTGAAAGTTGTGAAAAATGTAATAACAAACCTAGGGGAAGCCAAAGAAATTGGAACAACCTTAAGTCACAACAACTAGGTGATGACTTTGTTATGTTCAATAAGGCTTGTTATTATTGTGGTAGCTTTAATCATCTTCATGCTTATTGTAATAAATGGGTTTCTGGGAGTAAATCAAAGTCTAAAACAAATGTTACTCACCCCAGAAAAAGTTTTGTTAAGTCTAACACCACAAATGTTAAACATACTGTTAGACAAAATAAGCCTGTTATTGCAAAACCAACTGATAAGGGTACAAGAAACACTTTCAAAAGTGTACCAAAAGTTGAGAATAGTCCTATTCAAAAGAAATCTGTGGTCAAAACACAAATTTGGAAACCAAAAACCAAAGGTCCTGCTAGACCAAAAGGTCCTGCTAGACCAAATGGTACTGCCAAAATTGGTATTACCAAAATTGGTACTGATAGACCAAAGACCACACAATGGATTAAAAGGGAAAGTGTTGTTAAGTCCTCAGCATGTTGGATTTGGAAACCAACCCAATCAAAAGGTGCATCAACAATCCTGAAAAGGTTTGACTTCATTGATGGAAGAGGCAAACCCAAGTCTGTCATGGCTTGGGTACCCCAAGGAAACTAATATGTTTATTCATGTGCAGGAACATTCAACTGATATTGGAGATCAAGGATATGTTGATAGTGGATGTTCAAGGCTCATGACAGGCAACATGTCATTCCTCTCAGACTTCAAAACATTTGATGGAGGATATGTTACCTTTGGGGGAGGAATAAAAGGAAGATCATAACCCTTAGATAAAGTGTGGGTCACGGTGGACAGTGAGTGTGTCACTATGAGATTAGTGATCAACCAAAGTGCTTCGTACTTTCATATTACAAAAACACAAAGTTGTGTTAAAATGTAAGAGCACTTAAAGAGTGTGTGTGGGAACATTGGACATGGGGTCTAATGTTGTTTAGGTTTGTTTAGCCTCAAGGATCTTTGATCCCTGATTAGATAGTAATCGTGTTATATTGATCATGTAACATTGGGGCTTAAGAGTAATAACAAACGGTGAAAGTTTGACAAAACCTTGTTGTGATAGTATTGTTTCTTTATTAGAATATTCAGTCAATATTATCATCATGCTTTTAATAGTTAATCCTAGATCAAAGGTGTAACAACCTAGAGCCCATAAACGATCAGAAAACTTATAAGTAGTTAGTTCTCTTGTTCTTTAAAGTTTTCAACAAGTGGTATCAGAGCGGGGGGCTCTGGATTTAGGAAAAGAAAAGGTTTTAGCTAAAGAAAGAAGAAAAATTCGTGTTGCTTATATTTTACAAAACTGTTGCAGAGCTGTTTTCAAAAGGCTATAACTCCTTCGTTAACCGTTGGATTGGGCTGAAATTTTTGTTGAAGGTTCTTGGTATATCAAGGTAGATTCTCACCGGAGGGATCTTCAATCTGAGCCTTAGGTTGCAAGATATGCATCGTTGAAAACTGCTGCAAAAACAGTTGAGGTATTATCGAATTTTTGGTTTTTCTTTCTTGGTTTACACACACATAGGGGAAGAATCACACACAGAAGAGAGTTGGTTCTTAAAAGATATAAAGGCTTGTTTATCAATTTATTATTGGTGAAAAAGGTTATTTGTTGCTTATTTGAAGTTGAGGTTGTATTTTTCAAGATTGTGTTTTGTCATATCTTTGGAAGAAAAGATAACTTGTTTGTGCTACAATTTCATATGATTACGACTTGTTAAATCTAGTTTTCATAGGTCAAGGGGAGGATGGACGAAGACCTAGTTAACTATCACTTAAAGGAGTTGCTTTGTCGCGCTCAGTGTCTCATTGGAAATGAGGATTTAGTCAAGAGACTGCGGTCTACTTATATGGTGTTAGTATAAGTTCAAAGTCAGTTTTAGTACAAGATATAGGACACAAGATTGGTTTATTCAGCTTCATCAACAAGTTGGTAATGATTGGTTTTTCTTCATCAGTCATAAAAGCCTACAGAATTGAAGATTCGAAATGGTTAACATATGGGTTTCAGGGGAAGCTTAAATGTTTAGATGTATAACCATTTATTGTATTTGTGCAACACCACAAGGGAAAGTTATTGATTCTTACTACTATTGATTAGTATTAGTTTGTAGTTGTAAAAATCATATTTGTAATATTCTCTGTTTGTTGATAACAAAAAGGGGAAGAGATGTGGTGGATAGCATAAATTAAGGGGAAGACAGTATAGTTTCATTCATGGTGAGATTTAGTTATCTCAATTTCTCTACTTCGTCTAGGGAAATTCGTACAAGAAAGTGTTTGTTTTGTAATCATCAAATAGGGGAAGATTTAATTCCTTACATATTAGCAGCACAAGACACACCCTAAACAAAGATACAAGAGCTGTAAGAAGGTCCTGCATGTATTCAATTCATTAAGTAGTTTTGTTTTATTGTATTAGTACACTTTAATTCATCAGGATTGATGGGCTGATGTCATGTGACTACGGAATATCATGTCCACCCCTTAAAATTGCATTCCCATTAATTAAAGTTTATATGTTGATGTCTTTGGTGACTTTTATTAGTGCATTGATAACCTCTGTGTCTAGCTGAGCATTGCTTGGGTCGCCATGCCCCTTCCTCGCCTGTCTATTCTAGCGTATACGAAACGTGGGCATCACAAATGCTCAGTATTCTAGGATAGTAGGATAGACATAAGTAATCATTAAGGGTTTACTCGCCGATAAGATTAGAGCCAACGAGAAAGGGTTAATTACATACACTTCATATAAAACTAGCAATAAAACAAGTGACAAGCGACTTAATTATCAGGACAGGTCTTCTTATTGTCTCGAGTATCTATCTGTGTATGTGTGTGCTAATCGCTGATTCATGCTCATTAGTTTAGTTTTCTATTTAATCATAACCAAACCGTGCCAGTCTCTCAGGCTGAACCCCCTTGCGTTAGATTAGGTTGTACAGCTAACTTAATATATTAAAATACTGATTAGAATAATTAGATAATACGTTCCACTCTTAGTGATCGACACTCTACTTACCATTATATTCATACTGACCGGGTACACTGCTCGTTAAGTGTGTGTGTTATTGATAAGTCGGCTAAATATAAATTTAAAACTTGAGTAGGCATTAATACTGCTAAACCGCAACGACGCACGCGCGCACACCAAGTTTTTGGGGCCCCTGCCGTGGATATAAAAGAATTAGAGCACATCACACCACATCACTCCCACTTGTGCATGGCACAACATCATGAGAGCAATATGATAATGTCTAAGATAACATATAATAATGAATCATGCATAATGATTTTATAGATAACATTTCAGGAAGCAACATCAGAAACGCGACAAGTTATCTTATAAAATTTATGCAATGGTTCTTATATAAACTATGACGCTTAACATGTGAAAAGTAATTATTTCAAGACAATCTGGAAATAAGATGGGCAACTTGTAAGGTAATAAAGCTTACAACTCCCACTGGATTAGACAACATTACATGTGTTTCGTCACCAGTAATATAATCACTTAGCTCCCACTGGATTAGACAACATTTCATGTGTTTCGTCACCAGTGATGCGTGGTTTTGTAACCTTACAACAGGTTTTACCTCTCGAGGGATCTCAAGAGGCTTACAACCCCACCAGGCAGTGTACCTGACCGATGTAGTATAGTGTAGTGGTAAGTACGGGGGATTGATCGTTCTCCACAGGGAATAGTGTTCGTTAGGTATGAAAAATTACTCTAATTAGGTCTAAGGGTTGAGGAAGATTCTTTTTATGTTTTTATATTTTTATGAAAGCAAGTAAAATCTCGGTTTTGAAAGAGTGGGCGGAATTAGTTGCTAGTCAACTAACCCAAATTACTACGAATGCAAATAAAATAAATAACTGAAAATAAAATGTGGTGAGAAACTTATGTGTAGAGAAATGTGTTTACTTAGATTTCCTTACTCCCTAACTATCTTTTACCGGTTAATTAGTGTGTATTAGTTGCGTGGATGACGGGTGTATTCCTTAATACTATTCATGGGGTGGCGTACTTACTTCCCCAACTCTACAAGCTCCTACTTCACTCCTATGTCGAGCCGGCTAGGAAGCTCCTAACATGGGATCACTAGAATTCGCTTGTGCATTAAATACAACCATAAAAACCTTTAGTACGCGTTTGGTTCATGTTTCTTAAGACGTTCAAGCAAGTTACCGAATAGGAAGTTAGCCAGTTTTCTTAAGCCTAACATAGATAAACAATCATCCAATACAACTAATAACACACTAACAACCAATAATCAATAGCTAGGTTTCATTAGATCTAAGCAAACACAAGATAAATTTAGCCTAACATGTTAAACAAAAGACAAGAATAAGATAGAATCAAACAACACATAGACATATTGAATGATTAATTGATAACTTATCTTTCAATGAAACATGCAAGATCTCAAGGCAAAAAGCCCTGAAAAAGTAGCTAAAATCGTCTTAGGGTTTTCTCCCAAAATTCCACACACTAAGCTCTCCTTAATGACAAAAAATTAGAAAACTATATATAGATTTTTGGATCTGACGGCGTCACCTTATGGAGTGTGACGCCGTCACCTCGCCGCTTTTAGGGTTCCCGGATGACCTTCTTCACGCCGTCCCTCTTTAGCTCTTCAAAAATCCATTCTGGCTTATCAAGGCTTGACGCCGTCTAACCAAGAACGTGACGCCGTCCCCTTATGATTTAAGCCGTGACGCCCTCGATCAAGTTAAAGCGTGACGCCGTCAGAATTCACATGCTATTTTCACTGGCCCGTCATGAGTAAATTTCACGTCCAACTTTTCTTGCCAAGGCATGACGCCGTCCAGAGTAAAGTCTGACGCCGTCAAGAGTAACTTTTAGCCGATTTTTGAGACTTTGCCGTTTTCTTCACTTTAATGCTCCAAAAACGTCCAAAATGCCTCCTTTTCCAGATTTCTCCTCAAAAGTACCTAAAATGACAAAAGGAACGATTTAGGGCAATATTTGATCAAATAAATACGATTTAAGGCTTAAATGACCCCTTAAAAGCGGTACACTTTTCGCTTCATCAAATACCCTTACACTTGAGATTTGCTTGTCCTCAAGCAAATGCGCTTTTATTCTAATCAAAATACAAGTTAGGGGTCATTTAATGCTAACATAAAAGTAATTACAACAAATATTCGTTCCACTTCAATCATAATAAGCACGGAGATTATAAACTAGCACCTCACAAGTAGTGTTTAGATACTCACATCTCTCAAGTGTCATCAAAATAAATCTCATAAATGAAAACGGAAAATATCTCTCACTACCTGTCATAGCAAATAGATTACCATAGGCTTGGGAAAGGATCGAAAACCTCCTCCACTAGGCGTAAGCACCTAAGATAAACTATCAAAGAGGGCTTTTAAATGGGTTATAACGTTAGGTGTAGGGAAAAGGAAAACACGGTTTGGTTGGATAAAGGATATTTTACTGGTGGCGAGTTAAAGATCTTGATTAATTACATGTACTATACAATGTTGCTAAGCCAAGACTAGACTCGATCTTAAGCTAGAAACGAAATAACAAAATAACAAAAACATAAAATAAACATAAAATGAAACGGGATGGTAGTCCGTATGTTTTTTCTATTTTTCATTTTCTCATTTTTTTGTATTTTTCTTGATTTTTCGATTTTTTTTTTTTTTTTTTTTTTTTTTTTTTTTTTTTTTGCATACACTTTTGCCCTACCATCCAAAATAATACATCATAGGGGCATTGCATCCCCCTTACACTTAAACTTTTACATAACTTTACAAATACTAATCTAATGACTCGAATTAAGATAATTGAAAAACTTGGAGTACTTTTAAAACATTTAGCACATATGGGGGTAATAAATGATGTTCTTCCCCATTACTCCATTATACTAGTACTTTACCCATGAGTCCCAATCGTCCCAAAACAATATGTACAAGGATATGACTCGACTTAGCAACCATGTAATCAACTAGATAATTAACTTGGGTTTAAACAAATGTTGTAACAATAATGCACTAAAAATGAGTGCATACAAGGTAGGCTAAGGCGATTTGGGTATACATTTTAGTGGGGTGTAAACAAATTCTTCCTTTAAGTAAAATGCTTAAAGGTCGAAACGAAAAGATAGGCTCTGAGGGGTGTACTAGGGGTATCGTGTACTAAAAATGAGTACAACGCAAAGGGTGTGGGAGAATTACTTGACCAATGTAGCCAATGTAATTATAACAAAAACACAGGTGTAAAACAATGGGTTAATCCTAATGCCTCTTATCATGTAGTAAATCTAACTACACGAATGTAGTCTCACTTGTGGCCTTGGAATGGTCCTAACGCAAGTTCTAGAATCTAAGTGCTACCGGTACACACATCATAGCATAAATGCTTTTCCTACCAATTCTAGGGGCGAACCTCACATATTTGGGGTGGAAAATTTTTTAGTGGTACGGTTTTTGTGCTAGTCATATAACTCCTATCCATGAGACGCTCATTAAGATCAAAGTTTCACTCCTATATGTTGTAAAAAATTTTAAATTTGGCACTAAAATTACCTTAACAAGTATTTCTCTCAGTTTTATTACACATCTACTATTAAACAAACAAAAATCAAGCGCAATAGCATTCTCTAAAATCGTACTTTTACCCTCCCTTACACTTAAGATGAACATTGTCCCCAATGTTCAAATAACAAGATGTAAAAGCATAAAGTAAAAGAATGAAATCAAATACTCCCCTGATTCGTTCGGTGGATAATGAAATTACACGGTTAAATCTTCCTCCAAAGAGAATGTTGAAGCTCCATGACTAATGCATCGCCATAAGCTTGATTCCATAAACATCTCCTTGTCCAAAATAACCTGTTAAACCTGAGAAAACAAACACGAAAACCTGCATAACATCGGCGGGAAAAATCTATATATAAGGATATAATGCTTGTGGAATGATAATTTTGCAGATTCCTGGAGATTATAAGTTGGAGATTTAATAAAAACTTTTTATGAAAACAAAACTTTCAAAAATTTCTGGAAATTAAATCTGACGCCGTCAGGTTATAAACCTTGACGCCGTCAGAAATGACCTGACAAAAATTTTCATTTTAAGCTTCCGGAAAATTTCTGGAAAAACCTTTACCTTACTTCCTGGAAATCCTGCAAAACATCATTATGACTCGATACAAGCATTTGACTCAAACAAATACTAATATGTATGCTAATTTATTATTATTACGATTCATGTTCATATGTGTTCTAATAAACCGATTTAGATTTCCCTTACACTTAACTTTTGCAAAATACCTTTATATGTAGTTAAGACGAAGTTAAAAACAACATAAAGCATTTTCACAATTTACTTTTGAACATGAATCAATAATAATAAAAATTAAACACACATACGGAAACAAATAAAATCAAACAAACAAATAAATAAACACACAAAGCAAATAAAACAAATAAAGCTTGGGTTGCCTCCCAAGAAGCGCTTTTCTTTATTAACGAGTCTTGTAGCTAGACTCAAAGTCACGGGGTCTACGTTTTTCCGTTTTGCTTCTCAATTGCCCCTCTAATCATCCTAACAACCTCCATATCAATTTTGTATTTAGGTCCAAGGTTTAAGCAATCTTTATAATAAAGGCTTCTCTTATTCCAAACATGGTCCATGCCTTTTTCTTTATCCTCTTCATTGATGTCCTCAATAGCACCAATGTTGTCCATGTCAAATCGAGGCACAAAACGAAATTCATTAACCCGATAAGGCATCCTATATGTGATCCTATCTATGCGATTAGAAAACTGAACCGTGCCTTTCAAACGGTCATACCTTAAATTGGATGCTTCGATAAATGGCTTACCTAACACAACGCGAGATAGGCGGCAGTCAACAACACTTGCCATATCTTCTAAAATCATGAAGTTGGTGATAAAGGTAAAGTTCCCAACAAGGATATGTATATCCTTAATCCTTCCAACGAAGTTGCAAACTCCGCCTGGACACTTGGGGTCCATCCTAGGCTCAAGTGGTGTGTTTATGATTTGGCTATAGAGGCCTGAGGACATAACGTTGATTGGGGATTCACAGTCAATGTAAGCATGCTCAACGTATTGGTACCCAATCATACATGGTATCTTCACATTCCCGGGATCACCTCTCTTAATCTTTGGGTCAATTCTAACAAAAGGTGGTCGAGGGTTATCAACTAGGTTGTTATAGTAAGCAATCTCCTCCTTAGTGGGGTATTCATTGAAATAATCATCAAACCTAGGATCTACCTTCACTTCCTCAATTTTCTCAATCAACTTATCAACCGTAAGATTATTACGTTCTAAGTAATTATCTGAGTATATGGCGGTCCCTAAGTTGTTCAAGGCATAATCAAGCTCTATATCAATCATTCTACTGAGCTCCCTGAGCTCACTAATCTCATTCTCAAGTTGGCTACGCAACAAAGCCACTTCGCCAGGTGTAAGGGGTGGATTCGCGTTTTCCATAATGGCAAACTGAATAGTTAATGAAAATCTGTTACGAACAAAAGCACAAAGAAAATAGATAGACTAAAGAAAACCTAGAAAAATAAAATAAAAATCTCACTAGAAAGGAATCTAGTGAGTAGACCTAATAGAAATAAAAATTCAACCTAAACAATAACTATTCCCCGGCAGCGGCGCCAAAAACTTGATGCGTGGTTTTGTAACCTTACAACAGGTTTTACCTCTCGAGGGATCTCAAGAGGCTTACAACCCCACCAGGCAGTGTACCTGACCGATGTAGTATAGTGTAGTGGTAAGTACGGGGGATTGATCGTTATCCACAGGGAATAGTGTTCGTTAGGTATGAAAGGCTACTCTAATTAGGTCTAAGGGTTGAGGAAGATTCTTTTTATGTTTTTATATTTTTATGAAAGCAAGTAAAATCTCGGTTTTGAAAGAGTGGGCGGAATTAGTTGCTAGTCAACTAACCCAAATTACTACGAATGCAAATAAAATAAATAACTGAAAATAAAATGTGGTGAGAAACTTATGTGTAGAGAAATGTGTTTACTTAGATTTCCTTACTCCCTAACTATCTTTTACCGGTTAATTAGTGTGTATTAGTTGCGTGGATGACGGGTGTATTCCTTAATACCATTCGTGGGGTGGCGTACTTACTTCCCCAACTCTACAAGCTCCTACTTCACTCCTATGTCGAGCCGGCTAGGAAGCTCCTAACATGGGATCACTAGAATTCGCTTGTGCATTAAATACAACCATAAAAACCTTTAGTACGCGTTTGGTTCATGTTTCTTAAGACGTTCAAGCAAGTTACCGAATAGGAAGTTAGCCAGTTTTCTTAAGCCTAACATAGATAAACAATCATCCAATACAACTAATAACACACTAACAACCAATAATCAATAGCTAGGTTTCATTAGATCTAAGCAAACACAAGATAAATTTAGCCTAACATGTTAAACAAAAGACAAGAATAAGATAGAATCAAACAACAAATAGACATATTGAATGATTAATTGATAACTTATCTTTCAATGAAACATGGAAGATCTCAAGGCAAAAAGCCCTGAAAAAGTAGCTAAAATCGTCTTAGGGTTTTCTCCCAAAATTCCACACACTAAGTTCTCCTTAATGACAAAAAATTAGAAAACTATATATAGATTTTTGGATCTGACGGCGTCACCTTATGGAGTGTGACGCCGTCACCTCGCCGCTTTTAGGGTTCCCGGATGACCTTCTTGACGTCGTCCCTCTTTAGCTCTTCAAAAATCTATTCTGGCTTATCAAGGCTTGACGCCGTCTAACCAAGAACGTGACGCCGTCCCCTTATGATTTAAGCCGTGACGCCCTCGATCAAGTTAAAGCGTGACGCCGTCAGAATTCACATGCTATTTTCACTGGCCCGTCATGAGTAAATTTCACGTCCAACTTTTCTTGCCAAGGCATGACGCCGTCCAGAGTAAAGTCTGACGCCGTCAAGAGTAACTTTTAGCCGATTTTTGAGACTTTGCCGTTTTCTTCACTTTAATGCTCCAAAAACGTCCAAAATGCCTCCTTTTCCAGATTTCTCCTCAAAAGTACCTAAAATGACAAAAGGAACGATTTAGGGCAATATTTGATCAAATAAATACGATTTAAGGCTTAAATGACCCCTTAAAAGCGGTACACTTTTCGCTTCATCAGTCACCAGTGAAGAGTGAGTGGTGATTGGATACTTTCCATCTTTCTTTGAATATCTACACATTATTGCTAATGTGAGTCACTTTGACTAGTAAACATATACTTAGGTATTCAAGGAAGTGCATCAAGTTCTAACATATAGATATGGGCTAGCCATCATTGCTATTTTAACTTGAAAATAGACATGCATTTCCTCCATTATTGGTCTACCTTACCACAAGGGTATGTAGGACCTTAGTAGGCATATTGGGTTAAGGCAAACTGCTAGGTAATCATGCTAGTAATTGGCTTTACCACATTGTGGTTTATTGATACTTCTGTTTTATAATTATTTAAACTCATTTTAGTTTGGTAGCTAGTACGAAATAAGTCAACCAAGCAAGAACATGCAAATATCGCCAAAGGTATGACCAATGAGCAAAATTCGCCATGGGTTGAAATGGCCCTGAGGTCTGACCAAAGAGGTCAAGTCAAGTGCACGTGTTCTTGGTTGTCCAAATATCTTATATTTCTTCAATGTTTCAAAACCGAAACTAGGGTTATAAAACAACCTTGAAGGAATAAGATGTGTAACTATACTTAATCATTTTGACTTTTACAAGACATCACAATTTATAGAGTAGGTGTTCTTTGAGTTTGATTAGAATTAGGAAAATTCAAATATTCCTATTATGGCTTTTCCTCATAAAGAAAAAGGATAGGAATTAGTCTCTTTCTTACAAGGAAAGAGCGACTTAGTTCGTTCTTTTAACAAGAAAAGGATAAACTATTGTTTACGGTTGTGTTGCATTAATCCATTAATTGAATTTACAAAGTTTATTTTTAGTATTTTCGATAATTAATCCTTTTTAAAATTAACTGCCCAAGTTTAAGCATATTAAAACAATTAATTTTACGAAAAGGCTAAGATCCTCATTGAGGTTCGACCATCACAGTAGACTGTCTACTAGCAATGGTGGATTCAATAGGTAGGTAACATCGACCAATTGCATTACATGTGCAACTCTTAGAACTTTATGGGACTCATGGCACTAGTGAACAAGCAACTAGTGTCAAGCTGGCATGTTTAGTCCCATCTTTGCCTCGTGTCAGGGTCTGACCGCATAACACAATTAAGTAATCCAATTTGAAAACTGTGAGAATAATCCTAGGTCTGACGCATAGAGAATAGTCACCCTGGGTTACAATTCAGCCTAGGTCTGACCATAGCCAAAAGGTAATTGCAAGTGTTCTCATAATTGGACGGCATGACTTAAATTTTGACGGGTAAAGTGTTTTGATGTGGGTCAAAAACGTGTACGAAAAAAGCATGCATTCATTCTTCGTAGCACAAGTTAAAAACTTTTCTTAACTTAAGTCTAATCATTATTTTAATTTATGTGTGTCAAGTTGTCCATTTTCAAGACTAATATAAATCCTAAGTGGATTATAATTAAGTTTGGACAATACAATAAATAAATAAATAAACAAACTTAACTAGTTTAAGTGTTATTTAGAAAACAATGATTTTTAAGTTTCAAATCATATTTAAACTTAGTTAAACTAAATCATAAGACTTAGTTCAAAATGGTTTATGTTTTGTTTCAAGTTTTTAAGAAAACAATTTCCGTTTTACATGTAGTCACAACATACATGAAACAACCAAACAAACATACAACCACAATATGCAAAGCCTCAACCGATGAAAATATTATGCTTGGTCTTGTGAGCCATCACAAGAACCAAGAGTCAACTAGGGACAAAAAGCACAACCACACGGAGGGCTCCCACTTGCCCCAAGACAATCATGGGCAAGTAAAGGCCCATAATGCACATGAAAACATGATTCTGTCAGCCCAGTTTTCTGTTTTGCGAGGCCCAAATGTCCTAGAAGATTACCTCCTCATGCTTCGGCCTAGTTGACAAAGTTGTAGGCCCATGTCTTGTGTACCTACACAAAAAATTTCAGCCAAAAATACCTTACCATTCTCCTGGAAGTCACGTTTTCCCAGCAGGTGTCCAGCAGCAACTTTTGTTCCAAAACACTTCATTCTTTTGCCATTTGCTTCCAAGCTTTCGGTTACATGATATATAAAGTAAAGTACATCTAATTTACTTTCTATCTACTGTAAAAATGCCCAAACAATGGCAAAACCCAAATGAAATACATTGCAAAAGTGCCGAAACAATGGCAAACCCCAAAAACAAACAAAACAACCAACAATCACAACATCACAATGCATAAGTGGTCTAGGTTTTCATCGGCTTTGCATATACACATAATAATTCATTAAAATTATGATCATTACAAGGTGTTGGCTAACTCCACGGACAAACATGCATGTATTTTCCATGGACAACAAAATAAATAACAATAATTAAATTGTTAGCCAACGAATCGAAGAAATTAATTAACAATAATTAAAACCTCGAATGGTACGCGTGACAAATGGCCATAGACTCAAAACCCACTGATATTAGGACCTTCTTAACATCATTTTACCACAGAAAAATAAGCCTCATGGGCTTATTTGAAATCGGGTTATAAATCTATCAAAAAACACGTTTTTAGGCCATTTTACGGGTACCGAACAAGTAAACAATTAATGTATGCATAACAAATGGCCATAGGATCAAAAATTCCAGATCATTAGACCCCAAAAGGGTCGACTTATCTTCAAAAAATAAGCCCTTGGGGCTGTTTCAAAATAATCCTTTTAGATCCATTAAAAAAACACGTTTTTAGCCATTTTTACGCATACTAGATGATCATATGACATCATATGATGGCTCGTGATACCACTATAGGTGATGTAAAAATGAAATAACAATAATAACATATAAACGCAGTGGAAAAACATCACCAACAAGGATCCATATAGCCATATGATCAATCAAATAATTAAACAAACAAGTTATGCCTTTGTAGCGTGATCCGGAAGTCACCAACACAAGCTATAACCCACGAATTGTATAAGAAACCCAAGAGATCAATAAGGTTGATCTCCTCTAAGTGTGAAACACACTACACATCACCGTATGCCAATGGATGATAGTCCTTCAACCCGTAACCGATCAAATACCCTTGAATAAGCAAGATGCAAGATTTAAAGATAAAAAAAAAATAAAAACCCTAATTGGTTTTTATTTATTGCCGTACAATATGATGAGAGGAAGGGAGAGATATTTTTGGTTAGTTGTTATCAAATTATGAGAAGATATCTCCCATATATTTGACTAAAGATTTAATCCAAATACCTCCTACAAGGCCCCCATGGCCGGCCACATATTGGGCTCCAAATGGGCTTCCCATTTGTTCTTCAAGTCTAAAAGATTAAGTACATTACTTAGTCATTAGAAGCCCAATAGTGATTCCTAGTTACGTACGGTTATTTATATATCGTAAATACGATAAACATGATATATAAAGTGGCACCTCAGTGTATACGTGTGTGACCCCATAGGCTCACATATGTCTAGCCATATAATTAGTGATTATGACACGAGCATACTCCAACAGCTTTTCATCTCCAACACATAGTCACAAACGGGTTTACCTTCCCCTATGCCTACAGCCGTGCAGTTGATCTATCAAATCATACAACTCAACAGCTGGTGGCTTTTCATATGTCTTTTTGAGTTCATCCAGCATATCTTTAGGAAAATGGTTCTCAAATTGTTTTTTCAACTTGGGAACCATACTTCCGAGCATTAAGCACGCAACATCATTATGCTTATCGAACTCAGACTGCCAAGTTGCTTTGACTTCATCAGATTCAGTCTCAGCTGGCTGTGCGGGGCAAGGCTTAGTCAAATATTCCAGCTTCTTGGACACTCTCAGGACAATCCTAAGTGACCTATGCCAGTCATTGAAGTTTTTGCCAGTCAGTTTTTCCCTATCAAAATGACTTTTGAAAGCGGAACTTAATAGAACGTTTTCGGGTTGAACCATTTCTACAGAAAAAGTTCAAATATATTAGTATTCTGATAATATAATTTTTCAAGAAAAGAAAATTACCCAGGTAATAATACATATAACCATTTAATTCTCTTGAAAACTAGGATCCAACTTTCCATAGTTCCACTACATCAGTTGATCTGCTAGTAGTGAAAGTACAAAAGATAATCGGCAAAACAATTTCCGACTCCTAGATCATTATGGGAATTACATTTGCCAAAAAACAATTTTTCAATGTAAGCATGTTTCTTCCCATCTCATGCTTTAAGCTCCAAGGTCTCACTTACAACTTAATTAAGTCGTCTAATTTAGAAACTGTAAATACTCCATGTTACGGTCTCACGCCATGTAAATTTACATTGTCATTAATATTTAGGTCAAGGTCTCACTTACGCTAAATATTAACTCCAAGTGTCTCTTATAATTAGATAGCATGGACTTAAATTTTAGGGTATTTATTTTGATGTGACAATCAAAATATGTACGAAGAAGCATGCACACATCTTCGTATCATAAGTTTTCAAAACAATTTTAATTAACCAATTCGAGCTGAGAGTTAAACCAACAATGTTTTAATTGAGGTATTGGGTTCACCAATCAAAGAATTACCTCCAATTATCACCCACTATATCCTACTGCTGCAGGAGTCAAAAGACCCAAGTTATTCGGATAATTACCAAAAAAGTGGCGCGTGGAATTGATGTCAATTCATCCTTAAGATGATTTTGTACAAAATAATAGCATTACTTGGTAGCTCAAATTAGACGCACAAAGGAGCGGAGAGGCAAACATCCGCCCGAAGGCTAATTAAAAACACGCCCCTTTCGGATGACAATTTAATGTCAAGCCTCCTTAAACCCCTCTTATAGTTTGTCTACATTGGGTGAGCCATTCACACTATAGGTACAAAACTCATCATTCATTCAAAAGTTTATGATTCTAAGTCTTAAAAATTTATGTTATAAATTATAATATTGCTAGTCTCGCCTGAGAGCAAATTACCGTGCGAAGCGAACCACTGTCGGCACATAAGACTTGGCAATATATAATTTAACACATCAAGGTTTCATAGTTATTAGGTCAATTTATTTTCTATTCCAAAAAATTACCCTCTTTTGCTTACAATTCAACAATAATTTAAACAAAAAAGACAAGTAATTTTAATAAAAATAAATAAACACATAATAACGCATATAATCTTAACCATTAAATCATATAGCCACATGCAAACCTTTTGATAAATCCTATTAATAATCTCTATATGTTATAATATGCATATAATTACTAAAACTCCCATTGGATTTCGAGCTAATGGTACCAATGGACCACATACACCAACAAGTTAAGTCTTAGAGAATATATACATCACGTTGCACATAAAAGATTAATTAATTAATTAATTAGGTCTTCCCTAATTTTAGATCTATCTAAAACATGTAGCAAATAAAAATAAACACTAATCCATGATAACTTTGCATGAAGTATCATGGATTAATCCAGGAACGTAACCATTTACACACATAAACACACATGTTCCTAATTTAGGTTTACAAAACTAGCTTTTTATTAAAAGTGGGTCGAACCCCCCCCCCCCAAAAAATTAGGTTTGATTTTTATTGTTATAAAAAACCCTAAATAATCGACTTAACATGTATAATCCAAATCAAAATTTGATTTTTTTTGCGTTTGGATAATACAATTACATGTTAAACGGCTCGTAATGCCACTGTTGGAATTTAAATACCATGACATTCATATAAATAAATAAACACGCATCAAAGCACATAGCGGAAGCAAGGATCATTTATTTAACATGTAAAAATATTAACATAATATAAAAGTTACTTAACTTTGATCCTAGCAAGAACAAGGATCTAACTTCTCTTTTCTTCTTCTTTAATCAAACAATGGATTAGCGAGAAAACCCTTACCGATTTTGTTTCTCAATCCAAGATAGTGTTTACTAAAGTAAGCAAACTACTAAGTCTTATACACACGTACTATAACCAATTAACATTTGATGCTAGTGACAGAACACGATTAAACCAAACAATTTATTTAACAAAAAAACTTATGGATCAATCACCTAAAGGGGATACACGATCGGTTTTTAACTCAAAGAGGAAGAAAGAAATCTTAGGGTTATAGTATGTATGCACTAGGTGAAAAACTAATAACCCTTTGATTTGTATTTATAGTGAAACCTTTCTTGGAGCCTAAGTTGGGTCGATTAGGGTTAAAGAACCCTTAGCATTTAAATTATTAAATTAAAGTGATGGTCATTTGTATTTTATAAACTTAGTGTGTGTGTCGAATTCATGTAATAGAATAGTAGGAAATGGATTTGTGTTGGACTAATGTAATACGTACTAAGCAAAGTCAAGAATGATCCAACCCAACACAAAGCCCAACCGATTCACCAAAGCCCATCCACAAGGATTTAGGGCGTCAACTTTGTACCTATATATACACACTCTCACCACCAAAGTTTGTGTGCCTCTTAGTGTTGTCTAGGTGAGAGTGTGTGTGTCCTCTAAGTGTGAGTTTGTTTTTTTTCTTTCCAAAGTTAATAAACATTCGACTCATATTATATTCATACGATCCATTTCACTTTCATCTATTCTTCTTCTATTGAGTGTCACGTTTATTAGTATAGTATAGTATTCGTTTGTAGTGATAAAGTTAGTTTTCTAGTTATAACAAGTGGTATCATATAGTCAAACATCGAAGTAGGATATAGTTGTGTCTCGTTAGGATAAAAAATTACTTAAAGTTGTGTTTTTCTTAACATAGCGTGCACTTTTGGTCTTTAGTTTGATTCCTACGTGATGTCTAAAGAAAAAAGGTTGTAGCTTTTTTGTTATTTCGTGTTATTTAGTGTGTTCTTAAGTTAAAGCTTAAAGCTTTTTAGGTGTAACGTGAGTTTGTGTCAGTTTTTGGTAAAAAGTTGTAACCTTTGTGTCGAAAAAACTGGTTCTACATCATTTTGGCGACAAAGGCAATAGCTTTATTGGTTTGTTCGAATATTTGAAGTGTTTGATAAAAAAAAAAGGGCTACAAAAGGTTGCAGTTTGAATCCTCATAATCTTGTGATTTTTATTCATTTCTTGTATAAGAAGTGTGATAAAAAGGAGCTACATCGACTTGGATAAAATCTATTTTCTTGTATAAGAATTTAGATAAAAAGGGGTTTATAGGAATTGTTGTGTTTGACAATTTCTATAAAAGAGGGTTTATAGAAATTGTATAATTTTATAGGAATTGGGAGCCTTATCGCAAATCTAGAAAGCTAGCTTCTATCGCAAATCTGGTGACTACTTTCTATCGCAATTGTGCCAGAGTCAACTCTATCGCAATTTTCATTCAATGCCTTATCTCAATTGTCCAAGCTAGTTTTTTATCGCAATTGTCCCTTGTTCTCTTATTGCAATTGTCATAAAAAGGAACCTTTCGCAATTGTGACTTAGACCTCTATCGCAATTCTTATAAACATATTACAACTTAAATAATTTTTATAAATTCGATTTGAACATAATTTCTACAACATCGATCGTGGACTCGGTATTTTCCCACTTGTATAAGTGTGCAAAAAACTTTGACAAAGGAATATCTACTAGTTTTTATAAATTAGTTAGATCGTTTATATAAATTGCTAATTTATATAAATTGCATATTTCTATATAAATTGAAATTTTGCCAAAATTTGTATAAATTTTGTCTAAATTAAGATTTCTATAGAAATTGTAATTTTATCTAAATTGTAATTTACATAACTTTGTTGAATTTACCTTTGATCTTGTCTAAATTATAGTCTAGTCAAATTTAGTAACTTTATTTAATTTGCTACGTTTATCTAAATTGTAATAGTTAATCTAAATTGCAAGTAACTTCAAACGATCATCAACAAACAACCAAGAATTCAAAACAACAACTAAGTTTAACCTTCATCAACCACAACACCTATTTCTTTGCAACGATGCTGAAGCAACTTTATCATACAACATCAACAATGACTACTCAACAAGACATCCATGCAGCCGGTGCAGAAAACCGTCCTCCCATGCTAGAAAAAGGTGGTTATCTTCCATGGACAAGCCGTATGCTTCGCTATATCAAAACCAAAGACAATGGTATACTCCTGCTTCACTCCATCCATCATGGACCATTCAAGCCTCGTCAAATGTTAGACCTTGGGGATCCAAATGGAACACCTCCCACTCAACCATTCTATCATGATCAATACGAACATGAATACACTTAAGAAGATAGGAAGCAAGTTCAAGCTGATGACTTAGCAATGCACTTAATTCAACTTGGTTTACCACGGGAAATATTTTGTACCGTTGACAGTTGTGAAACTGCTTATGATATGTGGGAACGAGTTAGAAGGCTTTGTCATGGCACAGAAATTGGACAATAAGATATTGAAAACAAGCTTCTAACTGAATGGGAAAAGTTCACATGCACTCCAGCGGAACCCATTGAGTCCTACTACACAAGGTTTTGCACACTCATGAACGAGCTAATCCGGAACAAGTTGACACCTAGGCCAATTGTTCAAAACATCAAGTTCATCAACAACCTACCAGAGGAATGGGGACGATATGTCACTATTGTCAACCAAACAAAGGATCTTCATCAGGTGAACTATGATCAGCTCTATGACTTTCTCAAACAAAACCAGAAAGAGGCAGATGAAGTCAGGAAAGAGAAGATAGCAAAGCAACATGATCCTCTTGCATTGATTGCACAAACACCAACACCTACAACAGTGAATACACAACCATCATCATCAACTTCCACTCAGAACTTCATGCAACAACAATATGTTCCACAACAACCATTCTACCCACAACAACAACAAGTCATTCCACAACAACAATACCCACAATTCCAAGAACCAGAATTTACTGACAATGATGAAACCCTTGCTGCTATGACACAAGCATTTGCATTACTATCAAAGGCATTACAAAGATGCTATTCCACACCAACTAACAACAACCAAAGAATTTCATCGAACACTCGCAACAGGCAGATTGCACAGCCGAGTTTCAACATGGGTCAACAAGGACAAATGGTTGGAGGTTATGGGAATCAGCTGGGATATGCTCCTCGTTATCAGATGGGTAATCAGAATGCAGGGCAGTATGTTGGAAATCAGATGGGTCAGTACGCAGGGAATCAAATGGGCCAAGTTGCTGGAAATCAGAGGGGTCAGAATATGGGTAATCAGATTGGGAATGTTGCTGCTCCAGTTGCTGGGAATGTTGGGAATATGAATCAAGGGAATTTGCTAAAGTGTTTCAACTGTCAAGGAATTGGTCACATGGCAAGGAACTGTCCCACCAAGCCTAAAAAGAAAGATCCAGCTTATCTGCAGAAATCATTGCTGTTGGCACAGAAGGAAACGGCTGGGTTTCAGTTGAATGCTGAGGAGAATGATTTCATGGCACTTATGGATGATACGGAAGACCTTGAAGACATCGATGCAAACTGCATTTTCATGGCCAATCTTCAGGAGGTTAAATATGACACGGATTCTGATGCACCTCCTGCTTATGATGTCAATGTGATGTCTGAGGTACCAACATTCACTAAATGCCACAATAATGAAATGTTTTATATGTCACCTCATAATGACCAGTATCCTGCGACTCCTGCACCCACTTACGATACATATATGGACTCCCCAAGTTGTAGTAATACTAATTTGGCTACTCCAGATATGGATCCTAATGGAGGCTTCGAGTCTCAGCATATTGAGAATGATGAGGATACACGTGCTTTATTTGAATCATTATTTCAAAATTGTAGTATTGAAATTGAAAAGGTCAAAAAAGTCAATCGCGATGTTAAGGCCGCAAATGCTAAATTGACCACTGAGCTTGAGAGGTATAAGGAAAATGAAAAAGATTTTGAATTTAATAACAAACGACAGTCAGAATTAAAATTGGTTATCAAAACTCTGTTTCAAGAGAAAAGCAACTGCAAATCAAGTTTGACACATTAGATGTTAATTTGAACTTGAAAATAAAATCCTTAAACACGGAAATTTCAGAATTAACCAACCAACTTTCTAAACAAAAATCAACTTGTTCTGATCTTGAAAGAGAAAAGAATGAGTTGAATGCAGGGTTTTCAAAATGTGAAAATGAACTTCTTGATGAAATCATTGAGAAAAAAGAAACCATTAAAAAGTTGGAATATTTGCTTGTAAAAACGGGTCATTCTACACAAAACAATTAATTTGCTAATTAACGATCCAAACCCGATTTTAAATACAATGAAGAAAATGGCTATCAGTTATGAAAACCCTTATTATCTCAAGAAAGCTCAGAAAGAACAGAATGTGTTATATAATGGTAGTGTGCTAAATGATAAACATGATCCTCCCGAGGTTCGGGATTCTTATGAAACGATTGAGCTTGCCGAAGAGAGTTGTGTTAAAATGAGACAAATGAACCCAGAAATTAAACCAATTGATTATAATAAGCTTAACACAATTTCTGGCGTACATCTTGTTCAAAAAGAATCACCAATGTTTTTCAAAAAACCAGTGGTTGTCTCAAAACGAAAAGTTGTTTCCAAACATCTTTCTAACATCGAACAAATGTCCTCTAGCAACCCTTTTAACACAAGCGATGCTAGACTATATTTGGATGATCTTAAAAAGGAGATGGAAATTTTTCAGAGTCTTGTTAAAACCAAAACAGAAATCAGTGTCAACAACTGGCATTCAAGTTTTCATGCTGAACAAAGAAAGATGTTTGAAAAAGACATTATTCCTCCACTAAACGCAATGAGTATAAGAATTCTTAATGTGGAAAATGCGCTTTTAAAAGAAACATCCGACTTTGCCAAGGACCACACATCCCTGGTAAAGGAAGCAAATGAAAACATTGAATACATCAAAGTTTTGGAAAGACACAACGACACTCTCTTCGAAGTAGCTCTGTCAACTGATATTATGTCAATAATTTACCAAACATATTCCGTGGAAGATGATGAAAGAATTCGAGCTGAGACTTCTGAAATAGTTGAAAAATATGAAAATGCGTTTGCTAAGATTGAAAGAGAAAATATAACATATTTTAAACAACTTGATCGGAAAAAGGAAGAATGCAAGTATGACAAATTGTCGTATGAGCGTTCTTACAAAAACATGCAAGAACAAATTGATCTTTTGAAGTCTCAGCTTGAAATTCAAAAAGGGAAGGGTGAGGAAACTAAGGGTACAAAACCATCAACTGTGGACAAACCGGTTGTTAGACCAAAAATGTCTATTTCAACACCCTTGCCTAAGGATAATGAAAAAGGAAAAGTGAAAGCGGTTGTCGAAACATAAAATGTGATAGCACCTGGCCTTTATAGGATTAATCCCACTATTGCGTCTGCCTCTACATCTCAAACATATAGGGCGATAGACAAAAGTATTAAAGATAATCCAAAAGAGACTAGGAATAACAAGATAAATCCTAATGAGTGTGCCTTACCTTCTACAGGAGTAGAACGTACCTCTAGGAGAAGCAGACTAAAGCCTAGGAGTAATACAAGGAATAATAGAGTCTCGCCTGCCTCTTAGAGTGAAAGAAAGAATAAAATGGAAGAAGTAGAAGAACACCCTAGGAATTTATCGCTTTCGAATAAGAAACATATGTCATCTGGATGTAATGTTAAGACTACTAATTCTAGTGCATGTAATGACTCTATTTGTTTAATGTGCAAGAAATCTTTGTGTGAAAATGTTTGTGATGATATTGTTTCTATGAATGTGAATGTGAATGCCATGCTTGAACAGAAGGA
The DNA here is from genome assembly GCA_021014915.2 of Artemisia tridentata subsp. tridentata. Classification (NCBI taxonomy): domain Eukaryota; kingdom Viridiplantae; phylum Streptophyta; class Magnoliopsida; order Asterales; family Asteraceae; genus Artemisia; species Artemisia tridentata. The sequence continues at coordinate 12,880,061 of CP139506.1, read as the reverse complement.
TGTTCCATCAGGAAATAGTGCTAAGACTAGATATATTCAAAGACTTATTGCAAAATCTAGGAAAACCACTAGTAGAATATTGCCTAGGAACTATCTTAAGATGTGCGTTTGGATTCCAACGGGTAGAGAATTCACGTTAGTAAATGGTAAATTAATGGCTCCAAAAGAACCAGTATAAATCATACATGAATGTGATTCGTCTGTTACATCTAACCCCATGGAACCAAATGATAAACGGTTTCCAAATACACAATCTTCTGTTATTGGCAGGTTATCGAAATTTGTCTTTGGATCATCGACTCGGGTTGCTCCAAGCACATGACCGGAAATCTGAAGCTGTTGATCAACTTTGTATGGAAGTTCATAGGAACTGTTCGATTTGGAAATGATCATGTAACAGCTATTCTGGGTTATGGAGATCTTCAGTTTGGGAACTTTTTAATCACTCGGGTTTACTACGTCGAAGGGTTGGGACACAATCTGTTTTCAGTCGGGCACTTTTGTGATGCAGATTTAGAGGTTGCATTTAGGAGAAACACTTGCTTCGTTAGGAATCTAGTTGGAGATTATCTCTTAGCTGGAAATCAAGGAACCAATCTTTATGCTATCGACATTAACCAAATGGCCTCTTCTTCACCAATTTGTCTCATGACAAGAGCTTGTGAAACTAAGTCCTGGTTGTGGCACAGACGATTATCCCATCTTAACTTCGACACCTTAACCAATCTTGCCAAAGACAACATCGTCAACGGTCTCCCTAAGTTCAAATACACCAAAGATCACCTATGTCCATCCTGTGAGCAAGGAAAAAGCAATAGGGCAACATATAAACCTAAAACCGTACCCAGTTCGGTCGATAAGTTACATTTGTTGCATATGGACTTATGTGGCCCAATGAGAGTTGAAAGTATCAATGGGAAGAAGTATATTCTTGTTATTGTCGATGACTATTCAAGATATACATGGGTAAAGTTTCTGAGATCAAAAGATGAAGCACCAGGCATCATCATCACCTTTCTGAAGCGTATACAAGTCTTACTTCAAGCTCCAATTAGGATTGTAAGAACCGAAAATGGCACATAATTCACTAACCAGGAGTTAAGAACATACTTTGAAGAGACTGGAATCACTCACCAGACATCAGCTGTTAGAACTCCACAGCAGAACGAGGTAGTTGAAAGAAGAAATAGAAATCTTGTGGAAGTTGCTCGCACAATGCTGATTTATTCTAGTGCACCGTTATTCTTATGGGCTGATGCTGTTGCCACTGCTTGTTTTACTCAGAACCGATCCCTAATCCATCCAAGATTCAATAAAACCCCATATGAGCTAGTGAGCAACAGAAAACCCGACATCTCTTACCTTCATGTATTTGGCGCTTTATGCTATCCTATGAACGAAAAAGAAGATCTAGGGAAACTGAAAGCAAAGGGTGATATTGGAATCTTCATTGGTTATTCAGACAACTCGAGGGCATTTAGGGTGTATAATCGTAGAACTAAACGGATAATGGAGACGATGAATGTGAAATTTGACGAGATTTCACAAATGGCTTCTGAGAGACTCGCTCTAGAACCCGCGCTTAACCCAATGGCTTCTAATCATACCAGATTAGGACCCGCACCAAACAGTCAAACTTCTGGACATATTAGTTCAGGACTCGTACCCCAAGGAGCTCAATCAACTAACACCGAAAAACCAACAAATCAAGAACTGGAAATTTTCTTCGAGTTTATGTTTGATGAATACTATGGTGGAGCTTCGACAAATGCATCACAACAACGTTCCGCTGCACCCTCTCAACAACATCAACCACAAGATGCATCTACAACAATCGAAGCTGACGTACCAACTCCCTCCATGTCATCAACATCAACTCCAGCAATTCCAGTAATTGAGATTGTTTTACCAAGAGTTGATGAGCAAAACCAAAACACACCAATTCAAGAAAAACAACAACAAAACGATGCTGTGTTAGAAGAAGAACCATTCGAAAACCCATTTGCAACGGATTCTGCTGAATCATCTTCACGGTTACATGAACCATCTAACACGCATTCGTCATTTCCAAGGTACCCTTCAACGTTACAGTAGACTAAAGACCATCCAATAGAACATGTTATTGGTGAACCTTAAAGGCGAGTTCAGACGAGAAGACAACTCACCACCGATTGCGACTTGTGTATCTACGTCTGTTCAGTCAGTCTAAAAGAGCCAAAGAACATTCGGGTGGTGATGGCAGAAAATGCTTGGATTGAAGAGATGCAGGAAGAACTTCTCCAATATCAATTACATGACACTTGGGATTTAGTGCCAAGACCAATTGACAAACTTGTCATTGATCTTAAGTGGTTATGGAAAAACAAAAAGGATGAAGAAATGACTATAATTCGCAACAAAGCTAGTCTCGTGGCCAAGGGATTCAGAGAGGAAGAGGGGATAGATTTTGATGAGTCTGATGCGCGTGTGCTGTTATGCTCTAATTTATACCCACGGTATGTCGTTGTGGTTTTAGCAGTATTCAAGTTTTAAATTTATATTTAACCGACTTATCAATATAACACACACTTTAACGAGCAGTGTACCCGGTCAGTATGAATATAATGGTAAGTAGAGTGTCGATCACTAAGAGTGGAACGTATTATCTAGTTATTCTAATCAGTATTTTAATATCTTAAGTTAGCTATACAACCTAATCTAACGCAAGGGGGTTCAGCCTGAGAGACTGGCACGGTTTGGTTATGATTAAATATAAACTAAACTAATAAGCACGAATCAGCGATTAGCACACACGTACACAGATAAATACTTGAGACAATAAGAAGACCTGTCCTGATAGTTAAGTAGCTTGTCACTTATTTTATTGCTAGTTTTATATGAAGTGTATAGTTCGATGCAACGCACCGAGATTAAACCTTTCTCGTTGGCTCTAATCTTATCGGCGAGTAAACCCTTAATGATCACTTATGACTATCCCAATATCCTAGAAAATAGAATAAACAGGCGAGGAAGGGGCATGGCGACCCAAGCAATGCTCAGCTAGACACAGAGGTTATCAATGCACTAATAAAAGTCACCAAAGACATCAACATATAAACTTTAATTAATGGGAAAGCAATTTTAAGGGGAGTTGAAGTGCATGATTAAATCAATGACACAAGCCCATCAATCCTGATAAATTAAAGTGTACTAATACAATAAAACAAAACTACTTAATGAATTGAATACATGCAGGACCTTCTTACAGCTCTTGTATCTTCGTTTAGGGTGTGTCTTGTGCTGCTACTTCGTCTGAATTTGGCTTAGGGTTTCTGTCTTCTCGTACTTCGTATATCGCACCGTCCAACCTCTGAAATTCGTCTGGCCTTGGGGTATTTATAGTTTATGTCTGAGGGTTAGATGCGGCGTATTGAATAAGTAGATGCGGCGCATTGACTTAACTTCGCGTGGGGTCCAAGATTAATATATTCAGGAATATTCGTATACCGCCAGAAGATGCGGCGTAACTCCATTCTTGTATGCGGTGCATGTCCTTTGCTGTCTTGGATTATAACTTGTGAAATCTTGATAGTGATGCGCCTTATATAATAAGTAGGATGCGGTGTATCTGGAGCAGAATGATCTTGATCTTGTACATTTCTGTAGACTCTTAACTTCTTGCTTGTTTTGCTCCATAATTAGTCCAAAATCGCCAAGTTTCACATAATACTTGTTTTTACCTGAGAATTACAAAAGTAAACATTAACGTATCAATTCTCACAGATAATATAATAAAACAAGTCAAATAAATAGGATAAATGATGGTAATAAAATGTACTTATTTGAGTTCATCAAATATCCCCCCACTTGAACTTTACTTGTCCCCAAGTAAACCTTAGAATTAATCTTATGAAAATGTATCCTAAAGGATATTAGGATTTATTTTTATATTTAAGCATGTATTCATTTTGTCATAATCACACAACCAAACACTTAACGAATTAGAAGTAAAATAAAATATATTGATAAAAGCAAATCTAATCGTTTAACTGTCCAGTCGTGACGAATATTCTATCATAAGCTTGGCAAGTATACGCATCTCCTCTTCTAAAGCTAAGGAATAACAAGTTTAAAGCGGTAAAAAGGGTTTGTAGGTTAAGGGTTGATCATTCTTCTTAATCTCTATCGATCTCAAATTCCAGAAAAGGCGACAAAATCACAAATACATGATCGAATCCACGAACACGATACTTGCAATTGCTCAAATCCTTAACTCGAATAGGCTAAAGATAGGACCAAGTAATCTTTACCAATAATATTATATCAAAAAGGGCGACAAAATCATAAATACATAGCCGAATCCACGACTACGATACTTAAGATTGCTCAAATCCCTAATCTCAATAAATCAAAGGTTTGGATAAAGAATAATATAGGGTATGGATAATATTTGGGATACAAATTGGTGTAAAATGAAAAAATAAACAAAATAGATAAATTAAAATCCTAAGTGTGGTAAATTGCTATCCCAACCATCCCATGAATAAGACTCATATCATTGAATAACTCACGCTTTAACACTTGAAACACACGCTTTAGGTAGACACGAATTATACTCAACAAGATCTCAATCAAAGAATAACCTTAGTTGGCGTTCCCATAACGTCCATCTCCCATTCAGTCCATAAATATAATATACAACAAATAGTGGTGATATCGACCACTTAATACAAAACTTTACATAAGTTGGTTAAAACAAACATCCAACTTTTCCTTTTTCTTTTTCTTTTCTATTTTTTCGATTTTTTTTTTTTTTTTTTTTTTTTTTTTTTTTTTTTTTAACATCAAACATAAACATAGATGTGTAAAATTTCACAACTTTTCTATCACTTTCTTTTCGGATAATTTTTTTTTATACTTTTCATACTTTCAGAAATAACTGTAATAGCGAAAGTAGTAAACACACAAAAAATAAACTCAAAGATATACAATATTTACTTTCACTCCAATTGCATTGTGCAATTTCCCGACTCAACCAAAGATAATGAATTACGCACGCGAACACAGGTAATGTAAGGAAACACACTTTGCCTAAAGCAATTAACCAACCACGGATTTTAATCTACAGGGTAGGCTAAGGTGTAAGGGTGTAACGAAACATTATAACAAAGGTGTAAGAAACGAAAGGAATGGCTCTGAGTGTTTTTCTAGGGGTATCTTACTCTAAAAGTGAGAGTAACAAAAGGTTTTATACGAGGGTTAACTAACCAATGTAGTTAGCTAATATCACATAACATATAAAGGCTATTTGGGTGTAATCCTAGAAATTTACCAATTTAGACAAGTCATTCCAATTATAAAGATAATACTTATTATGGTGGTCTCGAATAGTATACAAGCCAAGTTCTAAAGTTTACAAGTCACCGGCACACTCATAGATTTGTGAATTTTGAAAAGTTCACAATTTTTGAAAATAATGTTATGTGTGCAGCTATGTAATTTAGACTTAAACAAAAACATGCTAAAAATTTTAAATTTTGATATATGAAGCAAATTTTAAGCATATTTTGAAAAGTTTAGGACAAGTAAGTGTTCTAATTCTCCAATCCCCCCACTTAAGTTAAACAACGTCCTCGTTGTTTGTGTCAAAGGTTAAAAACTGGAAAATAAAAGAATTAGAACAGAAAAACTCCCCTGAGATTTGCTCGGTATGATCCTCCATTATTTGTATAAGAGCAAAAATCATTTTTCTTGTGGATGAGAACATTTAAGCTTCATATTTGATGTATCCACACGAATTGCAGGAATCTATAATACCATCGAGACTTTAACACACCTGAGTTATGAAGGTTCAAACTTGCATAATACATTAGTAGTTAGCAAAAATAAAACTGAAAAATTAAAATGAAAATCATCAGGTCAGTCGATACGCCGTATCTTATGGAAGAAGATACGCCGTATCGAGCCTGGAATAAATACGAATCAGAATAGAAGATGCGTTGCATCCTTAACCAGGGATGCGCCGCATTAAAATACTGACAGAAAGTTTTAAAGTCAAAAATAAAAATGCAGAAAATTAAATAAGATATGACCAGTGCAGGAGATGCGTCGCATCTTAGGATTGAGATGCGCCGTATCTTCTGCGGGCCTGACTGACTCGACACAGAACAGAATAGTAAAAGATAAATCCGGGTTGTCTCCCGGTCAGCACTTGTCTTTATTCCAGAGTCTTCAAGTTAGACTCACGTTCAGCTCCTGTTCCAGTAGTTCTGGTTCAAACTCGACAACTTTGTTATCAGCGTTGTCGATGTAATTATCAAGGTACTTCCCTTTAGGTCGTGCCTTTGGAACAAAACTCCTTTAATCACCCTTGACAATTGGTGCACTTCAATCGTCACTTCTCTAATCATATTGTTTTGTTCTTTCAGCAATAGTTCCTTTCCGCTTTCTTGGGCAAACTTTGCTTGGGAAAAGATCAATCATGATTCCTGAAACACAAAACAAATAGGCTTCGAAGTAAAAAATTTCTAAGAATCAGGAAAGATGATTAGAATTTTCTCCGTTCGGGATAAATAAAAGTTACTGATATCTGAAGACGATGCGCCGTATCCTATAAATAGGATGTGCCGTATCTTAGGATCTTTGAGAAATAAGAATTTCTCATTGCTGGGAGGATTGTTGGGATCTCTGAGAAATAAGAATTTCTCATTGCTGCCGATAGTGAAGCTGGCTCCTGCCGATAGTGTTGCATTGTTGCTGCGGTTGGTTCCTGCCGATAGTATTGTTTTGTTTCAGCCGATAGTGTTTATTGCTGCGGATAGTTATTGTTTGTTATCCATAGGTTTAGAAAGTTTGTTAGATTTATTTTTAGAAGAGATATCGTTTATCTCTTCACACGTTTTCTTGTAAGACGGGTTAGGGTTAGGGTTTCTTATTGTTATAAAAGAAACATCCCGTTCATGAGTTTAATGGACTTTCGACAATCACAATATTCAATAACATAATTCTTAGTTCATAGTCTGATCCATAGAGGATCATTGTCTTTTCTTCTTTATTATACTTGTTGTTTAGTTTCCGCATAAACACTTGTATACCATACAGAGGTTCTCGTTTAACCAAGCTCAATCAAGCTCGAAGTACTCGATCCTACAAGTGGTATCAGAGCCTGGTGAGGATCTCTGTTAAAGAAGGAATCATTGTTGAATTGTCTCTCTTGAATCTTTTCACAATGTCGCTATCAGGTGATAGATTTGAAATGTGCGCAAGGAAGATTAGGAGTTTGTTTCATAATAAGTCTATGGAAAAGCTGACTGAAAAAGATGAATCCTATCAAGCAAAAGAAAATTTGGAAGAGTATGCCTTAATGGGATTCCCATCACAGGTACAAAAATGTAATCCTGCTTGTCAAGAATTATACTCAACTCTTAATAAAGAATATGATGACATGAAATCTAAGTATAATGAATACTTTATTAAGGTTCAAGCTTATGATAATGCAGTTAAAACCTTGGAAAAAACAAAAGGTTTGGTTCCAAAAGAATCAGATAGCTTATGAGGAAAAGATAAGGGTTTTAGAGAGGGACTTGAAAAACACCACTAATGAGCTTAAATATTATGAGTCTCAAAAAGATAAGGTGGTGTTAGAGAAACAGGATTTGCAGACTAAGTTAGACAATACCTTGGCTAGGTTTGATAAATGGAAAGATTCATCTAAAAACCTAAACAAGTTAGTCGATAGTTCTATGTCTACAAAAACTAAAAGAGGTTTAGGGTATGGTAACCTGATAGGGCAAAATCAATTTTATGACCCTAATGAGTATAGTGTTTTTGACCCTGAACCTGTAGACTACCAAAAACCTGTTAAGTATGTGAAAGAAGGAGGAATGAATGTTGTTCCTCCACCTATCAGAGGAGTTTTTATGCCTACCCCTGTCCACTCTCTCTCTGACATTGACTCAGATGAGTCACAAATGGTTTATGGTAAAAAGTCCAGAGACTTACCTGAATCTAATGATTGTGTCTCTTGTTCAACAAGTGACAAGTCCTCAGAAGCAGAGTCTAAAGACTTTGTTTCATGTGACTCAAGTGAAAAGTCATCCACACCCAAATATCATGAGCCCTCATGTTCAACTAATGATAAAACTGCTTCTAATTCAGCCTTTTCAGACAACAGCTCAATTAATTATGTTAAAAACAAATGTGTCTCTAGTTCCACTAGTGATAATGTTGTCTATGTTAAGAAAAATTATAGTAAGAACAAGGCTGTTAGGGAGAAGACATGTTTTGTGTGTGGTAGTCAATATCATCTCATTAAAGATTGTGATTTTCATGAGAAAAGAATGTATGGTGGGCAACAACAGACTAGATCATTGTGGAAAAATTTTAAACAAATACCACCATATGTTCCACAATCAGCAAGAATGAACTTTTATAGGGGTCCCTTTCCTGTTGATAGACCTGTTCCTGCTGGTACCTCTGTTCCTGCAGATATTCAGGGAACCATTCCTGCTGGTACCTCTTCATATTTTCAGAGGGATTTCAGGCCTGCCTATTATAATCACATCTTTGGAGGGGGAATGGCTTATTCTCCATGGTATCCTTGGTAATGGTCCAGTTTGGCTAATCATGTTGTTGTATTCTTGTTTGCTGGTTTTGAGGGGAGGCATTAGCCTAAGGGGAGAAAAATGCATAATGCTTGTTATTTGTCTGGTTTTTCATTCATTTATGTTTTTATGTTTTGTGTTTCTCTAATTTTGTTTTGCAGGTTTTTAGTGTCTTTTGTTAGCTAACCTTGTTTTGCAGCTCTCTATCTCTCAATGCTTGGAATTGAATCTAAAAGACAGTAATTTCCATTCATCATGATTAAGATCAGTACATTCAGTTACAAGTTACAAAAGCTACATATCAACATCATTCAAACATCATACCAACCTTCAAACATCACTCAACCTAAACCCTACCACCTATTCCATCTTCCCTTTTCCCTTACCCATATAATCTGGCATGAACCTCCTTCCTCTCTGACGACTGATTTCTTCATATACATGGGGGACTGGAAGTGCCAACACCACTGGGAGTGGCTGTCTTGGTTCAGGGGCTGGAGTTGAAGAGCTTGAGGTAGTTTGCCTCTGATGTGTTCTAGGGCGTAACCTTGCAGTTGGTTGACTTGGCTGTGGAGTAGAGTGGCTTGTTGGTGGAGTTGGCTGGCTTGGCTTAGGAGTTGGTCTGATGGGATTCTTTCTTTGTCTTGGATCTTGGCTTTCACGTTGTCGATTGTCTCGACTTCGAGGGTTAGGTTTTTCACGGCTAGAGCCTTCTCGAAGATCTGCATTACCTTTTGGTACCGGTACTTTATAGAAGGCTGCAGTTGTCCTTTCCATCTCTTCAGTAAGCAGAGCCACAGTTGCCTTCATCTCTTCCCTTAGCTTATCCGTGATGGGAAAATTGGGAGGATATGTCTCCCATTCACCCTGACAATAAGTCAAGGACTTCAGCTCTGATGTTCTTTCATCATCAGAGCTAGAGTACTCAAATGACGAAGGAGTAGATGGAAGAGGATCAGATGAATATGAATCTTCCTCAACCTTGGCCTTACCTTTGTTTTGAGAAGATGATGCAGTTTTGGGAAAGTAATTTTTCCACCCTGAGTCACTAGAGGAGGAAGAATCTGATGAGATTTCGATTATTGGAATTTTAGAAGAACTCATGATTTTCTTTGGTTTGATGAAGTTATTGTGATAATGAAGGTTTGTGATTTGAGAAAAGGGGCTTTTATAATGAGAAGGTGATTAATGCAAATTTATTGTTGGTTGGTGTTGTGTTTTAATTATGGAGGTTTATTCTTAATGACTGGATTCGGAAGGTTGACTTTGGTCAAACCACCTCATTGCTGCCGATTGGTCAAACCTCTTATTGCTGCCGATTGACCAAGTGTTGCTGCCGATTGGTCAAACCTCCTTAAGTCGATTGGTCAATGTTACGTGCGGAGAATTGCAGTAATTTAAAGTGATATATTTGGCAACCCAACCTAAAATTGCACTTCTCTCATTTCAATCCTATCAAACCCTAATTTTCTCATTTCGAACCCTATATCATCTATCCAACACAATGTCTACACTTCGCTACAAGGATGATCATAACAAGGTTGCATACTTAGAATCATCTTCAAAAAGTGCTGGTTATAATGAAGTGTTAGCATTTCTTCGTGGGTCATCTATTCGCTATGCACTCACTTATTGTCCAGTAATGGTGTATGATTCGCTGGTTAAGCAGTTTTGGGCAACAGCTAAGGTCAGACACATTGTGGGAAGGGAGGACGACATCGTTGCCACCATTGATGAGCATGAAGTCATCATTTCTGAGGAGTTGATTCATGTACAGCTTCAATTTTCTGAGGAGCATTGGGAATTTGATCTTTCCAGATAAGAAATCAATGATGGTATGGCTGCTATAGGTTATCCTGTCACTGGTAGTTGTACATTCTTTAAAAATAAGTTGTCTCCTCAATGGAGATTTCTGATTCATACTTTACTCCAGTGTATAAGTGTTAAGACAGGTGGTTGGGACCAATGTCGAAGTCCCATTGCGTCTGGTCTTGTTTGTCTATCTCAGGGTAGGATATTTAATTGGGCCAAATATATTTTTGAGGGGATGATTGAAAATATCTCTAATGGTAAAAACAGATTTTTAATGTACCCTAGATTTCTTCAAATTATCTTAGGTATTCAGACCATTAACCCATCCCCTAAGATAGTTAATTGGATGACTCCCAAAATGTTTGCTCTGATGAAGATGAATTTTACAGGACAACATTTGCCTTTATTACCTGCCATGTTACATAATGTCAACCCAGTTCCTGCTGACAATGTCAGTGTCCCAACATCACCCAGTGCAGCTGATTCAAGTGCATCTGATGCGCGTGATGTGTCGTTGCGGTTTAGCAGTTTTAATGCCTACTCAAGTTTTAAATTTATATTTAGCCGACTTATCAATAACACACACACTTAACGAGCAGTGTACCCGGTCAGTATGAAGATAATGGTAAGTAGAGTGTCGATCACTAAGAGTGGAACGTATAATCTAGTTAATCTAATCAGTATTTTAATATCCTAACGCAAGGGGGTTTCAGCCTGAGAGACTGGCACAGTTTTGTTTGCAATTAAATAATAAAATAAACAAATAGGCACGAATCAGCAAGTAGCACACACGTACACAGATAGATACTTGAGACAATAAGAGGGCTGTCCTTATGATTAAGTAGATTGTCACTTGTTTTATTGATAGCTTTATATGAAGTGTATGTAATTAACCCTTTCTCGTTGGTCCTATTCTCATCGGCGAGTAAACCCTTAATGACGACTTATGTCTAAAAGTTATTCCTAAGTGATCAATTTAGAAACAACCGTGGGAGCCACACCTTGTCCCGCAGTCGGGTGCCCGCAAGCCACTAATAAACACAGAGGTGGTCAATGCACTAATAAGTAGTAACCAAAGACATCAACATATAAACTTTAATTGATGGGAAAGCAAGTATTAAAGGGAGTGCAATCTTTCCGTTGTCACATTACACAAGCCACCAATCCTGATGAATTAAAGTTTGCTAAAACAATAAAACAAAACTACTTAATGAATTAAATACATGCAGCACCTTCTTACAGCTCTTGTATCTTCGATTTGGGTGTGTCTTGTGCTGCCTTCTTGACTGAATTCGTCCTTCTCTCCTGTTCGGTCTTTAGGTTTTCGAACTTCCGAATCTCCCGAACTTCCGAACTTTTTAATGCGTCTGGTCTAAGGGGTATTTATAGTTTGTGTCTGAGGGAAGATGCGGCGCATCTACTTAAGTAGATGCGGCGCATGTACTTAACTTCGCGTGGGGTCCAAGATTATAATATTCAGGAATATTCGTACACCGCCAGAAGATGCGGCGTAACTCTTTATTAGATGCGGCGCATGTCCTCTTGTATCTTGGATCGTATCTGGTGATATCTTGATAGAGATGCGGCGCATGTTGATAGTGAGATGCGGCGCATCTGGAGCAGAATTGACTTGATCTTGTCCATGTCAGTAGACTTCCACTTTATGTATGTTTTGCTCCATTATTAGTCCAAAATCGCCAAGTTTCACCAAATGCTTGTTTTTACCTGAGAATTACAAAAGTAAACAATTAAGTATCAATCCTCATACATAATATAGTAAAACAAGTCAAATAAATAGGATAAATGATAGTAATAAAATGTACTTATTTGAGTTCATCAAATATCCCCCCACTTGAACTTTACTTGTCCCCAAGTAAACCTTAGATTAAATCTCATGAAAATGTATCCTAAAAGATGTTAGGATTTATTTTTATATTTAAGCATGTATTCGTTCATTTCATAATCACACAACTAAACACTTAACGAATTAGAAGTAAAATAAAATAAGTCGATAAAAGCAAATCTAATCGTTTAACTGTCCAGTCGCGACGAATATTCTATCATAAGCTTGGCAAGTATACACATCTCCACCACTAAAGCTAAGGAATAACAAGTCTAAAGCGGTAAAAAGGGTTTTTAGGCTTAAGGGTTAATTATTCTTATTTACACTATCGATCTCAAATTCCAGAAAAGGCGACAAAATCACAAATACATGATCGAATCCACGAACACGATACTTGCAATTGCTCAAATCCTTAACTCGAATAGGCTAAAGATAGGTCCAAACTTCACCAATAATAATATATCAAAAAGGGCGACAAAATCATAAATACATAGCCGAATCCACGACTACGATACTTAAGATTGCTCAAATCCCTAATCTCAATAAATCAAAGGTTTGGTTGGATAAAGAATAGTAAAGGGTATGGATAATTTTTGGGATATAAATTGGTGTAAAAATAAAAAATAAACAAAAACAAATAAATTAAAATCCTAAGTGTGGTTAATCACTATCCCAACCATCCCATGAATAAGACTCATATCATTGAATAACTCACGCTTTAACACTTGAAACACACGCTTTAGGTAGACACGAATTATACTCAACAAAATCTTAATCAAAGAATAATCCTTAATTGGCATTCCCATAACTGCCAATTCCCATTCAATCCATAGATATAATACAACAAATAGTGGCCATATGAACCACTTACATAACTCTACATCGTTGGCTTAAAATAAACATCCAACTCTTTTTTCTTTCTTTTTCTTTTCTCATTTTTTCGATTTTTTTTTTTTTTTTTTTTTTTTTTTTTTTTTTTTTTTTTTTTTTTTAACTTGAAACATAAACATAGATGTGTAAAATTTCACCACATCACTATAACTTTCTTTCCGGATAATTTTTCTATACTTTTCATACTTTCAGAAATAATGGTAAATAGTGAAAGTAGTAAACACACGAAAAATAAACTCCAAAATATACAATATTTACTTTCACTCCAATTGCATTGTGCAATTTCCCGACCTAACCATAGATAATGAATTACGCACGCGAACACAGGTAATGTAAGGAAACACACTCTGCCTATAGCAATTAACCAACCACGGATTCTAATCTACAGGGTAGGCTAAGGTGTAAGGGTGTAACGAAACATTTTAAACATAGGTGTAAGAAACGAAAGGAATGGCTCTGAGGGTTTTTCTAGGGGTATCTTACTCTAAAAATGAGAGTAACAAAGGGTTTATACGGGGGTTAACTAACCAGTGTAGTTAGTTAATAACACATAACATATAAAGGCTATTTGGTGTAATCCTAGAATTTTACCAAGTTAGACAAGTCATTCCAATTAAATAAATAATACTCATTATGGTGGTCTCGAATAGTATACAAGCCAAGTTCTAAAGTTTACAAGTCACCGGCACACTCATAGATTTGTGAATTTTGGAAAAATCACAATTTTTGAAAATAATGTCATGTGTGCAGTTATGCAACTTAGATCTTAAACAAAAACATGCTAAAAATTTTTAAGTTTGATATATTAAGCACATTTTAAGCATAATTTTTGAAAAAGTTTAGGACAAGTAAGTGTTAAGTGTTCTAATTCTCCTATCCCCCCACTTAAGTTAAACAACGTCCTCGTTGTTTGTATAAAAGGTTAAAAACTGGAAAATAAAAAGAATTAGAACAGAAAAACTCCCCTGAGATTTGCTCGGTATGATCCTCCATTTGTGTAAGAGCAAAAATCATCTTTCTTGTGGATTAGAACGTTAAAGCTTCATACTTGATTTATCCACAGGAAATTCAGGAAACTATAATACCACCAACACTTTAAAACACACCTAAGATAAGAAAGGTTCAACTTGCATAATACATTAGTAGTTAGATAAAAATAAAACTTAAAAATGAAAACTGAAAATCATCAGGTCAGTCGATGCGCCGTATCTTATTGAAGAAGATACGCCGTATCGAGCCTGGAATAAATACGGATCAGAATAAAGATGCGCCGCATCCTTAACCAGGGATGCGCCGCATTAAAATAACTGATAAATAGTTTTAAAGTCGAAAATAAAAATGCAGAAAAATAAGATATGACCATTGCAGAGGATGCGTCGCATCTCAGGACTGAGATGCGCCGTATCTTCGTGCGGCCTGGACTGACTCGACACAGAAAACAGAATAATAAAAGATAAATCCGGGTTGTCTCCCGGTCAGCACTTGTCTTTATTCCAGAGTCTTCAAGTTAGACTCACGTTCAGCTCCTTAGTTGGTCCTTGTCACGGTCCATCCTTCTTCCTTCATCCGAAAGATTTTCCCGTATATCTCTGCGACGTTTTCCTCCGTTCGACTTAATCTAATATAACTCTTGGTCATCACAGCAGTATATTCTTCATCAGGACCCAAAGAATATTTGATGATTTTAAATTTTTCAGAAATAATCATGGGTGGCTCATTGTATGGAATCCCAAGTAGTTGACACTTTCTTTTGGTGAACTCTTCTTCGTCCTTGTCAACAAACTGAAAATAAGGATCCTTAATCAAATAGTCATCTAGTTCCTCAATCAACGACTCATTATTATTATCATCTTGAATCGCCTCCCATTCTCTTTCCAAGTCATATTGTAACCGTCGACTAAGCTTTGTGAAATCATCAAACTGTTTATGCACCCATTCCCAGAAAGTAGTATCCGATGTCCCCTTAAGTCCTTTCAAGCGTTCAATCCTGCCCTTTTCTTGTAAAGCTTCCGATTTCCGTGGGCAGTCTTCAACATTACCGTACCACTCATAATCTTCAAAGGTGACATCCTTTCCAACTCTTTTCATCCCAATTATACTTCCCCCATTACAGGTTCCGTCACTTTTATAATCACAGGTTGGCCAAACACTACTCCCATCTTTGAAAACGAAGGGTGTACAGGTATGATTAATGTGCTCAAATTCCCATGGTTTATCCCAAACCCATGGTACTTGGTCATTCCATTCATAGTACCAGGTGTTTTTTAAATCGTCATAAGTCTTAAATCCTGGTAGATCCCCAGTAAGCACATCATCATCGACTCGAAGAAGGTAGTTAAATTCCTTGAACTGCTTGCACAAGGGTGTCTCATACTCTAACAAATCAATGTCAATTCTGAAAAGTTCTTCAATGCCCTCATTGATTGTTGAATCATGATGTGACAACCTATAATCGCTTTCTACTTCTTCGTCTTCTCCACTCATCCAATATACCCATAATGCATCCTTAGTAGCTCGATCCATGCTCTTATGGTTATTAAACTTACTAGCTAACCATTCTGAAAAATCAACATCGTTAGGGTCATGGTTAACGTCAAAGCAAACCTTTCCAATCATATTCTTTTTTATCTCCATGAACTCGTTAAATTGTTTCTTAAAACTCCGAGTCAACCATGAAGTCATAATCTCCTTGACTTCGTTTGCAGGGGCAAATTCCGGACTACCATATTTGAGTTCTAACCAATCATTGAGGGAGAGGTCTATCAATCTTACTATCCTGCCATGAAATAGTAATTTCGCCAAAGCATAATTCATGTCATTATCCTGATAGTTCTCATCTAATCCCTTGTACCACTCGAAATAAGGCATGTAAGAGTTTTGGGTATTGTCTCCACCACAGTTGTTGTTGCTTGAGTCCGTGTATGCAAGAGAGAATTTCCCATCATCTTCTTCGATAGTAGTCCAGTTCAATCCTTCTGCTTCAATCTTAGGCCATAAGAGCGACAATTCTTCTCCAGTATACCTCACAAATACATCATAAGAGAATACCTCTTTGTCAATGTTGCATAAACGCATAAATTCCTTAAAAACTGCTTCAAGAGGAGTCTCCCAAGAGAATAAGTCTGCATCGATCATGAGTACATTGAATGAATCTGAAAACAAGCATTCCTTAGCAAGATATCCGTTAACTGGCATGTCTTCCATAGCAAAATCTGTCATCCAAGGTAAAATCATCAGTAGGATTTGTTCGCTAGAAGAGAAATTAATGAATATAGAAACGGATATAAGAATAAAAATAGCTGATATCTGCAGACGATGCGCCGTATCCAAAGAGTTGGATACGCCGTATCTTATTATCGTTAAAATTAAATCAGACTTTTATCCAGAAAATAGATACGCCGCTTTGGATTTATGAATGCGCCGTATCGAATTAATTAATCAAAAATCAGTTTATCTAATTAAAATTAAATGCGTCGTATTAACGAAAATTAATGCGCCGTATTTTCGTTACGTTTAAAAATAAAAGATTTTTGATTCAGTAAAATGCGCCGTATCGACGGAAATCGATACGCCGTATTTGTTTAATAATTCGCAAACTGTTTTTAATTAAAATAATAGATACGCCGTATCTTCAAAAGAAGATGCGTCGTATGGCATTTAACGTTCAGAAAAAAAAAAATTTTATCAAAATCAGATACGCCGTATCTTCAAAAGAAGATGCGTCGTATTACTTTATCGCTTAGAAAAATTTTCTTATTAAAAACAGATACGCCGTATCTTGGGGAAAAGATGCGTCGTATCGAATTAATTAAACGCGTTGTATTAAAAAATTAAACGCAATACGCCGTATCTGAGAGATCAGATGCGCCGTATCGTTTGATTTAGCACAGTACAACGATAGCAGAACAGAAAAATACGAAAAATAAAAATAAAAATTAAACACACGAAACAAAAAATAAAACACACAAAAATAAAAACAAAAGCAAACAAATAACACACAATACAACAAATATGCAAAATAGTACAATGATGCAATTAACCTAATAAAAAGAAAAATAACCTAATTAAAATACTAATCAAATTAACAGAAAATAACAATTCACTCCCCGGCAGCGGCGCCAAAAACTTGATGCGCGTGATGTGTCGTTGCGGTTTAGCAGTTTTAATGCCTACTCAAGTTTTAAATTTATATTTAGCCGACTTATCAATAACACACACACTTAACGAGCAGTGTACCCGGTCAGTATGAAGATAATGGTAAGTAGAGTGTCGATCACTAAGAGTGGAACGTATAATCTAGTTAATCTAATCAGTATTTTAATATCCTAACGCAAGGGGGTTTCAGCCTGAGAGACTGGCACAGTTTTGTTTGCAATTAAATAATAAAATAAACAAATAGGCACGAATCAGCAAGTAGCACACACGTACACAGATAGATACTTGAGACAATAAGAGGGCTGTCCTTATGATTAAGTAGATTGTCACTTGTTTTATTGATAGCTTTATATGAAGTGTATGTAATTAACCCTTTCTCGTTGGTCCTATTCTCATCGGCGAGTAAACCCTTAATGACGACTTATGTCTAAAAGTTATTCCTAAGTGATCAATTTAGAAACAACCGTGGGAGCCACACCTTGTCCCGCAGTCGGGTGCCCGCAAGCCACTAATAAACACAGAGGTGGTCAATGCACTAATAAGTAGTAACCAAAGACATCAACATATAAACTTTAATTGATGGGAAAGCAAGTATTAAAGGGAGTGCAATCTTTCCGTTGTCACATTACACAAGCCACCAATCCTGATGAATTAAAGTTTGCTAAAACAATAAAACAAAACTACTTAATGAATTAAATACATGCAGCACCTTCTTACAGCTCTTGTATCTTCGATTTGGGTGTGTCTTGTGCTGCCTTCTTGACTGAATTCGTCCTTCTCTCCTGTTCGGTCTTTAGGTTTTCGAACTTCCGAATCTCCCGAACTTCCGAACTTTTTAATGCGTCTGGTCTAAGGGGTATTTATAGTTTGTGTCTGAGGGAAGATGCGGCGCATCTACTTAAGTAGATGCGGCGCATGTACTTAACTTCGCGTGGGGTCCAAGATTATAATATTCAGGAATATTCGTACACCGCCAGAAGATGCGGCGTAACTCTTTATTAGATGCGGCGCATGTCCTCTTGTATCTTGGATCGTATCTGGTGATATCTTGATAGAGATGCGGCGCATGTTGATAGTGAGATGCGGCGCATCTGGAGCAGAATTGACTTGATCTTGTCCATGTCAGTAGACTTCCACTTTATGTATGTTTTGCTCCATTATTAGTCCAAAATCGCCAAGTTTCACCAAATGCTTGTTTTTACCTGAGAATTACAAAAGTAAACAATTAAGTATCAATCCTCATACATAATATAGTAAAACAAGTCAAATAAATAGGATAAATGATAGTAATAAAATGTACTTATTTGAGTTCATCAGCATCCAATGCTGCTGATGAAGGGACTTCAGTTGCTGCTGATGCATCTGCATCTATTGCTGCTGATGACCCATTTCCACCATCACCTAGACCAGCCACACCTAGACCTGAGACTAATGACCCTGATGAGCCCAATGACCAGATCATCACAGTTGATACACCTGTTGTCCAGCCAACACCTTCTGTGGACTTACCTTCTTCTTCAAGGCTTTCAACTCCTAGTCTTTTTAGGCAGACTTTCAGTGAAGACACCTACGTAGGAGGAGATTTTCATGTATCTCCACCTAGATCCAATGAAGCTCCTAACACCTCAGGTATTCCTGCTGGTGGAGCTGAGGATGCTGATGATCTAACTTCTATGTCCCAGTTACTTGACAGGTCTATGAAGAAGATTGAGGCATTAGAGTCAGAGCTTACAGAGACCAAAAGGAGTTTTAGTGAGAAGGTGGAGACTTTGGAAAAGGAACTCAAGGATACCAAAGACTCTTTTAATGAGACTATCCATAAGCTAAATGAAAGGATCAGTTCATTGGAAGCTCTACATCTGCAAAAGAAAATAAGGGTTGTACTTTCTGAGTCTGAGGAAGATCAAGATGATATATCATTTGATGGGTTAAATGTGCTGGCTTCTGTTTCTCTTGATAGTGCACATACTGAAGTACCTACCTCTTCTGAGCACACTATTACTACTCAACCTCAGGGCTTCTCTGGAACAAAGACCATTGCTGCTGATGTCTCTGGTGTTCCTGCTGAAGTTGGTAGTATTTCTTCTGAATCAAAGGTTCCTGGTCATACTGCTGATAGTCCACTCATTGCTGTTGATAGTAACACCATTCCTTCTGAAGCAACTCAAAATGATGATGAGATAGCTAGACAGATCCAAGCACAGGACATTGCTGCTGAACAAGCTAGACTGGCTCAGGTTGCTCAAGATGAGGAGCTTGCAAGGAAATTATCTGTAGATGAGAGGAATATAGCAGGAATTATGAATAACACAAGATCAGAAGATCCTACTTCAGAAGAGTTCAGTGAGCAAGTTGAATACTTGTTAGCTACTGACATGATTATTTGAGCTCATGGGTTTATGATTCTTTAAGATTCAGAGTTGGATTCAGATGAAAGGTCAGATCAACTCAAGGCATTTATCTTGAAGACTCATAGAGCATCCTCTTGGAATGATTTGATGCATAGGATCAGTGAAAGACAAAAGTCAGGATTTAAGATGCCTACAAACAAAGATAATGTCAATTTTATGAAGGTATATCTGAAGAATGAAGCTAACTACAAGCTAAGTGACTTCAAAGGTTGGACTGATGCTGCAATCCAAAAGTTGTTCCTTGATACCTATGCAAGGATAAATTCTTCAGTCCAGACAGATATTTCACAAAGGAAGAAAAGAGAGCCTTCATTTTTAGAATCTGATGTTGCAAAGAAAATGAAGTCTGGAGAGACATTGTCTGGTGCATCTTCCTTTATTCCTACTGAAGCTTCTCAGGATACCACATTCATTTCACCAATTCCTAATGTAGATGCATCTGAGGCACCACAAAAAGATCCTATTTCTGATGGTATTCCTGCTGCTCATGTCTCTATTTCTGCTGAACCCTCTTCCTCAGTTCCTATCCTTCAATATGGTCTAAGGACAAGACAGAAGAGTCACTCTCACCACTCTTCTTCTAGGGATATTTCTGATGTGAATGATCAAGATTTGGTTAGGGTTGATTCTGAAAGTGATTCAGATGGTGATTCCATTCATTCTTGGGGTCATATTGCTTACTGGGAGATTAGGTCTACTTCTGAAGGTGATGTCAATGTTTGGTTTTCTCTTGATGGGACAATCAAATTCTTTACCTTTCTGAGGGAGCTGTTGAATAGGGTTGAAAGAAAAGATTTGGAGAATCTTAATAAGATAATGGATAATTACTATCAATCTCATACTCCTACTGGGATTGGTCTTCTGCTTTGGGGAGATTGACAAGTCTTGATGAATTCTTTGGAGGGAGACAAGGCTAAATTGGTGTGGGGTAATCAATCATCCTGGAGAGTATTTTCTTGGAGGTTATATCCATCTTCCAATGTTCATGTAGTGGAGCTCATCTCTGGCAAGTTCCTGACTATGTTTGTGGATGTCACTTATCCTTTATCTGAGGGACTTTTGAAGAGAATGCTCACACAGAAGGTTCGAGTTCCCAAGCATACAATTGGAAATGATTTAACCACAGCTGAACAGTTGGTCAAATTCATCAAGGATCAACTTGCAGCTAAAGGTTCATCAGCTTAAGGGGAGGCTTATTCTTGTTGTTGTTGTACATCTTTCTATCTTTCTTTCTTTTGGTTTCTTTTCTTATTTTTTTTGGTTTGTTTTTGCTTTCTTTTTCTTAGTTCAAAAAAAAAAAAAAAAAATCTTGTATATTTTGTGTGCTAATAAGTTGGTTTTGAGCAACACCTTGCAGGTACAGTGTTGGTGTTTACACCTGCACAATAAATGGTCCTCAACTCACCATGTCTTGCAGACAAGAAAGAGTTGGCTCACCATGAGGGTACGGCTCTGGTGTGATTATCAAATCCGTTGATAGCTGTAATAGCTTGCTTAAAGCTATAGGGTAATTCAACTCACCCATGATTCAGTTCTGAGAGTTGAAAATGGTTCTCAATTCACCATGGATGTAACCCTTTATGGGATCCAAAGAATTGGCTAGTCCACAAAAGTATGGTTTGTGGTAAAGACAATTGGTATCCATATTTGGTATTTAATTCACCAAGGTTTGCTGTAACCTAAGAATTGACTAGTCCTGAGCAAACGGCTACAGGTAAAGACAAGTCAAATCCGTTTATAGTTGCTGATTTGCTAATAAATCAGATGGTTATCAGTGTACCATGGTCTAACACACCTAAACATTGGCTACTCCAGTAGTGATGGCTATTGGTAAAGAGACATCAAATCCATTAATTTTCAATGATTCACCTCTCACAGGAGTTAACACACCTGGATGTGATGAGAATAGTATGAAACTTAAAGTGATTTGATGTACATATTGTCATAGTAGCAGCCAAGCTCAAGTGAATGTCATGGTGACCAGTTTACATGTTTTGAAGAAGATTTTCTATTTCTGCTGAACTATTGAAGTTGCTGCTATAGATATTGGAATCTTGGTGGTTATGATTGTTGTTGCTGGTTACTACTTATTGTTGCTGCTAAGTCGTAATCCTCAAGCCTGAGAAGTTAAAGCTCTATCACTTTGGAATCTTGCAGGTTAACCTAGTCAACCTCAAGATTAGGGGAGGATTGTTAGGATCTCTGAGAAATAAGAGTTTCTCATTGCTGGGAGGATTGTTGGGATCTCTGAGAAATAAGAATTTCTCATTGCTGCCGATAGTGAAGCTGGTTCCTGCCGATAGTGTTGCATTGTTGCTGCGGTTGGTTCCTGCCGATAGTATTGTTTTGTTTATGTCGATAGTGTTTATTGCTGCGGATAGTTATTGTTTGTTATCCATAGGTTTAGAAAGTTTGTTAGATTTATTTTTAGAAGAGATCTCGTTTATCACTTCACACGTTTTCTTGTAAGACGGGTTAGGGTTAGGGTTTCTTATTGTTATAAAAGAAACATCACATCCATGAGTTTAATGGACTTTTGACAATCACAATATTCAATAACATAATTCTTAGTTCATAGTCTGATCCATAGAGGATCATTGTCTTTTCTTCTTTATTATACTTGTTGTTTAGTTTCCGCATAAACACTTGTATACCATACAGAGGTTCTCGTTTAACCAAGCTCAATCAAGCTCGAAGTACTCGATCCTACAGGATGCGCCGTATCAGTTTTAATTTATCAAAAATCTATTATACTTATTAAAATTAAATGCGTCGTATTAACAAAACTTAATGCGCCGTATTTTCATTACGTTTCAAAATACCAGATTTTTCATTCAGAAGATGCGCCGTATCAATAAAAATCGATGCGTCGTATCTGTTTAATAATTCGAAAACTGTTTTTAATTAAAATAATAGATACGCCGTATCTGCTAAAGCAGATGCGTCGTATGGGTTTATCGCTAAGAAAAAAAAATTTATTAAAAACAGGATATGCCGTATCTTGGGGAAAGATGTGTCGTATCGAATTTATTAAACGCGTTGTATTTTATAAAAATTAAACGCAATACGCCGTATCTATGAAAATAGATGCGCCTTATCGTTTGAATCAGCTCAGTACAACGATAGCAGAATACAGAAAAATAAAAAATAAAAATAAAAATAAAACAAACGAAAAGAAACAAAAATTAAAGAAAAATAAAAACACACAAAAACAGAAAATATGCAAATAATACAATGAATGCGCGTGTGCTATTATGCTCTAATTTATACCCGGCAGCGGCGCCAAATTAACAGATAATAACAATTCACTCCCCGGCAGCGGCGCCAAAAACTTTATGCGCGTGTGCTGTTATGCTCTAATTTATACCCACGGTATGTCGTTGTGGTTTTAGCAGTATTCAAGTTTTAAATTTATATTTAGCCGACTTATCAATATAACACACACTTTAACGAGCAGTGTACCCGGTCAGTATGAATATAATGGTAAGTAGAGTGTCGATCACTAAGAGTGGAACGTATTATCTAGTTATTCTAATCAGTATTTTAATATCTTAAGTTAGCTATACAACCTAATCTAACGCAAGGGGGTTCAGCCTGAGAGACTGGCACGGTTTGGTTATGATTAAATATAAACTAAACTAATAAGCACGAATCAGCGATTAGCACACACGTACACAGATAAATACTTGAGACAATAAGAAGACCTGTCCTGATAGTTAAGTAGCTTGTCACTTGTTTTATTGCTAGTTTTATATGAAGTGTATAGTTCGATGCAACGCACCGAGATTAAACCTTTCTCGTTGGCTCTAATCTTATCGGCGAGTAAACCCTTAATGATCACTTATGACTATCCCAATATCCTAGAAAATAGAATAAGCAGGCGAGGAAGGGGCATGGCGACCCAAGCAATGCTCAGCTAGACACAGAGGTTATCAATGCACTAATAAAAGTCACCAAAGACATCAACATATAAACTTTAATTAATGGGAAAGCAATTTTAAGGGGAGTTGAAGTGCATGATTAAATCAATGACACAAGCCCATCAATCCTGACCAATTAAAGTGTACTAATACAATAAAACAAAACTACTTAATGAATTGAATACATGCAGGACCTTCTTACAGCTCTTGTATCTTCGTTTAGGGTGTGTCTTGTGCTGCTACTTCGTCTGAATTTAGCTTAGGGTTTCTGTCTTCTCGTACTTCGTATATCGCACCCACCAACCTCTGAAATTCGTCTGGCCTTGGGGTATTTATAGTTTCTGTCTGTGGGTTAGATGCGGCATATTGAATAAGTAGATGCGGCGCATTGACTTAACTTCGCGTGGGGTCCAAGATTAATATATTCAGGAATATTCGTATACCGCCATAAGATGCGGCGTAACTCCGTTCTTGTATGCGGCGCATGTCCTTTGCCGTCTTAGATTATAACTTGTGAAATCTTGATAGTGATGCGCCGTATATAATAAGTAGGATGCGGCGTATCTGGAGCAGAATGATCTTGATCTTGTACATTTCAGTAGACTCTTAACTTCTTGCTTGTTTTGCTCCATAATTAGTCCAAAATCGCCAAGTTTCACATAATACTTGTTTTTACCTAAGAATTACAAAAGTAAACATTAACGTATCAATTCTCACAGATAATATAATAAAACAAGTCAAATAAATAGGATAAATGATGGTAATAAAATGTACTTATTTGAGTTCATCAGAGTCATTCAGGAAACAAGACTGCATGGCGTTATCAACCGCAGAAGCCGAGTATGTGTCTCTATCTGCGTGTTGTACCCAAGTTCTTTGGAGGAGGACACAACTCACAGATTAAGGTTTTATTTTCGACCGCATACCTTTGTATTGTGACTCGAAAAGTGCCATAGCCATCTCGTGCAATCCAGTTCAACACTCCAAGACCAAGCATATTAGAGTCCGCTACCACTTCATCAAGGAATACGTTGAAAATGGTACTGTTGAATTATTTTTCGTGAAGACCGAATACCAACTCGTCGATCTATTTACTAAAGCCCTACCAAAAGAGCGGTTTGATAACTTAGTTCGACGAATTGGAATGCGAAGCCTAACTCCCGAAGAGTTAGAAAGTCTTCTCGAATCTTCTTGAATTATCTCAAAAAGCTTCGCATGTAAATATTTTTCAAAAACAAAATATAAAAATAGAAAATCTTCAAAAATTCAAAAATAGTAACAAAAATATAAAAACCAAAAATATTCTTCTCACGACATGTCTCTCGTATAATCGATATTCTGTATGTACCTAGAAATGTCATTCAACAATGATACGGGCATGTACAGATGCTTGAGCGAGAGTTCATTTAAATGTTTTCTAAAATATGTCGTTTCTAAAATTCTAATCAGACGGCTTTCGTATATTTCAGTACGGAACCCGAGCTACATTGATGACTTCTGATTAATTCAGATCAGGACTCGCAATGTTAATGGCAAAACAAAAAGAAAACTCCCTCTTAAAACCAAATGTTTAACAATGTGCTTTATTTAAGGGGGGGTGTAAAATTAAAAAGAAAAATGTTCAAATTTCATGCTAAAATCCGTCTTTTCTCTCTAAAAAGCTTTCATTTAAATCAGTTAATATCAAAAATATCACTTCATGCTATTTTTGAGGGGGGGATTAGTTATAAGGGGAGAATACATGATTAAAATGTGATCAAAAAGTGAATCTCAAACGAGCTCGACTCAGTATGAACCAACTAATTGACGAAACTCAAATGTCAGATCGAAAAGACTTGTCCTAGACTGGTAATGATTTCAAGCTAGTCTAACTAGTGATGTAAGCGTGTCTCGCAAAGGACTTGTCTCAGTAGAATGTACCAATTCGAGAGATGATCATTGAATATGACCGGGACGGGTAATAATTTCAAGCTAGTCTAACTAGTGATGTAAACGTGTTTTGCAAAGTTCATGTTCATTGAAAATCGATCAATTCAAATGTGTGAACTCTACCCAACATGTGCAAATTTATCCTCAAAAAATGCATGAGCACATGTGAAGGGGGAGTATTTCCGAAAATGCAAAACTCTCAAAGTGTTAACTAAAATGTGTTTAATCATAAACACTTTGAGAGATTTTCACAAATGGTTTTAATGGTATGTCATAAATAATCTAGGATAATCATGAAGTTATAAGGTGATTATGGTTAGGTTATGTCCAATGATCTGCGAGAGCCGGAGGGATCTACCCAAGGACAATTCCAATAGATTAGAATTAGTAGTCCTTTGGAAAGATTGAAAAAAGGAGAAAATGAGAAAGGGAAAGAAGGGGTTGAAGAATTAAAAAGAAAAAAGTTTAATGAAAGGGTGAAAAGAAATAGCCCTCCATGAAAACTTAGGGCGGAAACTGGGTCAATACATCTGCTATCGGTACTCACTAAGTTGATACTGATATTGAAGACAAGACGTCATGGACCCAGTGACGCACTGCACCACCCCTCCTAGCCACTCAGATATCTCTTAAAAGATATTTGTTTCATTTCTCACGGAGAACACTACATAATCTATCGGCCTCTCATTCCGAGATGTGTTGATATTGAAAAGGTGGCACTCTGCTCCATGCCTCCGACTACTAAAACCAAAACGCACATTATCGAGTCTAGATCCATGAGATTCATCAAAATATCTCTTAGGAACACTTCTATAAGAATACCCTTGTGTTCACCAAAAAAGGACACAAGGTGTACAAGAGTCTTAATGAGATCTTCGGATCTTGCCATTCATATCATGAAGGTTACTATGTTTCAAATGGTCTACAGTCGTGGGTGATCTCCAGCGACTCACTAAATTGTGGGTGCACTTCGGTGTGTCCGTGTAAGCCCTCTCGGGGGTATCCGGTTCAGAACGGCCTGGGCTTGGATTAGAGAAAGTCATCCCACTATGCTGTTGACAATCTCGAAGTTCAAATCTGTAAGTGCTGGACGATTTATTGCTAACTGTTTTATGCAGCCACTTACAACAATCCATCAACCATCATCAGATACATCAAACATCTTCACCTCAACATACTCATACTTATGAAGACCATCCTCAACAAAGCTCAAGTGTAAAAGTTCAAGACAAAAGGATCAAGTTAAAGACAAAGTGTAACGACAAAGTCAAAAAGCTAATCAAGATGTCAAGAACAAGTTCATATGTCAAATGATGAAAGAATATGGGGAGATTGTTAGCATAAGTATAAAGTTCAAGATGTATGAGTATGTTGGAGGACACGACGCATCACCACACGAAGATGTTGATCAAGGCAAGAATGACCGAAAGACGATTATTTTGAAGATCACAAGGCATGAAGGAACGATGAATGAAGACTATTCTACATCGACACACAAAGTTAAAGACATTGAAGACAAAAGACCTATCACCGGGAGCATCATTGAAATGACCATCCCTTAGGGGGAGATTGTTAGCATTTAATTATTAAATTAAAGTGATGGTCATTTGTATTTTATAAACTTAGTGTGTGTGTCGAATTCATGTAATAGAATAGTAGGAAAGGGCTTTGTGTTGGTCTAATGTAATATGTACTAAGTAAAGTCAAGAATGATCCAACCCAACACAAAGCCCAACCGATTCACCAAAGCCCATCCACAAGGATTTAGGGCGTCAACTTTGTACCTATATATACACACTCTCACCACCAAAGTTTGTGTGCCTCTTAGTGTTGTCTAGGTGAGAGTGCGTGTGTCCTCTAAGTGTGAGTTTGTTTTGTTTCTTTCCAAAGTTAATAAACATTTGACTCATATTATATTCATACGATCCATTTTACTTTCATCTATTCTTCTTCTATTGAGTGTCACGTTTATTAGTATAGTATAGTATTAGTTTGTAGTGATAACGTTAGTTTTCTAGTTATAACAAGAACCCGTAGGGCCGATCGGCCTAACCCATCCTATGGGTTTCTAGATCCTTCTTAAGCCTCTAATTTCACTTACGGTCCTTCCTTTATTTACTAACGGTCGTTAGTCAATTCCGTTAATTACTTAACGTCCGTTAGTCATCATTTCGTGTCCAAAGAATTAAATACATAACATTTATATATATTAATTATTTACATTAATCATTCATACGTAAAGTGTGCAATCCCTCGGTCCCAGGTTCGATTCTAGTCATACACGATTAATATTTTTCCATAAATTCTAACAAGTTGTACTAGGGGCATTGGTGTGTTGCTAGACGCTAACCAATGTCATTACACTATTAATAGATGTCCAAGTGGGAGTTGTTAGAGTTTATGGACAAATATTACGAGTAGAATCGAACTCGGGACCATGGGATTTCACACATTACGTATGAAGGATTAATGTGTAATAAGTAATATATATAAACCGTTATATATTTAATTATTTGAACACGAAATAACGACTAACGGACGTTAAGTAATTAACGGGAATTGACTAATGACCGTTAGTGAATAAAGGATGGACTATGGAATCAGGAAAATAAAATCACGAAAGACAAACAGGGAAAACTCTCCCACCCTAATCGTTTTCCATTCATTCGATCTTTCAATCCATTCCACTACAATCCTAAGTTGAGTATTGATTATATATTTATGATCTATCCTGATTCTTAGTTTGTCTTGGTTTGATTGTGTGATTGTTTTTTGGTTCTGTTGAGGGTTTTTTAAATCGCTAGCATTCAAACCCTAAATCGTTTCATCAAATCGATCTTCAATTATGTCCACTATTATTCTGAATTCATGGTCGGTTATATTCTATATTACCTATCTTGAATCTTAGTTTGTCTTGGGTTCAATTGAATGATCGGTTTTACTTTCTTTTTAGGGTTTTTTAAATAATCGCTATTAGGGTTTTTGCTTGGTTGATTCTGATTGGCATCTAATCAACTCATTATTTACTGATCCTTGTCGGTTTATAATTAATATTTATACAATCATTATCAATATCATTAAGCAGCAATTGTTATGGGTTGATGATTATGCTCCATGTCGTATAAACCCTAGGTTCAAACTAGGGTTTAATCTGTTCGCCAAAGTTGGCTTGTGTTCTGGTTTCGTGATTTATTTGTTTTGGCTGCTGTGATGGAAAAATTGGGAGAGTCGAATGCTGAGCTTTTACGCTCAGCTGCTGCAAAGATTAACGAAAGAAACAACCATTTTAAGAACTTGGAGGGAAACGCCGGTGTTTCTCTTCACAAGAAAGCAACAAGGGTTGTCGATAACCCTACTTCTGATCCGAATGTGTCTAGTGCTGGTCACACGCCTTATGCGAAGGCAACTCATGGTAATGAATCTGATTTACATGATATGGAAAGGTACCCTATGGCTAACGTTGGTGATGAAGTCTTGGCTGCTTCTCCTAATGATGCAACTCATTATGATTCTTCGGGTCCTAAGGATGTCTCCGGTGTTGACTATCTTGATGCTCTATTTGGTGTTTCGATTAAATCATCAAAAGACTTTGTTGATTTTTGTACGGATGTTGAAGTGGGTAAATATCCGTTGTGGGCTACTTTGGAGAGTAATGTTCGTACGCGGATAATAGCTGATTTGGAGGGTTTGGTGAAGGTGTTTGAGGCTGAAGTCCCATTGCCTCATGAGTCTCTGATTTTTGAACCCGTATGTGATGGTGTTAACATCTCTATTCCACGTAAAGTGGTGGAAAAGGTTAGTTCTTGTTTGGAACACACTCTATGTGGCTACTTTATTGGAAAAAGGATGGCGTTTCCTGTGGTTGAATACTATGCTAAGAGTAATTGGGCGCAACATGGTCTTAAAAGGATTATGATGAATTCCAAAGGTTTCTTTTTCTTCAAATTTGATACATTGGCTGGTTTAGAAGCTGTTTTGGAAGGAGGCCCTTGGATGATATGCAAATCTCCAATTATTCTCAAGACGTGGTCTATGTATACTTGTCTGCGTAAGGAAGATCTGACTAGCATTCCGGTTTGGGTTAAATTACATGATGTTCCTCTCTAAGTCTTTGAAGAGGATGGTATTAGTTTGATTGCTACATTCATCGGTAAGCCTGTTATGCTTGACTCATATACTAGCTCTATGTGTATGAATTCGTGAGGTAGAAGTAGTTTTGCTAGGTGTCGCATTGAAGTCAATTCTGAAGCTGATCTTGTGGAGGCTGTTACCATTGGTTTCCCTTCCCTCATAGGGGAAGGTTTTAATAAAGAGACTATATGTGTTGAATATGAATGGAGGCCCCCCAGGTGCAACTTATGCAAAATATTTGGTCATACTCATGATCAATGTGCTAAATAGGTGGTAAGTCTTCCTACACAGGTGGTTAGTTCTCCTCCTGTTTCTACTTCACATGTTGTTACTCCTACTGTGGAGTTGGAGACTGATGGTTTCCAAAAGGTAGGTAAGAAAAAGAAGAAGGGTAAAGCAAAAGCTACTAATGGGAATCAATGTGCTGGTACTTCGGTTAAACAGTTCAAATTTGTTCCTAAGGCAGCAACTAGTGAACCTAAGAAGGGAGTTAATACTATGGGTAATGCATCTACATCGTCTCAGTTGAAGTCTACTGGTAATGCTTCCAAGGAAGTTAATGTTACTACATCTAATCCATATTCTGCATTAGTGATGGATGATGAAGATGGTGAAGATCAAGTGGAAAATGTGTTTGATGAATCGGCCAACCTTTTTTATTCTAAAACGGGGGCAAGTTCATCTCGCCCGTTTTCTGCTGGCTAGCTGATTTTCATTTCGTTTTCTAGATGCATTTTTGTTTCTAGTTTTGTTAGTGCTTTTGGCATGTCATAAGCACTAGAGTTAGGTGTTTATCAAGCTGTTTAGCTTGAGGTTAATATGGTACTTCAGTCATATTCCATTTGTACTTAAATTTTTTGGTTTAATATATTTACCATGGTGCAGGATTACTCCCCTTTACCCAAAAAAGGAGGGACCATGGATGAAATTAGAAGGACAACAAAGTTCTAGAATCCCTTTGGGGATTGCTAGCCGATCAGCCTAAGGGTGTAAAAGCCCAATCCTAGTCTAACTTGTCTTCCAAGATTTCATGCCTATAAATACAAGACCTAGGGTTATTGGTTTTCTACCTTGTGCACTCTTGCTATAACCCTAAGTTTTCTTTCTTCTTCTTTCTTTGAAATCCGATCGATCAAACCCTTTGGTGGGTCGATCCTTTGTTTTTCAATAAACAAAAATTGTTTTGGTTTCTTGTGTTCTTAGATCTAGCAATCTGATTAATCGGTTATAGTACGTGTGTACAAAACCTTGGATATTAACTCACTATAGTTAATCTATCTTGGATTGACATACAAAAAGGTAAGGGGTATCTCGCTAATCCACAACTGTTAAATAAGAAGAGTAAAGTTTGATTCTTGAATCAAATGGTACGTGTCTTTAATATTCGGTTAATCTCTTTTACGTGTTAAATTATGATCTTATGCTTCCGCTGTGTGCTTTGATGATGTAGTATTTATTTATATAATTGTTATAGTATTTAAATTCTAACAACTTTGACATTTCCTAGTTTGTCCATTTTTTTTCTCATCATAATCCAAGTTATTTCATTATGCAAAGGTTCACTGACTCCCCGTCCCATAGACAACAGAAACTGCCACTGACAATAGCACAAAAAGACCAACTCTGTTCTATTATCAGAAAGTGTAACTTCAAAAAACAACACTACCTCAGTTATTCATGTTAGTCTAACAACAAGGTAAAGAACAGACACTAATGCAATGCGCAATCAAGAAAGGGAAGCATTAGTCATGACTTTGAGAAAATGGCACTTATTGTTCCAACAAAGAAGATGTTAGCCGTAAAGTTTTGTTATTTGTTGGGAATTGCATTGTTAGTAAATATGAGGACTAGTCTTGCCAAGAGGGCATAGATTAGATTGTATAAATACCCCTCCTAGTTGTCTAGGAGGGTTAGGGGATTCATTGTAACACAAGAGGTGTGTGTGTTTTCTAGACTCTCTCTCTAGAAAACATACACACCTCGACACCCAATCAATAAAGTTCTATAATGTTTAATCTTTAGATCGTGTTTCCCCCATCTCAACGTGAATCTTGGTCATATCAATTGGTATCATAAGCAAACCTGGGAGATTCTAGGCGAATCGTGGTGCTTTTAAGGTTACAAAGGTGATTTTTGGTTTTTTTTTTTATTTTGTTTGTGTTCGGATTGTGTTTTACAGTAACAAAAAGTTGCGTTTTTGTTATAAAAACGTGAGTCTTTTTGCTTTTCTTGCAATCGTACACAAATATTATGTCAAAGGTTGTATTTGTTTTGTGTTCTAATCGACTTGGCTGTGAAAGTTCACTCGTTCTTCACTCATATCTTGGCTTGGAAGATCAAACTTTTGTGTTTGTTCTTGGTTCATAGATCGAAGTTCATAAAAAATCTTGTATAAGATTTGTTTGTGAATATTATAATTGGAACAAGTGGGTGAAAGGTGTGAATTGTTGGTCCAAGCTGGTAGCAGTGGGTGAAAGTTGTCAGTGATAATATCTTGCAAGATAAGGTCAAGTGGGCAAGTGACACAAAAAGTCAAAGAAGTTGGTAAAAGTGTTGTTTTATCGCAATTCCTTGCTTCAGCAGCGTTTTATCGCATTTGACAAGTTCTATCGCAGTTGCAACTCTGTCAGACGTTATCGCAATTCGAACTCAGACAAACTTCTATCGCAATTGGCTCAGATAAGTTTATCGCAATTGACTTATCGCGATTCAACTCAACAGACGTATCGCAGTTCTTATCGCATTTGATCTTATCGCATTTGCAACTCAACAGACGTATCGCAATTCAGCTCTATCGCAGTTCTGTCCGACAACTTTGTACCAAATGCGATATCAGACAACACTACATTTCTGATATCGGACAACCTTATCGCATTTGAGAAAAAAAAAGTTTTTTGGCGGGAAAATTTGAGTAAAATTTAATTTTCACAGGAGACTTAACGGTCCATTTTTACGCGAGATTCAAATTCTGGTACAAGAGTGAAAATTTTGGCCCAAAATTCAAATTTATTGGCCGAAATTCGAATTTTTCGGGGAATTTTTGGCGTAAAAATTTCTTAAACTCAAATTTTTACAGGATCATTATAATGTCATTTTATGGCATTTTTCACACCAAAATCACAAATGTATAGCCGAAAAGATCCTGATCATTTTATGGCATTTTATGTCATGTTCTTGTATTGAATTTTACTTGTAGGGAACATTGTAAGCAATTCCCATATGACATCACTTTGGGGAGAGATTGTTAGCCGTAAAGTTTTGTCATTTGTTGGGAATTGCATTGTTAGTAAATACGAGGACTAGTCTTGCCAAGAGGGCATAGATTAGGTTGTATAAATACCCCTCCTAGTTGTCTAGGAGGGTTAGGGGATTCATTGTAACACAAGAGGTGTGTGTGTTTTCTAGACTCTCTCTCTAGAAAACATACACACCTCGACACCCAATCAATAAAGTTCAATAATGTTTAATCTTTAGATCGTGTTTCCCCCATCTCAACGTGAATCTTGGTCATATCAGAAGAGTCCTTTCAGATTTCAAATCAGTTTAAATTATACTGTAAATTTGAAGTCACATGTGTTGGAAGGAGTCATACCAAATTAATGAAAACAGTGCCATATATACCATGATTAGAACTTAATACACTACTTAAAGAAGAGACCGTGTAGACAATAAACATCAGCAATACATCTCCTGTATTAACTAGCAAGATACCACAATCACCAAATCAATCTCTTTTTCTTCATAGGGATCTAGAGTATCTCATCTATCGTTATTTGTACAGCAATATATCCATGAAGCCAAAATCTTTTAATTTTTCTAGTATTTATAAGACTAGTTTCAGACCATATATCTGCTATAGACGCAATTTATGCTTATACTTTTAGCCCTAATTTCTAAATTTATAATTTGTGAATTCTCGGGATCTTATATATCCCTGACCAAGGATTTGCAGGTACCACAACACTAGCATCAACTGTAAACATGTAGCTAATTTGAAACAGTAAACCATAACTTTAAAAATGCAGAGCAATTTCTATAAATTAAAAGTAATGAGAGATGTTAACAACTTAATGCATACAAACTCACACATATACGTTAGCTTAATTTGTATAAACACGCATACAAACATGAATCTTTATACAAACACGCACCGTAGATATCATTTTCTTCTAGAGATATAATTAATGCTTAAAGTTGTACTCCGTTGCTGTAATATCTAAATCAATAATTACATCATGTTATTTTAGAAAAACCAAAATTCACATCATTTGAGCATACAAAACGGGTATTAAACCAGGGTAGTTACACCGTCACTTATTGTCAAATACTAAAAAGCCACAAACATCAAAAGCAATCTCAAATCAATATCCTAACAAACTGACCAACAAAATCTAAGAAACCTGAATCCAATCCAGATCTATATAAAAAAACATTCAAACTCAAAATCTCGAGACCGAAAACCTAAACATCATAACTCAACAATCCAAGCTAAACCCCGTTCATATCCTATATTCATACCACATTTACTCAAAACACCAGAATTCACCCCATTTACACACATAACATACGCACCCAACGAGGGTAGTTACACTGTCACTTATCATCAAATACTAACAATCAGTAAACATAAAAAGCAATCTTAAATCCATATAAAAACAATCCAAATCTTAAAAAACACTCATAGACTTAGCAAAATCTTGAAAACCAACACCCGAAAATCAATCAATTAACAATTAAAGCCTAATCAACAAATCTCACCATTATCTACACATCATTTACAGCAAAATCTACAAAATAATCAACCTTGTGATAAATTCTTGCTTTTTCTTCTACAAACAATAATAAGAACCTTTTCATCAAACATCTCGTTAACACTCAGTGTAAAATGAGCTAATATATGGTTTTTCAAGTATGTATACCTGTCAAGAACACACATACTTAAGGAACCATAGATTGACTGGTTTTTCACATACTTTAATATAACAAATAGTAACAACTCAATCATCACTTTTATCTATAGTTGTAAGTCCGCTGCAAAATGATAGTTGCTGCAAAATGATACAATGAAGTGAGTGAAACAATTGTCCTTATTTGGTAGTAACAAAAAGATAGTGTTGTGAATACTTAAGAAAATGTCAATATGAGAGGGTTACAAAATAACCAAAAATCATCAATATTAACACTGAGTTCTCGAGTTTTGAGTGAAGGGAAATGGAAAAGAATGGGAAAGGGAAAAGAAAGAGAAAAGGAAAGGAAGTGTTAGTTGATATGTTGTTGAGATAGAGGAAAGGAAAAGGAAAGTAATAATAAATCATGTTCTTGAGTGGAAGAAAAAGGAAAATAACTTGTTTAAATTACATGTATGCCCTTTAGTTGTTAATGTCAATTTTAAAAAAAAAGGGTATATTAGTCTTTACACAACATATGTTTCCCTTTACTTTCCCATTCCTCCCAAAAATGGGAGTGATATGACCAAGAATTACGTATGGGAGGTGGAGGAAACACCATAAACACGAACTAAAGATTAAACTTTTAACATTCGGTTTATTGATTGCCGAGGTGTGTATGTTTTCTAGAGAGAGAAGCTAGAGAAAACACACACACCTCATGTTACAAATGAATCCTCAACCCTCCTAGTGTTGACATAGGAGGGTATTTATTACAAGCTACAAGTTCTAACTTAGCAATATGACTAAACTAGTCCTTGTACTTTAAATGCTATTGCAATTCCACATATGACAAAACTTTAAAGCTAACAATCTCTCCCCAAAGTGATGTCATATGGGAATTGCTTACAATGTTCCCTACAAGTAAAATATAAACAGTAAGTACAGAGAATAATCTTCAAACTTCATTACTTCGTTCAGCTTGCAGAATCTTCTCAGCTTTTATTTCTTTACTTGCAGACGAACCATGTAAGCAAATCTAATTAGGGTTTAATATAGAGTGCCCTGAGTGCTCTCCCCGTGCTCTCCCCTAATTAGTGCTCTCCCCCAAATTGACAACCTCTCTTATGATTGCCCTGTATCTGAAGTCCGTTCGGGGGAATACATTATCAACATCTTCATCTCACCAAATGCATCCCAGTTATTTTTCCCATGAGAGATCAGCCCGCACATTTCTCTCCCCTGCTGGTTACGATTGATCGGAATCAGCATATTATGTGCACGTGAAGTATGAACTGGAAGCACTTCATGTAATCCGTGAGAAGATGTAGATAAACCCAATCTAACCTCCTGAATCAACAACAACGACTTTATGTAGTGACTACTGATGGAGAAAACCCACTATTAAGAACTTGAGACTGAAGTAGAATAACCCAAACTTGTGACTTAAACTTGCATGATAGTGTGACTAAGAACCTATACTGAGCACTACAATGTAACTCCTTAAAGCATAGGTCGTTTCATATACCCATCCATCCTTCCTTAACTGTATATGAACATCTCTTGAATTATCCACATCTTTGTGTGACACTGAGTACTACAACGTATCTCCTTTAAGTGATAGTTAACTAGGTCTTCGTCCATCCTCCCCTTGACCTATGAAAACTAGATAACCCAAGACTTAATCACTATTCCCATGAGTGCCCAAACAAGGATCTCGAAGAATCATGCATCCAACCAACCCCGATATCTTCAAGATACTAAGTACACGTACCTGAGATATTCCACTTCAACTTCAAATAAGTAATAATGAATCATCATCCTTGTAGTCACAGCTGATAATTTGACCATTGTCATCTGATTGTGAATCTTGATCAGGATCTTTTTGGCTATACGTGGTGATGTTGAAGGCGCAGTCCGATAAGTTCATTTGTGATTTTGTTGTGAAATATGCCATAAAATGACATTCTAATGATGCTGGAAAAATTTGAGTTTAAGAAATTTTTACGCCAAAAATTCCCCGAAAAATTCGAATTTTGGCCAAAAAATTTAAATTTTGGGCCAAAATTTTCACTCTTGTACCAGAATTTGAATCTCGCGTAAAAATGGACCGTTAAGTCCCCTGTGAAAATTAAATTTTACTCAAGAAAACACTATATTTACCCAAGAAAACCCACAAGCCTCTACAAAATAAGGTAAAGAACATAAACACTAATGCAATGCGCAATCAAGAAAGGAAGCATTAGTCATGACTTTGAGAAAATGACACTTTTGTTCCTAGCAAAGAAGAGTCCTTTCAGATTTCAAATCACATGTGTTTAAGGCGTCATATGTACCATGATAAATAGGAACATTTATTATCAACACAGTTGTAACCTTAATACACTACTTAAAGAAGAGACTGTGTAGATAAAAAACGTCAGCAACGGATCTAGGTGTTACAACTCTCGTATTAACTAGCAAGATACCACAATCACCAAATCAATCTGTTTTCCTTCATAGGGATCTAGAGTATCTTATCTATCGTTATTTGTAGAGCAATATATCAATGAATCCAAAATCCTTTTATTTTTCTAGGGTAGTTACACCGTCACTTATTGTCAAATACTAACAAGCCACAAGCATCAAAAGCAATCTCAAATCCATATCCTAACAACTGACAACAAAATCTCAGTAACCTAAATCCAATCGAAATCCTATATAAAAAAGCATCCAAACGCGAAATCTCAAAACACGGTTCATATCCTAAATTCATACCACAATTTCTCAAAACTCCATAATTCACCCCATTTCAACACACAACATACGCATCCAACAAGGGTAGTTACATCATCACTTATCATCAAATACTAACAAGCAGTAAACATATAAAAACAATTCAAATCTTAAAAAAACATCCATAGACTTAGCAAAATCTCGAAAACCAAAACCCGAAAAATCATTCAGTTAACAATTAAAGCTTCAAAATCTAAGCTCCCAACAACATCAACAATCTTACCATTATCTAGACATCATTTACACCAAATTCTATAAAATAATCAACCTAAAAATAAATTATAGTTTTTTTTTTTTTTTTCTCCCTACAAACAATAATAAGAACTTTTTATCAAACATCTCGTCAATACCCAGTGTAAAATGAGCTAATCTATGGTTTTTCAAGTATGTATACCTGTCAAGAACACACATACTTAAAAAACCACAGATTGACTGATTTTACACATACTTTACATAATCTTGGACTAAACTTGAAAAGCTTGAAACTTTATATGAATTTGAGATAAGGTATAGATGAAAGTTTGCAACTTTAAGCTAGTTGAAAAGCTTGATTAGAACCTAAGTTTAAGCTATTCAACTTTATGTGAATTTGGAGCGGGGGTGTGTTTGTTTGGAGTGATGGGAGGCATTGGATTAAAATTAGGAGAAAGGGGGTGGGATCCGTGTGAGGTGATTTGCAACAATAAGATGTTTACACCTGTCTATTGGAGTACCATTTACATACCTTATGATGTGTTTTCCACCAATTTTTGCTTCTTTCAAAAATATTAAATGAATTGGTATATTAAGATACAAAAAAGTTTAAAAAAAAAATTTGTTTTTTGTTTTTTTGTTTTTACAAAATGATTAAATGAATTGTTAATTTTAGACACAAAAAAGTAAAAAAAAACAAAAAAACAAAAAAAAAAACAAAACAAAACAAAAAACAAAAAAAAAATAATAAAAAAATTTAAGTATTTTTCGTTTTTAAGAAAATACTTTATACTTTGAAATGGTCAAAACATGATTGAATATTTTTTGGTTTATTTTAACGTCTGTTTACTTATATTTTAATCTGTCTAATGGTCACATTTCTACCATCTCCACCTCATCGGCACATCAGTTTAACCCATCACCTGACAGCCGTAGTGGTAATCACTCAACCAAATACATAAAAATATCTCACTTTATACAACATATATACCCTATGATATACCCCACACACTCATTAGAAAAAAGGTAGTGCACCACGTTAGGTGGTATGCACCACCGAACCAACCCTAAAAGGCACCTTTGTGTGCGGTGGATGAGACAAAGTAGTGGCTGATGGCGCATTGTAGAGGCTCACCACGGGTGGTGGATGCCTCCATTAGGCCAGGTCTTAAATTTTTCAAAATCTCACTTGTAGGCTTCAACCAAATAAAAGAATTGTCTTCCTTTTGTATTAAAAACATAGATTTTTTTTTTATTTTTTTTTAAGCCGATGTAATGAGTAGTTAAAATGTGTTCGCTTAACCTTATTTTTGAGCTGTTGAGCTTAAATGATTTCGGTTTTCGTTTAATAAGCTTACTTTTACCGGCTTATTTAACTTTTATAGGCTGATATAAGTCTATAGGTCTTAAAATAAGCTAGAAAAGTAACTTATCAAACATAAGCTCAAACCATGTGACCTCGTTAGCTTAAAGTAAGCTTAAACAAACCTTTTTATAAAATAATAAATTATAGCTTTTTCTTCTACAAACAACAATAAGAACCTTTTTATCAAACATCTCGTCAATACCCGTTGTAAAATGAGCTAATCTATGGTTTTTCATAATCTTGGACTAAACTTGAAAAGCTTGAAACTTAAAAAACTACATATTGACTAATTTTACACATACTTTACATAATCTTGGACTAAACTTGAAAAGCTTGAAACTTTATATGAATTTGAGATAAGGTATAGATGAAAGTTTGCAACTTCAAGCTATCCAAAAAGCTAGTTGAAAAGCTTGATTCGAACTTAAGTTTAAGCTATTCAACTTTATGTGAATTTGGAGTGGGGGTGTGTTTTTTTGGAGTGATGGGAGGCGTTTGATTAAAATTAGGATAAAGGGGGTGGGATTCCTGTGAGGTGTTTGGAGTGGAGGTGTTTGTTTTCGTTGTAGTATAGTGGTAAGTATTCCCGCCTGTCACGCGGGTGACCCGGGTTCGATCCCCGGGAGCGGCGCCATTTTTTGATTTGTCGTTTTTATTCCAAAGGAAACACAACGGATGCGTTTTCCCCGGGTCGTGTCCCAACGAAGGTCGAATATCGAGTTGTCGTTAACGTTGTCGAATAAGTGTTGTGAATGTGTGTGAAAGAGTGATGATTGATTGGTGATTTTATACTACGAACAATGAAATATGAAATAAAAACAACTACTTATGCTAAGGGTACAAGTAAACTAAGCATGCAATACTAAAAACGAAAATTGAAATTAAAAACGTTACGCGACGAATTTTAAAACGTAAATAAAAAGTGATTTTCTAAAATTTAAAACCTAAAAATATAAAAATAATTTTCCTATATTAAAACTGATAAAAGAAAATTTTTGGAAAAAGAAAAATATTTTTTTGACTTTTTAATATTTTTTTATGAATTAAAAAACTAAATAAAACAATTTAAATGGTTTAAAAATATTAAATCAACTAGGAAAAATCTAAAATTTTTTGAGTAAATCTAAAATTTAATTCTAAATCTAGGAAAAATTAATTCAGGAACTGACTAAAGACTAATAAGCAGAACAGAGCAAATAAGCAGTTGGAAATAAGCTAAAAATAAGCAAATGAAAGCCAAAAATTATCAAAAGCTCAGGACTGATTAATCATACTACTGGAAACTTGAATTAACTTAATAACACCAGAAAAGCACACAGATTAATCCCAAAAAGCACTAAGTGCAGCTGGAGTTTAAGGCTAAAACAGTGGTGATTCAGCAGACTTGCAGCTGATTTATAAGCTAAGCAGAAGCTTTTGTGGGAAATCCAGAAGCAGAAACCAAAATCTAGAACTATAGAGAGCTTATAAAATGAAAATGCCCAATTTATGAAACCAATTACTTGTCTAATTAGGACCTAGATCAGATGAGGATGGGTTTCCAAGTCTGAGTGCAGAGCAGAATTAGTCAAAGTTTGGCTTATTGCAGGCTAAAAATATGCTACCTAATAAGCTATAAACTGAAAAACAAGTTCAGATACTAGAGGCTATTATTACTGAAAACTCATAAACTAAAAATCAGGCATGGACATTAAGCTAATAAGCAGAAAAATAAGGCCACTGCTGAGTCAAGGGAATGTGCAAGTCTGCACATTAGATCCTGATGCAGCAGAGGTGGAATTGACCTCAATACCTTTCAAAACTAACTGACTTTGCACAAGCTTTTGCAATTATACTTAGAACACTAGTGGACACCAAATTTTGCAAAAGAGAAACAACAAAGAGGCTCAGCTTATTTGAAAGCTTGCTGAAGCAGGTTGCTTCTGATCCTAACACTATCAGATCAAGTATTCACCAAAGCTTCAAAAAAACTTGTATCATCCTACAAACAGCTAAACACCATTATTAAAAGCAATTCTAAATTATCTAAATAGGCAATGCTACAGTAATCCGGCTTATCTATCCTTAACAGTAACTAATCCAAACACCCCATATAAAACTGAAAAAGCAATTCTACACTACAACTAACCACTATAAGCTGCAATCTTAACTTCTACTGATTAACTAATTTATTTAACTACTGAAAAGCAAATATAAATCCTACACAAGCACTTAAATAAGCAGTGAGCTATAATAAGCTAATAGTGAACCAAATGAGACTTACAAATAAAGACTAACTGAGTGCAGATCTGAACCATTCAACTTATACCCAGGCTTTTCCAGTAAGCCAAAAAACAACCCAATAAGTTCCTAAGAATCAGCTTATTCTTCCTGAGCTTATTTGACTGTTTGTTTGACTTTTCTGTTGACTTTCTGATTTTTTGAGATAAGAACAAACTAAAAACTACCAAAAGCTTACACTAAGCTAATAAGCTTATATAAGCTTATACAATTGATAAATCAGCTTAATGAAGCTGGAATTTCTAAATATTTTTGAATTTTTGTAATGTAAAACACTAATAATAGAAAAACTTTTGATAAACTAAATTTATAAAATATAAGCTGACATAACAAGAGTAAATAAGCTAAGTTGAGATTAAAAACAAGCTAAGAGATACAGATTTAAAGAAAACTAAAACTGAATTTCATTAATCAAACTTTTAAAATTACAACTGAAAACTGAAAATACAACTGAAATATAATGGTTTACACTACGAAAGCATTTAAAATGACAAGAATTAAATTGGTAACAATTCTCTAAAACATGAAAATTGGACAAACTAACTAATGAGGAGAGCTCTTCTATTTATAGCCGATCATGGATCCTTCTAGGCTGTCCACCCTGGCAATCCGTGTGCTCTTGAGCTCTTCAAATCAATCTCAACCATCTGATCAAGCCTTGGACGTTACCCAATCATTTCTGACCCTTGGATTATTTGGCCACGTCTCATCAACCAATAGGAGGCCTCCATTTCGCTGACATGTCATTCCTGACATGTCAGGAAGCTCCTAGATACTCGTGAAAAGTACTATTTTTCCTTTAATTGCGGTAATTGTGAGGAACGGGCTTATTAGGGTTCTTAACCTGGGTAAAAGAGGGAAGAACATAGCGGGTAATATTTTCTTTTGACTGGTCATTTATTATCTTTTGACCAGGGTTGGATAGTGGGTCGCGGGTTGGATATGGGTCGTGGGTTGGGAGTGTTTTAAGGAAAGTGGGCTTGATGGATTGATAAATGGGCTTTTGGGTTTATGGTGGGTTTGTGAATGGATTTGGATTTCTATTATAAGTCCGGATTTTGTTTTGTGTTTTAACTTTTGGTTTAGTTTAAGGACCAATTGTGTAAAATGTGAAATTCTAGGGACTATTTCTGCCAATCTTCTGAAATAAATCCAAGGGTCATTCTTGTCGTTTGGTGAGACTCTGAGGGTTGACTTTGACTTTTGAGCAAAAATATCTCTCCCGGCTTCGGCTTTAAATCTTTTCCAAATCTCGTGCTCGTTTTTCCGTTTTATCATGATTTTTGTCCTTTTCTTCGATATCCGTGCCTGCATATGTAAAAACACAAAAACACAATATTTTTGGCATAATTGTCGGGTTTTTGGTTATTTTGGTCCGGTTTTGGTCAAATAAAAGGTATGTGTTTAAGCACATACCATTAGCTTAAAGTAAGCTTAAACAAAACCTTTTTATAAGATAATAAATGATAGCTTTTTCTTCTACAAACAATAATAAGAACTTTTTTATCAAACATCTCGTCAATACCCAGTGTAAAATGAGCTAATCTATGGTTTTTCAAGTATGTATACCTGTCAAGAACACACATACTTAAAAAACCACAGATTGACTGATTTTACACATACTTTACATAATCTTGGACTAAACTTGAAAAGCTTGAAACTTTATATGAATTTGAGATAAGGTATAGATGAAAGTTTGCAACTTTAAGCTATCCAAAAAGCTAGTTGAAAAGCTTTATTAGAACCCAAGTTAAAGCTATTCAACTTTATGTGAATTTGGAGTGGGGGTGTGTTTGTTTGGAGTGATGGGAGGCGTTAGATTGAAATTAGGAGAAAGGAGGTGGGATCCGTGTGAGGTGATTTGCAACAATAAGATGTTTACACCTGTCTATTGGAGTACCATTTACATACCTTATGATGTGTTTTCCACCAATTTTTGCTTATTTCAAAAAGATTAAATGTATTGGTATTTTTAGATACTAAAAAGTTAAAAAAAAAATAAATAAAAAATAAAAAAATAAGTATTTTAGGTTTTTAAGAAAGCTAAACCGAGTACTCATGCATAATAATGAGATTTTTTAGTAGCAAACGGTTATAGTTGCGCTATTATGGTCTTCACACACTTTTTGCATTTTTTTTTTTTTTTTTTTTTTACAAAATGATTAAATGAATAGTTAATTTTAGACACAAAAAAGTTTTAAAAAAACATGTTTAATTATTTTTCGTTTTTAAGAAAATACTTTATAATTTGAAATGGTCAAAAGTACTATAAACGATTAAGCTTAAAAGGTGTTTGTTTTAAAGTTTGTTTGTTGCTAACAAGCTAATTAGACTTCGTCTTATATTTTATAAGCTATATTTTTTGGTTTATTTTGACGTCTATTTACTTATATTTTAATCATGTCTAATGGTCACATTTCCACCATCTCCATTTCATCGGCACATCAGTTTAACCCATCACCTAACAGCCGTAGTGGTAATCACTCAACCAAATACATAAAAATATCTCACTTTATACAATATATATACCCTATGATACACCCCACAC
Organism: Artemisia tridentata subsp. tridentata; assembly: GCA_021014915.2. Classification (NCBI taxonomy): domain Eukaryota; kingdom Viridiplantae; phylum Streptophyta; class Magnoliopsida; order Asterales; family Asteraceae; genus Artemisia; species Artemisia tridentata. The sequence continues at coordinate 12,836,340 of CP139506.1, read as the reverse complement.
ACTCATTAGAAAAAAAGTAGTGCACCACGTTAGGTGGTCTGCACCACCGAACCAACCCTAAAAGGCACCTTTGTGTGCGGTGGATGAGAGGTCGTAGTGGCTGATGGCGCATTGTAGAGGCTCACTACGGGTGGTGGATGCCTCCATTAGGCCCGGTCTTAAATTTTTCAAAATCTCTGTATCATACACACAATCACGATGATGACACTCACATAAGCATATTAAGAACAAGAAGAGTATATGTGGATATTTGCTAGTCGAATGATTAGATTCAAATGAGGAAAATAATACAAAGACTAGAGGATGACTTTTACACACACACACACTCTTTTACATATGAATAATGAGGCATACTAACTGAGAGTGTGTGTGTGGCGTTAAATGAAATACACAGCCAACCAAAGAGGGCTTTGGTGGGCTTTTACAATTGACTTGGAGTGGGCTCATGTTGTATTACACTAATACATTGAACATTCTTATCAAAACTAATACCATAAGCCCACTAAACTTAAACTAGACTTTATACATAATACTTGACAAATGAACATCACTTTTCAATTAACAAAGTTAATTGCTAACAATCTCCCCCTAAGGGATGGTCATTTCAATGATGCTCCCGTGATTTATCTTTTGCCTTCAATTTCTTGAAATTGATGTGTCAATGTATAATAGTCTTTAATCAATGTTCCTTCATGCACTGTGATCTTCAAAGAGTTGTCTTGCCTTGATCTACATCTTCTGTCCAGTTGCGTCGTCGTTGTAGATGATGATGGTGGATAGACTTTCGTCGGTACCTGCATAAAACAGTTAGCAATAATTCGTCCTTCGGCCATGTTGTCGTGAGGCAAGATCCTTTGATCTCATTAAGACTCATACAACTTGTATCCTTTGGATGAACACAAGTGTATTGCATAGGAAGTGTTCCTAAGAGATCTTTTGATGAATCTCATGTCTCTAGACTCAATAATGTGCGTTTTGGTTTAAGTCGTTGGAGGCATGGAGCAGAGTGCCACCTTTTCAATATCAACACTTCTCGGAGTGAGAGGTCGATAGATTATGCAGTGCTCTCCGTGAGAAATGAAACAAATATCTTTTAAGAGATATCTGAGTGGCTGAGAGGGGTTGTGCATCGCGTCACTGGGTCCATGACGTCTTGTCTTCAATACCAGTATCACCTTAGTGAGTACCGATAGCAGATGTATTGACCCGGTTTCTGACCTAAGTTTTCATGGAGGGCTATTTCTTTTCACCCTTACAAAAACTTTTCTTTTTCATTCTTCAACCCCTTCTTTCTCCTTTCTCATTATACTCCTTTTTTCAATCTTTCCTAAGGACTTCTAATTCTAAGCTATTGGAATAGTCCTTGGGTAGATCCCTCCGGCTCTGGCGGATCATTGGACATAACCTAACCATAATCACCTTATTACTCCATGATTATCCTAGATTATTTGTCACATGCCATTAAACCTTGTGAAAATCTCTCAACGTGTTTATGAGAAAACACATTTTGTTAACACATCGAGAGTTTTGCTTTTTTGAAACACTCCCCCTTCACATGTGCTCATGCACTTTTTAAATAAACTGCACATGTTGGGTAGAGTTCGCACATTTGAAATGATCGACTTTCCAATGAACACGACCTTCGCGAGACACGCTTACATCACTAGTTAGACTAGTTTGAAATTATTATCCGTCCCGGTCATATTCAAAGATCATCTCTCGAATTGGTACATTCTACTCAGACAAGTCCTTTGCGAGACACGCTTGCATCACTGGTAAACCAGCTTGAAATTATTACCCGTCCAGGACATGTCTTTTCGAGAACGGACATTTAGTTTCGTCAATTTGAGGGTTCATGCTGAGTCTTTTTGAAGAACTTGTTTTGGGATTCAAACGATAAACTTCTTTTAGATCACATTTTAATCACGTCCTCTCCCCCATATATAAACACTTAATCTCCCCCTAAAAAATAGCATGAAGTGGTATTTTTGAAAACAGTTGATTAAAATGAAACTTTTAGTGGAGAGACGGACTGATTTTAGCATGAAAAAATGGAACATTTTTCTTTTTATACTCCCCCTTAATCAGAGCAAATGGTTAAACTTTTGAGTTTAAAAGCATTTAGAGGTCTTAGAGGGAGTTGTTGTGAGCACAAAATTTATAAAAAGACTTTGAAAAATCTTTTGAAACAATTTTGATTAAGTGCTCACGAGTTTTAGCTTTTTGCCATTAACATTGCGAGTTCTGATCGGAAATAATCAGAAGTCATTCAATGTAGCGTTTATTTGAAACATTTTCCGGCATACCCGAGCTACATTTAAAAGATTTCATGTTTAAGAACGGGTTCCGTACTTAAATGCACGAAAGCCTTAATGAAGAAAATTTGAGAAACGACATGTTTTGGAAAAACAAAAAAAATAACTCTCGCTCAAGCATCTGTAAATACCCGTATCATTGTTAAATGACATTTCTAAGTACGTACAGAATATTGATTAGACGAGAGACATGTCGTGAGAAGAATATTTTTGGTTTTTGTTGTTTTATATTTTTTATGTCTTTTTGAAATTTTCTATTTTTATATTTTGTTTTTGAAAAAGTATGTATATATTTACCAAAAATATATACATAAATATTTACAAACAAATGTTTACCAAAATATTTACTTGCGAAGATTTATGAAGTAAATCAATATGATTCGAGAAGACTTTCTAACTCTTCGGGAGTTAGGCTTCGCATTCCAATTCGACGAACTAAGTTTTCAAACCGCTCTTTTGGGAGGGCCTTAGTAAATAGATCGGCGAGTTGGTATTCAGTCTTAACGAAGAAAAGTTCAACAGTACCCTCTTCAACGTGCTCTTTTATGAAGTGATAGCGGACTCTAATATGCTTGGTCTTCGAGTGTTGCACTGGGTTGCACGAGATGGCTATGGCACTTTTTGAATCGCAATACAAAGGTATGCGGTGGAAAGAGAAACCATAATCTGTGAGTTGTGTTCTCATCCAAAGGACTTGAGCACAACACGCAGATAGAGACACATACTTGGCTTCTGCTGTTGATAAAGCAGTGCAATCTTGTTTCCTTGACGACCAGCCTACTAGCTTTTCTCCCAGAAATTGCGCTCCGCCTGATGTAATTTTCGCTGTAACTTGGCATCCAGCATGATCGGCATCTGAAAAGGCTATTAGTGTAAACTCCGAATCCTTAGGATACCAAAGTCCCATGTTAATGGTTCTTCGTAGGTATCTAAAGATCCGTTTAACCTCTTGGAGGTGAAGTTCGGTAGGCCTTGCCTGAAACCGTGCTAATAAACACACAGCAAAATGTATATCTGGTTGGCTTGCAGTTAAGTACATGAGAGAACCAATCATGCTCTGATATTTCTTCGGATCCATGGGTTTCCCATATAGGTCAGGGCCAATTTTTGGTGAAGTGACCATAGGAGTACCAACAGAGTCACAATTGTCCATTCCATGTTTTTTCAAAATCTCAATTGTGTATTTAGCTTGATTAAGAAAAATTCCACGTGGGGATTGATGAATTTGTAATCCTAAAAAGAATTTTAGTTCACCCATCATGGACATTTCGAATTTGCTTTTCATGAGATGTTCAAAATGTTTTGAATGTGTCGGATTAGTGGACCCAAATATTATGTCGTCCACATAAATCTGAACAATCAAAATGTCATTTTTGTATTTTCTTGTAAACAAGGTTGGATCAATCGTTCCTTTGGTGAAATTATTTGACAACAGGAAAGATGATAACTCGTCATACCACGCCCGTGGGGCTTGTTTCAAACCATAGATTGCCTTCTTTAGCCTGTAGACGTATTCCGGCTGATCTTTGTCAACGAAACCGTCTGGTTGACTCACATACACTTTTCTTTCGTTCCTAAAGACGCCTTATATCAAGAACGGCCGTCCTGACAGCTTCAAGCTGAAACGGTGGAATGCTCTTCTCGAGCTGCTGTCATTAAGCTAAGAATCCTGACACTTCAAGCCTGCACTGTTGCGAATACATCATTCAAATCTATCCTTCCTTGTCTGATCCCTTCCACAACGACCTTTGCGATCACAGTCTATTTCTTATCCTTTTTGTTTTTCAAACCACTTAAGATCATGACTAGTTGTCAATTGGTCTTGGAAAAATCCCAGTGTCATGGATTTGAAATTGAAGAAGTTCTTCCTGCATCGCTTCAATCCAGGCATTATCTGCCATTGCTTCCCGAATGTTCTTAGGTTCTATGAGACTGACTGAGCAGACATAGATGCACATGTCGAAATTGGTATGAAGTTGTTTTCTCGTCTGAATTGGTCTTGAGGGTTCACCAATAACCTGTTCAATCGGATGGTCTTTTGTCCACTGTAATGTTGAAGGGTACCTTGGACTGAATAACTGCGTGTTAGTCGGTTCATGTAATCTGGAAGATGATTCACCAGATTTCGTTCCAAACGGGTTTTCAAAGACTTCTTCGTCTAACACGGCATTATTTTGTTCTTGCTCATCAATTCTTGGTAGAACAATTTCAATGAATGGAGTTGTTGGAGTAGATGTAGATGATTTTGATGGTGAGGGAGTTGGTGCGCCAGCTTCGAATGTTGTGGATGCATCTGGATTTGGTGGAGGTGGTGGTGGTTGTTGATGTTGAGTGGATGCAGCAGAATGTTGGTTAGATGCATTTTTCGAAGCGCCACCATAGTATTCATCGTACATGAACTCGAAGAAATTATCCAGTTCTTGAGTTGTGGGTTGTTCGACATGAATTGATTGAGCTCCTTGAGGTGCGAGTCCCGAACTGATATGTCCGGAATTCATCGGGTTAAGCGCGGGTTCTAGAGCGAGTCTCTCAGAAGCCATTTGTGAAATTTCATCAAACTTCACATTCATCGTCTCCATAATCTTTTTCGTTCTCCTGTTATACACCCTGAATGCCCTCGAGTTTTCAGAATAACCAATGAAGATTCCAATATCACCTTTAGCCTTCAACTTTCCCAGATCTTCCTTGTCATTTGTTGGATAGCATAAAGCGCCAAATACATGAAGATAAGAAATATCCGGTTTTCGGTTGTTGACAAGTTCGTATGGGGTTTTATTGAATCTTGGATGGATTAGGGATCGGTTTTGAGTAAAACAAGTAGTAGAAACAGCATCAGCCCATAGGAACAACGGTGCACAGGAATAGATCAGCATGGTGCGAGCAGCCTCTACAAGGGTTCGATTCCTTCTTTCAACTACCTCTTTCTGCTGTGGAGTTCTAACAGCTGATGTCTGGTGAGTAATACCAGTTTCTTCAAAGAATGTTCTTAACTCCTGAATGACGAATTCCGTGCCATTATCCGTTCTTACTATCCTAACTGAAGCTTGAAGTAGAACTTGAATCCGCTTCAGAATGGTGATGATGTTGCCTGGTGCTTCATCTTTTGATCTCAAAAACTTTACCCATGTATATCTTGAATAGTCGTCAACAATTACAAGAATATACTTCTTCCCATTTATGCTTTGAACTCTCATCGGGCCACATAAGTCCATGTGCAGCAAATGCAACCTATCAACCGAACTAGGTACGGGTTTAGGTTTATATGTTGCTCTTTTGCTCTTTCCTTGCTCACATGATGGACATAGGTGTTCTTTGGTGTATTTGAATTTAGGAAGACCGGAGATTATGTCGTCTTTGGCAAGCTTGTTGATCGTGTCAAAGTTCAGATGGGACAAACGTCTATGCCACAACTAGGATTTTGTTTCGCCTGCCCTGGTCATGAGACAAATAGAAGATGAAGAGGCCATTTGGTTTATGTCAATTGCATAGAGATTGGTGCCACGACCCCTAATTAAGAGATCATTCCCCACCAAATTCTTGACAAAACAAGTGTTTCTCCTAAAAGCAACCTCTAAATCTGCATCACAAAACTGCCCAACAGAGAACAGATTGTGTCCCAACCCTTCGACATAGTAAACCCGAGTGATTAAGTAGTTTCCAAACCGAAGATCTCCATAACCCAGAATAGCTGCAACATGATCATTCCCAAAACGTACAGTCCCCATGAACTGCCACACAAAATTGATCAGAAGCTTCAGATTCCCGGTCATGTGCTTGGAGCAACCCGAGTCGACGATCCAAAGACAAATTTCAATGACCTGCAAAGAACAGAGGATTTTGTATATGGAAACCTTTTAACATTTGGTTCCAAGGGGTTAGATGTAACAGGTGGAGTACACTTAGAGATGGTTTCCGTTGATGCATTGGGAACTATTTCTACTGTGCCATTCTTAGGTGCAAACATTCTACCCGTTGGTTTCCATGCACAAAACTTAGAGTGATCCTTAGGCAATAGGCTGCTAGTGGTGTTCCTAGCTTTCGCAATAAGTCTTTGAATGTATCTAGACTTAGCCTTAGTTACAAAAGGACCCTTTTTCTGTTCTGGCATATCATTCTTTTTCACATGATTAGAAACATTATCATCACAAGCATTTACAGACAAAGATTTCTTTTGCATTAAACAATCAGAATCATTACATGCATTAGAAACAGGAGTCTTATCATTACAACTAGATGATACATGTTTCTTCTTGGGAAGCGGTAAATTCCTAGGGTGTTCTTCTACTTTCTTGCTTGTATTCTCATAAAAAGATGGGACACTAGGTTTCTTGATATTGCTCCTAGTCTGTCTTCTGCTCCTAGAGTTGCTTTCTAATCCTGTAGAAGGTAAGGCACACTCATTAGAATTTATGTTGTTGTCCTGAGATGTTGTTTTAGCAGTCCTAATCTCGTTTGGATTATCTTTAATACTTTTTTTCTATTGCCCTATATGTTTTAGATGTAGAGGCAGACGCAGTAGTAGGACTAATCCTATAAAGGCCAGGTGCTAGCACATTAGTGTTCTTGACAACAGCTTTCCCTTTTTGTTTCTCATTAGGCAAGGGGGTTAATGGTGCAATACCCGTAGATTCCTCACCCTGCCCTTTTTGACTTGCAAGCTGAGACTTCAAAAGATTTATTTGATCTTGCATGTTTTTGTAAGAACGCTCATACGACAGTTTGTCATACTTGCATTCTTCCTTTTTCGTATCAAGTTGTTTAAAATATGTGCAATTTTGTTTCTCAAGCTTTAAAAGCGCCTTTTCATATTTTTCAACAATTTGAGAAGGCTCATCTCGAAGTGTTTCATCATCCTCCACAGAATATGTTTGGAAAATAATAGACATGATATCGGTCGATAGAGCTTCGAAAGAGAGAGAGTCATTTTGCATTTCCAAAACTTTTATGTGTTCCAAGTATTCATTTGCTTCATTCAGTAAGGATTTGTGGTCCTTAACGAATTCCGCTGACTCTTTTAAAAGATTGTGTTCCACATTTTGAACAACTGCATAGATTGCATCAATGTGTGGATTAATGTCTTGTTCAAACATTCCTTTTAGTTCAGTCTGAAATCTTGAAAATATGTCCTTTTTGTTACTGTTTAATTTGGATGCCACAATACTTTGAAGTGTTTCAATTCTCTGTTTAAGATCAACCAAATATAGTCTAGTTGCACTTGTTTCACAAGTGTTATTAGATGCCATTTGTTCGATGTTAGACAGATGAATTGAGACAGCTTTTTGTCTTGTGAAAACCACTGGTTTTTGAAAAAACAGAGGTGACTCCTTTTTAACAAGATGAACCCCAGATTCTGTGTTAAGCTTGTTATAATCAATTGGTTTAATTTCTGGGTTCATTTGTCTCATTTTGACACGTCTCTTTTCTGTACGCTCAATCGTTTCATCCGAATCATAAAGCTCAATTGGATCATGATTATCATTTATTAAATTACCATTAAAAAGCACATTCTGTTCCTTTTGAGCTTTCTTGAGAATATAAGATTTTTCATAACCTATAGCCACCTTTTTTAATGTATGTAAAATCGGGTTTGGATCGTTAATTAACAAGTTAACTGTTTGTGCAGAATGACCCGTTTTTACAAGTAAATCTTCCAACTTTGCAATGGTTTCCTTTTTGTCAGTGATCTCTTTTTGAAGATCTTTTTCACGTTTTGAAAACCTTTCATTCAACTCCTTCTTTTCTTTTTCAAGATTGGAATAAGTTGATTTTTGTTTTGAAAGCTGGTTGGTTAGTTCAGAAATTTCTTTGTTAAGAGATTTGATTTGCAAATTCAAATTAACATCGAGAGTGTCAAATTTTATTTGCAAATGTTTCTCTCTTAACTCAGAACCTCTTAAGCTAACCTCAAGATCTGACAGATGTTTGGTGTGAAAATCAAAAGCTTGTGCATTCACCTTATAACTCTCAAGCTCAACGGTCAATTTTTCATTCGCGGCCTTTACCTCGCGATTGACCTTTTTAACTTTCTCTATTTCAACACTACAATTATTCAATAATGATTCAAACATAGCACGTGTTTCCTCATCATTATTAGGATGCTGTGACTCGAATTCTTCATTAGGATCCATATCTGGAGTTACCAAATTAGTATTACTACAACTTGGTTCGTCCATATATGTATCGAAAATGAGATTAGGAGTCTCAGGATGCTGTTCATTTTGAGGTGACATATCAAACATTTCATTATTGTGACATGTAGCATATGGTTGTACCTCGGAAACCGCATTAGTGTCAAAAGCAGGAGGTGCTTCTGAGTCTGTGTCGTACTTTGCCTCCTGAAGATTAGCCATAAAAATGCAGTTTGCATCGATGTCTTCAAGATCTTCAGAATAATCCATAATAGCCATGAAGTCATTCTCTTCTGCACTCAACTGAAGCCCAGCCGTTTCCTTGTTTGCCAACATTAATGCTTTCTGCAAATACGCTGGATCCCTTTTATTCGGCTTGTCTGGACAGTTCCTAGCCATATGACCAACACCCTGACAGTTGAAGCACTTCATCACATTACCCTGATTCCTGTTCCCAGCTCCCTGAGCAACATTCCCAAACTGATTCCCAGCATTCTGTACCCTTTGATTACCAACAGCATTACCCATCTGATTTCCTGCAAACTGACCCATCTGATTACCAACATACTGCCCTACATTCTGATTACCCATCTGATATCTTGGAGCATATCCCTGCTGATTCCCATATCCCCCAACCATCTGTCCTTGTTGTCCCATGTTGAAACTCGGCTGTGCAATCTGCTTGTTCCGAGTGTTCGATGAGATTATTTGATTGTTGTTGGTGGGTGTGGAGTAGCGTCCTTGGAATGCTTTTGATAGGTAGGCAAAAGCTTGAGTCAAAGCATCAGTTGACTCATCCTGATCATGTTGATCTGGGTGTTGCGGGTATTGTTGTTGTGGGATTAAATGTTGTTGTTGTGGGTAGAACGGTGTTTGAGGATTGTATTGTTGTTGCATGACTTGTTGGGATGAAGATGATGATGAAGGTTGTGGATTAACTGTTGCAGGTGTAGGTGTTTGGACTATGAGTGCAAGAGGATCTTGTTGTTTAGCTTGTTTCTCTGTTCTGACTTCATTTGCCTCTTTTTGGTTTTGTTTTAGAAAGTCATAGAGCTGATCATAGTTCACCTCGTGAAGGTTTTGAGTTTGGTTGACAATAGTAACGTATCGTCCCCATTCTTCTGGAAGGTTGTTGATGAACTTGATGTTCTGAACAATTTGTTTATGATCCAAATTATGTCTGATCAACTCATTCATTAGAGTACAAAACCGTGTGTAGTAAGATTTAATCTGTTCAGCTGGAGTGGATGTGAACTTCTCCCATTTAGTCAGAAGCTTGTTTTCCACGTCTTGTTTACCAATGTCTGTACCATAACAGAGTCTTTTGACGCGTTCCCACATTGCATAAGCAGTTTCACAACTGTCTACAGCACAGAATATTTCTTGTGGTAAACCAAGTTGGATTAAATGCATTGCCATGTCATCTGCTTCAATTTGCTTCTGATCTGCCAATGTGTATTCCTCTTCCATTTGAGTTCGGAAGGTTGCTAGAATTGGAGGTGATGCATTAGGATTCCCAGCTGTAACTTGAATCTGGCGAGGCACGAATGGACCTTCCTCTATGGATTTGATCAGGAGTTTACCTTGTCCTAGAGGCTTGGTTTTCATGTACCTTTTCATACGACTCGTCCATGGAAGATAACCACCCTTTTCTAACATTGGAGGTCGGTTTTCTGAACCTGCGGCATGAATGTCTTGTTGTGTAGTCATCTTGAAATTATTGTATGATAAAGTGGATTGAGGATCGATTCAACAAAATAGAAGTTGTTTTCGTTGAAGGTTGAACTTGAACTTGATGTAGATGATTTGGTTTGTTGTTGATGATTGATGATGTTGTAACAAATTAAATAACGTTACGAAACTTGATTCAAGTATAATTAAGACAAAGTCAAAAGTTTACTGTTTCGACAAAAGTTATGTAAATTACAATTTAGATAAACTCGACAATTTCTATAAAAATTTCAATTTGACCAAAATTTATACAAATTATGGCTAAATGTCAATTTAGATAGAAATATATCTAATTTATATAAATCGGTAATTTATATAAAATCTAACACTTTTATACAAAAGGTTAGATAACCGTTTGTCGAAGTATTTTACACTCTTATACAAGAGTAAAAATACCGAGTTCACTTTCGAGTTGACGAAATTACGTTCGAATCAAATCCTTAAAAGTTATCTAACTTTGAAGTCTTTTAAACACAATTGCGAGGGCCAAAAGTGTCAAATTCGAAAGATCTCTTAAGGCAGCTGAAAGTACAAGGACTAAAGTTGCCAATTCCGAAAATTGCATCAATTGCGAGTCCAAAATGTGAATTGCGAGACCAATTTCGATAACCTAGCACCAATTGCGAAACTCAATTTCGAAAAAACTGCTACAATTGCGAGACAGTGCTCAATTGCGATAAAAAGATGAATTGCGATAGCAGTATTGCAATTGTGAAACTGTCCGAATTGCGATACTTGAATTGCGAGACCAGGCCTGAAATGCGATAGCAGTGGAAATGCGACAAGCAGCAGCAATTGCGAGACTGTCCCAAATTCGAGAGCAGTAGTAATTCCGATAGGCAGTCCAATTGCGAGAAAACAGCCCAATTGCGAGATAATTCTGCTTTTTGGCCACTTTTGTTGACTTTTGAGACACTTCCCACGTGATATCTTACAACTTTTCACCAACTTGTAATATACCTGACAACTTATCACTTCTTGTACCAACTTTCAACCAATCAAATCAAAGATATTACAAGTATAATATTCATAAACACAAAAGTGATTCTTCCTTTGTACTTTTTCGATCAAACAAAAACTAAGAACACCAAAAGTGCACTTTTTCTTTCACCAACATAGAAATACTCACTGAGTATAACGAACACAACCTTGTAAATGTTTTTGCTATTCGATTCCAAGAAAAATCAACACTTGGTCACGTTTTTTTTTTTTTTTTTTTTTTTTTTTTTTTGAAGCAAAAAACAACAGTGGGTTATTTTTTTTTTTTGAAACAAACCAAATATACAAACCTTCTACCTTGAAGATTGGATCATGTATACCACTTCTAGACCACGAATCTCCTTCTTTATCATACACACAATCACGATGATGACACTCACATAAGCATATTAAGAACAAGAAGAGTATATGTGGATATTTGCTAGTCGAATGATTAGATTCAAATAAGGAAAATAATACAAAGACTAGAGGATGACTTTTACACACACACACACTCTTTTACATATGAATAATGAGGCATACTTTTCTAAAACAAAGAGTGTGTGTGTGGCGTTAAATGAAATACACAGCCAACCAAAGAGGGCTTTAGTGGGCTTTTACAATTGACTTGGAGTGGGCTCATGTTGTATTACACTAATACATTGAACATTCTTATCAAAACTAATACCATAAGCCCACTAAAATTAAACTAGACTTTATACATAATACTTGACAAATGAACATCACTTTTCAATTAACAAAGTTAATTGCTAACAATCTCACTTGAGGGCTTCAATCAAATAGAAGAATTGTCTTCCTTTCATATGAAAAACATAGACTTACGATTATTTTTTTTTTGCCAATGTAATGAGTTGTTGAAATGTGTTCGCTTAAGCTTATTTTTGAGCTTTTGAGCTTAAATGATTTCGGTTTTCGTTTAATATGCTTACTTTTACCGGCTTATTTAACTTTTATAGGCTGATATAAGTCTGTAGGTCTTAAAATAAGCTAGAAAAGTAACATTTTCAAACATAAGCTGAAACCAAATGAGGCATTGGTTTTTAAAAGGGGGATTTGGGTGAAGAATGGGCGGGAAGATGTGAAAATTTGGAGTGTTGGGAGGCGTTGGATTGAAAGGGATTGGATTGGATGGTTGAAATACTTCAGTTATTTCATCATTCAGAAGTTCGTTGACCCCCCTGCTACATAGAACACAGAAACTACCGCTGACAATTGCACAAGAAGACCATTGATATGTGTCAAATTACACATATCTTTTACCTTAGAAAACGAACCAAATAGACCAAAAACTAACCAAATATGCCAAATATATTATGTTTTTGTGTTTATGCATGTGCAGTTACGGATATTGAAGAAACGGACAAAAATCAAGGAAAAACGGACAAAACCGAGCTTGGATGGGAAAAAGAGCAAAAACGGACATTGCCGGATCAACTCGACACCATGTGAGCATTTAATGAAGAAAAGAAAAGTCAAAGTCAATCCCGGGGTAGGGCAGTGGAATGAGTATGGAAAAACGAACCAGACACCAAAAATCACTTTTCACCATTTATCCTAAACCTAAACCTTTTTACCCTAAACTTAACTACATAATTTACCTTAAACCATAACCTAAAACCTAAAAATAAAACCTAACCCTTTTATCCTAAAACCATAAACCCAACCCAACACCAAATCAATAAACCCAGCCCACCAAATAAAACCCACACCCCATTTTTTAGCTAATACCGGCCAATCCCAGTCAACCCTTATCCCTTCTCCCCACTTCCCGCCTTCTACCCACCATCCGACCAACACCTCACCCCATGATCCAAGGGTCGAAAATGATAGATTGGTGACCAAGCTAAGATCAAGGGCTGATATTGAAGATCCAGAGGCTTCCACAGGAAACCCTAATGCTCCCCTGAGGCTATAAATACCCCATCACTCACAAGCATTTGGGGCAGTTAGATTTTTAGTTCAAGTAGGAGTAGTGTAATTTAGTTTTTAAAGTTGAATTTAGATAAGCTTAGGTTTTAGCTTAATTTCAGTCAATTGTAATTTTAATCTCAGTCTCAATATAATTTCAGAAGCATTGTACTACTTTATTCTTAATTCAAGCTTAGTTTAATTCAGTAGTTCAACTCAGTTGTTGTTTAAATTCCTAAAGCTCTCTGTTGTGTCGAATTCAGCCTATACAAGATCTTTTTAGCATAATGTAAGTTTCCCTTTTATCTATTCAGTGTTAATTTCAAAAAGTCACAAAGTCAACAAAATAAGTCAAACAACTTATTAGCTTATTTCATTTCTCATTTAGATCAATTTCTGCTTATTTGCTTTCTTTGATGCTAGCTAGTGTTAATTAGTTAGACTTAGGTTTGCTTAGTTTAGTTTTTGCATTGAAAATCTATAAAAACCAAAAAAAAAAGGTGAGTATAAGATTAGCTTATTTTAGTGCTATTTCCAGTTAAGAAACATTCATTAGGACTTATTATACTTAGAAAATCCATTGTGTTTCAGAAACTTAGCTTAGATTAGGCCTTAATAGATTTTTACTAAAAAAATCAGTAGGATAAGTGATGTTTGGGTTAAGCTTATAAACGGGTCAAACTGGTATATCACTGTTCATGTGCACTTGTTCTAAGTTTGATCTTGAATAATATAGCTTAGTTAAGTTTGTTATAGGAGAGTTTTAGCTTATTTAAAGGATTGTAAGGATTAGAGTGACTATTATTAATTTAAGGATGTAAACTGAGCTTATAAGCTTCCTATAAGCTTAAGCTTGTTAAGCGCTTACTTTTGGCATATTTAGGTCCACTCTAGTGCACTTAATAGATTGTCAAGATTTGGTGAAATTTCATTAGGCTTAGAAGGAATTTGGTTCATCTGCTGTCACAGATTGAACATAGCAGCCTGAATCAGTAGTTATTTAGCCCAAATCAGCTTATGTTTTCCATTTTTCAAATGTTCAATATAAGCCCATTGTAGCTGAAATTTGGTACTTAGAAACTTTGGTTGCTCATGCACTTGTTACCTATTTTTCTGAATTTTCTAAATTAGCTTTTAATAGCTTTTTCTGAGGATGAAATTGCCTTAGCACATGCTGTTCGCATCAGCATAGGAATTGTCAATTCAGCTCATGTTTTCTATTTTTCATTTCTTCGTTATAAGCCCAATTATGCTCAAATTTGGTACAATCACTCTCGGGTAGCTTATCTACTTATTCCATATTTTTCAGATTTTTTATATTAGCTTTTCAATAGCTTTTCAGTAGCTTAAAAATCACCTCAGTGGGCTGTTTTTGCCATACCATTTTGTGCATATCAGCCCATGTTTTTTTTTTTTTTTTTTTTTTTTTTTTTTTTTTTTTTTTCGTTATAAGCCCAAATAAGCTCAAAGTTTGTACAATTACCATTGGGCAGCTTATCTAGTTGTTACATATTTTTCTGAATTCTTTAGAATAGCTTTTCATAGCTTTTCAGTAGCTTGAAAAAGCCATTTTTTCCCCTGCACCATAGCATATCAGCAGACCTCATTACTTATTTGGTTTGATTCTTTGCTTATTTGCTTGCTTTTGTGGCTTATTCAGTTTCCTTTTAGCTTATTGTTAGTTACTCAACTTATTTCAATTTTCACTTAGCTTATTAAATAGCTTAACAGTCCATAATCCCTAGCCTTAGCTTATTCCTTTCTGTTACTTACTGATCAGTACCTATAGCTTATTTGTGTGCTTATTTTAGTTTAAAAACTCAAAATCTCATTATTCTCACCATTCAATCCACACAATCACAAACCGAATCACAAATTCCATTCATCCTTCATCGGGGATAACGACCCGGGATTACAACTTGCCTTTGTAAATCTTGGAAATATTTATACATTGATTTTCGTGAATCAATTTTTGGCGCCGCTGCCGGGGAAGGCTTGAAGTGAATTTCTCGATTCTCGTTTGTCGATGCGTGTTTTGAAGACCCTTCTCCCGAGAAGTTATCGTTTTCTCTCGTAAATATTTTCTTATAAAAACCCAAAAAGATTTTCTTTCCAAATTTATTTTCCTCTTTCTTTTGTGTTTTTCATAATGTTTCTAAATTATAAAAATCTAAAAATAATCTTCTCATTCCTTTTACCCGTTTAATTCTTTTATGTCTTCATCTTACCATTATGGTTGTGAATGGTGTGGAGGTCCTCCAAATGGTGGAAACTGCCCCGGTTGTAACATTATGGATTCGGGAAACGGGTTTGTCTATAACCAAAATCCCTATTTCTACAATGAAACACCCGACTTTTTCAACCAACCCCCACAACATCACATGGAGACATACTTGTGCGAATTTTGCGGAAGTTGACTTCATCCGGAATTTGATTGTCGAACGGGAGACATGCTTGTCTATGAGCAGGACCCTTATAACAATCAGACATCACCCGGATTTGACCAACCTTCACAATACACAACCCCTCAGCACCTTCTTCAAAGCGAGTTAACTAGAGCTGAATTGATTACTAAAATAATTATTGCTCAAAATCAACTCAACACGAACTTTCAAACTGAAATAAACGGTCTTAAGGAGATGATTCTTAGAAAACAAGATCCTCCCATTGACTTATTATACTCAGAAGAGAGTGATGAGGAGGAGGAAGAAGAGAACTCAGAGATCAATCCACTTATTGAAGACCCTTCAGATACCTTTTTAATGGGGGACAAGGAAGTCGAAATCAATCCTCTTAAGGAAATTGATGGCCTTGTTCCAATCCCAATGGTATCCGAGGAACCTTTCGATCTTCCTGATTCTACTTCCCAAACATTCGATATGACTATCACAAATCCTTTGTTTGATTTTGATTCTGAATTTACATTAATTTCAGACAATCAAATTTTTGATATTCACAACAAGGAAAGTGATGAGTCAGATATGGAGACAATAATGGACGAGGTGCAAACTTTTAGCATATAAAGTACAGCACATGTCCCACCTTCGAATATCCTTCCTGAACCCATGCTCAAAGACATACTTCATAAAAATGATTCTCTTCTTGAGGAGTTCGCTGATGAAATCGCTCACATTGATCCCATCCCATCAGGGGATGATGATAAAAACTTCAATTTTGAGTCAGATATGAGAGAATTGGAATTTTTGATAAGTCATGATCCGTCAACTAATTGTGTCTCTAGTCTGGGGGAGTTAACCGATGAACTATCTCACATCATATCTCCGCCAGAGTATGATCACTCTAAGGACTCGGAGGGAGACGTGATCTATAGTGAGCTGTTGCTTATTAAAGACACTATCCCAAATCTCCCTCCTGAGATACTTCTAGATCACGATTTTAAAAGCTTAAATGACAAATTTGATAATGATGATGATTATATCATAATTGTTATCGGGATCTTTCTACCTTTCTTCACATATAAGGTAGCTTGTCCTTTCCTTCACTCGTTCGGGAGTGAAGACACAATTTTTGACCCCGGCATCTCCATTTATCATCCTTTTGAGCCGTGGGTATCTCATCGGTGTGGAACTTTCATATGTTTCAATGTTTATCCAAACATCTTGAATGAAAGTCCGATTGAGATTTCCCTTTCCACATGCTCCCCCAAGAATAATTAAATTCAGGTCGAGTCAAGCTATACGACTCGTTAAAAAACAAGCGCTTCGTGGGAGGCACCCCATGCTTATCTTTCTATCTTCTTTTTAACAAGTGACGTGAGGAGGTCTATCTCTTCCATTTCTTGTGTTTGGTGTTTGTTGTCTTGTGCAGGATTTGCCCGACATGTGAAGACTCTCGTGCTCATGGTTTTGTCTATCTCCACTCGAGTCTCATCATACAGGAAATCTGGTATCCTTAATCTTATCGACTAACGTTATCTATTTGGCATAATTCATAAACGGCCTTAGATTTGCGTAGGATGACCCTTACCTTTTAAAACATTGGGGACAATGTTTCGTTTTAGTCTGGGGGGCGATCTTTCGATTTGATTTTACCTTTCATTTTGCCGTTTACCTTAGCAACCCTGTTTTTCCACCAAAAATCTAAAAAATGAGAAAATTTAAAAATTTTTGCAAAAATATCATAAGTGTTTTGACACATTGTTGATTTTCCGTTGGTTAGAGTAGGAATAGAATTTTGACTTGACCGGGCGTGTTGAGCCCTAGCTTGTCCCCTTAACCTTTTTGACTAAGCATTCGCGGATCTTTTTATTAAAGATTTTAAATTTGCGAAGAACGAGAAATGATAGAGTTAATTATAAGTTGTGATGCTAAGCAAGGATTAGTTGGTTATCTTAAAAGTTCATCAGTGGAATTTGTAGTTTTTCCTCCCATAAGCTAAATTAGTGCTATTTTCAAAATTTTAAACTTAGAAATCGTTTTATTACAAATTTTTATACAACTTTGATATAGAGTACGAGTTTAACTTTTTACTTAAATTTTCGAACAAGCATACTTTCTTAAAATCAGAATAATATTGCAAACGCAAGAGAGTAAAATCACAAGTATGATGCAAGTATATGTATGTGTTAAGTTAAAAAAAAATGATGATGAAAAAGTGAAAAGGGAAAAATGAAAAAAATGAAAAATATGTGTTATGTGAATAAAAATGTTGTTATGAATAAATGTATGAAGCTTGCTTTTTCTTAAATTTAAATCAGAAGTTGAACTAGTATTCGTCAATTCTGTGTTAAAAGTTTAACGGGAATTTGGTAGATTGTTGATTTCAAAAGACCCCGAAAGCTCCGATACTATTCTCGAGGGTGTAAAAACCTAGCCTCCTAAGCTTTGCTAAAAGGACAAGCTGAGAAGAAAGTCGCTACATGGAGTGATCTCATCTTTGCGTCTTTAATCTCCAAATGATCGTTGGTTATTTTCTTTTTAAGTATTTAATATTAACTTAGCGGGAATCTTGTAAATCTTTGAAATCAAAATCCCGCTGATTCTGGTACTATTCTCTGTGGAGTGTCAAAAGCCTGGTCACCTAAAACCAACTGGTTTGGGATGTGCCGAGAAGAAAGTCGTTACATGGAAAATGCCCTTTTGATCCTTAGATTTCAAGATTCTCGATGAATTAATATTTGACTTAAATAAATAACAACCATAATAATGTCGATTTCTGTGATCCAACTTTTGAAAATGAGCACATTTACCGAACTTATAGAATAATTGGGGAGTGAAAAGTTTACAAGTTACATTCATGAGTAGCGTTAGCATCTTAACTTGTAAATAACAATGATTTCGTTTTTAAGCTTGGTTTGGGGACTCGTGAAAAATCAGGGACGACGAATTTTATCCGTATGGTCACTTCTTTATGAGTTGTGTTTCCTACTCCGTGATCCTAAAAGTTATGGTGAAATAATGAAAGTCAACATCCCGCCATATGAAAAAGAGAAAAATACAAAAATAATATAAGTGTGAATAAATTGGAAAAACGGGGCGTTTTTAGAACTTTTGATTTCTTAATCTCTTTTGAATATTTTTCTACTTTTCAAAGTTAATAAAAAGAGGTTTGAAATTTTTGGTTTCAAAAGCATGAGTTAATGACATTGCGTGAGGACACGGCAATACCCTAGTCTGGGGGATTTTGATATGTATCAAATTACACATATCTTTTACCTTAGAAAACGAACCAAATAGACCAAAAACTAACCAAATATGCCAAATATATTATGTTTTTGTGTTTATGCATGTGCAGTTACGGATATTGAAGAAACGGACAAAAATCAAGGAAAAACGGACAAAACCGAGCTTGGATGGGAAAAAGAGCAAAACTGGACATTGCCGGATCAACTCGACACCATGTGAGCACTTAATGAAGAAAAGAAAAGTCAAAGTCAATCTCGGGGTAAGGCAGTGGAATGAGTATGGAAAAACGAACCCAACACCAAAAATCACTTTTCACCATTTACCCTAAACCTAAACCTAAACCTTTTTACCCTAAACTTAACTACATAATTAACCTTAAACCTAAACCTAAAACCTAAAAATAAAACCTAACCCTTTTATCCTAAAACCATAAACCCAACCCAACACCAAATCAATAAACCCAGCCCACCAAATAAAACCCACACCCCATTTTTTAGCTAATACCGGCCAATCCCAGTCAACCCTTATCCCTTCTCCCCACTTCCCGCCTTCTACCCACCATCCGACCAACACCTCACCCCATGATCCAAGGGTCGAAAATGATAGATTGGTGACCAAGCTAAGATCAAGGGTTGATATTGAAGATCCAGAGGCTTCCACAGGAAACCCAAATGCACCCCTG
Source organism: Artemisia tridentata subsp. tridentata (assembly GCA_021014915.2). Taxonomy (NCBI): domain Eukaryota; kingdom Viridiplantae; phylum Streptophyta; class Magnoliopsida; order Asterales; family Asteraceae; genus Artemisia; species Artemisia tridentata. The sequence goes on along the minus strand of CP139506.1, from coordinate 12,816,932 downwards.
AGGCTATAAATACCCCATCACTCACAAGCATTTGGGGCAGTTAGATTTTTAGTTCGAGTAGGAGTAGTGTAATTTAGTTTTTAAAGTTGAATTTAGATAAGCTTAGGTTTTAGCTTAATTTCAGTCTATTGTAATTTTAATCTCAGTCTCAATTTAATTTCAGAAGCATTGTACTACTTTATTCTTAATTCAAGCTTAATTTAATTCAGTAGTTCAACTCAGTTGTTGTTTAAATTCCTAAAGCTCTCTGTTCTGTCGAATTCAGCCTATACAAGATCTTTTTAGCTTAATGTAAGTTTCCCTTTTATCTATTCAGTGTTAATTTCAAAAAGTTAAAAAGTCAACAAAATAAGTCAAACTGCTTATTAGCTTATTTCATTGCTCATTTAGATCAATTTCTGCTTATTTGCTTTCTTTGATGCTAGCTAGTGTTAATTAGTTAGACTTAGGTTTGCTTAGTTTAGTTTTTGCATTGAAAATCTATAAAAACCAAAAAAAAAATAGGTGAGTATAAGATTAGCTTATTTTAGTGCTATTTCTAGTTAAGAAACATTCATTAGGACTTATTATACTTAGAAAATCCATTGTGTTTCAGAAACTTAGCTTAGATTAGGCCTTAATAGATTTTTACTAAAAAAATGAGTAGGATAAGTGATGTTTGGGTTAAGCTTATAAACGGGTCAAACTGGAATATCATTGTTCATGTGCACTTGTTCTAAGTTTAATCTTGAATAATATAACTTTGTTAAGTTTGTTGTAGGAGAGTTTTAGCTTATTTAAAGGATTGTAAGGATTAGAGTGACTGTTATTAATTTGAGGGTGTAAACTGAGCTTATAAGCTTCCTATAAGCTTAAGCTTGTTAAGCTATTACTTTTGGCATATTTAGGTCCACTCTAGTGCACTTAATAGATTGTCAAGAGTTGCTGAAATTTCATTAGGCTTAGAAGGAATTTGGTTCATCTTCTGTCACAGATTAAACATAGCAGCCTCAATCAGTAGTTATTTAGCCCAAATCAGCTTATGTTTTCCATTTTTCAAATGTTCAATATAAGCCCATTGTAGCTGAAATTTGGTACTTAGAAACTTTGGTTGCTCATGCACTTGTTACCTATTTTTCTGAATTTTCTTAATTAGCTTTTAATAGCTTTTTCCAAGTATGAAATTGCCTCAGCACATGCTGTTCGCATCAGCATAGGAATTGTCAATTCAGCTCGTGTTTTCTATTTTTCATTTCTTCGTTATAAGCCCAATTAAGCTCAAATATGGTAAAATCACTCTTGAGTAGCTTATCTACTTATTCCATATTTTTCAGATTTTTTATATTAGCTTTTCAATAGCTTTTCAGTAGCTTAAAAATCACCTCAGTGGGCTGTTTTTGCCATACTATTTTGTGCATATCAGCCCATGTTTTTTTATTATTATTTTTTTTTTCATTTCTTCGTTATAAGCCCAAATAAGCTCAAAGTTTGTACAATTACCATTGGGCAGCTTATCTAGTTGTTACATATTTTTTTGAATTTTTTAGAATAGCGTTTCAGTAGCTTGAAAAATCCACTTTTTCCCCTGCACCATAGCATATCAGCAGACCTCATTGCTTATTTGGTTTGATTCATTGCTTATTTGCTTGCTTTTGTGGCTTATTCAGTTTCCTTTTAGCTTATTGTTAGTTACTCAGCTTATTTCAATTTTCACTTAGCTTATTAAGTAGCTTAACAATCCATAATCCTTGGCCTTAGCTTATTCCTTTCTGTTACTTACTGATCAGTACCTATAGCTTATTTGTGTGCTTATTTTAGTTTAAAAAATCAAAATCTCATTATTCTCACCATTCAATCCACACAATCACAAACCGAATCACAAATTCCATTCATCCTTCATTGGGGATAACGACCCGGGTTTACAACTTGCCTTTGTAAATCTTGGAAATATTTATACATTGATTCTCGCAAATCAACCATCTTTGTTCTATTATCAGAAATTGTAACGTCAAAAAGAAATACTTCAGTTATTCATGTCAGTCTAACAACAGCTGTTTCAGCCATGACCATCAAAAGTTCCGCCTAATGCATATTCCCGGAAGCCCAAATGAGGCATCTAACTTCGAAGCATCTTAATTGTAAAGGAATTAATCCAAAATTCCTAATTTCAATCAAACCTTATTTACCTTTGCGAATGAACATCTACGCTCTTATCAGTTATAATACAGTTATTAGCATTAAACACCAACATAGATTTTGTAAGCAATGCACAGTGAAGAAAGGGAAGCATTAGTCATGACTTTGAGAAAATGGCACTTTTGTTCCTAGCAAAGAAGAGTCCTTTTAGATTTCAAATCAGTTTAAATTATAAATTTTAATTTTTAAGTCACATGTGTTTAAGGCGCCATACCAAATTAATGAAAAGAGTCATATATACCATGATAAATAGGAACATTTATAATCAACAAAGTTGTAACTTTAATACACTACTTAAAGAAGAGACCTTGTAGACAAAAAATAACCACATTTATAATCCATTTCAACAAGTGTTTTTGTTTGCAAAGGTTGTGTGTGTGATGGGGATTGCCAATGTGGCACCCTCATTGTTTGTTTTGTTGGCACATTAATTTGTTGCAAAAATGAATATAGTTGCTCAAAAAGTTGATAAGTATACTATCTCCACTACTAAATATTGGGAATAATTAGAGGCATGGCTTAGCTCCTAACTAACTAGAATGAATGAATATAGAGTGAATGAATATGTGGCCGCAAGCATCGTTTAGTGTTTACTAGAGTAGTAGCAATCTTGCCATCTTACTGTAAATTCACTTACTTAATCGGTTGTGGTTAATCACAAACGTGAGTTTTGTATGGAGGAAGTACAGGCGGAGTTCAGGGTCAGCATACTGCCCAATTGGATGTCACTGCTACGTGAACCACTAACAACTAACAAGCCGTTCAAAAAAAAAAAAAAAAAAATTGAGTTTTGTATAGGTACGGTGATTAGTGCTCTTTGAGTATAACGTCTCATGTTCTTTTGCGGATTTTCATAATGTTGGGTTAAACCGGATCATGTATTAGTATAGTTGTCTTTATGGTCTATATGATTATCACACATTTGATACGATATACATGTAGTATAACATATTATTTGCGTCATGGTTGGTGTTTACACTATAGTACTACATCTATGCATTCTTCTTATAGAAGATTACAAGTGTCATTTGATCAAGAAATGAAAGCGTTATATGAGCACACGAAGCAATCTCGCCACTGCCCTTCGCCGTCCAGGTGGCACCTCGCCACAACTCGCTACTGCACCGGAGGTGCTTTTTTTTCGCCACCTTAAGCCTCTTCATCTGCACGACGAGACAAAATCTCTGACAACCCTTTTTTTTTCTTTTTTTTCCCTTTGATTCTTAACTGGGTTTTTTTTTTTTTTTTTTTTTTTCTCTTTGGTGTTTGCAAGCCCATTAACAAAAAAAAGTCTAGAGCCCATTAAGAAGATGTTTTTTTTTTTAATAATTATTTTGTAACTTAAAAAAATGTTATTTGTATTATTTGAATGAAATGAATTTAGTTTATTTGGAAATTTGAATAAAAAATAAAGTTGTAAGTGGTGGGCCCCAAATGAGTAAGTTGTGGTTAGTTGTTAGTGAGGGGGTTAGTTGTGGAGGTTTGTTAAAGTGATGTGGCACCCGGTGAGCCCCAAATGAAGAGCTTTGGTTGCTCACTGTACCTTGTGCTCTATGCAACATTAAAAAAAACATAGATGTTTCCTATAAAATAATATAATAGGCCAGAACAAATAGTTGACCCAATCCATCATCACTCTAAACAAATATTTTTTTTTCAGTTCAAAGTGAACTTGATTGAAATTTTTTTGTTTAAAATATTTGGTAAATGATATGATGATTAAATTTAAGTATAAGTTATACTTTGTGTAAATATGCTCTTATTCTTTGAATTTATTCATTTAAGTTCTTGGTTTTATTAATATGAATTATGTTTAGCTTTGGCTCATTGATGTTTTGGGCCCATGATTCATTTACTTCTCTTTCTATTATATATTTCAACAGTGTAATGCGACCATCATTAACTAACAGTTTTATGCCTTTTCAATTTTACGCTAGAAATATGAATTTGGTAGCCATAAATGCATTGTTGTCCATTTAGAGGGTAGAACATAAAGCTTGACGATTGATTGTTGATTTAAAAAAAAAAAAAAAAAAAAAAAAAAAAAAAAAAAAAAAACGTACCTATCTCGTTAGATATGTCAATAGACATATGCAAACAGGTAGAAAAACCATCGTTGACAAGCGAACGAGCAACCAGAATGACATATTTCATCTTTTAGGACCACAGTTTCATTCAATAAACATTCACCAGTTTGTCAAAAAAGATACATTACCATCTTTGATTCTTTGAATTGTAGGCTCCTTAATGTGGATTCAATACGAATGCATAGCAAAGTACTAAGCCTAACTCATACTTTTGTTCTTTGTATTTATGGATATTGTGTCACATTTTCACGTTGAACACGAAAGGTATGACATTTTGGGTTCTAGTCGAACTACCAGTCAATTTTGTGTTCCTCATTGGTCATAACACACTTATGCCTTTAAAGCATTTTATAGTTAGAGGTACACTAGAAACCTTAAGCTGTAAAAATATAATGTTTCTTCAAACATGTCATAGCACGCAAGCATTTAAAAATCGTTGCTCATATAAATGAATGATGGATTATAGTAATGTTAATGAGATACTGGATTTAACATTAATCAAATGTTTGTAGATCAATTATCAGTTCATAAAGTGGTCCCAATCCAATCTTAAAACACACAGACATTAATAGTTGAACGTTATTAAACTGCCGAAAATACATTATTAACGTTATTTTATTGGAGCCAACGTGAATAACAACCGACAAAGTATGGCTACATATAGGGATGAGCTCGGTACCAATCCCGTCCCGAGTTGATGCTCCCGATTTTTTCCCGGGCATGAAAGGTGTGTCCCGATACCGTACCGAACGGGATTCCTGTACCGGTACCGGTTCCGGGATTCGGTACCGGGAAATCGGTACGTATCGGGTTATTCCCGTTTTTTCGTTAAATAGATCAATTTGACAACGAAGCTCTCCTACTAAAGAAGCCGTGTGACCCAAACGTGGGGATGGAGTGCTTGCAAAGTCAACTAATTGTAGTTGACCCGACAACCAATCTAAAAGCCATGAATCATTTCTCCTTGCATGCCTTCCAATGCCTCCAAAACCACCAAATACAAGTATTGATTTGGGACTTTTTGTGGTTTCAACTTTCAAGTGTATAGGCTGAATGACCCCGGAGATAAAGCTTCTCAATTGGTTCACCAGTAATCACTATCGGTTGTATGGCAAGACTAAGTTCAGGAACTCCTAAAAAACAACCAAAATCATTATAAAATTCATAACTGGTATCATGTTGAAAAGGAAAGTGCCCTATAACTACACATAAAGTAGCATGTCACAAACTTAGGGTGAAATCTATTAGTTAAACTTTACAAGTAGTGACAAAATCATTAGTCGAAGAATCAAACCGGTCATTATGTGATTACTTTTAGTTAACGAACTAGACTCAAGGGGCAACATTATTTCCACGAGACACACAGTTAACATAACTAACTAAATCATGTTCAAAATCATGTTCAACAATAATACCATCAAAATACATGTTTGCAGGTGGTCTCATGTATCACAGTATCCCTAATACCATCAAAATACTTGTTAGTAACAATAGGGTTTTTTTTTTTTTACCTTTGGTTTGATTGTTGCATGGAACAAATGGGTGTTTGGATAACACAATTCAATAAAAAACATGGACTATTCTAATTTCGGTACCAAATCGAGATTTCCCGAATAATTTCCGTCTCGAACCCGAAATGTCCCGATTTTTTTTGGCCTTATTTAGTAGTCCCGGTATTGTAACGTATATCGGGACTCGGTACGCTTTCGGTACGGTACCGGTACGGTTCCGGGATTCGGTTCGATATGCTCATCCCTAGCTACATATATCCCACTTGTGAATAATTAAGATTTAAATATTCAATCATATAATCTCAAGTAAATAGATCAATGCTTTATTCGTATTTGGATATCTAATTAGATATTTATTGTCTATCATAATTACTTGAGATGATGTGATTGAATATTTAAATCTTAATTATTCACAAGTGGGATATATGTAGCCATACTTTGTCGGTTGTTATTCACGTTGGCTCCAATAAAATAACGTTAATAATGTATTTTCGACAGTTTAATAACTTTCAACTATTCAGGGTTAATAGACAAATATGTTACCAAAGTTTGCCAAAATGTTCACTTAAGCTACTAAAGTTTAAAACGTTACAAATAGGTTACTAAAGTTTGGTCTCCGGTTATATAAATTACTGAACCTTTTAAATGATGACATGAATTATTTTTTAAGTACAAAACGGTCTTTGTCGTTAGCCGGGTTTTACCGATTTAGTCCCTAGACCACTATTTCTTTCAGTTTGACCGTTTTTATACGTTTTCATATGTTTTTTACCCCTTTTTATCCGTTTTTATCCGTTTTTATACGTTCTCATACGTTTTTAACCATTTTCGTATGTTTTATCTGTTTTCGTCCGTTTTATAACGATTTCATACGTTTTTATCCGTTTTCGTCCGTTTTTATACGTTTTCATATGTTTTACCCATTTTTATACGTTTTCATCCGTTTTTATACGTTTTCGTCCATTTTTCTTACGTTTTCGCTCGTTTTCTTATGTTTTCATACATTTTTGTCCATTTTTTATGCATTCGTACATTTTTATCTGTTTTCATACGTTTTTATCCGTTTTCATCCGTTTTTATACATTTTCGTCCGTTTTTATACGTTTTCATATCTTTTTATCTATTTTCATATGTTTTTATCCATTTCTATATGTTTTCATATGTTTTTATACCTTTTCATACGAATAAAGACGGACAAAAACGTATAAAAACGGACAAAAACGTAAGAAAACTTATGCAAACGTAACAAAACATATGAAAACATAAGAAAACAGGTGAAAACGTATAAAAGTGGATGAAAACACATAAAAACGTATAAGAATGGATAAAAACGTATGGAAATGTTAAAAAAACGGATGAAAACGTATGAAAATATAAGAAAACGGGCGAAAACATAAGAAAAACTGGCGAAAGCGTATAAAAATGGATGAAAAGTATAAGAACGGATGAAAATAAATAAAAATGTATAAAAACGGACGAAAACATATAAAAGCGGTTGAAAATGAATAAAAACGTATGAAAACGTAAAAAACGTATGAAAACATAAGAAAACAGGCGAAAACGTAAGAAAAACGGATGAAAATGGATAAAACGTATGAAAACATATAAAAACGGGCAAAAACGTATAAAAACGGATGAAAACGGATAAAAACGTATGAAAACATATAAAAACAAATAAAAACGGGCGAAAACGTAAGAAAAAAGGACGAAAACGTAAAAAAAAATGAACGAAAACGGATAAAACATACAAAAACGGATAAAAACGTCTCATAATGTATAAAAACGGATAAAAACATATAAAAACGGGTAAAAACATATGAAAACGTATAAAAACGGTCAAACTAACAGAAATATTGGTATAGGGACTAAATCCGTGAAACCCGACTAACGACAAGGACCGTTTTGTACTTAAAAAATAAGCCATGTCATCATTTAAAAGGTTCAGTAACTTATGTAACCAGAGACCAAACTTTAGTAACCTATTTGTAACGTTTTAAACTTTAGTAACTTAGGTGAACATTTTGGCAAACTTTGGTAACATATTTGTCTATTAACCCTTAATAGTTGAACGTTATTAAACTGTCAAAAATACATTATTAACGTTATTTTATTGGAGCCAACGTGAATAACAACCGACAAAGTATGGCTACATATATCCCACTTGTGAATAATTAAGATTTAAATATTCAATCACATCATCTCAAGTAAATAGATCAATGCTTTATTCGGATTTGGATATCTAATTAGATATTTATTGTCTATCATAATTACTTATTATCGTATAATTAAATGTAGAGTAAACTGCAAAAAGCGACGGTGGGTGGTTTCAGTCAGCCAGATCTTGGACGTTTGAGGCGGTAATGGTTCCAAGATATGACTTTGTTTGTTTAGGCTTCTAGATTTGGTTTTTTGATATTTGTTATGCGTTTGTGGTTGAAAAAAACATGGTGAATTGCCCTCACGTGATATGCACGTGGGGTATTTAACGGATAAAACTAACGACGTTAGTGGTGGGGGTGTATTCCGTCAAATGTTTCACCACTCCGGGATGATTAATGCCAACAACATCAGCTAGGGATGATTAGTGCCAAAAATTACAAACCACATAGATGATTTTTGCAGTTTACTCTTAAATGTAAGTTATTATTTTGAGTTTTTTTAAGAAGTATAGCTAAATAGTTAAAAGTAATTATTCGGGTAAAGATGGTAGAAGAATAAGATGTTATAAAGTAACGTGAAAGTAGTGATATCTTCTAGGAAAGTGTCTGGCGCCCTTCATGACTCCAGGTTCATTGGCGAATGTTATTGCGGCAGAATTGTCGCAGTACACATTAATAGGTAATTCAATTGACGGCATAACTCCAAGATCCTAAATGAATTTCCTTATCCAAACAGCTTCCATCGCTGCTTCCGATGCAGCAATATACTCAGCTTCTGTTGCAGACATCGCTATTGTACTCTGCTTTTTGCTCTTCCAGTCTACTGCTCCTCCATTGATGACAAAGACATAACCCGTCTGAGACTTTGTATCATCTTTATCAGTTTGAAATGACGCATCGTAGAAACCTGTAACATCGAGTTCTGCATCTGGATTTCCCCCATACACCAGAAACATTTCTTTTGTATTCCTTAAATACTTAAGAATGTTCTTAACAGCATGCCAGTGAAGTTCACCTGGGTTCTGTTGATAACGACTGGTCAAATTTTGTGCAAACACCACATCTGGTCTTGTGGATCTTACTGCATACATGATAGATCCTACTGCCGAAGCATATGGAACTTTCTTCATGTGTGCCACCTCTTCAGGTGTAGAAGCACATAGTTTGCTACTTAAGCCATGTTACGGCTACATTAAGTCTGAGGATGTTTTAAAAATATCATCTCTCACCTAAATAATTATTAGATGAAAGGCCTAGGCCTATTTGTGGGTTTAGATTTCATTAGATTTAAGATTAAATTAAAGACAAATAGTAGGCCCAAACATGTTTGTGAGTTTAAAAACCATTAGATTTAATTTAATACGCATTATGTATATTATATTCAAGGGCATTTGTATCACATAAGTAGATGGTTAGAAATCGCATGCACAACTTTTTTTACGTTTATAAACCCGCTAGGGCAAATGTTTGAGCATTGGTGATGAGTAAATTATATGTTATAACATAAATATATATTTTGTGCACTGCTGCGTATGCACAAATACCATGCATATTTATCATGTGAATACATATATACACGCATGCTGCATGCATACATTTTTTACAAGTGTAAATATTTTAGAAGTAAGAAAATCCATTATTTCACAATTCACACTCTTCATTTATAGCTGATGTAGATTACGGTGTTCTGATATTGATATTACCTTTTACTTCTGCGAGTAATCATTCTAAGAATACATGGGCATTATGCTTAATCTATCAACTTTGTATATCTGTATCAGGTTTGAGAATCGCTGTCAAAAGTAGAAGCTTGGTTAAGCTCGGGCCAGAATATTGCCTAATCTTCTTGTTTACTTGAAACTATTAATGTAGTAGCTGATCTAGATTACCGAGATTCCGCCACCAAATATCAATGCTTCTTCAGAAGTTGTGGGAATTTCACAAGGAACGGGAATTAACATTTGAGCCCCAGAAACATGTACGATAATGGGTGTTGAGGCTGGTAATGGTACAAGCTCCCAGTGAGGTCCACTAAAAAGGGATCGAGAAGAAGCTGGAAGACACTAAATATAGAGGAAGCTTTGAGAAATAAGATCGCTAAAAAAGAAGCTAAATCTGCATCTAAGAATATTGCCTAATCTTCTTGTTTACTTGAAACTATTAATGTAGTAGCTGATCTTGATTACCGAGATTCCACCACCAAATATCAATGCTTCTTCAGAAGTTGTGGGAATTTCACAAGGAACGGGAATTAACATTTCAGCCCCAAAAATATGTAAGATAACGGGTGTTGAGGCTGGTAATGGTACAAGCTCCCAGTGAGGTCCACTAAAAAGGGATCGAGAAGAAGCTGGACTATAGACACTAATATAGAGGAAGCTTTGAGAAATAAGATCGCTAAAAAAAAAAGCTAAATCTGTATCTAAGAAAGTCAAATCTGTTAAAACAAAGCAAGACATTAAGGGGTTTGATGCAATTAAGGAAACAGGGCCTATCAAGAATCACCTTATAAAGAAGGAGACTACGGAAATAAAGAAGAAACTGGATGAATGGAGTTCAGAGGCCGTAAAATTTGCTGACATGGCAAACGGCTTTCTCAAAGAGTAACGAGGCTGACGTACCAGATCCAGATTTTCATGATTTCGATATAGAAAGAAGCGAAAAATGTTTCAAAGAAGGTCAACTCTGGGCTGCTTATGATGATCGCGACGGGATGCCTCGGAACTATGCCATAGTTCACAAAGTAATTTCTTTGAAGCCGTTTAAGATGAAAGTATGTTGGCTTAGCTCAAAACCTAACAAGAAACCACTTCCTTTTCCCGGGTTCCTGGAAGCATTCAGCGAGTTTCAACTAGGAAAACATGAAACCGTTACCTCCCCAAACTGTTTTTCTCACAAAGCTAGCTTTACAAAGCTGAGAAACGGTAACATTCGTGTTTTCCCTAAAAGGGAAGTGCTTTTGCTCTGTACAAAAGGGATAAAACACTGGATACAATAAAACATACTTACGAAATTGTGGAAGTTGACGAGTACAGTGAAGAAACAGGCATTACCGTCACACCACAAGTCAAAGTTGCAGGGTTTAAAACAGTGTTTCACCGACATCTCGACAGTAAGGAAACAAAAGTTATCCCGGAAAAAGACTTTCTTAAACTACCGCATCAAATACCTTCATGCCTGCTCACGGGTCAAGAATCTGCAAACGCTCAAAAGGGTTGTCTCGACATCGACCCTGCAGCTATTCCTCCCGAGTTTCTTCATGTTTTAGCAGATGTTAAGGAAGCCGATACAATGGATATCGACAATGGTCCAAGTACTGCTGGTGTTTGTTCAATTTAGGTGCAAATTTCCTGAATTTGGGAGTTTGGTTTGGTTTTTTGGGTTGTTGGATGGGAAAATAGGTAACATGTAGTGTGCATTATACAGTTGTAACTTGTGCTTAAAAGGGTTGTACAACTCAGTTTTTGTTAGATGCTGCGGTTAAATCTTGACTTTATTTAGAAATGATTCTTTTGTACTTTTGGAATCCAAACATTGACAATTACTAAGGAATGTTTTGGTACTTAATGTTTTTTTTTTTTTTTTTTTTTTTTTTTTTTTTTTTTTTTTTTTTTTTTTTGTCTCGTTATTTACATCTTTTGCAAAGTGATCTAGAAATCCAGTAGTACATGATAAACGGGTAAATGGATGAGGTTTTCATGTGGTCAGGTTTCTCATGAAGTGGGTTTAATTTTTCCTAATGATTATACGATGATAAGATATGGAATATTGAACCTTTTTTTTCATTGAACTGGGGATGTTAAGATTTAAAATTGTTCTAGTTGGGAAATTTTATTTTTGAGCTATGCATTCTTGAATGTAAGTAAATAGAAACCATGATTAGATGTTGAAGAAAAATGGTAAATTTAAAGAAAAATGAAGAGTAACTGCAAAAGTTATGTTGAAAAAGAGGAAAAGTGGAAAAAGTGTGACGTGGAAAAAGATAGTTCATTTTAAAATAGAATAAAAATGACATGACATATATTTTACCTGAAGAACAGGTAACCTATCAAGAAATGGGTTACTTTGGAACAAATTCAAAAGTTATATTGATGTTAATGAGATATTCATGAGTCCGTTACCTAGACGTGGAAATTTAGAAAAGTTCTTTGTCTATTTATCGACTTAACCCATAATATTATCCTAAAAGCTAGAAAAATATGTGAATGTCACACGTTCTCAATTGTTAAGTCAAGAACCATAAGATATTGTCAAAAGACCGTGACTGACTCAAATGAGTAGGTCATTTGTTGATCTTGAATTGTATAGAAAGTCAAATGAGGTTGTTAAACTTTGATTGTGCACTCGTATTTGTGAAGTTAATATCTTGACCAAATCCGATCAAACATTGATATGTAATTAAGTTAATGTTTATAATTGTATGGAAAGTCAAATGAGGTTGTTAAACTTTGATTGTGGACCGGTATTTGTGAAGTTAATATTTTGACCAAATCCGATCAAACATTGATATGTAATTAAATTAATGTTTATAACTGTATAGATTATAGAAAGTCAATGAGGTTGTTAAACTTTGATGTGGACTGGTATTTGTGAAGTTAATATTTTGACCAAATCCGATCAAACATTGATATGTAATTAAATTAATGTTTATTTGGATATCAAGGGATCAATCCCACCATCCATCTATCCATCTCCATTTGATCCAATGGATCAAAAATATATATATATATATATATATATATATTATATATATTTTCCTTAAATCGTTAATCGTTAAGCGAAAAAAATATATCATCACGACGAGCATTTAATTATCTTTCTACAGATAGGCACTTTGATATACTTTCGACAAAAAAAATCATTTTTTTCTTATGTTTTTACGTTTTTTTCCGTTGTTGAAGCTTGAATGAAGAAATCACATATGATTAAACACTAATTTGAATATATTAATAAAATCACATGTGATATTGGTGTTAAATCACATATGATTTTATTACATATCATATGTGATTTAATACTAATATCACATGTGATTTTATTAGAATATTCAAATTAGTGTTTAATCACACGTGATTTCTCATGCAAGTTTCAAAAACGAAAAAATAGACGAAAAAATTTAAAAAAACGTGAAAAAAAACAAAACAAAAAGTTTGTCGAAAGTATATCAAAGTGCCCGTTTATAGAAAGATAATTAAATGCTGGTCGTGACGGTATAATTAAATACACTAAGACATACTGTATATGGATAACTTATCCAGTTATTCATTATCGAAAAACCCCTTATTCCCCCAATAACTAATAAGACTTTGGCATAAGCTTACCCAGCCTGTAAGTTCTTTATACAAGGTTACCCAAACACCCCCAAAATCCCATATTCCCATGACAGGTATCCCTCTCACAAACGCACGCTGCTTTACAAATGATAATTAGGGAAAAAGGAAATACATTCCAATGTATAACGCACTTTGACATAAGCTTACCCAAACACCTTCAATAAGCTTTTTAACTTTTTTACACCCTATAACTTATTAACCTCTTAAAATAAGCCTACACGGAGTAGTAAAACTCGGATCACAAAATGATCCACGATTACTAGCTACAAGGTCAGTGACCAGGGCGAGTTGAGCAGAATCGGCCAAAAGATTCAGTTTGGTCACAAGTTGGTCAGCTCGGTGCTAACTCGTCAAAAAACTCGGCTTGATGTATTTTAACAAGTGTGCTAAAGTTTCTAAACATATACTTCTAGGGTCCATGAACATTTATATAGTCCTATAAACATGTCAAAAAACTCGGCTTGATGTATTTTAACAAGTGTGCTTAGCTTCCCTCGCTTCCCAAAATGAATCACGCCCTTCCAGGGCGAAACCCTGAGTATAACTCTGTCACCCACATTAAACTCCAAAGGCCTGCGTCTTAGATCTGCGTAGCTTTTCTGGCGGCTACGAGCAACTAACAAACGATTCTTGATCTGAACTATCTTTTCTGTTGTTTCTCGAATCATTTCTGGACCTATGAGCTGTGTAACCTTTCTCAAATTTTGACATCACAATTCAAGTAACTACGTCATTTAAATAATTCATTTCGTAAATATTTTACGAGCTACATTTCTTTTTCTCTATGATAACATTGTACGATTATCATTCCACATAATCCCGAACCTACAATTCTAGATTTTAGCAACGTTTATACGTCCGTTAATCTTATATTTTATTTAATATACTAAGTTATAGTATATTGACGAGTTTCGACATTTTCATGAAATCTATATTTTTATCTCATCCAATTTTGATTTTCATAATTTAAATTACTTAACAATATCAACTACCGGGATCAAATTATACCACAACACTTCATATACTACACACCAAACAAATAAAACATTTATGTTTTTCTTGCTTCCACCTCACTTTCCCCCTCCTCCTCCTTGAGCGTGTACCATGAAGAATTACCAAGACAATATGTCTTGGTGATATTTTAAATTACACATGTCTTCATCAAATCAAAGACTTAGCCTCTAAGGCTAAGTAAATATCTATTACCACCTCATTCATAAGAGGAGGAAGTCAATTTGACAACCAAAGCCAAATGGCTTTAGTAGGTTAGATCAAGCATGATCTTGCAACATGTGTTCACTTAGCTACTAAGTAAGTTGACACATGCATTATCTTAACTAGTAAGAAAGATGACTCTTGCATCATATCACCTCCTCAAGTGACTATATAAACCCTCCATCCCCCTCTTTGGTCATTCAACACAAACAAACAAAAACACTCTCTTTTGCTAATTTACTTCAAGAATTGTTCAAGATATCAAGTCCTTTCTAAAGCTACAACAACTACTTGCAATCTTTGGTGATTCTCTTGAGTTTAAATCCACTCAACTCACCAAGATTCCATCACAAGTCTTGCAAGATCACAAGAAGAGTTGAAGGTTTCTAAAGGAGTGGAAAAGAGTTCTAGTCCCTGTCCTTGTTCTTGTTTCCCTTGTTTAAGAGCCAAAAGTTGTAAGAAAGCCTAACACACTCTTGATCAACACCATTTACATGTTTCTTATTCTTAATCTATGCTATATATGGTCATTATATTGTATTCATGATGTGTAAAACCTTTAAAACAAGTTGAAAAACTTATATGTTAACTTATGTAAATAAAAAAGTAAACTAGTGACTTATGCTATGAAAAACGACCAAACTAGAATAGACATGTGTTAGCATTAAAGAAAAGTAGCGGTCATTCTAGTCATAGGAACTTTGTAAACGAGTTATAGTTAATATAGTAGAATAGTCAATGGGCTAATGGGGTGGACTAAGCTAATATGTTAGAAGATATGTATAAGTTAGTCGACTAAATCCTATTGTACTCTAAGTCCAATCCAAGTCCATACGAGCCCATAGAAAGACCATGAGGCGTCTAAACTTATGTATAAAAGACACCACACACCTCATTTGTGTGGTGTTCTTGAGTGTGTATTGTGTGTTTTGTAATCAAAGCTTTCTTTCTCTCTTTCTATCCTTATTACATTCGAC
This sequence comes from Artemisia tridentata subsp. tridentata, assembly GCA_021014915.2. Lineage (NCBI taxonomy): Eukaryota > Viridiplantae > Streptophyta > Magnoliopsida > Asterales > Asteraceae > Artemisia > Artemisia tridentata. The sequence continues at coordinate 12,801,475 of CP139506.1, read as the reverse complement.
ACATACAACTTGTGTACCACCAAACCGTGCCTACATAAACGTGTGATAAGTTGATATATCTTAGGTCCTACAAGTGGTATCAGAGCCATACAATGATTTAGGAGTTCTTTTGTCTCGGTTTTTATTTGAAGCTTTATAAAGGTCACATTTTTTCTTCCATAAAAACGTGAAATTTTATTACAAAAGTTTCAATTTTTACGTGTGTTTAGGCTAAAGTTGTTATTTTTATTAAAGATCTAGTCATTCTAAACAAGTTTTGGCAAAACATCTATAGTAAAAACGTTGAAAAAAGTGGCTTTAATCGTTTTTAAAAAATCTGAAAAGTTGCGTTTTTCCGAGTAAGAAAACCCACTTTCTCCGAGTAAGCAAAACCCGCTTTTACCGAGGAAGCAAAACCCTCTTTTACTGAGTAACATTTCCGAGTACGGAAGATCCGAGTAAAAAAATTATATCCGAGTAAGAAAATGAAACTCTGTCCGAGTATTGTTTTGCTTTCGAGTAAGAAAGTTTCCGAGTAGCAAAAGTTATTGTTTTGCTTCCGAGTATCAAAAGTTATTTCCAAGTTTGGACACAGCACTCTATCGGAGTATTGGTCTGATTCCGAGTAAGGTTTCCGAGTAACAATATTCCGAGTAAGATTCTTCGAGAAAGGGATTCTTCGAGTAAGGAAATCATCTTGGAAGGACAAAACTTCAAACGACCATAACTTTTGAACCGTAACTCCGTTTTCAGCCCATAACCTATCAAAACAACCGTGAGAACGAGGAGAATGACCCGTTGAATAAACTAAAGTTTATTCAACCCCACTTTCTACATGTTTTACTTGGGGTGGAAATGGTACTCAATGCTTTTCAAATGTTTTTATGCTGTGATTACTGTTTACATGATTTTGGACAATATGTGCGTTTTGATTACAATATGTGCCTTGTTGTGTGGTTTCATTCTGTATGTTCATTATGCGCAACTGTTTAACTCCCTGTTGGAGCCGAAACAATTGGTAGTACTATCTGGGGTAGCTCCCCACTATTGGTAACATGTGTGTAACATTTTGGTAGGTTCAGTTGTCGCACGCATCGTGGTTTCATTAAGTGCTTACATTTGTGTATCTTACTCACTATTGTCCTACGCTATATTATTCACAGCTTCATGGTTTAACTCTTAAACCTACGAGCTCACCAACATTATGTTGACGTTTTCTAGTACCATTTTCAGGTGATCATTATTAAGATATTTGAAGGCACTTTCTTTGGAATCAGAACATTGTTTTCTTGCTACCATGTTTTCAAGACAAATTGGATTCAAAGGAGACATATGTTTTACTTTCAAATTTTAGACCAGAAACATTTTGTAACTTATAACTACTGTTGAAACAATTGTAAGGTATGAATCTATGATGTTATGCGATGTGCCTTCTCAGTTACACCTCGTGTTTCCGCCATCGACGGGATGTGACGACTGATCATCTTGAATTTGTTTCCCGAAATTGGTGATGGTGGATAAGGAAAAAGTGAGTAGAATAAGATGAGAAGATAAGGATATAGAATCAACCAATCTCCGACACAAATCATTTCATAAATCATTAAACCCGATCACGTGAACTTGTTGTGCGTCCTCGATGTACACATTTCTCTCCCCTAATGGTTACGATTTATCGGAATCAGCATAATGATGTGTACGTGAAGCATTAACTGGAAGCGCTTTATCATAAATCATATCAGCCCGTAAGAAGATGTCGATAAACCCAATCTACTAACAATACCATTTAAAATGCCTAACTCTTTACCAACCCCCTGTATCAATGTAACACCCCAACCCGAAAAGGGTAAAGATATCACAACAATGGTGGCATATCAGAAGTCAACAGTAACATTCAACAAAATAAAACTTCAAAAAGTCTTAACATTTAATCCAAAATAAGTCAACATGACTTAAATCTAAATGCAAGACAAAATAACTTAAGTACAAAATCCAATATTCAAATGCCTAAACAATGGCATATCAAAATAAATAGAAGTTCAAATGGTAGAGCTAAACAACTAAGGTCAACTCCGAAATAGATCGCTCTCATCCCAAAGCTATACCCAGCTCCTAGCTTAAGTACCTGCCGCAGGAAAAGAAATGCGGCTGAGCTTTGCTTCAAAAGCTCAGTGAACAGATATATAGATAACGGAAACAAATAGCAGGTAGCAAGTACAAAAGCAAATCAGGAATACAAAATCATACCAATACGAAGTCAAATGACAGGAATGAGAAATGGATCATGAATAAAAGAAAAGAACAAAGTGAATAAGATTTAAGAAAAACAAGAACACAGCAATTCATCACGAGCCCAGACGACCGATACTACCATAGCATACTAATATAATAAAACAAACCTGTGTAGAGTGATCAGCTCTCAGACAAAGTGAAAGACGTGTATCGCACACACAATCAGTCACCAGATATAATAACTATAACATATAACATATACAGATAACAGGTCAAATCTAGAGTGCACCCATACGCCCCACAGACAAATCAATAATCATAATTATAATGGCCATAGCAAATAATAAATAAGGGACGGAACAGGTTATCACTCTCCTGCCCTAGAGTCATGTCAGAGGTGCGTCAATGACATGGACATGAAACCCTCATGCCTAGTGACTGGCTCGTAATATCAAACTGTAGATCAAAGGTCGGGCGTACTATCAAATAATCAAAATTATATCTTAAGGGTACATGGAAAAAGATTCAAATCAAAGACCACATCGAAAGTTCACAAATAAAAGGGAAACATAGCAGTGGTATAGGGAATCCTAATAAGGAAATGAATTCTGAAAGAAAAAGGGAATGAAAAGCCCTTACTGAAAGGACGGAATATCTGTACCTTATTAGCAAAGCAAAAGACAAGAAAGCAAACACGAAGCAGAAATCAGGGCTTCTCCTTCTTCACACCTAAAGAAGTAGAAGACGAATTACAAAGTATTCAAACTCAGATTATTACTTTTAGTTTACTTTTCCATTTTGTAACTTTCCAGGTTTAGTAAGATGTTAATATTCCAGATTAGGTTAAGTCCTTATTTCAAGATCATTATGGAATTAAGGTACTTTTTATCAAGTTACAAAAGTTTAGGGTTTTAATTGTAAATTCATTAGATTCAAAGGTTTAAAATGAAAATACTTTAAGTTACTGATTTAATCCCTATGATACCTATATTTACCAAACAAGTACTTTATTTCACAAATTTACAGAACATCACCTCAGAATTATATGAAGTACGAATTTGACCCTCAAAATTTAGTAATTACACAATTGGTCCCTTAACTTTACAAAACTTACAATTTAAATCATGATTTATTTATAATTACATATCAAGCCCATAAATACTCAAATTTACCCATTACACCCTTAATGACATTATTTACTCAGAATAACTTCAAGTTTCCCAAATTTACACATTTAGTCCTTCTACTTTAATTTTTTACAAATCGACACTTATAAATACAATTAATTCATTTTCTTGCACATTTACACTTAGGACCCTCAAGTTATATTTTTCTCACATTTCTACTGACTTATATGACATTACAAAAATATCCTAGAAGTTTCAAAGTTGACAAAACAAGCCCTTAAACTTTTAATTACCAATCGTATAGCCTTTTATTGTACCAAAACAAGCCCTAGTTTTATCCAATCATTATGTTATCATTATACAATCATTAATTACATTAATTACATCAGATCTATTCACATGAACCCTAACCCTAATCCATTCTAGGGTTTATTCTTATTTTTCTTTATTTTCTCTAAAATCCGATTACATACAATAATTCGCATCAATTATTCTGAGCTTCTATAAATCACATGGTTATTTTTCTAGGCTTATATTATCAGTATAGGACATGTAAAAATTATAGTTACACTTCAAAAAAATCGAATGACATTATTTGGAAATTATGTGTGTTTTAACTCATTATTTTTCGTACGCTTTGTTTAGCTTGCATGATCCATGTTTAACATTTTTACTGAGTTAAATACAACATGTAGATCATTATAAAAATGCTAGATCAATTATAGAACGTAAGGATTAGGCGTAGGATTTTATACCTATCGAACAAGGCAAACCGAACAAAACAAAACACCACGATCGAACGAAGGCTCCCACAACTCGAATCCTATTTTTCCTAGCTTGCTTACACCTTAATGGACTCCAGAAAATTGCTAGCTCAGTTCTAGAAAGTCGAATGAAGGCTTGGTCGAATTATGTGTGTGTCGATCTAGGGTTTTCGGAAATTAGGGTTTTATGAAAAATAGAGATTTGATTGTGTAAATAATAATAGCCGATTAGGAGGGGGGGTTATTCTCAGAATTTTCGGCCCACAAGTTAGCTCAAGATCATACTTTGATTTGGTGTATAATTCCTTAATTTATTTTGTAGTTATCTTAATTTAAATAAGTTTTATAAACTAATTAATTTAATTAAATAGTTTCGGATTATATATATATATATATATATATATATATATATATATATATATATGAACTTGTAATTTTTTTTTTGACATTTAATATAATGTAGTGTTTTCCCAGAAATTCATTTCGTTTCATATGTAGTTGTTTTCATAAGTTTGGAATCAATTCAGAATTGTTATAAGTGATTTTATTAAGTTTTATGGCTTCAGGGGTAATTTGGTCATTTTATAGGTTATCTGAATTTCAGGTATTACAACTTCTTCCCCACTAACAAAAAAATTTTGTCCTCGAAATTTGCAGGAAGTAGAAAGAAAAGAGAGCGGAAAACAAAACAAGGACATACCAGACTAGAACGAGAATTGCGGATAACTAGCTCGTATCGATTCCTCGGTTTCCCAGGTAGCCTCACGCTCCGGGTGATTCCTCCAAAGAATCTTTACGAAAGGAATAACTTTATTTCTCATGACTCGTTCCTGACGGTCCAGAACCGCTTCCGGTTCTTCAGACAAAGACATATCAGGCCGGATCTGATCAAGTGGATAAGATACAACATGCAGTGGATGATAATTGTATCCTCTCAGGAGAGATACATGGAAAACATTATGCACATGAGATAGCTGAGGAGGTAGAGCCAAGCGATAAGAGACCTCCCCAATACGCTCCAGGATTTCGAACGGTCCAATAAATCGAGGACTCAACTTGCCCTTGATTCCAAAACGCCTGACACCACGGAAAGGAGATACTTTCAGGAATACCCGATCACCTACATTAAATTCTAGATCCCGACGGTGCTTATCAGCATAACTTTTCTGGCGAGCACGCGACTCTTTCAATTTCTCTCTAGCAACAGCTACCTTTTCATTTGTGATCTCAATCATCTCAGTTCCTTCAATCAGACGTTCACCTACTTCATTCCAACAAACAGGAGCCCTACATTTCCTACCATACAACATCTCGAAGGGAGCCATTCGAATACTCGCATGCCAACTATTATTATACGCAAACTCTACCAAACACAAGTACTCATCCCAACTACCTGTCCATTCCAACGCACAAGCTCTTAACATGTCTTCCAAAGTCTGAATGGTCCTCTCAGACTGACCATCAGTTTGGGGATGAAATGCAGTACTAAACTTAAGGCGAGCGCCCCAAGCTTTATGAAGTCCCTTCCAAAAACGCGAAGTGAAACGAGGATCACGATCTGAAACAATAGACGAAGGCATACCATGCAATCGAACAATCTCTTGCTGAAAAACTTCCGCCAACTTACTGACACTATAGGTCATACGGATAGGTAAGAAATGAGCAGATTTAGTTAGCCGATCAACGACCACCCAAATCGCATCATGTCTTTTACGAGTGACAGGCAGACCACAAACGAAGTCCATGGAAATCTCATCCCATTTCCATGTAGGAATCAACAAAAGTTGTAATAGACCACTAGCTCGATGATGCTCAATCTTAACTTGCTGGCAGGTCATGCATCTAGCAACAAATAACGCCACATCTTGCTTCATACCGTTCCACCATAAATGCTGCTTAAGATCCCGATACATCTTGGTAGAACCAGGATGGATAGCGAAAGGAGAACTGTGAGCCTCAGTCAGCACAGCCTCACGCAAGTCGGAATCATTAGGCACGCATAAACGATCCTCATACCAGACAACTCCATCATCATCAATTCTAAACTCAGTTTGCTTACCCTCTTCAATATTCTGAACAATAGCCCAGAGTTCACCATCATCTTTCTGAGCATCTTTAATATGCAACATCAGATTTGACTCAATCCTTAAACTAGCCCAGTAGCAAACATCACGCCAAACACACAACTCAACATCCAAACGCTCCAAATCCTTGAGGACATGCGGATCAATCTCCAAACTAGCAATCACTCTAGATTTCCAACTAAATGCATCTGCAACCACATTAGCCTTACCTGGATGATACTGGATGTTCGTGTTATAATCCTTCAGAAGCTCTAGCCATCGCCTCTGTCTCATATTAAGCTCCTTCTGAGTAAAGATGTATTTGAGGCTCTTGTGATCAGTGAAGATATCACATGATTCGCCATATAAATAATGTCTCCAGATCTTCAATGCAAAAACTACAGGTGCCAATTCTAGATCATGAGTTGGATAATTTTCCTCATATGGTTTCAATTGCCTCGAAGCGTAGGCAATCACCTTGCCGTTTTGCATAAGCACACAGCCCAAACCCTTCTTAGAAGCATCACTATAGATTTGGAAACCTCCAGAACCCGATGGTAAAGTTAGAATAGGTGCAGACACCAAACGCCTTTTCAACTCTTCAAAACTCTGCTCACGTTCATCCGTCCATACAAACTTTTCACCCTTCCGCATCAGTTGAGTCAATGGCAAAGCCAACTTGGAAAATCCTTCTACAAAACGCCTGTAGTAGCCAGCTAATCCTAGAAAACTCCTGACTTCAGTCACAGTGGTAGGTCTCGGCCACTTGGTGATAGCCTCAACTTTAGATGGATCCATGGTGATACCATCTGCAGACACAATGTGACCTAGGAAAGCTACTTGGTTCAGCCAGAACTCACACTTAGAAAATTTCGCGAATAATTTCTGCTGCCTCAGGATACCCAAAACAATACGCAAATGTTGCTCGTGCTCCTCGGACGATTTAGAATACACTAGAATATCATCGATGAAAACGATGACGAATTTATCAAGAAATTCATGGAAAACCCGATTCATTAAATCCATAAACACAGCAGGAGCATTTGTTAAGCCAAAAGGCATAACTCGCAATTGGTGATAACCAGATCGCAAGTCGATTTTGGAGAAAACTTTAGCTCCTTGCAATTGATCAAACAAGTCATCAATGCGAGGAAGCGGATAACGGTTTCGAATGGTAATGCGATTAAGCTCACGATAATCAATACACAGACGCATAGACCCATCCTTCTTCTTCACGAAAAGCACAGGAGCACCCCATGGCGAAACACTAGGTCGAATGAATCCACAGTCCAGCAACTCTTCCAGTTGCTCCTTCAACTCTTTCAGTTCAACAGGTGCCATCCGGTACGGAGCCTTAGAGATAGGTTCGGCACCGGGAATTAGATCAATAGAAAATTCCACTTCTCTAGCCGGAGGAAGACCAGGAAGTACTTCAGGAAAAACATCAGCAAAATCCCGAACAATGGGAACACTAGAAATATCCGGACTCTCAACAGACGAATCCTTAACCGAGGCTAGAAAACCTTGGCAACCATGAGACATCAAGGTTCGAGCTTTCAAGGCGGAAATGATTTTAACAGTTCTAAGAGGGCGAGATTCATGGTAAATGAATTCAGGATTATTCAGATCACCGAAAATCACATTTCTGGCGTGGCAGTCAATGGTTGCTCGATGGAAAGCCAACCAGTCCATACCAAGGATGACATCAAAGTCAATCATGTCTAAAGGAAGTAAATTCGCCGGACGAACCCGATCATCGAAGCGTAACGGACAGTTCAAATATTCATGGTTGATAAGAATGTGGTTTTTCATGGGGGTAGATATAGCAATTGGGTTATTTAGTGATGTTGAAGGTATGTTCAGTTTCTTAGCCAATTTCATAGATATGATAGAATGTGTTGCTCCAGTGTCAAATAACGCGAAAACAGTAAAATCACCAATATACAAAAAGCCGGTAATGGTACCTGTAGCCTTAGCCGCCTGATCCCGCGTAGTAGAAAACACACGCCCAGTATTCGGAGGTGGAGGAGGCGGAGGAAGAAGATAGTTCTTGGCAGATGCAGGATTCTGCTTTGGGCAGTCCTTCACCCGATGCTCAGCAGACCCACATCGGAAACACGCACCAGATGCTCTACGACACTCTCCTGGATGACTTTTCCCACAAGTAGTACAGATAGGAGGTGGAGGTAAGTTCCCAGATGAACCCTTCTGAGAACTAGATCCAGAACCACGAGACTGCTGCTGAAAACCCTTAGAAGGCTGATCCTTCCACTGCTTCTGACCATTATTGCGTCCCTGGCTCTCATCACCCTGCCTAGAAATTGAACCAGCATCCTGACCCCTAGAATCTGGTCTCCGCTGATCATAGCTCCTACCTGGCTGACCCTGATAATCACGACCACGATCTGACTGACCCCGCTGTTCAAAGCCCTTACCAGAAAACCCCTTGTTGTCCCGATTCTGACTCAGCGGCTGAATCCTGTCGCCATCACGGTTTCGCTTGTAACCCACATTCTCATGAAATATCTTGATGTTGCGAGCTGCGTCGCAACATGCTGACGGATCAGCGAACCCCTGATTAAGAAGACGATCTAAAACCCAACTCTTCAGTGCCCACTTATAATGCTTAGCCTGATGCTCAGCATCCCCAGCAACCTGGCCCACAAAGCTAACCAATCTCTGGAATCGCTCCAGAAATTCCCCTGCATTCTCAGACTCGAGCTGAGAGACAGTGCTGTACTCCCGAATAAATCTCTGCTGTTCAGACACAAGGAAGTACCGATTATAGAACGTAGCACGAAAATTAGCCCAAGTACAACCAAGAACATAAGCATCACCTCCCTTAGCTTCCTTGTGCGCCTTCCACCAGTTAAGCGCATCTCCCTCAAGCTTAAACGCAGCTAGACGAGTCTTAAACCCATCTTCACAACCCAGTACCTCAAACAGCTTCTCCATGTGTTTTATCCAGTCTTCTGCAGCATGAGGAGTAGAAGCAGTACTGAAAGACAACGGTTTGAGTTTATTGAAACTCTCAAGCCAACCATTAATGGTAGTGGGTCGGCCCCCACCACCAGTACCACCAGAACCACCAGCACCACTAGAGGGACCAGCACCACCAGAGGGACCAGCTCCATTTCGGAAATCATTGATCATCCGAGTGATCACCTCGTTAGCATTAAGCCCAGGTAGTAGATTGGCTATAGCATTAGCCACCAACTCCTCCAAATTAGGGATCTCCTCCTCCCCTTCAGAATAGTCACCACGACGAGTAACAACCATCTACAGGATTTTCAAACGATTAGAAAGATCAAACAGGAAATGATAGAGCAAAAGAGAAACATGACAGAGCAGGACAGGAAAAGAGTGCGCGAAAGGAAACCTAATGTCTACCCAAATCCTCACAGGTCGATAGCCTAAGCTCTAAGGTTTTCATGAATGCCTGTTCTCTGATACCATAAATTGTAACACCCCAACCCGACAAGGGTAAAGATATCACAACAATGGTGGCATATCAGAAGTCAACAGTAACATTCAACAAAATAAAACTTCAAAAAGTCTTAACATTTAATCCAAAATAAGTCAACATGACTTAAATCAAAATGCAAGACAAAATAACTTAAGTACAAAATCCAATATTCAAATGCCTAAACAATGGCATATCAAAATAAACAGAAGTTCAAATGGTAGAGCTAAACAACTAAGGTCAACTCCGAAATAGATCGCTCTCATCCCAAAGCTATACCCAGCTCCTAGCTTAAGTACCTGCCGTAGGAAAAGAAATGCGGCTGAGCTTCAAAAGCTCAGTGAACAGATATATAGATAACGGAAACAAATAGCAGGTAGCAAGTACAAAAGCAAATCAGGAATACAAAATCATACCAATACGAAGTCAAATGACAGGAATGAGAAATGGATCATGAATAAAAGAAAAGAACAAAGTGAATAAGATTTAAGAAAAACAAGAACACAGCAATTCATCACGAGCCCAGACGACCGATAACACCATAGCATACTAATATAATAAAACAAACCTGTGTAGAGTGATCAGCTCTCAGACAAAGTGAAAGACGTGTATCGCACACACAATCAGTCACCAGATATAATAACTATAACATATAACATATACAGATAACATGTCAAATCTAGAGTGCACCCATACGCCCCACAGACAAATCAATAATCATAATTATAATGGCCATAGCAAATAATAAATAAGGGACGGAACAGGTCATCACTCTCCTGCCCTAGAGTCATGTCAGAGGTGCGTCAATGACATGGATATGAAACCCTCATGCCTAGTGACTGGCTCGTAATATCAAACTGTAGATCAAAGGTCGGGCTTACTATCAAATAATCAAAATTATATCTTAAGGGAACATGGCAAAAGATTCAAATCAAAGACCACATCGAAAGTTCACAAATAAAAGGGAAACATAGCAGTGGTATAGGGAATCCTAATAAGGAAATGAATTCTGAAAGAAAAAGGGAATGAAAAGCCCTTACTAAAAGGACGGAATATCTGTACCTTATTAGCAAAGCAAAAGACAAGAAAGCAAACACGAAGCAGAAATCAGGGCTTCTCCTTCTTCACACCTAAAGAAGTAGAAGACGAATTACAAAGTATTCAAACTCAGATTATTACTTTTAGTTTACTTTTCCATTTTGTAACTTTCCAGGTTTAGTAAGATGTTAATATTCCAGATTAGGTTAAGTCCTTATTTCAAGATCATTATGGAATTAAGGTACTTTTTATCAAGTTACAAAAGTTTAGGGTTTTAATTGTAAATTCATTAGATTCAAAGGTTTAAAATGAAAATACTTTAAGTTACTGATTTAATCCCTATGATACCTATATTTACCAAACAAGTACTTTATTTCACAAATTTACAGAACATCACCTCAGAATTATATGAAGTACGAATTTGACCCTCAAAATTTAGTAATTACACAATTGGTCCCTTAACTTTACAAAACTTACAATTTAAATCATGATTTATTTATAATTACATATCAAGCCCATAAATACTCAAATTTACCCATTACACCCTTAATGACATTATTTACTCAGAATAACTTCAAGTTTCCCAAATTTACACTTTTAGTCCTTCTACTTTAATTTTTTACAAATCGACACTTATAAATATAATTAATTCATTTTCTTGCACATTTACACTTAGGACCCTCAAGTTATATTTTTCTCACATTCCTACTGACTTATATGACATTACAAAAATATCCCAGAAGTTTCAAAGTTGACAAAACAAGCCCTTATACTTTTAATTACCAATCATATAGCCTTTTATTGTACCAAAACAAGCCCTAGTTTTATCCAATCATTATGTTATCATTATACAATCATTAATTACATTAATTACATATGATCTATTCACATGAACCCTAACCCTAATCCATTCTAGGGTTTATTCTTATTTTTCTTTATTTTCTCTAAAATCCGATTACATACAATAATTCGCATCAATTATTCTGAGCATGTATAAATCACATGGTTATTTTTATAGGCTTATATTATCAGTATAGGACATGTAAAAATTATAGTTACACTTCAGAAAAATCGAATGACATTATTTGGAAATTATGTGTGTTTTAACTCATTATTTTTCGTACGCTTTGTTTAGCTTGCATGATCCATGTTTAACATTTTTACTGAGTTATATACAACATATAGATCATTAGAAAAATGCTAGATCAATTATAGAACGTAATGATTAGGCGTAGGATTTTATACCTATCGAACAAGGCAAACCGAACAAAACAAAACACCACGATTGAACGAAGGCTTCCACAACTCGACTCCTATTTTTCCTAGCTTGCTTACACCTCAATGGACTCCAAAATTTTGCTAGCTCAGTTCCAGAAAGTCGAATGAAGTCTTGGTCGAATTATGTGTGTGTCGATCTAGGGTTTTCGGAAATTAGGGTTTTATGAAAAATAGAGATTTGATTGTGTAAATAATAATAGCCGATTAGGAGGGGGGTTATTCTCAGAATTTTCGGCCCACAAGTTAGCTCAAGATCATACTTTGATTTGGTGTATAATTCCTTAATTTATTTTGTAGTTATCTTAATTTAAATAAGTTTTATAAACTAATTAATTTAATTAAATAGTTTCGGATTATATATATATATATATATATATATATATATATATATATATATATATATATATATATATATATATATATATATATATATGAACTTGTAATTTTTTTTGGACATTTAATATAATGTAGTGTTTTCCCAGAAATTCATTTCGTTTCATATGTAGTTGTTTTCATAAGTTTGGAATCAATTCATAAGTGATTTTATTAAGTTTTATGGCTTCAGGGGTAATTTGGTCATTTTATAGGTTATCTGAATTTAAGGTATTACAATCAAAAACAACGGTTATCTTTAGTAACCACCTGTGAGGAAAACTTGTAAGGAATTAAATATTCCATAGATTTGATGATCAAAAACAAGAAGAATGAAACATATAGAATACTGAATGATAAGCAAAATACATGGTACTGCCAGTTCAAGAAAGGTACTGCTGATTCACAAGCAAGGTACTGCCAGTACAAACTCAAAGGTACTGCTAGTTCAACACAAAGGTACTGCTAGTACAAAATGAGACTGCTGCTACTGTAACAATCTGCTGCTAGTTCAAATGAAGGTGCTGCTGAATCAATGAGTCACTCTGCTGCTACAATGATAAGAACGAAGAAGATATTATTTTGTATGAGTCATGTTTATACAAATATAATATCTAGATATTTTATCAAGTCATCAAGTTGAACACTCAAGATACAAGTTGTATCTTATTGACTTGACACATGTAAAAGCAAGTGGATGACTAAAGACTTATCAAGTTTGTAATGATCTCCTTATGTTATAAAAGGAAGATCATACCCCTTAGATAAATGAGTGTCTTGGTTGTGGTTGAAACAATCAACACCAAAGTGCTTCGTACTCTCAAATTATAACAACACAAAATTGTGTTAAAATGTAAGAGCACTTAAAGAGTGTGTGTGTGAACATCAGAACGAGGGGTCTGTTGTTGTTTAGGTTTGTTTAGCCTCAAGGATCATTGATCCCTGTTAGAGTGTAACCGTATTACTAATGATCAAGTAGTATTGGGGCTGAGTTTAATAACAAAGAGAAAGTTTGGCAAAACCTTGTTGTGATAGTATTGTTTCTTTATTAGAATATTCCGCCAATATTATCATCATGCTTTTCATAAACAAAATCCTAGATCAAAGGCTTAACAGCCTAGAGCCTATAAATGATCACGTAAACTCGTTGTTAGTTTAGTAACCTTTAAAACGAGTTTCCACAAAACTCAATATGACGAACTGGAGAATGAAGTAAAATTCCTCAGACTTGTGACTCAAGCTTGTACTATCCTTGTGACTAAGAACGGTGTACCCTATACCCCTAACAGAAGTGTAATAAGCACAATCCCTCTTGACATATCCTCAACTGCGTGAGACACTGAGCGCTACAACGTAACTCCTTAAATGATAGCTACTTTGTGGGTATAGAGAGAAAGAATCACAAAAGCAACTAGATATCCAAGTCTTCGTCACCATTAATATATGCCAAAACAAGTCATCTTCGCGGGAGGGAAGAAAGAAAGAAGATGAAATAAGTGCACGCATCCGCAAAACGTCACTTCAAACCCAAATAAGTAATAAAAAAATTATCCCCATAGGCACAGTTGATATGCGTTGCAAACTTTAGCCGTGTATAACCTCGTGAAAATTTCTAAAACCAAAATACCACTGTTTTACTAAAATTATTAAAACATATAATTTTGTAACAATTTCAGTCCATGTCTTAATTATTTTCGGATCCCAAGCCCAATTCATTTCACGTTTTTGTGATTATAACCTTGCAGCCCAAGAACAATAACTAAACAAATCCAACGGCAGTCCAAGCAAAATACAACCCGATCCACAACACAAGTTATAACCAACCGGTATTAGCTTCTGATGTCTGATATGGATTTCATAGTATTGGAAATGTATAGGTCGTTTATAGTTGATAGAGTTGTATTGATTTTAGTAGTTTAGTTTCTGGGTGGGAATGTCCATCTAGTTGAAGTATTCATTGTAATTTGTGGTATTGTTATAATATAATTCACCATTTTGCACCAAAAAAAAAGTTATAACCAACCGGTATTAGATAAGTCAAAAGTTACACGCTTCACATAAACAACATATCTGATCTCATCTATCATCGTAGATCTGTCAATCTTATCCGATACATCAACACACCAAAACAAACAACCGTACCTTTCCCTTGATGGGTAATTTACTGCTTTATAAGGCTTCAAGATCCTAGATGGGTCTCGGGTAGGTTTAATTGGTTTGTGTTTTGTTGTTGTTAAGTTTGTGTGATTTGTACGAACGAAGACAAAAGAGGCTAACATAATTGTTACTCTTATTGTCTTTTGATTCGGATATTAATTGAAGGTTAGCTTCAAAAATTAGATTGATGATGATATTTAATTCGTGGTTTAGACCTTGAATGGTTTGATGTTACGTTAAATACCACGAATGATCAATCTGAGATCATTAGATGTTTATTTATAGTTCGAGTCTTGAATGATTATTTAGTTAATATATGCAAATGAACTCAAATAAAGAAACGCAATACCTTCAAATTATAGTTTTTAATTACATAAGTAATTATAAAAAATTCCTTGTATTGTGATGGTTGCACCTCAACATAATCTGAAATTGATAAATAATAAATTACGCCATCCTCAAAGTAATTATAAAAAAAACCTTGTATTGTGATGTCACAATGGTTGCACCTCAACATAAGCTGAAATTGATAAATTACGCCATCCTCAAAGTAATTATAAAAAAAACCTTGTATTGTGATGTCACAATGGCTGCACCTCAACATAATCTGAAATTGATAAATAATAAATTACGCCATCCTCAAAGTTCTTGCTCAACCCGGCTATAAAAAGCCAATACTTACTCTTATGATTTTAAGTAAATTTCCAAAAATGAAGTCACCACAAGCAATAATTCACTTATCATCTTCCTCTCTTATTTCTTTTCTTTTTTACGGTCTCGCGATAACATGTCTTACTTCCGCCACCATCTCTGTTTCTTATGGCGGTAATGAGACTGATTATCATGCATTGTTGTCATTTAAGTCAAAGATCACCCATGATCCATACAATGTTCTAACCTCGTGGAACCATTCCTTTCATTTCTGTGACTGGAGTGGTATTTCATGTGGAAAGCGGCACAAACGAGTGACTGTTTTACGGCTACGTTCGCAAGGCCTAGAAGGCTCGTTGTCTCCTCATGTAGGAAACCTCAGCTTCCTCCGTGAGCTTTATCTCAGGAACAACAGCTTTCAAGGAACCATTCCTCATGAACTTGGTCGTCTATCTAGGCTACGTGTTCTATCTCTTAGTATAAACAAATTCGGTGGAGTCATTCCAACAAACTTGTCTCGTTGTTCTAACCTCGAAGACCTTTGGCTCTATCAAAATGAGCTGACTGGAAGCATACCCAAGGAGGTGAGTTTACTCTCGAAACTTACTCATCTTGTAATTGAAGACAATAAGTTAACAGGTGGAATCCCACCTTTCTTGGGGAATATCACATCAATGGAAGATTTCTCTACTGTTCGGAACCCGTTGGGTGGGAGCATTCCAGATACCTTGGGTCATTGGAAAAGGTTGACGGTATTTTACTCTGGTGGCTGCAACTTATATGGAAGCATCCCTCATTCCATTTTCAACCTCTCACTCCTAGTTAATTTTTCCTTAGCTGAAAATCACCTCACTGGTAGTCTTCCTTCAGAAATTGGTAATCAGCTCCCAAATCTTGAGTTCCTTCAGTTAAGGAATAACGAACTGACCGGAGTTCTTCCACCTTCTCTTTCTAATTGTTCTAAATTAGGAATTCTTGAAATGTATGACAACAATTTTAGTGGGAAGTTGACTGTTGACTTTTCTAAACTAAGAGATATTAATATAATTAGATTATATCATAACAACTTCCATGGACGTGGAGAAGCTGATGACATGAGGTTCGTTGATTCTTTGAAAAACTGCACCAGATTAGTAGTTTTGGAACTTGCTAATTGCAACCTTATAGGAGTGCTTCCAATATCAATAGGTAATCTTTCTGATCAACTCAGCTTTCTACATTTAGGAGACAATCAATTATTTGGAAGCCTACCTTCAAGTATAGGTAGTCTAGTTGGTTTGACCACTTTAGATTTAGATTTGAATCGATTCAAAGGAAAAATCCCCACCACCATTGGTAAACTACAAAAGCTACAACGTCTTAGTCTATCTGGAAATCACTTTTCAGGGCCTATCCCTGATGCCATCTGGAACCTATCATTGTTGACTGAACTTTATTTAGCGTCCAACAAATTAGAAGGCCATATTCCATCAAGCCTTGGGAATTTAAAAAACCTTATCGGGTTAAACCTTGCAAACAATAGGCTCACTGGTAAAATACCCAAGCAACTTCTTCAACTCCCATCACTAACCAAATTTTTAGATCTTTCACATAACAGCCTGTCTAGTTCAATTCCATCACAGATTAAAGACTTTAAGATGTTGAGCGAGCTTTATTTATCTTATAATAATTTATCAGGCAACATTACTAGTAGCCTTGGTGAGTGCATTAGCCTTACAAAGTTATACCTTAGTGGCAACAGATTTCAAGGCGTAATACCATCTTCATTCAGTTCCTTGGGAGGATTGGGGGTACTCGACGTTTCTGAAAATAATTTATCAGGCAGAATTCCACAATTTTTAGGCAAATGGAAATCCTTGGAGTTTTTGAACCTATCCTTTAATGATTTTGAGGGTGAAGTACCGGTTGTAGGAGTGTTTGCAAATGCAAGTGCATTTTCGGTTTTGGGGAACAATAGGCTTTGTGGTGGTTTGGTTAAACTTGAGTTACCCAAATGCAAGGAGATGGGTAGTAAGAAAAAAAGGTTTCCTTTCTTCATATTAGTCATTGTGATTGCACCGATGTTGCTCATCGCATTATGTTGTGTGTATCTTTTGTGTAAGAAGGAACGCAATAGTCAACCGTCTCAATCTTCTGTGAATGAAAGGTTCTTGAAAGTTTCATACAAGCAGCTTCTCAAGGCTACTGATGGGTTCTCTACAGCAAATTTGATTGGCGAGGGTGGGCACAGCTCTGTTTATAAGGGAATCCTCGATTCTAATGATGATAAATCTGTTGCGGTTAAAGTTCTACATCTTCAAAGTCGAGGAGCACACAAAAGCTTTGTAGCAGAATGTGAAGCATGGCGTAATATTAGACACCGTAATCTATTGAAGATAATAACTTCATGTTCAAGTACTGATTTCCAAGGCAATGATTTTAAAGCTCTGGTTTACGAGTTTATGCCCAATGGAAGTGTACACGATTGGCTTCATTCAAGTGCATATGCATCAAAACTCAACCTTCTTCAAAGAATAAATATTCTGAGAGATGTTGCAACCGCGCTTGATTATCTTCACAACCGCTGCCAAACAACGATTGTTCATGGTGACTTGAAGCCTGGTAACATTCTACTTGATGATGATATGGTGGCTCAAGTTGGAGACTTTGGTTTAGCTCGACTACTTGGTACGGACTTAAACCACAGCTCAACCGGGGTTAAAGGAACAATTGGTTATGCACCTCCAGGTAATATATGATTCTTGGATTCAATGATGCTTATATTTGTACTTGCAGATTACAGTTTTGTTAACTAACTGTTCATTTTAATTTGCAGAGTATGGTATCGGGAGCGAGATGACAAGTTGTGGGGACGTATACAGTTTTGGAATATTATTACTAGAGGTGATGACCGGGAAAAAGCCAACAGATGACATGTTCAACGATGGTCTTAGCCTTCATAAATTTGCTTACGTGGCATTACCGGATCATGTCATCGATGTTATTGATGATGATGCAATTGTGTTGCAAAGTATGGAAGCGAATGCAAAGAAAGTGGAAGAATGTTTGGTTGCAATTATCAAGATTGGAGTATCGTGCTCAGTGGATTCCCCACCACAACGGATGAAAATTGACATTGTTGTCAACGAGTTGCAGCGCATTCTCGATGTGCTTCAAAATATATACGGTACTCTATTCTACCATTTTGTAGAATCTGATTTACATGAGTTTGTTAATAAATCATCACTAACTTTGTTTTATTTTTGAACGCTTTCAGGTCTAATTCCAAGCTTTCTTGGTGAAATTTGAAAGTAACTACAGCAAGGAGTAGGGCATGTCGTAGTTATATAAACATTGCTTTGTCATATTTGTTTTTAAGTGTGTTTTAGTTTTCTAGTTGCATAAGTACTGTAATAGACGTAAGAGCGCATTTACATTCCTGCTGGTTACATTTGTCAAACATGTACTTGGAGATTATGGTGTATCTGCATAATGAAGTTTGTTGAAAGTTTTTTTTTTTGAACCGAATTTGTTGAAAGTTGTAGTCAGATTACACCAACTTAGCTAAATTTGGGTCCTGTTTTTACCGAAAACGCGTACAAAAAAGAAATGCTTCGACAACCCCATCCCATACATCCGGAGGGCGAATCTGGGGAACGTACTTTTGCTTCTGATGTCGTCAAAAATCGACAATTTACTTATCAAGTTCATGGACCCGCCACCTAATCTGTACATTTCTAACTACATGTATCAGCTATGGATATTGGGAGCATTGAACAACACAGAGTCTGACTGATATTGGGCTAAAAATGACTGAGTTCCCGTTGGACCCACAGCTCGCTAAACAGCTTTTAACATGTGAAGAATTTAGTTGTGTAAACGAAGTTTCAATGATTGTATCTATACTCTCAATCCCGTCTGTATTCTTTAGTCCGTAAGCCCAGACAGAAAAAAGCGATGATGCACATGGAAAGTAGCATCAGACATGATAAACTGTTTCTGCTGTTCTAAATTGTAAAAGCAGACCATAAATAAGCTCACAAAACAACCAGACTTGAAAATTAAACTAAAATTACAAGCACACTGTCAAACCATCATGTTTGATTCATCTTCCTCCCCCGTTGCTGCTTCATTGAACATGTACTGGCTTTGATACTCGATCCAGTACTGTGTAGATCTTTTCGCATCCCAAAACAGTTCATAAACTCGGCTTACGCCTTCCATTTCCACAACCTTCCCTTACCTCTTTTGGCAAGCCAATGCAGCTGATGTGATCAAGTTTATGGCGTATCTCAGAGATGCCTCAACCCCAATTTATGTCAGCAAAACCTTTGCATCATCGGATATGTCCACATCTTCCTCTTGACACCTTATATCAAGAATCTTGTGAATGTCATCTTCAGTGTAAGGTTGTGTGGAGATGATGAGAAGGAGATCCAGGAAATCGATTGGAATCCCATGGGGGGATTTGTAGTTTGTGCCTCGAATAGTTGTGATTCCTCGGTTGGTGGCAACAAGAATGATAAACACTCATATCAAGCATGTGGACTTCATCTATGAACAGAACACCTGGAACAATCTCTGCCTTTCCTTCCTCTCGCCACTCTGCAACCTTTGTATCGATCTGTTCCCACTTCAGCTCGTATTTCTCCGGTGTCACCAGTGAAAAGAGCAAGAAAACCCTGTGTTCTGAATTTCATAACAAAAATAATTAAGTTTTCAGAAAGATCAAGTACCATAGTTACTTTGACATTTCCTATTTTGTGCATTTTTTTTCTCATCATAATCCAAGTTATTTCATCATGCAAAGGTTCACCGACTCCCCGTCCCATAGACAACAGAAACTGCCGCTGACAATAGCACAAAAAGACCAACTCTGTTCTATTATCAGAAAGTGTAACTTCAAAAAACAACACTACTTCAGTTATTCATGTTAGTCTAACAACAAGTGTCTCAGCCAGGACCAATACACATCTCGTCAAGAACAATACACATATTTGAAAAACCACAGATTGACTGATTTTACACATACTTTACATCTACTGCTGTATTTGTGTGTAATAACTTCATTTTTTTTTCTTTGGCAAGAATGTTAAACAACACATTAATTTGTTGCAAAAATGATAATTAGGAAAAATACAAATACATCCAAACACTGTGACATGAGCTGACCCAAACACCTTTAATAAGCCACAAGGTCAACAACCAAAAACCCGTCTCACCAAATCTCTCATTTCTTCAAATTAGAGGGTCAGGGGTTTTAATTTTTTTTAAATTTGGAGATTTTGTCTAAATTGAGGGAATTTATTAAAGGGTTGGTGTTTGGTGGTGGTGGCTGCCGGAGATTGTGGTGGTTGTTACAAATTGTTTCACAAAAGTGATAATGAGGAAAGAGGTTGAAGGGTTGGGTGTATTAGTTACTGTATTTTGTTAGTATGAAAGTACCCTCTTAATTAACGGTCAACCTAGTCAAACTAACAATGCCCGTTAAAATTCGACCAAACCTGGATTGAATGTTTAATTTTCTTACTGTTGTGACTAGAAATTACTCTTTATCACATAATATTTGCAAGTTAAACACAAGAGAATGAGATGGGACTAGATGTGTATGGATCGTATGATGTTTAGAGAGAATATAAAGTTAAAGCTTTTCTATATTAAACACATACACACTCACTGAACCACCTTCCAAATGAGGTGATAAAGTGCTTTAAATAGCACAGCCACTTTGCCCTAAAGGCTTTTAAGTGGGCTTCATGTGAGCTTTTGGGCTTTAGCTCTTGGGTTGAGCTTTTTCAAATACATACTAACTCTAACACAAGCCCATAATACACAAAGTTCTAATAATAGTGAATGACCATTACTTTAATACTAAAATTGAAGCTAACAATCTCCCCCTAAGGGATGGTCATTCAAAAGATGCACTATGTGATTAGATCTTTAGACTTTTGGGTCTTGAACTTTGTGATTCTTTGTTCCTTCATGCATTGTGATCTTCATCGTATAGTCATTTGATTGTTCTTTGCCTTGATCAACATCTTCATGTATTCACAGCGTTTATTCTTCCAATGTAGATGTTGAGACATACGATGATCGATGGACTTTCTTCAGTACCTGCATAAAACAGTTAGCAATAAATCGTCCAGCTCTTCCAGGTTCAGATCTCATTATGACACTTACAACTTATGTCCTTTTTGGCGAACACAAGTGTATTTTATTGAAAGTGTACCTAAGAGATCTTTTATGAATCTCATGTCTCTAGACTCAATAATGTGCGTTTTGGTTTTAGTTATCGGAGGCGTGGAGCAGAGTGCCACCTTTTCAATATCAACACATCTCAGAGTGAGAGGTCGATAGATTATGCATTGATCTCCGTGAGAAATGAAACAAATATCTTTTAAGAGATATCTGAGTGGCTGGGAGGGGTTTGTGCACCGCGTCACTGGGTCCATGACGTCTTGTCTTCAATATCAGTATCACCTTAGTGAGTACCGATAGCATATGTATTGACCCAGTTTCTTTCCTAAGTTTTCATGGAGGGCTATTTCTTTTCACCCTTACAAAAACTTTTTCTTTTTCATTCTTCAACCCCTTCTTTCTCCTTTCTCATTTTGCTCCTTTTTTCAATCATACCTAAGGACTCCTAATTCTAAACTATTGGAATTGTCCTTGGGTAGATCCCTCCGGTTCTGGCGGATCATTAGACATTACCTAACCATAATCACCTTATTACTCCATGATTATCCTAGATTTGTTGATCGCATGCCATAAAACCATTTGAAAATCTCTCAAAGTGTTTATGAGAAAACACATTTAGTTAGCACTTCGAGAGTTTTGAATTTTCTGAAATACTCCCCCTTCACATGTGCTCATGCATTTTTGAAATAACTTGCACATGATGGGTAGAGTTCGCACATTTTGAAATGATCAATTTTCAATGAACATGACCTTCGCGAGACACGCTTACATCACTAGTTAGACTAGCTTGAAATTATTACCCGTCCCGGTCATATTCAAAGATCATCTCTCGAATTGGTACATTCTACTCAGACAAGTCCTTTGCGAGACACGCTTACATCAATGGGTAACCATCTTGAAATTATTACCCGTCCTGGACTAGTCTTTTCGATTACTGACATTTAAGCTTCGTCAATTCGATGGTATTTTCTGAGTCTTTTTGTAGAGCTCGACTCACGATCACATTTTAATCACATTTCTCCCCCTCAAAAATAGCATTTCAATGGTATTTTTGATACCGTTTGATTAAAATCATTGTTTTGGAAAAGCTAATAGGGAGAAACTGATATGCATGAACTTTTTGGAACAAAATTTGTTTCAGAAATACTCCCCCTCAAAACTTGCATTGGATGTGACATTTTTGTAAATTTTGAAGCAAGTGGGGAGTAACGATTTGAAAAATCTTAAGCAAAATTTTTGAAAAGATTTGAAAAACCTTTTGAAGAATATTTGAATAAAATTTTGCTTAAGATTAAGAAGTTTGGTTTGATAAACTTTGCATGAAAACTTCTTTTTCTTTTTAGGATTGTTGTAATAAAAGTGTACAACAGGGTCCTTTCTTTGAAAAACGGGTTATGCACTGTTATGTGTACATAAGCCAAAACGTTGAAGCCCGGGTTGTAAGCTGAAATACTTACAAGCCAATGATTTTTAGGATAAGTGCTCGAAATTTTTGATGAGGCACTTTCCTTTCTTTGAAGATCGGGTCCTGAACTGATGTGTTCAGAAGCCATTGGGTTAAGCTCGGGTTTCGTACTGAAGTGCACGAAAGCCATTAATGAAGCGCGGGTTTTGAACTGAATTGAACAAAAGCCATTTTGACCAGATTAGACAACAACTTTTGGAACCCATTTGAGCACTGCACCAACGGGTTTAGCATGTTTTGCAATCCATTTGTAAGTTGTGTCAATCTGATTCAAAGAAGTTGAATTCCAACGAGGACTGAAAACTGGTTTTTCATCAGGAAATAACACTCGCGGAATCAACGGAGATTTAAAAATCTTTTTCAAAGCAGAGTCCTTGTGTTGCAGCGGAAGTTTTTCAGAGTTTGAAGGACTTTGCTTTGGTCTCCACACTTGCTTTACCCATGTAAAGCGAGATTGTGGAGTTTGAAATCTCGAAGTCTCTTCATGAGACATGTTTGACCTTGAAAGCTTTGGAGGAGTAGGTGTTTCAGAAAATCTTGGTTTCTTTGTAAACTTCCTTCCTTTCTGCAAAGAATAGGTAGTAAACTGGGAAACCTTTTTCGAAAATGGTTTTGAAGATTCACCCGTGTAAACCTTCTTCAAAACACTACCCTTTTTGGGAAACTTGGTTGAAATAGGAGATTTTCCTTTTGAACGGTTAAGATCATCAAACTTTGTTTTCAAGGCATTGTATGATGATTGCAAATCACTGTATTCTTTTTGAAGAAGATCTTGAGATGCCAATTTAGATTCCAAAGAAGCAATTTGTTTCAAAAAATGATCTTTTTCAGCTTTTGAATCATCTATTTTACGAGCCAATTTTCGTTCGAAAACAATATTTTCTTTTTCAAGTTTTTCAAAATATGTTTCGAATTTGTTCGTTTTGTTGAAAAGATCAGTTTTGGCATCCTCAAGATCGTTTGTGCGTTGAGCTAAAAGCGTTTCAAGCTCAAGCACTTTTGTTTGAAACACATGATTTGCATTTTCTGTTTCAAAATCTGAAGGGTTAGAATCAAACAAGGGATTTGGAAAGGAAACTTGTGTAACTTGAGGCATCAATACTTCAGACTCCTTTTGTTTCGTGTTTGATTTTTGATTCAGAACACGTGAACGTTTGATTGAATTAAACAAGTTTTTGTAAGTCTGTTTCAAATGCTCATTTTCTTTTTGTAATGATGCCACAGTGTGTTCCAATTCAATAATTTTTGTATCAAGTTCATCCAAATCAAACTTGATTTTGGCATCATCACACTTTTCCTCAAAAATCTTTTCCTTTTCTTTAAATTTCGCAAGCTCTTTGGACAACAAGACATTCGTTTGCTTAGCTTTGCGATTGTCCTCTTTGCATTTTTTAAGTTCATGTTTGAGATTTTTTATTAAAGAAGCAAATAAGGCATGATCTTGTTCATGAGAGGATCCATCCTGGGCAGGCTCACCTCCATTAGGATCCATATCTGGGGTCGAAGGAGTGATATTACTATCAAACCGTTTCACCACATATGTGTCACTGATGGACTCTGGATGCGCAGGATGTGTCTTGTCATAAGCAAACACATTATCGAACACAACAACATTATCATTATCGTTTGAATGTTGTACCGTAGCCAATATTACTTTGTCAGGTGCAGGTCTGATATGAACAGCTTTAGATGATGTACCCGCATTGACCGTTCGTTCCTCTTCATTTCCCTCTGCTTCCTTCAATAGTTGTGCCTTTTCAATTTGCTCTCTCTCCCGTTTCTTCTTCTCCATTTCAGTTATTTCCCGTTTCTGCTTCTCCATTTCGATTCTTTCCCGTTCTATCACTCGCTTCTCTTCCCTCACTTCAATCAGATGGAATGATCTTTGATTAAGCTGCAATTTCAGCAAGTCTATTCTCCAAAGCAGCTGATCTCTAAACGTTTCAGCTTTCAGGTCTCTTGTGACGCATTCACTCCATGTTTCGATATTTGAATCATAACCCGGATGTTTTTCGACTATTCTGAAATCTAAGTCGAAAAACCATCTAAAGTGCGTCTTGAATGCGTCATATGCTTCAGTGCAGTCAAATCCACGTTCAATTGCGTGCTCTACTCGAAATATGTAATGCAATAGTTTCTCTCTGAATGTGTGATAATCCATTTCAGGTTCGAGGAATCTAGCAAACATTCGATCAAAAGCATATGATTGCACTATTGACATTTTTGCTTTTGTGAGTCTCTCACATAGACTTTTGATTGCTTTAAAGTGTATGAGACATCGTTCATTCGAGCGAATAAAGTCTTGCATAACCTGAGACATTTGTCCCTCTTGAGAACTTGATTCCATTTTTCTTGTGATGTGTGACAAAGTTGATTCAGGATCTTTGCAACGAAATAGGAGATGTTGTTGTTGAAGGTTAAACTTGGTTGTTGTGATTGTCTTGTTTTGTTGTTGGTGATGGTTGATGTTGTCACGGTGGAATTTTGTTCTGGAAACTTGGGTTGAATGAATAAATTAATTCAACGTGTCCTTCTCCTCGGTCTCACGGTCGTTTTGACAGGTGTTTCGCTGAAAACGGAGTTACGGTTCAAAAGTTATGACCGTTTGAAGTTTCACAGAAGTACGAGGGCCAAAACTGCCAAATTTGAAAGTTTCCTTAGGCTGCTGGAAAGTACAGGGACTAAAACTGTCAATACTGAAAAATCAGTGTTGTCCGATATCGCTCAGCTAGTGTTGTCCGATATCGCAATTGATGAAAGATATCGGACAGAACTGAAAATGGTCAACTGCGATAAGTCTGATCTCAGGCCAATTGCGATAGTTATCGCAGTTGCAATTGCGATAAAAACTTGAACTGCGATAGAAACTGACAAATCTCAATAGCGATAGAACTGAAATGCGATAGAGGTTCCAGCCTTCAAATGCGATAGAGACTTGTTGTCTCAATTGCGATAAAAAAACCCCAATTGCGATAATTCGCAGTTTTTTTTTCCCAAATGCGATAAAACGCAGCTTTTGAAGCCAACTTCGATAGATTTGCTTTTTCAACCACTTTTTGACTTTTTCTTTACAATCCCACGTGATACCTTATCTTTTGGAGATATTTCCCTGACAACTTACCAACTTGTACTCACTTTTCACTAACTTTGACTTATCTCTTATCCACAAACACAAAATCTTATACAAGATTATGAATATTTTCGATCTATAAGCCAAGAACAACAAAAACTTTTAATCTTCAAAGCCAAGATTTGTGAGAAAAACAAATAATCTTCACAGTACCAAATCTTTAGAGCATAAAAAACATAACTTAGCTTGATTTTTGTAGATCGAATAGAATAAAAACATAAGTTGTTACTTTTCTAATGAAAGAAAGATAACAAAGAATGTTTTAATCCTTAGGCTGTGCAATCTGCTTGTTGCGAGTGTTCGATGAGATTCGTTGATTGTTGTTGGTGGGTGTGGAGTAACGTCCTTGGAATGCTTTTGATAGGTAGGCAAAAGCTTGAGTCAAAGCATCAGTTGACTCATCCTGATCATGTTGATCTGGGTGTTGCGGGTATTGTTGTTGTGGGATTACATGTTGTTGTTGTGGGTAGAACGGTGTTTGAGGATTGTATTGTTGTTGCATAACTTGTTGGGATGAAGATGATGATGAAGGTTGTGCATTAACTGTTGCAGGTGTAGGTGTTTGGACTATGAGTGCAAGAGGATCTTGTTGTTTTGCTTGTTTCTCTTGTCTGACTTCATTTGCCTCTGCTTGGTTTTGTTTTAGGAAGTCATAAAGCTGATCATAGTTCATCTTGTGAAGGTTTTGTGTCTGGTTGACAATAGTAACATATCGTCCCCATTCTTCAGGAAGGTTGTTGATGAACTTGATATTTTGAACAATTGGTTTAGGTGCCAAATTGTTTCTGATCAACTCATTCATTAGAGTACAAAACCGTGTATAGAAAGATTCAATCTGTTCAGCTGGTGTAGATGTGAACTTCTCCCATTCAGTCAGAAGCTTGTTTTCCATTTCTTGTTTACCAATATCTGTACCATAACAAAGTCTTTTGACTCGTTCCCACATTGCATGAGCAGTTTCACAACTGTCTACAGCACAGAATATATCTTGAGGTAACCCAAGTTGGATTAGATGCATTGCCAAGTTATCAGCTTCAATTTGCTTCCAATCCTCTGCCGTATAATCCTTTTCTTCTTGGATTTTGTAAGTTGCTTCAACTGGAGGTTTTGAAGTTCGATCTTCAGCTGTAAGTTCCGTCCTACGAGGCTTGAATGGACCTTTCTCAACGGAGTTAGCCAAGAGTCTACCTTGTCCATTAGGTTTTGATTTCATATAACGAAGCATACGACTCGTCCATGGAAGGTAACCACCCTTTTCTAACATTGGAGGACGGTTTTCTGAACCTGCCGCATGAATGTCTTGTTGTGTAGTCATCTTTAAGATATGGTATGATAAAGTGGATTGAGGATCGTTTCAAACAAAATAGAAGTAGTTGTAGTTGTTGTTGAAGGTTAAACTTGGTTGTTGACGTGAAGCTTTGTTAAGGTGGAAATTTTGGTCTGAAAAACTTAGAAACTCAATAACTTCATTCTGGAGCGATTTCAGGCTTCGAAAGTTGGGTTGAATGAATAAATTGATTCAACGTGTCCTTCTCCTCGGTCTCACGGTCGTTTTGACAGGTGTTTCGCTGAAAACGGAGTTACGGTTCAAAAGTTATGATCGTTTGAAGTTTCACAGAAGTACGAGGGCCAAAACTGCCAAATTTGAAAGTTTCCTAAGGCTACTGGAAAGTACAGGGACTGAAAATGTCAATTCTGAAAACTGCTCAATGTAAAGCTCAACTGCGATAAGGTTAAAAATGGCCAAATGCGATAACTATCGCAGTTGCAATTGCGATAAGATCTGACCGAGCTCAATTGCGATAGAAAACCTTAACTGCGATAAGAGCTCAACAGCGATAAGCCAATAGCGATACCTATCGCAATTCTAATACAAGAAATGCGATGACTCAATTGCGATAAAATCCGACTAAGTCAACTGCGATAAGGCTTCAAATGCGATAAAACGCAAAATTTTCTTGCAATTGCGATAGATCGCGCTGGACACTTTGAATGACGAATTTTTGCACTTATCCCAACTTCTTTGACTTAAGAGTCACTTGCCCACTTGATCTTATCCTAGTAGATATTATTTCTTACAACTTTTCACCAACTTGAGCAAGTTGTACCAATCACATCAACTAAAACACTTAATAATCAATTACAGTGACCAAAGTATTCCAAAAACATCAAAGGATTTTGTTTTCAAAAATATTTCGATCAAGAACAGTTAGAACACCAACCAAAATGCAATTTTTGAGAATCCAAAAATCACAACAGTTGGTTTCTTTGCATACAAACCGAACACACTAGAACACAAACCTTCTACCTTGTTGCTTGGCTCATGTATACCACTTGTAGAGATCGACCCACTTCTATATCATACAAAGTAACACAAACTTGATGACACTCATAAGCATATAAATCAAGAACAAGAGATATGTGGATATTTGCTAGTCTAATGATTATATTCAAAGATGAAATAATACAAAGACTAGAGAGGGTTTCTTTTTCTTTCACACACACACACTCTTTTTCTTTTGTAAATAATGAGGCACACATGTAAAAGAGATGTGTGTGTGAGTTTATACGAATCACAGCCAACACATGGCTTGTGATTGGGCTTTGACTTGGACTATCTAATGGACTATACTTGTATTACACATATACAAGTTATAACTAACAAAGCTAATACATATAGCCCACTAATCTAAACTAAATATTATACTTGACACACTAAATTGTTAGCAAATGACCATCACTTTATATTGACATAAAATGATTGCTAACAATGATATTTGCTTTGAAGGTGATGATATTAAAAGAGTTGGAGACAGTAGAGCGTTTGTAGATAAAGAGGAATCTGATGTTGGTTACGACACTCAGTTACCATGATTTGGTAGGCGAATGAAATATATCCTAAGTTTTTTTATTTGTATAGTTATTTATGACTATGTAAACTTTCTCTAAGACGTAATGTTACTATATATGTTTCAAAGGAAGAAAAAAGAAGATGTAATGTTACTTTTGTTAAGATGTGTTATATGGAGGTTAGGTACCGTTGTAATGTAGGCTTATAGACTAGCTAGACTGTATTGTCCTCTCAAACATATATAAACTAAAGCTGATGAGACATACTAGGTGAAGTAAATGGTATGAGAACTTGAGAAGTATGGTGTTGTTCAAGGAACAAGAGTATCTTCAAAGGTTCAACTTTTGAATTGAAGGACTACATGTTTTGTATTTTGTGTTCAAGTTTACATTTGCCATCTTTATTTCAATCTTGTCAATATACCTTTTCCTCAAATTATCATGGAGGCATGGTGGTTAATTATAAGAAGATAAGACTTCCCTTTCGTTTCAATGTTGTTACAACTTTCTCATCTCGGCCCCAATTTTGTTATTGCTTTCTTGTTCTTGGCCCAACAGGAGTTTTCTGAGAGAGAACGCGAGTTGCAATTACATTTAGTCCAGTTTACTGAGGTAAGACAAACATACATCGGGCTGAATATTCAATACATTTCACAAATGTAGATGGGAAACTGAAGTGAAGAAGTTTGGTTTTTATAGATTTCCCTAATTTTATTAAAAATGATCATTTAAAGTATATTATTGTATTAATATTGTTTCTTTTCCAGGTTATCGATAGGGCTTGTTTAACATTCCTCCTACATCCGGTGTGTGAATACCTGTTGAGCTTATGTAAGAAATTTACGAGTTACTGCAATGAGGTACATTTACTTGCTGATGCTTTTTCTCATACATTATCAAATATAATTTCCTCTTCTCATAAAATATTGATGGTTACTTTTCAAAAAGTTTATTTGATTTTTAATATGGCAAACGTGACGACTTCTGTGTCCCGGTTAAGCATAATTTTGAAAGTTTTTTAGTGGGTCTATATTTTAACAAATGCTTTTTTTTTTCTTTTTTTTTTTTTTCACAGTACTGAATTACTTATATGTTTTGAATTACTCCTTGGGAGAATTATATGCTAGTTGTAGCATGATATTGGTTGCTAAGATACACATTCAAGTAACATCATGAATGTAGAGATCATTGTTATATGTCATTTCAAAACTTCAACGGGAATACTTGCTAGAAAAGAGCATAAGTACTTTTAGTTACACCATTACCTTGATATTGCCTAAGTACACCCCTACTGCGAGAAAATCCCTTTTATCATGAGCCATTAATCACTAGTAGTGAACGCGAATATAGTGGACAGCTTCGAAACCTGTTAAAGGCTTGACATCCTATCCCACTAATTACTTGACGGAATGCCTTTGTGGCTAGTTGTATTAGTCGCGATGCACTATATTTGAAGAAAATGGGAATTGGCAATCACCTATTACTCGAGGGCATATGTCCATCATTGACTTGATGTTGATCACCTCTGTTTTACGGTTCATTGTTAACGTTTGTTTGTCATGAGGCTTGAGGCAATATCCATAAGAGATTATGTGTCTTTAAATATATCTAGATACAGCTGTATTATTATTTCATCAGACCTTGATTTTAGATCTTAGGCATAACATCATTGGTTCCATCTCATGTTAGGATTATGATCCGATATTTGAACTTAACTGAATACATATATGAGTTGTTGTGGTTATACTCAACATCACTCATTACTTGTTTCATCGCTGTTAGCATTTATTACGGTTATTACTTTGCTTTTGAAATCATTGAATCGAACTATTTATCAGTACTTGAAACTTATTTTGAATATCACTTCACCTCTGAAATTACTGAACACTGACTGTTTACTCATACATGAATTTATTTCAAATATTATGATATACTCTTGAATTCATTGAAATAAATGGTTTTCCATTAAACTCTATGAACTCACCAACCTTTGTGTTGACGCTTTAAGCATGTTTATCTCAGGTAATTAACGGAGCAGGACAAGACACGGAGCGGACATTATATACTCTGATAAATTAAATGGTGTAAAAAATCAAACATGTCATTCTTTCTAAATTATCAAACCCTTTCATGGGATTTACAAATCAGATATTTCACCTTTATATCAAAAGTATTATTTAAATGACAAATAACTTTCAAAACGCCTACTTCGAGCCGTTTTCGGTGATTTTGACTTCGATCCTCAACGTAATACCCCAATTACTATTCCGCTGTTATCTCATAAATTAGGGGGTGTTACAAATTGGTATCAGAGCTAGAGTTATAGAGAACCAAAT
The DNA here is from genome assembly GCA_021014915.2 of Artemisia tridentata subsp. tridentata. Taxonomy (NCBI): domain Eukaryota; kingdom Viridiplantae; phylum Streptophyta; class Magnoliopsida; order Asterales; family Asteraceae; genus Artemisia; species Artemisia tridentata. The sequence goes on along the minus strand of CP139506.1, from coordinate 12,770,396 downwards.
GTTTTCAAACATTGAACTATAACTACGTTTTCAAAATGAATGATTTTACACCATACCATTTTACGCCCTCCGTGTCTACAGACTGACGTGCTCAATACATTACTTATTGAGATTATTTTACACTAATCTTTGCATGCTTGATACTCACTCTCACATACTTTATTATTTCACAATTACTGTTACGCGTTCAACGTATGAATTACTCATAATTACTATTTTCGAAATACTACAGTACCATATCTTCCAAACCAGCTGATATTACCAAAACTACCCTCAGTGCTACTCGTACATCACCTACTTATCAGATCGCTCCAGATACTGAAGATCCTTATGTATTAATGTCACAACCCCAGCCTGATATAGAACTTACTCAGAGACCACTCCCATCGTCACCTACTTACTCACCTCCACGTCAGAGACTTAGGAGAGCTACCGAATCTTATGAAGACGTGATTGGTGGTCAGTCAACATTCGATGTTGGGCAGAGTTCACACCAAGGGACGACTTGGATGGATGTTAAGCCAACTTCTCCATTACCTGACACTCCAGACTCATCACTACCAAATATTCCAAATGACGTATCTTCACGTAATTCCCCTGATTATAATGTAAACACTCGTGATTCGATATGGACTCGTCTTTATCAACAAACTAGCATACTAGACATTCACACCAAACAACTGAGAGATTTACAACCAATATGTTTTGAATGGTACGACCGTAATATTGACACTCTGTTCAGAAGATCAGATGCTGAAAGACGAGAAGTGTTCGACTTAGGGATGAATGTTGGTAAGATGAAAGACACCTACGACCAGGAACTTAAAAGCTTGGATTCCAGAATCCGCTGTTCGAGAAGAGAACACGGTCATACACATGGTAGAGTTGAAGACATTGAAAGAACTTTGTGGATAGCCAGAGACACGGCAAGAAACCAGGGTCTGAAGATTTCCGCCTTAGAAACCATGTTGGCCAATCAGATGAACATGTGCCAGGAATGCTTCGGAAATATGGAAGCTGCACAACTGGAACTTCAGGCAGAAGTTAAACGCCTACGTCAAGGACGTAACTAGTCTTAAGTTCATATGTATCGTTGTTGTACCCGCTAGAACAAATAGTTTTTGGTTAATGTTTCATGTATTTTCTAATGATTATGAAACTCTTAGAACCTGTAACAGACCTTTAATCAATAACAACCTCCTTCTGTTATATCTCTCTGTTGGGAATAAATTCTTTCTAACATGATGCTATGCAAGCATGTAATGACTACACGCAAATCAATGGAGCATTAATAAAAGACCTTGTATCGTTTGTTTTGCAAAAACAATCAACCAAGTTATTAATACTATATTGTTTACAGTGATTATATCCAGACCTGCCATGATATTACCTATGATTATCGTGATTCCTTAAACATGCCATAACTAGGTTATAACCATAGAATTTTCTAAAACAAATTTTCGGAAGAAAACTTGATGAATGAAGAGAAAGTTGCTGAACTTCAGCTTTTGTAGGTGAATCGTTTGTTCCTTAGCAATCCCACACCAAGAATTGATCATTTATCTACGATATTACCTAGACATTTCGTAGTTTTATGATCCTCAGTTGGTTTTAATTTCACATTATGACCACAATGATTAGCACTAATAAACGAATACCTCGTTATTTGAATTATTCAAACATTAAGTGGATTCTAAATTCGTATTTTTTGTGATATTTATAGAAGATGGCCAGCATGAGCAGTATACATACCCCACCAGCACCTACCACAACTATGACTCCTGACACTATCAGAAAGCTGGTAAACAACATCGTTCCAGTGGTACTCGAAGTTACTACCGTAGCTCATCTGAGTAACAACAATATGGCCACAGGAGAAAAGAAGACGAATGTGTCTTGTAAGCATAACCATAAAAGTTTCACCCGTACCCAAGGAATTAAGCAAAGAGTTATACTTAAGAAAAATGACCATAAGCGGAAACTCGCTGAAAGAGAAACCATCATCCCCACCTACTGCAATTACACCAATGCCCAAGACGGCTACCACAAACATCTTCAAGATCGCATCAACTACCACCGCCAACTAGAAATCAGACAGGAAGCTGGTAGGGATTGCATCGCCACACCTGCCAACAGAAATGTTTATCGTGGAAATCAACCTCTGTGCCAAGAATGTGAGATGCATCACACCAGACCTTGCATGGCTAATTGAGGGAAATGCTGGAAAATAGGCCACAAGATAAAGAACTGCAAAGCCCTAGACAGAAAGGAACAATCATCAACCGTTATATGCCACGGATGTGGTGGAAAAGGGAATTACTAGAGTCGTTGCCCAAACTATAACGTCAATTGGAAAGCCAAGACTTGTCCAAGAGAATGAAAACTCATTAAAGACCTCAACAGCATCGAAGAATGACACCTATGTTTAAAGCAGAAGAGTGATTCCTTTTGTAGATAAATAAACTCTAGTTTAAAACTTCCTAAGTTGTATTTCTTTCCTGTACTTTACTTTAGGTACGATGGATGTAACCTAAGTGTAACAACTATCTTTCTACCGTATGAAAGCTCTATCTTGTAATATTTCCATAATAATCATAATCTACGTCTATTTCAATTTCTATTCCATTTGCCCTATTCTTAGTCATTACGTAACAATAAACTATTATCAACTTAGAAATCTGGTTAACATTATTTCTGACCGAACTATAGATTATTACCACCTTGTAAGAATTTTCACTTGAACCCTAAATTTATACCAAAGATATCCTAGTATCACCCTAGAAATTCCTGACTCATCACCATAGTATGAACGAAATTTCCTATTTGAAAAATAATTACGTTGTTATTTTACAAAAACAACACGTTGAACACCATCTAAAACTTTTTAAAAAACATGAATACCACAGTAACTGAGCCAAGCATCACATCATTTGGTCCTCAATTATACATAGCCTGATCAACTATGTCTAATTTAGGAAGAATCATGTCATAAATGGAACAGTTATCTTTTCAGATTTTCTAATAACAATTTTCATTCAAAAGTAAATTCTTAAAATAAAATAAACTGTTCATAAACATCACTTTTGACCAACCGCAATAAATGTCTACACCTATTACCCATCACTTTATGATAAGAAACTGACCAAAGTACAAACATTAGGGACTTAAGAATTCACAAAGATTTATGAAAAAGCACAAATAGCAAGAATTTTATTAGAAACCACGAAAATTAATACATAGCGAGATAATTAGCATCAGAATCGCTAATGTTACAATAATTACAATAAAAGGCATAGACTCACTAATAGGTTGTCCCGCCATAGCAACAAAGACCACCACCAACCCAGCAATAGCGAGAGCCACCACAGGATGAATCACCTTAATTATTATGTATCATAAATACAAATAAAATATTAAAAACCATAACGAGACTAGTTCATAAACATAAAGGCAAATAAGGTTTTATTTCACATTTATTAAGAGTTACATAGAAACATAACAAGGACTCATTTTAAACAACCCTAACTTGAGATTATTACCCCCGCATCTTATCCAAGGAAATGGCTAGGACCGTGAGGAGTACGACGAACAATAACATTACGGCCAAGAATTCAGAGTCTTCGTCGGGGAAATAAGCGAAATAGATGGCGGAGATAACGATGTACACAATCGCTAGCATAGTGATGAGGTGCGGCATTTTTGAGATGTGGAATGAGAGGAAAATGATTGGTGGAAGATTGGAAATTAAAATGGGGTATTTATAGGCTAAATCTAGCCGTTAGGGTACTATTCACGGCCGTTGGAATTTACTATTCCCGACCGTTAGGATACTGTTCACTAGCCGTTAATTTTCCACTGTTCTTGACCGTTATTTTCACTATTCACAGCCCTTGAATTCATTAGTTGCAACATTTAAGTTTAATACACTTAGTGCGAATAAGCCTAACTAGGTCTCGTTTCCTCGATTTTCGAATTGAAATCTCTCGACAACATCTTTCCATAAACCCTGCACCCCTGAATAGCACATTTTCAAAATCTATCCCAGACTGAACTTCGGGACGAAGTTCAAAATTTAAGGGTTGATACTGTAGCAAACTGCAAAATTTTCTATAATTAACAACGTTTAATTATATATTAATCTCCTTCATTATTTTTAATCACCATTTTTACGGGAAAATTTAAATTTTTCTTTATTATATTATTTTAATGCGGGAACAATATCACTTAAATTACCAATTAACGGGACGAGCTTATACGCAAATTTACTAAAACAATTACACCTAATATAAACTACATGGGCCAAACAAAACTTCAACCCAACTTCCTTTTTCGGGTACTGTTCACCAGGCCCAACTTCAATTAACTTAGCACATTTCCAGTCGACTAGATGCTTCCAAAAAATGCCTCATTTTCTTTCAATCTTTAAACGCGACTTGTACATATTATTATACCTCCTATATGTCCTCCTACCAAAGAAATAGGATACGAAATATTAACTACTAATATGAACGTTTGATACGTATAAATGAGCCAAAGTTAATTGCACTTGAGCACCAAATCAATATATACCATTTTTCACAAAATGAACCGTTTTGATCCGGGTTTGTTTTAACCCCATTCTAGAGATTTTGTTTGATCATTTGTGAGTTTATGAAAGTAGTACTCACCTAAGTTCACAAGGTTACACGCTAGAAATCAATCTTGTACATTTTAAAAAGTTCTAGTCGACATATATGAACATATGTCGACATCCATTTTGCTTCCTCACTTCCACATGCCTTGAAGTCAACTTGGAAGTAAAAATATCCCTCAAACCCAACATATCCTGACTCTTGAATAGAAGAAACAAGTGATGTATGTTTTTAAAACTAAATATGACTTCATACGTTTTATATATAAAACGTATAACCCATTACTCTATCACCACTTTCTCTTACTCATGTAATACTATCATTCTAACTCTTATTCACTCATAAAAACATCTCCGGAAGACCAGAAGATCTCCTTGATTCGTTTAGAAGTCCATTCGAAAGATATGGGTTAAATATAAACGTATATCTTGAACTAGCGATCGTGGGTTTGCTTTCTTGTGTTCTAGCCTTCTCCTAGAGATCACTACCCACTTGAGAAGTGTTGTAAGTCCTCTTGTATCAATCTCAACTCACATCTCACGTTCTTACACTTCCATGCATCGAATATTAATTATAGTCGAACATATAAATTTTGTGTTTATTTTTGCATACAACGTTGAGGTATAGAACCCAACTCATGGCTTGCCTCCCTTGTGGAAGGCCTAGGAGTCATGAGGAACGCACAAGTCACATTTATATTATTGCTTCATGCATCTTTCGAACCCCCTTTTAATCAAACCATAAGCGTACAAAACTGGAAAAGCATTAAAATTTGACTAAGTGTTTGCTTTAGAATCTGGCTCAAGTCGCGCCTAATGTGGCCTTGTAAAACAAAATCGAACTTAACGACACCCCAATGTTTTTACACCATCTAATAGACCCTATTATAAGCTAAAAATTTCATGAAGATAATGTGTAAAGATAAACTCGTTTGAACCTCTTAAAATAGCCAAACTAAATCGCTAACCACGTATGATACACAATTACTTAAAATTATACCAAGTATTTTACATATATTAAAACCATTCGACTAGCTCACTAGACGCTAGATTTATTTTGAATTTTTACATGTAACGTGCCTATATATTTGAACCATTCAATACACGACTTGGAAAACTACATGTTTCGTATTTTAAGAATTCCACCATAAGCTCAACCCCTCACTTTAAATTGCCCTTTTTAAATCTGTCACTCGCTAAGGATAACTAGAAATTAATTTCAGAAAATTTATATTAACCGGTAATGGGTTAACTTAAAGCCCAATAAGACTTTGCGTTAGACAAGCACAACAGTCCCGATACATTTTTAGAATCACAAAAATAGCTCAAGTCCAGACCCAAAACTGTTTATTAGCCCATTTAGTTAAAAATAAGCTATTTTCTGTAATAAGCAGTTGAAATAAGTTGTAATAAGCTTAACAAAGTTATATAAATTTTTAGAATATTTTTCCTATAATTTTTGTGATTTTTGGACTAACTTTGCAAACCATTTTCAATTTGAGGGAATAAAACTGCCAACCGCCTAAAATAGGGACTGAAACTGTAAAAATAGAATCCTCAATGTAGAAACTGATATAATTTAATATTCCAAGCTCATAATGTTATTTTGGACATGTAGTGGACTGTAAATGCAATTATTATATAACCAAGGACTAACGGTGCAACGCTAGCGCCGTTAGGGCAAAAAGTGTAAAAACTGGAAAAGGACAAGGACCAACATATTATATTTGAAATTCTTATTTCTATTTTTCATTTTACGAATTCCCTTCACGTCACTTGCATTTTTGTATATTTCATTTATGATTTAACTTTACGTTAATTATATATATATAACGAGATTTTGAACGATTTAACTATACGTTTCGAGGAAATGATATTTTAGAATATTTGACATAAAAACAAGATAATATTGTATGTAATATTATTTTTTAACTTGAGGCATTTTAAGCATATCACATTCTCATTCTAACGATCAAATCGTTTTACGTTCTAGTTATCATTTCCACCATTCGTATTTGGTCAGGTTCTTAGATTTCCCCATTTATTCAGGTTGTATTTTGGAGCCATTACCATAATCTCATCTGAACTTACTTTTCACCATCCTCAGTACCATATAAGGTGAGTCGTAGCCCCGTTTTTATACTTGTGTTATAAATATTATTTGGGGGAGATACATGCTCAACTGTTTTAAGTTTACTTTTATACTTTGAAAACTATCATGATTTACTTGGAAATATAACTACTACTTATATGTTTTGAATTACTCCTTGGGAGAATTATATGCTAGTTGTAGCATGATATTGGTTGTTAAGATACACATTCAAGTAACATCATGAATGTACAGATCATTGTTATATGTCATTTCAAAACTTCAACTGGAATACTTGCTAGAAAAGAGCATAAGTACTTTAGTTACACCATTACCTTGATATTGCCTAAGTACACCCCTACTGCCAGAAAGTCCATTTTATCATGAGCCATTAATCACTAGTAGTGAACGTGAATATAGTGGGCAGCATCGAAACCTGTTAAAGGCTTGACATCCTATCCCACTAATTACTTGACGGAATGCCTTTGTGGCTAGTCGTATTAGTCGCGATGCACTATTTTTGAAGAAAATGGGAATTGGCAATCACCTATTACTCGAGGGCATATGTCCATCATTGACTTGATGTTGATCACCTCCGTTTTACGGTTCATTGTTAACGTTTGCGTGTCATGAGGCTTAGGGCAATATCCATAAGAGATTCTGTGTCTTCACATATATCTAGATACAGCTGTATTAGTATTTCTTCAGACCTTGATTTTAGATCTCAGGCATAACATCATTGGTTCCCTCTCATGTTAGGATTATGATCCGATATTTGAACTTAACTGAATACATATATGATTTACTTGTGGTTATACTCAACATCACTCATTACTTGTTTCATCATTGTTAGCATTTATTACGGTTATTACTTCGCTTTTGAAATCATTGACTCGAACTATTTATCAGTTCTTGAAACTTATTTCGAATATCACTTCACCTCTGAAATTACTGAACATTGACTGTTTACTCATACTTGAATTTATTTCAAATATTATGATATACTCTTGAATTCATTGAAATAAATGGTTTTCCATTAAACTCTATGAACTCACCAACCTTTGTATTGACGCTTTAAGCAGGGTTATCTCAGGTAATTAACGGAGCAGGACAAGACACGGAGCTGGCATTATATACTCTGATAAATTAAATGGTGTAAAAAATCAAATATGTCATTCTTTCTAAATTATCAAACCCTTTCATGGGATTTACAAATCAGATATTTCACCTTTATATCAAAAGTATTATTTGAATCACAAATAACTTTCAAAATGCCTCATTCGAGCCTTTTTCTGTGATTTTGACTTCGATCCTCAATGTAATACCCCAATTACTATTCCGTTGTTATCTCATAAATTAGGGGGTGTTACAGATGCGACGTTTAGCTGACGTGGATACATACGATAACAAAAAATGTCAAGTTCGATGCATACAATGAAAAAAATTACTTGGCCTTGACACGCTGGCAGCTTAGGTGTCACAATGGACACGATGACATATGACAAGGTGGACATAGTACCCACAATGACACGTAATCAAAAGTTTATGGATACAATGAGACGAAAAAAAAGTTAGCACCATACAATGATAAAAAGTGTCAAGTTCGATGCATTTTTTTAGCATTTGCCCGTTAATAAACCATCAAATATATTATATTAACACGAGTCTTCAATCTCTTATCGAGTAAGAGGCGGTAAGACAAGTCCCCCACCTCTTACTGACTAAGATGTTATATGTCTAACTAGGTCTGACTCAAATGAAAAAATAAACAAGCAAAACGTCTGGCCACCTCTTACTAGTAAGAGTAAGAGGGCAAATAAGACTTTTTTTTAAAAAAAACAAACACACCCTTAGATTCGATTAGGGCTGTAAACGAACTGAACGTTCAGTCAGCATTTTATGAACCGTTCGGTAAAAAATTCGTTTATGTTCATTTATTTATTAAATGAAAAAACTTGAATAATACTTTACGTTCATTTAGTTAAATGAACGAACATGAACAAAAATTCCGTCTGTTTATTTATGTTCGTGAACGTCCGATTATGCGTAAAATACTTTCAAATTGTGAACAAAATACTTAATACGAACGGGACATGCAGGTTACCAGTTTACCAACTTTTTTTAATGGATCAAGTCCCTGTGGTTGCGACACATAACAGGTTAGGTCCCTGAGACTAACTGTCGTTAGTTTTTTCCGTTAGCTAACGACCATTTTCAACAAACATTTGCATCGTTAGTCCTTTATACTAACGACCGTTTATACTTAACTCAATTTTTTTTTCTTATAAAAGGTTAAAAAATTAAAAAAAAATGGTTTTATTATATTGATGAACTCAAATAAGTACATTTTATTACTATCATTTATCCTATTAATTTGACTTGTTTTACTATATTATGTATGAGGATTGATACTTAATCGTTTACTTTTGTAATTCTCAGGTAAAAACAAGCATTTGGTGAAACTTAGCGATTTTGGACTAATAATGGAGCAAAACATGCATAAAGTAAAGAGTCTACTGAAATGAAGAAGATCAAGACTAATCTGCTCCAGATGCGCCGCATCTCACTCATGACATGCGCCGCATCTCTATCAAGATATCACCAGATACGATCCAAGATACAAGAGGACATGCGCCGCATCTAATCATGGAGTTACGCCGCATCTTCTGGCGGTGTACGAATATTCCTGAATATTATAATCTTGGACCCCACGCGAAGTTAAGTACATGCGCCGCATCTACTCCTTAGATGCGCCGCATCTTCCCTCAGACAGAAACTATAAATACCCCAAGACCAGACGAATTTCGAGGGCATTATCACAGTTTCGAAGACCGAAGCAGCAGAACCCTAGGACGAATTCAGTCAAGGAGGCAGCACAAGACACACCCAAATCAAAGATACAAGAGCTGTAAGAAGGTGCTGCATGTGTTTAATTCATTAAGTAGTTTTGTTTTATTGTGTTAGCAAACTTTAATTCATCAGGATTGGTGGCTTGTGTAATGTGACAACGAAAGATTGCACTCCCTTTAATACTTGCTTTCCCATCAATTAAAGTTTATATGTTGATGTCTTTGGTTACTACTTATTAGTGCATTGATAACCTCTGTGTTTATTAGTGGCTTGCGGGCATTTGACTGCGGGACATAATGTGGCTCCCACGGTTATTACTAAATTGATCACTTAGGAATAACTTTTAGACATAAGTAATCATTAAGGGTTTACTCGCCGATAAGAATAGGACCAACGAGATAGGGTTAACTACATACACTTCATATAAAGCTATCAATAAAACAAGTGACAATCTACTTAATCATAAGGACAGCCCTCTTATTGTCTCAAGTATCTATCTGTGTACGTGTGTGCTACTTGCTGATTCGTGCCTATTGGTTTATTTTATTATTTAATTGCAAACAAATTGTGCCAGTCTCTCAGGCTGAAACCCCCTTGCGTTAGGATATTAAAATACTGATTAGATTAACGAGATAATACGTTCCACTCTTAGTGATCGACACTCTACTTACCATTATATTCATACTGACCGGGTACACTGCTCGTTAAGTGTGTGTGTTATTGATAAGTCGGCTAAATATAAATTTAAAACTTGAGTAGGCATTAAAACTGCTAAACCGCAACGACACATCACGCGCATCTAGTTTTTGGCGCCGCTGCCGGGGAGTGAATTGTTATTATCTGTTAATTTGATTAGTATTTTAATTAGGTTTTTCTTTTTATTAGATTAATTGCATCATTGTACTATTTTGCATATTTGTTGTATTGTGTGTTAATTGTTTTCTTTTATTTTTGTGTGTTTTATTTTTGTTTTGTGTGTTTTTATTTGTTTTTATTTTTCGTATTTTTTCTGTTCTGCTATCGTTGTACTGTGCTAAATCAAACGATACGGCGCATCTGATCTCTCAGATACGGCGTATTGCGTTTAATTTTTTTTATACAACGCGTTTAATTAATTCGATACGACGCATCTTTTCCCCAAGATACGGCGTATCTGTTTTTAAGAAAATTTTTTTTTTCTAAACTTTAACGCCATACGACGCATCTGCTTTCGTAGATACGGCGTATCTATTATTTTAATTAAAAACAGTTTGCGAATTATTAAACAGATACGACGTATCGATTTTTATCGATACGGCGCATCCTTCTGAATCAAAAATCTTGTATTTTGAAACGTAACGAAAATACGGCGCATTAACTTTCGTTAATACGACGCATCTAATTTTAAAAATATATCGATTTTTGACTAATTAATTCGATACGGCGCATTCATAAATTCTAAGCGGCGTATCTATTTTCTGGATAAAGTCTGATTAAATTTTAACGATTATAAGATACGGCGTATCCAACTTTTTGGATACGGCGCATCGTCTTCTGATATCAGCTACTTGTATTCATATATCCGTTTCTATATTCATTAATTTCTCTTCTAGCGAACAAATCCTACTGATGATTTTACCTTGGATGACAGATTTTGCTATGGAAGACATGTCAGTTAACGGATATCTTGCTAAGGAATGCTTGTTTTCAGATTCATTCGACGTGCTCATGATCGATGCAGATTTATTCTCTTGGGAGACTCCTCTTGAAGCTGCTTTTAAGGAATTCATGCGTTTATGCAACATTGACAAAGAGGTGTTCTCTTATGATGTATTCGTGAGGTACACTGGAGATGAATTGTCGCTCTTATGGCCTATCATTGAATCCAAAGGATTGAACTGGACTACTATCGAAGAAGATGATGGGAAATTCTATCTTGCATACATGGATTCAAGCAACGAAAGCTGTGGTGGAGGCAATACCCAAAACTCTTACATGCCATATTCCGAGCAGTACTGGGGATTAAATGAGAACTATCAGGATAATGACAGAAATTATGCTTTGGCGGAGTTACTATTTCATGGCAGATTGGTAAGATTGATAGATCTCTCCCTCAATGATTGGCTAGAACTCAAATATGGTAGTCCGGAATTTGCCCCTGCAAATGAAGTCAAGCAAATTATGACTTCATGGTTGACACGGAGTTTTAAGGAGCAATTTAACGAGTTCATGGAGATAAAAAAGAATATGATTGGAAAAACTTGCTTTGACATTAACCATGATCCTAACGATGTTGATTTTATAGAATGGTTGGCTAGTAAGTTTAATAACCATAAGAGCATGGATCGAGCTACTAAGGATGCATTATGGGTATATTGGATGAGAGGAGAAGATGAGGAAGTAGAAAGCGATTATGGGTCGTCACTTCATAATTCAACAATCAATGAAGGCATTGAAGAGTTATTCAGAATAGACGTTGATTTGTTCGATTATGAGACACCCTTGTGCAAGCAGTTCAAGGAATTTAACTACCTTCTTCAAGTCGACGAAGATGTGCTTACTGGAGATCTACCAGGATTTAAGACTTATGATGATTTCAAAAACACCTGGTACTATGAATGGAATGACCAAGTACCATGGGTTTGGGATAAACCATGGGAATTTGAGCACGTTAATCACACTTGTACACCCTTCGTTTTCAAGGACGGGAGTAGTGTTTGGCCGACCTGTGATTATAAAAGTGACGGAACCTGTAATGGGGGAAGTATAATTGGGATGAGACGGGTTGGAAACGATGTAACCTTTGAAGATTATGAGTGGTACGATAACGTTGAAGACTGCCCACTTAAAGAGGAGGCTTTACAAGAAAAGGGCAGAATTGAACGCTTGAAAGGACTTAAGGGGACATCGGATACTACTTTCTGGGAATGGGTGCATAAACAGTTTGATGATTTCACGAAGCTTAGTCGACGGTTACAATATGATTTGGAAAGAGAATGGGAGGCGATTCAAGATGATAATAATAATGAGTCGTTGATTGAGGAATTAGATGACTATTTGATTAAGGATCCTTATTTTAAGTTTGTTGACAAGGACGAAGAAGAATTCACCAAAAGAAAGTGTCAACTACTTGGGATCCCTTACAATAAACCACCCGCAATGATTACTGAGAAATTTAAAATCATCAAATACTCTTTGGGACCCGATGAGGAATATGTTGCAGTAAAGACCAAGAGTTATGATAGATTAAGTCGGACGGAAGAAAACGTTGCGGAGCTATACGGGAACATCTTTCGGATGAAGGAAGAAGGATGGACCGTGACAAGGACCAAGTAATGAGCTGAACGTGAGTCTAACTTGAAGACTCTGGAATAAAGACAAGTGCTGGCCGGGAGACAACCCGGAGAATTTTTATTATTCTGTTTTCTGTGTCGAGTCAGTCCAGGCCGCCGAGGATACGGCGCATCTCAATCCTGAGATGCGACGCATCTCCTGCAATGGTCATATCTTATTTTTATTTTTTCTGCATTTTTATTTTCGACTTTAAAACTCTTTATCAGTTTATTTTAATGCGGCGCATCCCTGGTTAAGGATGCGGCGCATCTTTATTCTGATCCGTATTAATTCCAGGCTCGATACGGCGTATCTTCTTCCATAAGATACGGCGCATCGACTGACCTGATGATTTTCAGTTTTAATTTTTAAGTTTTATTTTTATCTAACTACTAATGTATTATGCAAGTTTGAACCTTTCTTATCTTAGGTGTGTTTTGAAGCATTGGTGGTATTATAGTTTCCTGGATTTCCTGTGGATACATCAAGTATGAAGCTTAAACGTTTTAATCCACAAGAAAGATGATTTTTGCTCTTATCAAATGGAGGATCATACCGAGCAAATCTCAGGGGAGTTTTTCTGTTCTAATTCTTTTATTTTCCAGTTTTTAACCTTTTATACAAACAACGAGGACGTTGTTTAACTTAAGTGGGGGGATTGGAGAATTAGAACACTTAACAATTACTTGTCCTAAACTTTTTCAAAAATTATGCTTAAAATGTGCTTAATATATCAAACTTAAAAATTTTTTAGCATGTTTTTGTTTAAGATCTAAGTTGCATAGCTGCACACATGACGTTATTTTCAAAAATTGTGGTTTTTCAAAATTCACAAATCTATGAGTGTGCCGGTGACTTGTAAACTTTAGAACTTGGCTTGTATACTATTCGAGACCACCATAATAAGTATTATTTTATATAATTGGAATGACTTGTCTAAATTGGTAAAATTCTAGGATTACACCCAAATAGCCTTTATATGTTATGTGTTATTAGCTAACTACACTGGTTAGTTAACCCCCGTATAAACCCTTTTGTTACTCTCATTTTTAGAGTAAGATACCCCTAGAAAAACACTCAGAGCCATTCCTTTCGTTTCTTACACCTATGTTTTAAAATGTTTCGTTACACCCTTACACCTTAGCCTACCCTGTAGATTAGAATCCGTGGTTGGTTAATTGCTATAGGCAAAGTGTGTTTCCTTACATTACATGTGTTCGCGTGCGTAATTCATTATCTTTGGTTAGGTCGGGAAATTGCACAATGCAATTGGAGTGAAAGTAAATATTGTATATCTTTGAGTTTATTTTTCGTGTGTTTACTACTTTCACTATTATCATTATTTCTGAAAGTATGAAAAAATTATCCGGAAAGAAAGTTATAGTGATGTGGTGAAATTTTACACATCTATGTTTATGTTTCAAGTTTAAAAAAAAAAAAAAAAAAAAAAAAAAAAAAAAAAAAAAAAAAAAAAAAAGAAAAAAGTTGGATGTTTGTTTTTAAACCAACGATGTAAAGTTATGTAAGTGGTCGATATCACCACTAGTTGTTGTACTATATCTATGGATTGAATGGGAATTGGCAGTTATGGGAACGCCAATTGAGGTTTATTCTTTGATTAAGATCTTGTTGAGTATAATTCGTGTCTACCTAAAGCGTGTGTTTCAAGTGTTAAAGCGTGAGTTATTCTATGATATGAGTCTTATTCATGGGATGGTTGGGATAGTGATTAACCACACTTAGGATTTTAATTTATTTGTTTTGTTTATTTTTCATTTTACACCAATTTATATCCCAAATGTTATCCATACCCTATTCTTTATCCAACCAAACCTTTGATTTATTGAGATTAGGGATTTGAGCAATCTTAAGTATCGTAGTCGTGGATTCGGCTATGTATTTATGATTTTGTCGCCCTTTTTGATATATTATTATTGGTGAAGTTTGGACCTATCTTTAGCCTATTCGAGTTAAGGATTTGAGCAATTGCAAGTATCGTGTTCGTGGATTCGATCATGCATTTGTGATTTTGTCGCCTTTTCTGGAATTTGAGATCGATAGTAAATAAGAATAATTAACCCTTAAGCCTAAAAACCCTTTTTACCGCTTTAGACTTGTTATTCCTTAGCTTTAGTGGTGGAGATGTGTATACTTGCCAAGCTTATGATAGAATATTCGTCACGACTGGACAGTTAAACGATTAGTTAAATGAACGAACATGAACAAAAATTGCGTCTGTTCATTTATGTTCGTGAACGTCCGATTATGCGTAAAATACTTTCAAATTGTGAACAAAATACTTAATACGAACGGGAACATGCAGGTTACCAGTTTACCAACTTTTTTTAATGGATCAAGTCCCTGTGGTTGCGACACATAACAGGTTAGGTACCTGAGACTAACTGTCGTTAGTTTTTTCCGTTAGCTAACGACCATTTTCAACAAACATTTGCATCGTTAGTCCTTTATACTAACGACCGTTTATACTTAACTCAATTTTTTTTTTTTCTTCTAAAAGGTTAAAAAATTAAAAAAAAATGGTTTTATTATATTGATGAACTCAAATAAGTACATTTTATTACTATCATTTATCCTATTAATTTGACTTGTTTTACTATATTATGTATGAGGATTGATACTTAATCGTTTACTTTTGTAATTCTCAGGTAAAAACAAGCATTTGGTGAAACTTAGCGATTTTGGACTAATAATGGAGCAAAACATGCATAAAGTAAAGAGTCTACTGAAATGAAGAAGATCAAGACTAATCTGCTCCAGATGCGCCGCATCTCACTCATGACATGCGCCGCATCTCTATCAAGATATCACCAGATACGATCCAAGATACAAGAGGACATGCGCCGCATCTAATCATGGAGTTACGCCGCATCTTCTGGCGGTGTACGAATATTCCTGAATATTATAATCTTGGACCCCACGCGAAGTTAAGTACATGCGCCGCATCTACTCCTTAGATGCGCCGCATCTTCCCTCAGACAGAAACTATAAATACCCCAAGACCAGACGAATTTCGAGGGCATTATCACAGTTTCGAAGACCGAAGCAGCAGAACCCTAGGACGAATTCAGTCAAGGAGGCAGCACAAGACACACCCAAATCAAAGATACAAGAGCTGTAAGAAGGTGTTGCATGTGTTTAATTCATTAAGTAGTTTTGTTTTATTGTGTTAGCAAACTTTAATTCATCAGGATTGGTGGCTTGTGTAATGTGACAACGAAAGATTGCACTCCCTTTAATACTTGCTTTCCCATCAATTAAAGTTTATATGTTGATGTCTTTGGTTACTACTTATTAGTGCATTGATAACCTCTGTGTTTATTAGTGGCTTGCGGGCATTTGACTGCGGGACATAATGTGGCTCCCACGGTTATTACTAAATTGATCACTTAGGAATAACTTTTAGACATAAGTAATCATTAAGGGTTTACTCGCCGATAAGAATAGGACCAATGAGATAGGGTTAACTACATACACTTCATATAAAGCTATCAATAAAACAAGTGACAATCTACTTAATCATAAGGACAGCCCTCTTATTGTCTCAAGTATCTATCTGTGTACGTGTGTGCTACTTGCTGATTCGTGCCTATTGGTTTATTTTATTATTTAATTGCAAACAAATTGTGCTAGTCTCTCAGGCTGAAACCCCCTTGCGTTAGGATATTAAAATACTGATTAGATTAACGAGATAATACGTTTCACTCTTAGTGATCGACACTCTACTTACCATTATATTCATACTGACCGAGTACACTGCTCGTTAAGTGTGTGTGTTATTGATAAGTCGGCTAAATATAAATTTAAAACTTGAGTAGGCATTAAAACTGCTAAACCGCAACGACACATCACGCGCATCATATATATATATATATATATATATATATATATATATATATATATATATATATATATATATATATTTTTTTTTTTTTTTTTTTTTTTTCTAAATATCTTTAAAATTTATACACAATTTTTATACACGTTTTCATACACACATTTTTTATACACATGTTTTTATATACACGTTTTTATACACGTTTTTATACACACATTTATACACATATTTTTATACACGTTTTTCTATACATGTTTTTCATACACATGCTTTTATACACATTTTTATACACACGTTTTTGTACACATTTTTATACACATATTTTTATACACGTTTTTATACACATATTTTTTATACACACGTTTTTATACACATGCTTTTAAACACATGCTTTTATACACACGTTTTTATACACACATTTATTCGCACATTTATACACACATTTATACACACATATTTATACACATATTTTTATACACGTTTTTATACACACGTACTACGTGTGTATAAAAACGTGTATAAAAATATGTATAAAAATATGTGTATAAATGTGCCTATAAATGTGTGTATAAAAACTGTGGGAAACTAGAAGGGGGGGTTGAATAGTTTACCGGTTTTAATTTCTTTTAAAAAATCTTGTTTTAAAAGTTTGCTATTGGAAACTTTGATTTGAACTCTATGTGTAATCAATCAACACCAATATGAACTACACACAAAGCTAACAAATGGTAAATAATAAAAGTAAAGAGTAGAGTTGGAAAGATCAAACCGAGACAAAGGATTTATAGTGGTTCGGCTACGAAGCTCTTCTTCGCCCTACTCCACTCCCCGAGTACCACACTCGAGAGTTTCAAACACTATATCAACAACCTCCCTTCAGGCGGAGAAAGCCGTACACGTTGCTTATCCTATTACCGACACTAAGCTAGATGTCGAGTGCTAATCTTAGCTAGCACCAATCTACCAAGGTCCATGTGACCAATCAATCAAGCCCAATGGCTACACGAGATCACCAAGATCTCAACACGGTCACAATGATCAACACTCTCTCAACTAACACTAATCTATCGACCCTTGATCTTCTTGATCAATCACACAAGCCCAATGGCTTTAAGAGATATCCACTATCTCTATAAGATCACACTTGATCTTCACTCTCACTCACAAAAGATAAATAAACTTGATGTATGCTAAGATACAACAAGGTTGTAACAAGTGTTACAAAAACCTAACAACTATAACTCTTGTATCTTCTTGAATACTTTGAGTTCTTCTCTTGCTAATGAAGAGGAATGATAACACCTTGTATCAACTTGGATACTTGTGTTCTTCTCTTGCTAATGAAGAGGAATGAAGAGGATCTCTTGGTGGATGATTGGATCACTCTTAATACAAAAGAAAACTAATCTAAATGATCTAAAGAAGAGAAAGGTGTGAGAGGTTTAAACTCATAAGTTTTTCTCTGTGAAAGGGTGCCTAAAAACTGTGAATGGGGTTGGTTTTTATAGGCAAGAAAAATCTAAACGTTACAGAAAGTTTTGTACGGACGGCTCCACTAAACATGCCACGGCTCCACTAAATTTAGTGGAACCGTGGAGCCGTCCTAGACTAGGATGCTCCAAATTTTGTCTTTTCTGGTGAAAACTTATTTGGGGAAGGTTGGAGCTGATTTTGGGGGGGGAAATAGCTGTTGTGATTTTCAAACATATTTTTCCATTAAAACATTTCTTAATAATTCAAAAATAATTTGTCATATGTATTTTTGAAAAAATGTTTTGTCCCATTAAAATGTGAAGTCTCAAAACATAAATTCACTTCTTTGATCATTTATCAAGTTGTAAATTTGTTCTAGAGTGATTTGCGTAGAAACGGGATCTTCCGATTAAAAACTTATTTACGTTAATTTTAACGTAACGTGATTTCACATTTTGTCATCCTCAAAACGTGATGTAATCGAATGATATAAATAATGTTTTTAGAACATTATTTGCATCAACAATCTCCCCCTTTTTGATGATGACAAAATATAAACTCATTTTAAGTTAAAATTAGTTTTAACAAGTTTTTAATGAGTTTACTCCCATTTCTCCCCCTTTTTGTCGAATCAAAAAGGTGACAAAGGCTCCCCCTTGATGTATACTCCTCCTCATTTGGAGAACACCAAGGAATTGAGCAATGGTGTATGCTACAAAACAAAGTTAGATAACACATGTACAATATCTAACAAGTAGCACTTGAGACAAATATCCAACCACACAAGAAGAAAATTAGCCAAGTAGCTAAAAATAAAACAACCACATGAATGCCCATTAAAAGTAAAATAAATGTCATACATGAGTATGACTACAATAAGAAAGCAAATTAAAAATTAAAAGAAGACACATAAACATCAATAGTAATATGAGGCTTCAAGATTTGCTTCCAACTTCAAAAGGGTTCCTAAGCATTTATTGGAGGGACTAAACATAACCATGTTTAGTTTGGGCTATTGTGTGGTGGAGGAGGTGGAAGGATGATGGGTCCTATGGGTGGTGTGAGGAGGTGTTCTAGGTATGAGAACCTAAAGCTAAGCTCATCTCTAAGGTTCATGATGAGTTCTAGGTTGTGATGGCAACAAGCACAACTAAAGGTGTGTGGTTGTAGGGGATAAAGGATGGGATGACCCATTAAAGGTTGAGGTGATGGTGATAGGGAAGGTGATGATGTGTTGCTCCCAAACTCAAAAGGAGTGATTGGTGATAAGGTTAGGGTGAGAGCTAGAGGTTGTGGTGATGGTGAAAGTGATGAGGATGATGTGTTGGTTCCCACTTCAAGGGAAGTTGATGGTGATGAGTTAAGTGTTAAGGCAAGTGATGGAATGGGACTTGGTTGAGGTGAATGTGTGTTGGTTCCAATGGTGGTGGAGGATGAGGGTGTTGGTTTGATTGAGGTTGCCTTGGATGGAGCTTGGGGTGTAGTGAAGGAATATGATGATTTGGTACAGGTTATGGGTGTGTGTATATCATCTTCATCATCCAAGGTGAGATCAATGAGAATCATCTCATTATAAGGTTTGGTTGAGGTTTGTGGTGTGTGAACACTTTTGCTCCATTAATCAACAAGAGTGGTTTGATTGGTTGGTTTGATGTTGAATCTTGGTTTCTTGTTTTTGTGTGAGGTTGAAGCAATGGTGGAAGACATGGTGGTTGTATGGTGAGTGTGAAGGTGTATGGATGGCAATGCATGATGCCAAATCAAAGACATGCAAGGTTGAAAAGGATGTTGGATTTGGGGATTTGGGTGCATGGGAATCAGGTTGTGTTTGCAGATTTTCAGGGAAAGAAAGTCAAAAAGTGGAAGAGAATTGTATTTTTCGTCTTCCAGAGGCACGGTACCACTAAAGGTACCACGGCACCACTAAATTTAGTGGAGCCGTGGCCTCCATTTGACCTTCTTTCCAGGTCTGCAGGTTTTAGGTAGCCTAAATGGGGAAATTTCTGGGGAATCCATTGGCTGCAAATCTCAAGGCCTCAACTACTAAAGCATAATCACATAGAATTCCTAACATTATCATGTGATCATCTAAGTATTTAGGCAACTATTGAGCATGCATGATTTCAAGTAATTTTAACATCTAGTGCATGAAGACAGAATTAGAGAACATGCATGAACTAGGTAAAGCTCATAATATATATCACTATTGATTAATTTGTCAAAGTAACCAATATTAAGCAAGATATATTAAAGTAATTCATACTAGTTAGAGTTAGATGGTCATGCACAAGACCATATTAATAGTAACTAAAAATACTTAAGTCAGTTATACTACTTAAGTTCAAGCCCTCTAGTGTCTTCACATCATCACACCTTCATTCATCATCGCTTGATGACACATCATAGCACGGGATTGGATCATCATTATAATCACTTCGAGATGATGTACATTCCCAATATAGAGAAGTGTAGGTGTTTTGGGTTAGAGGTGACATGACGGGTTTGACAAAAAGATATTTATTGTTTTGGAGATGAGGAAAAGTGTTCATGACAAAACGATAAAGACGAGTCAGCAACATGCCATAGGGTATTTCCTTATCGACTCGTCCCCTGACGACGGCAATTCTTCTTGCCATAAAGTAGGCAAGATTGTAGGGTTGCTCGGTGACTAGACAATACAACATGTGAGCACAACAATAGACTAATTACTGCAAAAGAATAAACCTAGTCTACTTTCCGTGTGAAGAGTGAGACTTAATCCTATTCCTTTTCATGAATGAGAAAGGTATAATAGGAAAATGAGAATTGTCTAAATTCTAAGAAATAACTCATAGCATTTTTTTAAAGAAATTGCACATTATATGAGTTATTAAAATTAGAAGCTAGACTAATTACTGCAAAATTGGTAAAAGACAAATTGGAATGATTGATCTAGTTGTTGTGCTTTAACCATTTAAATGTGCTACATACCATAGTGGTGATGGTAGACCTAATTAAGAAAGAAATTGCATGCCTAATTTTCTCAAGTTAATTGTATTGATGGATATTCCATCATTTACACAGTATAATACATTCTTTGAGTACCTTAGTAATGTTACGTAAGGGATTCCTCAAAGGTGTAGGAAAGTAAACAGCACGCTATCTGCTTTTACTAGTTTTGAACCATTTATAATGTTGTCAAATCCAGTGGGAGCATAGTGTTGTAATTACTGAATAATGAGTTGTGTACTGATCTATTATTCAGTGGGAGCTACAAGCGTTGACATCTTGGTAGTAACCCATATTATCTCTAGAATCTCTTGAGATAATTACTTTCCAATTATAGACACTTGTGGTATTAAAGATAGTCGTGTACGTTTCCTTACTAGACAAGGTGGTCCTATATCTACTACTATCTATGACACAAATCATATTGGTCACATAAACAAACGATAGATGTGTTGTTTATCTGATACATGATGTTGTTCCATGCACAAGTAGGAGTAACATTTATAGTGTGCAAGTAACAACACAAAGGGATATGATTTAAAAGTTTCTCTTGACTGTAAGGTAAGAGACAAATGTTCTAATGTATTTTATTCACATCCTAGTTATAGAACACTTGGAGTTAATATCTAGCGTCAGTGAATACTTGACATAGATATTAATAACAAGGTAAATTATATACTTTCATTACTAGCAGCCAAAGCTGATATGATGAAACTATGTTAATTTACAAGTTTCTAAATTAGATAATTATTAGAACAAGTGTCAATATGATAATAAGACTACTTCAAATGTGAATGTTTATGTATTATTGGAATGACATAAATAAATGAAGTAATCTTATACTACTTCAAACTTGAATGTTTTTGTATTCTTGGAATGATATAAATAAATGAAGTAATAAATTAACTTGACATACTATTGAAACCAAATTATGGTGTTCATGATTACTTTAGTTATACATGTTTATATTGTAAAGATATAAATATGAAGTCTTTTATTGCGATAAGACTTATAATAAAGTAAGACGTTAACTTGTTATGTTTTTTAATTAAAACATATACAAGAAGTCATTGAGTTGATCAATGATTTATAACGTAGATTCGGATTATAATAGGTTATGTCTTCTTGTTGAGACGTAGACATGAAGTGACTTGATCAAAAGTACTCATGTTATAAAGCATGCAATTGGCTTGGAAATTCTATTATACCATTCACTTGATTTGGATGGTAAATAGGTAAGCCAAAACAAAATATATTTGTCTTACATATTGTAAGAATGACTTACAATATTAATCCTAATGAAATACATAATGTGTATTGTATGTTCAGTTAGGAAAATCAAACTCTTGTTATATTGTTTGATTTGAGATAACTATATCTTCTATTCTTCGAAAAGATATCAAAGTTAGAAAATTGAGTTTGAATTGGATATACTCAATTTGACTCCAACCTAGAAGATTAATTAGACATCATTTATCGTGGTATGTGGTGAATCACATTAAGTCATAAAATTGAAGTTCGGAATTTGTTAAACTGCTTTTGAGAAGGTTGTTAACAAATTAATGTTAGGAACTGTCAATATGTATTTGTAAAGTCTCAAAAGAGAACAAGTTTGTGTTGCTCTATTTGCTAAGAATTTATAGATAATCTATAAATTGCAAAAGGTAAGTAGGAGTTTTATCTTGATAAGATAAAATTACAAGATACATGATCTTCTAAATACACTAGCAAATCATAATGAGGATTAGACATGTTAATGTTAAATCTCAAGATGATGGAATTCTCATTTCATAGATCCGCAAGGATATCTCAAATATTTGGAAAATATGTTGAGGAATATGAGTTACATGATTATAATAAACCTGTTAATAAATTGCAAATATTTAATTTGGCAAAATTACTCATACTATGAATGTTTAGATGCGGTCCAGAAAGATAACTAGTTGGAAACGTAGTTAATCTTGAACTCTATAGTTAAACTATAGAATAAAGATGGTTTTCTACAAAGGAAATGAAAATCCTAGAGATTTAAATTCTTGTGTAGAAATCATATGGACAAATTTTGTATAAATATTTAATGTGTGAAAAGATTATCAATCACACTTAAGTAATTAAATGTGATTGAGATTCTTTCTAAGAACATTAAATGTATAAAGATTATGATTGTCATTCTTAGTTTCATTTATATGGAATTAACAATGGAATATCAAAACTCTTTCTTGAGTAATTACTTGTGCGAGGACGAAGAGTAATTGAAAGGAGTATTTGAATTCAAAAAATCTTTAGCTGTATACAAAGTGAAAATCATTTGTGAATGGATTAATGCATGCATCTAGGAAATATACTATGTTTAGTTATTAAATCCTAGTATTGATTTATAATTAAATAAGATATTTCTTAATATTCCTGAAAGCTAGTGGGAGTGCTATATTTATTTTCTTATTTCATATATGTTGTATAACATATAGGAAGTAACATTCCATTAACATTTATATGTTAAGTCTTAGTTTGTAATGAAACTTCACATGGAAATTTAGAAAATAAAACCTTGAAATGTACGTTTATTGTTAATAAACATTAGCAGTAAAATAAAGGATTCTAATAAACATGAGATTCTATTAGAAAGGCTAGATAGAAATATATCTTTGACAAGATATGACATGAATAAAATCTAAGGTTGACGAAAGGATTATTCATGTACATCATGTTGCTTGTTGTATCATGCTTGAATGAAAGATGATTGACAACATAAATATCTAATTGTAAGTTATTAGATAGCTAAGTGTAATGGATATGGTTGGATTTAGAATTAACATCCTCATTCTGGAATTGCTCCTAAATTCTAAATATGAACCATATGGAAATTTGTTACGTTATTGTTATAGTTGACAAATCTTGAAAGATTTGAAGATATCAAACATTACACGGTGAATGTTAAAAGTTTACGGAACTTTAAAAGAGCAAATTGTTGTTTGGATACAATGATGCTAGTAAGATTGAGATGACACTCAATACTAGTCATGGTGGGAGTTTTTCCTTGTTAATGGCCATGTGTACTAGTTTTGCTTAACTATAAGCATAGTTGCATTATGCATTAAAGAATTAGAATACTTTAAACTATAAAAGGTTTAGTAGTTTAATTGTCATAAATTCGCGGTTGAGGATGTCACGCAATTTATGAAATATTATGTGGCAATATCCAGGTAAATGAAAGCACACATACAAGAATTTCATTCTCGAAATAAGTATTCTCAAAATTCCGATAAATCAAAATTAGTTGATTTATGCCTTGTCAACAAGTATGTGAAACATGACTTGAGGCATAATTCATTAATGGGAATTATCATGCATTGATCTGTTTAGTATTTGAATAAGGGATGTTAAGCAGTTATTATTTACAATGAATTAAAGTACGTGGTACGTTCGTTTTCATTAATAATAAAGTGTATCCTATATTTGCATGTTTAAAGCCGTATGGGAATATTATTGAACTAAGGCAAATGTGAATGTTGGTAGAATATACTTAAGTATATTGATGTGTGGGCATGCCAAATTTACATGATATTCAATGTTGGATAAATTGAATATAGGACAGATCCCAACCACATGATTGTACTTTATGGATCGTTGTTATTAAGTAAATCATGAATATTTATCCTCAGACTTGAGATACAAGGTAACTGCCAAGGATGTAGCTCATTTTCTGCAAGGTAGTCTAACGCTATCCGTAACTGGTAGTTATAAGGGCTATTTTCGGAGGTGATGCAAAGTTCGAGGGTTATGCTCGTAGTCAAGAAATGATTTGTTCTTTCAAATTTGTTTTGAAGTATGATAATGCTGGGCCCCTCGTAGGGTTGACAAGATGTTTGTGCGGCCGCACCCAAGATCTATCTGGAATACGTTCAGATGATTTGGTAATCTTGATCAATTATTAATAACGAGAAACAGAATAGTTAATTATGGAATGACTTAGATCCATATCCATATTAATGTGGTATTAGAAACAAAAGGATAAGTATGATGATGATTCATCACATGGTTTTTTCTAGGAAACCATACTCAGGGTCGATCTGGGGGCATTTGGGGTGTTAAGCTAGACTAACCAATGTCATTACTATATTAATGCATATCCAAGTGGGAGCTGTTAAAGTTAATGGATATAAATTAATATTTGTATGACCAGTTTTGAACACGAGACTTCGGGATTGCACTCATTACGTATGAGTCTCAATGGTTTGAATAATTAATAAATAGATT
Source organism: Artemisia tridentata subsp. tridentata (assembly GCA_021014915.2). NCBI lineage: Eukaryota > Viridiplantae > Streptophyta > Magnoliopsida > Asterales > Asteraceae > Artemisia > Artemisia tridentata. The sequence continues at coordinate 12,744,941 of CP139506.1, read as the reverse complement.
TATGATTTGATTATTCATTTCACGAAAAAACACTTAACGGTCGTTAGTATTTAACGGATGTTAAATATTAACTTGAAGGACTATGTATGAAAATACAAGTAAAGAAGGATCTAGAATCCTTCTTGACAAGCTTAGTTCGGCTGCCCCTTAGGAGAAAGGAAAGTTTTATGCCCTAGCTTGGTGAACAAGTTTAGTGGGTCTATAAATACAAACCCTTGTATTCATAGATCACTAATCAACATATCACCTACAACTTCAACGATCATCAACAACAAACCAAGGCTTCACAACAACAACAACCAAGTTCAACCTTCAACAACAACATCTCCTACTTTGTTGCAAAGATCCTGTATCCACTTTATCATACAGTCATCATCAATGGCATCTCAACAAGACAATATCGCAACTGATCTGGCACATGCTTTTGCATTATTCACCGAGGCATTAAACTTCAAACAACATAACAACAACCAATGGAATTCACCGTACACTGACAATACACAATTATATATGGGTCAAGAAGGACAAATGGTTGAGGTTATCGGAAATCAGCAAGGAAATGTTATGGGTATACAGACGGGGAATCAAATGCAATATGCAGGGCAGTATACGGGAAATCAAATGGATCAGTTTGTGAATCAGAATGGGGTCAATCAAAATGAAGATTATTGTTTCATGACTTCATCTGAAATCCAAATGAGTGATATAGGCAGAATTGGTAATGTTCCTGCAATGACGAAGGTAGAAAATCTCCAGTACATGCTGATGCTAGCCAACAAGGAACATTCGGGAATACCGTTGACTACTGAGGAATCAGACTTCCTGCTTATGACCAGAATCAATGATAATTCTACAGAAGTCACTGGAGTCTCCGATCCTATGCCTGATCACCAAAAAACAACATCATGCAGTGATTCTGAAACTCCTCCGTCCTATGACACAGAACCACTTCATAAGGTACCATCATTGTTTGCTCATGAAAAGCCACATTCTGTGCCTCTCGAACATAATTTCGATACATATGTGGGGGAGCAAGTTAATAGCAATGTTAACTGTGAAACTTCATATATGGATCCTAATGAAGTTCAAGTTGCACAAAATGATGCTAATGATGAGGAAACTCGTGCTCTATTTGAATCATTACTTCATAATTGTCAAATAGAGATTGAAAAGGTCAAAAAGATCAATCGCGAGGTAAAAGCCGCGAATGTGAAATTGACCACTGAGCTTGAGAGTTATAAGGTGAATGCACGAGCTTATGATTTTCACACCAATCGACAGTCAGAACTTGAAAATAGTTTAAGAGATTCTGTTTTAAGAGAGAAACGTTTACAAATCAAATTTGACACTCTAGATGTCAATTTGAACAACAAAATAAAATCTTTAAACAAGGAAATTTCTGAACTAACCAACCAGCTTTCAAAACAAAAATCAACTTATTCTAATCTTGAAAAGGAAAAGAATGAGTTGAATGAAAGGTTTTTAAAACGTGAAAAGGATCTTCAAAAAGAGATCACTGACAAAAAGGAAACCATTGCAAAGTTGGAAGACTTACTTGTAAAAATGGGTCATTCTGCACAAACAGTTCATATGTTAATTAACGATCCAAACCCGATTTTACATACATTAAAAAAGGTGGCTATCGGTTATGAAAACCCTTATATTCTCAAGAAAGCTCAAAAAGAACAGAATGTGCTTTTTAATGGTAATTTAATAAATGCTATTCATGACCCTCCTTCGGGTTATGATTCTAGCGAAACGATTGAGCTGTCAGAAAAGAGTAGAAAGAAAATGCGACAATTGAACAGAGAAATAAAACCCATTGACTATAATGAAGTTAACAGACTTGCAGGGGTTCATCTTGTTCAAAAGGAGTCACCTCTGTTTTTTCAAAAACCAGTGGTTTTCACAAGACAAAAAGCTGTCTCAATTCATCTGTCTAACATTCAACAAATGGCATCTAAAAACACTTATGATACAAGTGCAGCTAGACTATATTTGGTGGATCTTAAACAGAGAATTGAAACACTTCAAAGTATTGTGGCTTCCAAAACAGACACTCAAAAATTTGAATGGTTTTCAGGTGTTCAGGATGAAAATAAAGAGATTTTTGAATCGGAAATTAATCCACACATTTCTGCAATCTATGCGGTTGTTCAAAATGTAGAAAATAATCTTTTAAAAGAGTCCGCAGAATTCGTTAAGGATCACAAATCCTTAGTGAAGGAAGCAAATGAATACTTGGAACGAATAACGGTTTTGGAACAACAAAATGACTCTCTCTCTCTCTCTTTCGAAGCTCTATCGACTGATATCATGTCCATTATTTTCCAAACATATTCTGTTGAGGATGATGAAACACTTCGAGCTGAGACTTCTCAAATTGTTGAAAAATATGAAAAGGCGCTTTTGAAGATTGAAAAACAAAATGTCACATATTTTAAACAACTTGATCAGAAAAAGGAAGAATGCAAGTATGACAAACTGTCGTATGAGCGTTCTTACAAACAACTGAAAGAACAAATTGATCTTTTGAAATCTCAGCTTGAAAGTCAAAAAAGGCAGGGTGAGGAAACTAAGTTTGCAAAACCATCAACTTCGGAACAACCAAAAACCTCAATTTCTCAAACGGTTGCAACAGTTGATGTGACAATTGATTTGACAAAACCAGTCATTCCAACACCTTCGCCTAAAAAACCAAAAGTAATAGCACCTGGCCTTTCTAGGAATAGCTCACCGAATTTGACCATAAAAACTGTTAAGGAATCAGTTGGTTCAATCAACACGGTCCACAATCACTACCTAGAAAATGCTAGGCAAAAGGCACAGGTTCGACAAGACGGAATTTTAGGCACAAAACCTGTAGTGATGAATTCTACAACATTACAAAGCACTGCCAGTAGTAGTAAACCACTACCTAGGATTATTCAACTAAAGACTAGGGATTGGCTTGCATCTAAGAGTAGTTGCGCAAAAGAAAATGTTATCCACGTAGAATCTAACACTATGAACTCAAATTCCTCTTCGAACACAAAGCAAGTTCAAAATGACAGTAGTGACAAAATTAAGGTTGCGGTGTTAAACAAGAATGTTGAATTTGTCTGTCCTACATGTCAAAAATGTGTCTTTTCAGCTAATCATGATGCATGTGTTGCACAGTATATCAAGATAGCAAATGCAAGTGCTAAGGCACAATCCTCTAAGACACCAAATAGCAACAAACCCATTGCTAAGAAGCAAAAGGCTAAGAAACCAACTAGGTGGATCTCTACAGGACGTAGTTTTTCTCAAAATGAGACTTCCGCTGCATCTGAAAAGGAAACAACTCCTAGATCTTGCCCTAGGTGGATTCCCACGGGAAAAGTTTTTAAAACAGTCGGTCTTAGATGGATTCCCACAGGAAAGATTCTTGATAGCTGCACCAGATGCGTGGTTTTGCAACCTTACAACAGGTTTTACCTCTCGAGGGATGTCAAGAGGCTTACAACCCCACCAGGCAGTGTACCTGACCGATGTAGTATAGTGTAGTGGTAAGTACGGGGGATTGATCGTTCTCCACAGGGAATAGTGTTCGTTAGGTATGAAAAACTACTCTAATAGGTCTAAGGGTGAGAGAAGATTCTTTTTTTTGTATTTTTATTTTTATGAAAGCAAGTAAAATCTCGGGTTTGAAAGAGTGGGCGGAATTAGTTGCTAATCAACTAACCCAAGTTACTACGAATGCAAATAAAATAAAATAACAGAAAATGAAAAGGTGGTGAAACTTATGTGGAGAGAAATGTGTTTACTTAGATTTCCTTACTCCCTAACTATCTTTTACCGGTTGATTAGTGTGCATTAATCGCGTGGATGACGGGTGTATTCCTTAATACCAATCGTGGGGTGGCGTACGTACTTCCCCAACTCTACAAGCTCCTACTTCACTCCTATGTCGAGCCGGCTAGGAAGCTCCTAACATGGGATCACTAGAATTCGCTTGTGCATTAAATACAACCATAAAAACCTTAGTACGCATTGGTTCATGTTTCTTAAGACGTTCAAGCAAGTTACCGAATAGGAAGTTAGCCAGTTTTCTTAAGCCTAACATAGATGAACAATCATCCAATACAACTAATAACACACTAATAACCAATAATCAATAGCTAGGTTTCATTAGATCTAAGCAAACACAAAGAAAACCTAGCCTAGCATGTTAAACAAAAGACAAGAACAAGATAGAATCAAACAACACATAGACATATTGAATGATTAATTGATAACTTATCTTCAATGTAACATGGAAGATCTCAAGGCAAAAAGCCTTGAAAAGCTGCTAAAATCGTCTTAGGGTTCTTACACACAAAGTTCCTCAATAAGTTCCACACTAATGACAAAAAATTGCAAAACTATATATAGAGATTAAGGTCTGACGGCGTCACGTTGTAGATTCTGACGCCGTCACCTCGCCGCTTTTAGGGTTCCCGGATGGCCTTCCTGACGCCGTCCCTCTTTAGACCTCCAAAATCCGTTCTGGCTTATCAAGGCTTGACGCCGTCAGATTTAGGCTTGACGCCGTCCCTCTTTAAATTAAGCCGTGACGACCTTGATCAGATTAAAGGGTGACGCCGTCAGAATTCCATGCAAATTTCTCTGGCTTATCATGAGTAATTTTCACATCCACCTTTTTCTTGCCAAGCCATGACGCCGTCTGGGGATAATCCTGACGCCGTCAAAGGTAACTTTCAGCCGATTTTGAGACTTTGCCGTTTTCTTCACTTTTATGCTCCAAAAACGTCCAAAATGCCTCCTTTTCCAGATTTCTCCTCAAAAGTACCTAAAATGACAAAAGGAACGATTTAGGGCTTAAATGACCCCTTAAAAGCGGTACACTTTTCGCTTCATCAAATACCCTTACACTTGAGATTTGCTTGTCCTCAAGCAAATGCGCTTTTATTCTAATCAAAATACAAGTTAGGGGTCATTTAACGCTAATATAAAAGTAATTGCAACAAATAGTCGTTCCACTTTAATCATAATAAGCACGGAGATTACAAACTAGCACCTCACAAGTAGTGTTTAGATACTCACATCTCTCAAGTGTCATCAAAATAAATCTCATAAATGAAAACGGATAATATCTCTCACTACCTGTCATAGCAAATAGATTACCATAGGCTTGGGAAAGGATCGAAAACCTCCTCCACTAGGCGTAAGCACCTAAGATAAACTATCAAAGAGGGCTTTTAAACGGGTTATAACGTTAGGTGTAGGGATATGATAAACACGGTTTTGTTGGATAAGGGACATTTTACTGGTGGCGAGTTAAAGATCTTGATTAATTTCATGTACTATACAATTTTGCTAAGCCAAGACTCGACTCAATCTTAAGCTAAAAACAAAATAACAAAAACATAAAATAAACATAAAATGAAACGGGATGGTAGTCCGTATGTTTTTTCTATTTTTCTTTTTCTCATTTTTTTTGTATTTTTCTTGATTTTTCGATTTTTTTTTTTTTTTTCCATACACTCTTGCCCTGCCATCCAAAATAATACATCATAGGGGCGTTGCATTCCCTTACACTTGAACTTTTACATAACTTTACAAATAACTATTCTAATGACTCGAATTAAGATAATCGAAAAACTTGGAGTACTTTTAAAATATTTAGCACATATGGGGGTAATAAATGATGTTCTTCCCCATTACTCCATTACACTAGTACTTTACCCATGAGTCCCAATCGTCCCAAAACAATATGTACAAGGATATGACTCGACTTAGCAACCATGTAATCAATTAGATAATTAACTTGGGTTTAAACAAATGTTGTCACAATAATGCACTAAAAATGAGTGCATACAAGGTGGGCTAAGGCGATTTGGGTGTACATTTAAGTGGGGTGTAAACAAATTCTTCCTTTAAGTAAAATGCTTAAAGGTCAAAACGAAAAGATAGGCTCTGAGGGGTGTACTAGGGGTATCGTGTACTAAAAATGAGTACAACGCAAAGGGTGTGGGAGAATTACTTGACCAATGTAGCCAATGTAATTATAACAAAAACACAGGTGTAAAACAATGGGTTAATCCTAATGCCTCTTATCATGTAGTAAATCTAACTACACGAATGTAGTCTCACTTGTGGCCTCGGGATGGTCCTAACGCAAGTTCTAGAATCTAAGTGCTACCGGTACACACATCATAGCATAAATGCTTTTCCTACCAATTCTAGGGGCGAACCTCACATATTTGGGGGTGGAAAATTTTTTTTTTAGTGGTACGGTTTTTGTGCTAGTCATATAACTCCTATCCATGAGACGCTTATTAAGATCAAAGTTTCAATCCTATATGTTGTAAAAAAATTTAAATTTGGCACTAAAATTGCCCTAACAGGTATTTCTCTCAGTTTTATTACACATCCACTATTAAACAAACAAAAATCAAGCGTAATAGCATTCTCTAATCGTACTTTTACCCCCCCCCCTTACACTTAAGATGAACATTGTCCCCAATGTTCAAATAACAAGATGTAAAAGCATAAAGTAAAAGAATGAAATCAAATACTCCCCTGATTCGCTCGGTGGATAATGAAGTAACATGGTTAAATCTTCTTCCAAGAGAATGTAAAAGCTCCAAGACTAATGCATCACCAATAGCTTGATTCCTCATGCATCTCCTTGTCCAAAATAACCTGTTAAACCTGAGAAAACAAACACGAAAACCTGCATAACATCGGCGGGATAAACTCTATATATAAGGATATAATGCTTGTGGAATGATAACTTTGCAGATTCCTGGAGATTATAAGTTATAGATTTAATAAAAACTTTTTATGAAAACAAAACTTTCAAAAATTTTCAGAAAATTAAACCTGACGCCGTCAGGTTGTAAAGCCTGACGCAGTCAGAAATGATCTGACAGAATTCTCATGTTACATTTCCGGAAAATTTTTGGAAAAACCTACACCTTACTTCCTGGAATTCCTGCAAAACATCATTATGACTCGATACAAGCATTTGACTCAAACAAATACTAATATGTATGTTAATTTATTATTATTATGATTCATGTTCATTTGTGTTCTAATAAACCAATTTAGATTTCCCTTACACTTAACTTTTGCAAAATACCTTTATATGTAGTTAAGACGAAGTTAAAAACAAAATAAAGCATTTTCACAATTTAGTTTTTAACATGAATCAATAATAATAAAATTTAAACATACATACGGAAACAAATAAAATCAAACAAACAAATAAATAAACACACAAAACAAATAAAGCTTGGGTTGCCTCCCAAGAAGCGCTTTTCTTTATTAACGAGTCTTGTAGCTAGACTTAAAGTCACGTACATTACGTGATTCCATCATTGGTCACGGTTTCTAGGCTATTCTCATTTCCGGTTTTATACTCCGGTCCTAATTTCAAACAATCCTTGTAGAAACCGGATATCCTTTCCATAACATAGTCTACTCCTTTACTTCTATCTTTATCATTCCTATAGTAGACTGCTTGCTTAAGCTCCTTCTCAACATTTGACAAGTGTTGGAATTGCTCTATCTTATATGGCATTTGGTAGTTTATCTCATCGGTCCCATCCTTAAATCTAACTATCCCTAAGGACGGCTCATAAGTCATTCTAGAGACCTCAACAAATGGTTTTCCAAAAACTACTTGAGTTAAGGATGCATCGACTATTGGGCGGATGTCTTCTACAATTACAAAGTCGGTGACATAGGTGAAGTTTCCTACATAAACCGGTAATCCCTTAACTCCTCCCGTGAAGTTACTCATCTAACCCTTGTCAGGGAACATCCTATACCCAAGTTGATTTTTCATTATTAAGTTATAGTGGGCTCTAGTCATGATGTTTATGGGCGATCTAAGGTCGATGTAAGCCTTCCACACATGCAAATGTCCGATGTTTCATGGTATGTTGAGATTAGAAGGATCGCCTATTTTTATAATTGGTCTACCTAGGAAGTATGGTGTCTCGGGGTCATCGAATAAATCTGTATGATATGCGCTCTCTTCCTTAGTGGGTAGCCTATTGAAGTAGTCCTCATCATTATCTACTTCTTCAATCTCACTTTTCCTAACTTCCTTATCAACCTCGACTTTCTTAACCTCATCCATAGGTTCACTATTATCTTCATTCCTATCAATCGGTTTGATAGTGACAATGTTGACGAAGTGGACATGTTTGGATGAAGAGGGGTCTTTTACTTGGGGTCCGCTATTTGTGTTCCTAGCGTCCTTATGTGGAGGTGATAGCACTTGGTTATTGAGGACTTTCAATAAGTTGTCAATTTTATTGGTCATCTCCGTTTGATGTTGATTGAATTCGGATTCAAACTTAGCTATCTGAGCTTCTTGAGATACCATAAATTGGGACATCAATCCTTCAAAGTTATTGGTACTACCATGATTGTTGGAAGGATTGTTATTGAAAGTGCGGTTCAAGTTGGAACCGCTTGATTGGAAACGATTAGGTGGGTTGGAAGAATTGGTTTGTTGTGCGTTTTGGTTTTGTTTCCACCTAAGGTTTGGGTGATTTTTCCATGAGGGGTTGTATGAATCACCATAGGGGTTTGGCTCGGGTTTGAAAGTGTACCACTTGTCTCCCGCTCCGTCGGTACGCGAGGATGCGTAGTCCGCAAAAGCTTGTTCGGGGAGTTCCATACAATCATGAGTGTCGTGGGGACCACTACATAACTCACACGAAGAAGTGATTTTGTTCACTTGGCTTGAAGGTTTAGGAGCCTCGTAGGATTTCATGAGAAACTTGACTTGGTCTTCAAGTTCTATGATCCTACGGTCGGAAGTGCTTGAATTGTTCGAAGGCAAAGATATTGCCTTGACCGTTTTATTCAAATCACGGGGATCACTCCAACTTTCGTTGTCATAAAGAGCAAGATCCTCTAGGAGAGCCCATGATTGTTCCGCACTTAGATCACGTAGCTTACCACCGGCCGCTTGGTCAATGGTTTGCCTCGTGGAGAGATTGACATGGTCATAGAAGATTTGGACTTGGAGCCAAAGTTCTAAGCCATGGTGAGGGACTTTTTGGAGTAAGTCCTTGAATCGAGTCCATGCCTCGTAGAGGGTTTCGCCTTGACTTTGTTGGAACATCAAGATATCATTCCTTAGCTTGGTAGTTCTTCCCGGTGGGAAAAACTGAGCAAGGAAACGAGTGGTGAGATCATCCCAAGAGGTGATGGATCCTGCGGGTTGACGCTCTAGCCATTGACTAGCTTGGTCCCGCAGAGAGAATTGAAAGAGACGCAGTCGGGTCGTCTCTCGAGTGGCAACATCAAGTCCTATAGAATCAACGATTTTGAGAAAGTCCTTGAGATGTTGATTAGGATCTTCAGAACGAAGTCCATGGAATGCGCATCCGCTTTGCACCAACCGGATGGTGTCGGATCGCAAGGGAGTGACATTGGCTCCTTGAGTGAGCTCAATGGTGTTTCGATAGCCATGATGGCTAGTACGAGAGTACTCTCCTAAAGTACGGGCTCTAGGAGGTGGTGGTGGTTGTTGTGGTGGTGGGTTGTTGGGATTAAGGATATTACCATCTTCCATGATGTCGAATGGTAATGGTTACGAACAAAGAAACGAAGAAAATAGATAGACTAAAGAAAACCTAGAAAAATAAAATAAAAATCTCACTAGAAAGGAATCTAGTGAGTAGACCTATAAAATAAAAAATTCAATCTAAACAATAACTATTCCCCGGCAACGGCGCCAAAAACTTGATGCATGGTTTTGCAACCTTACAACAGGTTTTACCTCTCGAGGGATCTCAAGAGGCTTACAACCCCACCAGGCAGTGTACCTGACCGATGTAGTATAGTGTAGTGGTAAGTACGGGGGATTGATCGTTCTCCACAGGGAATAGTGTTCGTTAGGTATGAAAAACTACTCTAATAGGTCTAAGGGTGAGAGAAGATTCTTTTTTTGTATTTTAGGTCACAATTTAATGTGTACCAACTAGAACCCACTTTATAGTTTGTCAATTTTAGGTCCGCCGCTTCGACCACTTAATACAGTCGCAATCAATCAACTAAAAGAATATAATTTTCTTGCTAAAACAATTAATGTAGTAAATTTATTATTGCTAATCTCGCCTGGGAGCAAATTACCGTGCGAAGCGAACCACTGTCGGCACATAAGATTTGGCAATAAATAAAATTACTACAAAGGTTTCATAGTTATTAGTCTTATTTATTTTTTATTATGAGAAATTACCCTCTTTTGTAGTTTACAATCCATCATAATATAAAACACAAAAGATCAAGTAATTCACAAAATAAATAAACACATAATAACAAATATATGATCATCCACGATATCATATAGCCACATGCAAACCTTTTTCAATAAATCCTATTATTAATTCTATGTGTAATTTTAAATGTATGTAACTAACAAAACTCCCATTGGTTTTCGAGCTCATTGTACCCAATGGACCACAGCACCAAATAAATTTGGCCGCGTAAGTTTTAGTTAGTTAGATACCACATTGCACATAACCTTTTAATTAATATATTGAGGTCTTCCCCAATTTTAGATTTATTTAAAACATGTAGCAAACAATACATATAAATCGTCCCATACATCAAACCATGACAAAATATGCAAGATTTTGTCATGGATACCATATTAACACATAATCATGAAATCCATATTAACATGTTAATATCTAGTACGTATTTAATTAATTGGTGACATCACATAGTATTCACAAATTAATCCCTAAAAATTTTTTTTCATGCATAATCTAGGGTTTCTAACGTGTTTTAATAAAACTAACATAAACCCTAAAAAATTAATTGTGGATCGATTCACATATATAAGAATTAGGGTTTCAAATTAAAACCCTAGAATATTAAGTGCATGTATCTATATCAAGATCCAATTTTTAGGTTTTAGTAATTAATTACAAGTTCTAAACGAGGCTCATGATGCCACTGTTGGAATATGTGAACTATAATAAATCATAAACACATAAAACATCACAAAGCACGCAGCGGAAAGATCTAATGAACATGTAATTAATTAACTTAAATAAATACGTACCTTAATCGCGTAATCACCAAGAACAACAAGAACCCTAATTTGGGTATGATATGGATCGAACCAAACAAGGGAAAAACACCAAGAATCACAAGCTAAAAATAAGCTTGTCACTCGTTCTTGTACACACGCGATAGTAGCGTTCCAATGGGAAAGCTAGGTTCAAGATCACTAACAAACCAAATACTTTAATGCTATTAGCTCAAGCCGAATTCCCTAGTGGGAATAAAAATGTAGACTAGCACAAGCAAGAGGAGAAGAGAAGAGAAATTTGGCTTTGGAGTTAGGGATACAAGATTAGGTGAAAACTAAAACACATTGGGATGTATTTATAGTGTTCCTTTGCTTGTAGCCCACTCCAAAAGTCGATCCACCTAAACCCTTGAGGGTTTCGGCCGACCTTCCCTCCCCTTGTGGGATTCTAGATCTTTCTTTCTCCTTTTGCACAATTAGTCCTTTAACGGTCGTTATCTACTAACACCGTTAAGTACTAACCGTCGTTAAGTATTGTTAGTGAAATGAATAAATAAATATAAATATAAAATGTATATTTAATTATTCAAACCAATGGAACTCTCACGTATTGTGTGCAATCCCGAGTCTCGGGTTCGAAACCGGACATACAAATATTAATATCATTATACACAAAACTAACAGCTCCCACTTGGATAATGATTAATATTGTAATGACATGGGCTAGTCTAGCTTTAACAGATCCCAATGCCCCCAGCTCGATCCGAGTTGTGGTTCTCCTGGAAAAAACCACTTGATGATATAATCATCATACTTATCCTTTTGTTACTAATACCGCGTTAATTTGGATATGGATCTTGTCATTCCACAATTAACAGTAGTTTCTCGTTTATATATAATTGAACAAGATTACCAAAACATCTGAACGTCTTCCAGATAGACTTTGGGCGTGCGCACGCAAACATCTTGTTAATCATACGAGTGGCCAAGCAGTATTAAACTTCAACACAAAGTTGAAGGAACAAATCCCTTATTGACTGCGAGCATAACCCTTGAACTTCGCATCATTTCTGAAAATAGCCCTTATAACTACCTTTTACGGATAGCGTTAGACTATCTCACAGAAAATGAGCTACATCCTCGGCAATTATCTGGCATCTCAAGTCAGAGGATAAATATTCATGATATACTTAATGACTATGATCCATAAAGTATAATTATGTTGTTGGGATAAGTCCTATATTCAATTTATCCAATATTGAATATCATGTGACATTGGTGTCTTAACCTTACAGTACATTCTACCAATCCTCACATTTGCCTTAGTTCAATAATATTCCCATATTATTAATTGACAACGGACTATTTAGAATAAATAAATTACTCATGGATTTAAACATGCAAATATAGGACACAAATATTAATAATGATAATAAACGTTATCCGCACTTTATTTCATTAAAATAATAATTGTTTACACGTCCCTATCGAAATACTAATCCAACAGATTTACATGAAACTATCTGCTAAACAAAGACCAATACCCTGAGCATGACGATTAAATGTCTCCTTAGGTAATGCCTTTGTAAAAGGATCAGCCAGATTGTTATCTGTGTGAACTTTGAGTACTTTTATTTCACAATCATCAACTTGTTCTCGAACATAGTGAAGTTTCCTTTTAAAGTGTCTGGCGCCTTTCATAACTCTAGGTTCATTGGCGAATGTAATTGCAGCAGAGTTGTCGCAATATACATTTATAGGTAATTCTATTGAAGGCATCACTCCAAGATCCTTAATGAATTTCCTTATCCAAACAGCTTCTTGTGCCACTTCCGATGCAGCAATGTACTCAGCTTCTGTAGCAGACATGGCCGTTATGCTCTGCTTCTTACTCTTCCAGTCCACAGCTCCTCCATTTATGACAAAAACGTAACCCGTCTGAGACTTCGTATCACCTTTATCAGTCTGAAAGGACGCATCGCAGAAACCTGTAACATTCAGTTCTGCGTCTGGATTTCCCCCGAAAACAAGAAACATATCTTTAGTATTCCGTAGATACTTAAGAATGTCCTTTACAGCTTTCCAGTGTTTTACCCCTGGATTCTGCTGATATCGACTGGTCATGTTTTGAGCAAATGCCACATCTGGCCTTGTGCATCTAACAGCATACATGATAGAACCAACTGCAGAAGCATATGGAACTTTCTTCATGTATGCTTCCTCTTCAGGTGTAGAAGCACACATTTCACTGCTCAATTCATGTTTCACTTGCATGGGCAGATATCCTTTCTTGGAATTCTGCATATTGAATCTCTTCAATATTTTATCCATGTAAGCACTTTGACTTAAACCGATTAACCGTTTAGATCTGTCTCTATAGATCTTGATTCCAAGGATATACGCTGCTTCCCCTAAATCCTTCATGGAAAAACAATTACCTAGATATTCCTTAACTTCATTAAGGCTTGGTATGTGATTTCCCATGATTAATATGTCATCGACATATAGAACAAGGAAAACAGTATTACTCCCACTAACTTTGTGGTATACACATGGCTCATCGAAATTCTGAGTAAATCCAAACTTCTTGATTTCCTCATCAAATTTCTTATTCCATTGCCTGGATGCTTGCTTCAATCCATAAATGGATCTTTGAAGTTTGCATACACGCTCAGGAAATTCTGGATTCACAAACCCCTCAGGTTGCGCCATATAGATATCTTCATCTAGGCGACCATTCAGAAAGGCGGTTTTGACATCCATTTGCCAAATCTCATAGTCATAGTAGGCAGCTATGGCTATAAGAATCCTAATAGCTCTAATGTCGGCCACAGGAGAAAAGGTCTCCTCATAGTCAACACCGTATGTTTGGGTAAAGCCTTTAGCTACCAAACGAGCCTTATAGGTGTGTACATTGCCATCCATGTCAGTCTTTTTCTTAAATAGCCACTTACACCCAACTACCTTAGCATTGGGTGGAAGGTCTACTTCAGTCCAGACTTGATTATCTTTCATGGATTGCATTTCCCCATCCATGGCAGTCTGCCATTTTTCCTTTTCAGGACTAATAATGGCAGCTCTATAGCTAGTTGGCTCATCAGTTTGATCCAATAGTATAGTTTCCTCATCATCTATGTTCAAACATAGACGATCAGGAGCCTTTGCAGATCTTGAAGATCTACGGACGGGTACCACTTCTACTTCAGGTGGAGGACCTAAACTTTCTGGTTCCACAGGAAGTGTGTTAGTGCTTTCAGAAGGTGAAGTATCTTCATGATCATTTTCAAGATCATATGTTCTCCCACTGATTTCTTGAGATATTAGATTATCTTCAAGAAAATCACCGTACCTAGCCAAGATGACCTTATTTTCAGGTGGGAAGTAAAAGTAGTAACCCTTTGTTTCCTTAGGGTATCCTACGAAGATACACTTAACAGATCTTTTTTGGAGTTTATCAGGTGAGTCACGTTTAACAAACGCCTCACAACCCCAGACCTTTAAGTAAGAAAAGTTGGGAGCTTTTCCAGTCCATACTTCATATGGAGTCTTATCAACCTTCTTAGTTGGAATCCTATTCAACACGTGAACAGCCGTTTCAAGAGCATAATCCCAAAAGGATAAGGGAAGAGTTGTAAGATTAAACATGGATCGTACCATATCTAACAAAGTACGATTTCTCCTTTCAGATACACCATTTTGTTGTGGCGTATAAGGAGAAGTGAGTTGTTGCACAATGCCACACTCACCCAGATAATCCTTAAATTCTTGGCTTAAGTACTCACCACCACGATCGGATCGAAGTGCCTTAATCTTCTTTCCGAGTTGTAATTCTACTTCATTTTTAAAGACCTTGAATGTCTCAAAGACTTCATGTTTATGTTTAAGTAAATAAACATAACCATAACGACTATAGTCATCCATGAAGGTCAAGAAGTAGACAGCACCGCGTTTAGACACATGTCTAAGTGGACCACACACATCCGTGTGTATCAATCCAAGTAGATCCGAAGCCTTCTCCATATTGCTATGAAAAGGTTTCTTTGTCATCTTTCCAGATATGCAAGATTCGCATTTATCAACTGAATCATCATTGATATTTTTCAAAAGCCCATCGTGTTGCAGCTTTTCCATGCGATTCTTGCCTATGTGGGCAAGACGGCAGTGCCATAAATAAGACGAGTCCAAGTTAGACTTGACTCTCTTATTCCTGATGCTATACATAGAATTATTTTTATTGGATACATGGTTTTCCATGTCAATTTCAAACACACCATTTAATGGAATAGCATTAAAGTAAAAAACAGAATTTAAAGAAACAGAAATTCCATTATCATTAAAAGTATGCTTAAAACCCAAATCCAATAACAAAGAAACTGAAACGAAACCTCTAACAATAGAAGGTGCGTAATGACAATTGTTCAAAACTAATATTAAACCAGAAGGTAAAACTAGCTCAAAAGTCCCTATGGCTTCTACTGCTGCACGTATTCCATTTCCCACGTACAAGTAGCATTCCCCATAGTTCAGCTTCTTCGCTCCTCTAAGCCCCTGCGATGTATTACAAATGTGAGTACCACATCCTGTATCATATATCCAGGCATTTTGCTTACGAGGAAAAGAAAATAATTCAACCATAAAAATACCTGAAGTGCTGGCGCCCTGCCCAGCCTTGGCATTCTTATTTTTGCGACACTCCTCAAGCAACAATGGACAGTCACGCTTCCAGTTTCCAGGAGTGTTACAGTGGTGACAAGCAGCCGCATCCTTTTTGGGATAATCCTTCTTGGGAGGAGGATTCTGCTTCTTTGGCTTTTGCTGATAAGTCACAATCTGCTTGCCCTTATCAGCTTTGCCCTTTCCTTTCTTGTTCACATGTTTCGGTTTACCGGGCTTAGCTACTCTACCACCTTTTATTGCCATAACAGCAGGTGTAGGAGCTTTCTTAGTGAGTGCCTTCTCATGCTCAATAAGCATTGCATGCAATTCAGAAAATGTCTTCCCCTTGCAATGCATGTTAAAGTTGCGCACAAAATCACCATATAATTCCTCATTGAGGGATTTGTTGATGAGGCCAACTTTAACGTCTTCGACAAACCCACAATTAAGTTCATCTAGTTGGTCAAGATAACCTTTCACTTTAAGTGCATGATCACTTACGGGTGTTGTGGCGTCCTGCTTACACTTGCCCAAGTTGTCAAGTATATCATACAATTCAGCCATAGGTGATTTCTGAAACATACGTGTCAGTTCATCAATCATGTTTTTCGGGCTATAATTCTCAAACTGTTTGACCAGTTGATCATCCATCCCCGATAGCATGAGACAAGCCGCATCATTGTGCTTGTCATAGGTTTCATTGTACTTTCTAAGTATTTCATTAGAAGAGTTTGCAGGAGGAGCTTCTTGAAGAACCTCAGTAAGACATTCATAACGTTTGGCAATCCTAAGAACAAGCCTTAGATTTCGATACCAAGTGTTAAAATTCGTAGTCCCAGTCAGTTTTTCCTTTTCAAGCATCATCTTGAAACAGGAAGTCATGTTTGACGAGTTTCCGGGTTGGGCCATTTCTACAGAAAAAGTTCAAAAGTTAGTACTTTCGATAATTAACATTTCAAGAAAATTAAACACCCATTGGTTTAAAAAACCATTTAATTTTCTATGAAACCTAGGATCCTAATTGACGCCGTTTTATTACATCAGCTTTGGCTGCTAGTAATAAAAGTGCTCAATAAGGTACGGGATCACCCAATTGCCAATGTCAAATTGCAATTCCTAGAAATCTTGGGACTTACATTATATTGCCAACATCAGTTGCAAAATGTAAGCATGTTTCATCCCCAATTCTTTATGCCTTGGCGCCGTTTCATTACATCAGCTTTGGCTGCTAGTAATGAAAGTGCCCAATTAAGTTAACCAACTTAAGAAACTGTAAATTGACGTCGGTTTATTGCATTCAGCTTTGGCTGCTAGCAATAAAGTACTCAATTTTACCCTTAGATGACCACCCTTTGAACATCAACATTCAGCTTTGGCTGCTAGTGATGTAGGATGAAACCTTAGGTGTTTCTTTTTGTAGTTGGGTGACATATAACTTAAATTTAAAGGGTAATAAATTTTGATGTGTGAAATCAAAAAAATATGTACAAAGATGTCATGCATTCATCTTTGTATCATATATGTTTTCAAAAAACAAAACCATTTACTCATTCGTAGCTCAAATTATCAAATCTTTTAATTGAGGCGTTGAATAAATTACAACATTGCCTTAAGATGCTTCGTATTAGTTGTGGTGTACTTGGTAAGTCTAAAATTGACGCACAGGCGGGCGTAGGGACGACAGCCGCCGAAGCTGGTTAAAACCGTGCCCCTCTAAGGTCACAATTTAATGTGTACCAACTAGAACCCACTTTATAGTTTGTCAATTTTAGGTCCGCCGCTTCGACCACTTAATACAGTCGCAATCAATCAACTAAAAGAATATAATTTTCTTGCTAAAACAATTAATGTAGTAAATTTATTATTGCTAATCTCGCCTGGGAGCAAATTACCGTGCGAAGCGAACCACTGTCGGCACATAAGATTTGGCAATAAATAAAATTACTACAAAGGTTTCATAGTTATTAGTCTTATTTATTTTTTATTATGAAAAATTACCCTCTTTTGTAGTTTACAATCCATCATAATATAAAACACAAAAGATCAAGTAATTCACAAAATAAATAAACACATAATAACAAATATATGATCATCCACGATATCATATAGCCACATGCAAACCTTTTTCAATAAATCCTATTATTAATTCTATGTGTAATTTTAAATGTATGTAACTAACAAAACTCCCATTGGTTTTCGAGCTCATTGTACCCAATGGACCACAGCACCAAATAAATTTGGCCGCGTAAGTTTTAGTTAGTTAGATACCACATTACACATAACCTTTTAATTAATATATTGAGGTCTTCCCCAATTTTAGATTTATTTAAAACATGTAGCAAACAATACATATAAATCGTCCCATACATCAAACCATGACAAAATATGCAAGATTTTGTCATGGATACCATATTAACACATAATCATGAAATCCATATTAACATGTTAATATCTAGTACGTATTTAATTAATTGGTGACATCACATAGTATTCACAAATTAATCCCTAAAAAAATTTTTTCATGCATAATCTAGGGTTTCTAACAAGTTTTAATAAAACTAACATAAACCCTAAAAAATTAATTGTGGATCGATTCACATATATAAGAATTAGGGTTTCAAATTAAAACCCTAGAATATTAAATGCATGTATCTATATCAAGATCCAATTTTTAGGTTTTAGTAATTAATTACAAGTTCTAAACGAGGCTCATGATGCCACTGTTGGAATATGTGAACTATAATAAATCATAAACACATAAAACATCACAAAGCACGCAGCGGAAAGATCTAATGAACATGTAATTAATTAACTTAAATAAATACGTACCTTAATCGCGTAATCACCAAGAACAACAAGAACCCTAATTTGGGTATGATATGGATCGAACCAAACAAGGGAAAAACACCAAGAATCACAAGCTAAAAATAAGCTTGTCACTCGTTCTTGTACACACGCGATAGTAGCGTTCCAATGGGAAAGTTAGGTTCAAGATCACTAACAAACCAAATACTTTAATGCTATTAGCTCAAGCCGAATTCCCTAGTGGGAATAAAAATGTCGACTAGCACAAGCAAGAGGAGAAGAGAAGAGAAATTTGGCTTTGGAGTTAGGGATACAAGATTAGGTGAAAACTAAAACACATTGGGATGTATTTATAGTGTTCCTTTGCTTGTAGCCCACTCCAAAAGTCGATCCACCTAAACCCTTGAGGGTTTCGGCCGACCTTCCCTCCCCTTGTGGGATTCTAGATCTTTCTTTCTCCTTTTGCACAATTAGTCCTTTAACGGTCGTTATCTACTAACACCGTTAAGTACTAACCGTCGTTAAGTATTGTTAGTGAAATGAATAAATAAATATAAATATAAAATGTATATTTAATTATTCAAACCAATGGAACTCTCACGTATTGTGTGCAATCCCGAGTCTCGGGTTCGAAACCGGACATACAAATATTAATATCATTATACACAAAACTAACAGATAGAATCAAACAACACATAGACATATTGAATGATTAATTGATAACTTATCTTCAATGTAACATGGAAGATCTCAAGGCAAAAAGCCTTGAAAAGCTGCTAAAATCGTCTTAGGGTTCTTACACACAAAGTTCCTCAATAAGTTCCACACTAATGACAAAAAATTGCAAAACTATATATAGAGATTAAGGTCTGACGGCGTCACGTTGTAGATTCTGACGCCGTCACCTCGCCGCTTTTAGGGTTCCCGGATGGCCTTCCTGACGCCGTCCCTCTTTAGACCTCCAAAATCCGTTCTGGCTTATCAAGGCTTGACGCCGTCAGATTATGGCTTGACGCCGTCCCTCTTTAAATTAAGCCGTGACGACCTTGATCAGATTAAAGGGTGACGCCGTCATAATTTCCATGCAAAATTCTCTGGCTTATCATGAGTAATTTTCACATCCACCTTTTTCTTGCCAAGCCATGACGCCGTCTGGGGATAATCCTGACGCCGTCAAAGGTAATTTTCAGCCGATTTTGAGACTTTGTCGTTTTCTTCACTTTTATGCTTCAAAAACGTCCAAAATGCCTCCTTTTCCAGATTTCTCCTCAAAAGTACCTAAAATGACAAAAGGAACGATTTAGGGCGATATTTGATCAAATAAATACGATTTAGGGCTTAAATGACCCCTTAAAAGCGGTACACTTTTCGCTTCATCAGCACCACAACAAGTAATAGTGAAAATCATCAGGATAAGGATGTAGAAACCACTACAACCGTTGATAGTGGACACCCTCCATGTGATGATTCATGTTCTTCTAACACTATTATTTGTGCATATTCTTCTTTTGTGGATTCTGTGACTGCAGGTACTCGTGAAAGTGTTGAGAGTTCACTCGCTGAATGTGGAAGAGAAGACCTTTATGCCAACATCGCATTTGGAAATCCTGGTCTACATCCACTCTTAACACCACTTTTACTTGTTCATACTTAATCATTCTTTGTGAATATACATTTTTTGAAAACATCAAAAAGAATATACAAAAATGGAAAATTTTCAAAAAATACAAAAACAAGATAAAATCTCAAAAACCAAAAATATTCTTCTCACGACATGTCTCTCGTCTAATGAATATTCTGTACGTACTTAGAAATATCATCCAACAATGATACGGGCATTTACAGATGCTTGAGCGAGAGTTATTTTTTATGTTTTTCTAAAACATGTCGTTTCTCAAATTTCTAATCAGACGACTTTCGTGCATTTCAGTACGAAACTCGAGCTACATTGAATGACTTCTGATTATTTCTGGTCAGAACTCGCAATGTTAATGGCAAAAACTAAAACAAGTGACCACTTAATCAAAATTGTTTCCAAAGATTTTTCAAAGTCTTGTTACACATTTTGTGGTCACAACAACTCCCTCAAAGTCCCCTAAATGCTTTTAAACTCAAACGTTTAACCACCTGCTCTGATTAAGGGGGAGTTGAAAAAGAAAAATGTTCCACATTTCATGCTCAAATCCATCTTGTTCTCCAAAATGTCTTGCTTTTCATCAGTTGATATCAAAAATATCAATGCATGCTATTTTTGAGGGGGAGAAGATAAGATTAAAATGTGATCAAAAAGTTTTTGTGGTTTGAATCTCAAGACTCAGTGATAACCCTCGAATTGACGAAATCAAATGTCCGTTCTCGAAAAGACATGTCCTGGACGGGTAATAACTTCAAGCTGGTTTACCAGTAATGTAAGCGTGTCTCGCAAAGGACTTGTCTGAGTAGAATGTACCGATTCGAGAGATGATCTCTGAATATGACCAGGACGGGTAATAATTTCAAGCTAGTCTAACTAGTGATGTAAGTGTGTCTCGCGAAGGTCATGTTCATTGAAAATCGATCATTTCAAATGTGCGAACTCTACCCAACATGTGCAATTTAATAAAAATGCATGAGCACATGTGAAGGGGGAGTGTTTCATAAATGCAAAACTCTCAATGTGTTAACTAAAATGTGTTTGTTCATGAACACGTTGAGAGATTTTTCAAAAGGTTTCATGGTATGTGATCGATAATCTAGGATAATCATGGAGTAATAAGGTGATTATGGTTAGGTTATGTCCAATGATCCACCAGAACCGGAGGGATCTACCCAAGGACAATTCCAATAGCTTAGCATTAGAAGTCCTTAGGAAAGATTGAAAAAAGGAGTATAATGAGAAAGGAGAAAGAAGGGGTTGAAGAATGAAAAAGAAAAGTTTTTGTAAGGGTGAAAAGAAATAGCCCTCCATGAAAAATTAGGACAGAAACCGGGTCAATACATTTGCTATCGGTACTCACTAAGGTGATACTGGTATTGAAGACAAGACGTCATGGACCGAGTGACGCATTTGCACCACCCCTCCTATCCACTCAGATATCTCTCAAAAGATATTTGTTTCATTTCTCACGGAGAACACTGCATAATCTATCGACCTCTCACTCCGAGATGTGTTGATATTGAAAAGGTGGCACTCTGCTCCATGCCTCCGACGACTAAAACCAAAACGCACATAATTGAGTCTAGAGACATGAGATTCATCAAAGATCTCTTAGGAACACTTCCTATGAAATACACTTGTGTTCATCAAAAGGATACAAGTTGTATGAGTCTTAATGAGATCTAAGGATCTTGCCTCACGACATGATGGCCGCTGGACGATTTATTACTAACTGTCTTATGCAGGTACTGAAGAAAGTCCATTCACCATCATCATCAACATCGTCAACGCATCTGAACAGAAGAAGTTGATCAAGGCAAGAACATCCAAAAGTCAATTCTTTGAAGATCACAATGCATGAAGGAACAAAGAACCAAGACTATTATTCATTGACACACGAAGTTCAAGTTATTGAAGGCAAAAGACCAATCACCGGAGCGTCATTGAAATGACCATCCCTTAGGGGGAGATTGTTAGCATTTATTTTATAAATGCAAAAGTGATGGTCATTTATGTCATAAGTAAAATGTGTGTTGTATATTTAGTTTAGTCTAACAAGAGTGGGCTTTTGGTTAGCAAACATGTAAGACTTTATGTTTAAGTCAAGAATAAACATAAGCCCACTCATAGCCCAATCTTAAAGCCCACTAGGGCATTTCTCCTATGTATTTAACACACACTCCCACCACATAAGTGAGTATGCAGAAAAGTGATAAGGTGGGAGTGTGTGTTTTCCCTTTGTATTCTTCTTCTTCTTTCTTCCCTTTCATCTAATCTAATATACACTCATTCCATTGTTACTCTACTGTCATCAATCTCCACATCTATTCTTATTCTATTTCTTATTTCCATCATATTCTCTTCTATGTTAACTGCCATTCGATCTCCACAGTAAATGGGTATGATAAAGTAGGATTTCAAGTCATTACATATCTATTTCTACAACTCAAATCACTTAAGGTATGAATGAACTAATGCTTAATGCATTATATGATCAAAGGAACATTTTCTTAAACACTAGATTTTTTATATAAATGTCAAAAAAAAATTTATATCTTTTAGAAAAACATTTTTGGTAATAAATAAAAAGGTTTAATTCATTATAAATTTATGAATTCAAATTTTCAAGCAAAATCAGTAAAAATGTTTCAGAAAAACCTTCCCCACAAAAAGACAAAACTGGGCAACGGATAGGGAGGGCGACCCCCTTAATTATCCTAGGCGGCCCCCTTAAAATTAAGGGGACCGCCCCCTATTTAAGGGGGCCGGCCACGCTCCAGTAGCTCCTAGCTGTCCAGTTTTCTGCCTATAAATACCAGCCTTCCCCTGGTTTTTTACTCACCTTTTGCACCCTAAACCTTCTGTTTTAAATCTTGTATATCCTTTCCTAAAATCCTTTGATCATATACTCTTAAGCTTTGGTTTCCAAGTGATCCAAGCTTCCACCATTAAAGTGCAAAAGAAGAATACTCCTTCAACTAGAGAAGAAGTATTATAGCTTAACTCACATCATTTTGTAGTTGTGTAAATTGTTGTATAGTTGTGATAAGTAGATCTAAGTGTAATTAAGTAGTTGTGTTGAAAAATAGTCGTGAAGTAGTTGTGAAATAGTTGTGAAGTAGTTGTGAAGTAGTCGTGAAGTAGTCGTGAAGAAGTTGTGAAGAAGCCGAGAAGAAATCGTAAAGCCGGTGTGAAGAAGTCGTGAAGAAGTTGTGTATAAGTCGTGTAGAAGTCGTGAGATTGGTTCTAGCTACGATTAGAACCCGACATCTAGCTTTGTGTCGTTAAGCCGGTGTAAGCTAAAGTTGTGTAAGGTTTATCCGCCAAAAGGGAGTTTGTTGACATAGTGAAGAGAACTCTTGAGTAGGTGACTCGAGGAGTGGAGTAGGGCAAGGAAGGTGTCCTTGTAGCCGAACCACTATAAATCTCCGTGTTGTGGTTTGATCTTTCCATCCTTATCTTTCATTTCATTATATTTACTTTACTTGCATTACTTATCTATATTTGTTTATATTTGTTCATATTGATTGAGAGTTGAATTCATATAATATCGAATCGAAGTTTTAAAAGTAAACAAAAGTTTTCATAAATCAAAAAGACGTAAAACTATTCAACCCCCCTTCTAGTTTTCCACACGGTGCTAAAACATATTGATTGAATATAATCTTATAGTACCGATGACATGTCGTCGGTACTTATAAATGATGCTGCACAACAGCCTGCACAACAGCCTGCACAGCAGCAGTTTTCCAGATTTTTTCCAGAAAAAATCTACACAATAAAAACCTATACACACAAATACCAACATGCCAATATCCCAAAACAAGTTATAACGGCTAAAACACTTATATATAATCGCTAAACACCCTCAAATACATTAAAACATTTCAAATTCCACAAAACGGGCGTTATAATCTACGGATCAAGCTGCTAATACCAAAAAAGTTGCTATATCCGCGATGTTCAAGTCACCAAAATGTTAAAAGGTCAAAGCGTGACCGATGAAAGTCAACGCAAGCCACAAGGACCGTTATTATAACTTTTCAAAGTTGGTAACCTGGTAACCTACTAGTTCCTGGTCATATTGCGTATTTTGTTCACAATTTGAATGTATTTTGCGTATACTGGTAATTTCTAAAGTTTGTTGCGTAGATCATCTGTTTTGAATAAATATGTTACTACACAAATGCAAAAACTTGTTCATCTTTACTATATATTTTCTCCAACAACTTTTTTGAAAACTAATATTCACCTCACAACTTCTTTCAACATTTTTTCAGGTTCTGTTTTCCTAATCTAGATATACATCCAATAAACTATTCACCATGAGCTTAATTAACATAAAAACGTTTCCACTTTCCCATATTATAATTCAAAAGTCAAGTGCCCATCTTATAAAAATTTTAGAGCATCTAGCTAGGTTCGAGTTTTTAATAACAACTTGATGTTATAACCTTTACAAGTGAAATCGTGGTAAACACCTTTAGCAGTTAGGGCACACGTTGAGGCTCAGCTCGTTATAGGAAAATTTTGTGGGTCTCACCTCTCACTGTACCTATATCACCATGTTATGACTTATGAGTGAGTCTTTTTTCGTATTTTGTTATAAAATTTATGTTACTCTTATCATATTTTGTTACAAAACTTTTCTTATAAGTTAAAAGCTCATGTGACATAACTTTTGATATAACACATACCCCATAAAATGTCACCTCCGGCTCTTAATATTTACTCAGCTAAATTTTTTTTCCATACAAGACTATTCCTATCCTCTTTAATAATCTTGAACTTCATGAACCATGCAATTAAGGAACGACCATATAATATTTGTTGACATAAGCAAGTCTTCATGCCATTCATAATTCATAATTAATTAATAAAAAAAGATATGGCAAGGTTCCTTACTACTATTTTTTAGAAAGTCAATAAATATATTAACACAAAACCAAGAATTCAAACAAAGAAACGAGACCCAAAGTCTACAAAGTACAAACATCATGCCACATTAAAAATAGAAGACAATACCGAACACCAACCAACAAGAGTAAACAAACTATGCAGAAATGGTCCCTGTGGTTTGCCCAGATTGCAGGTTTAGTCCCTGTGGTTTCGAAAGTGCAGGCGGCCTCCCTGTGGGAAAACCTTGGTTCCGTTTTAGTCCCTCGACGTGTAATTTTTGAGCAAACCACAGGGATCTTTTTTGCAATTTGAGTAAACCACAGGGACCATTTTTGCAATTTTGAGCAAACCACAGGGACCAAAACGGAACCAAGGTTTCCCCACAGGGAGGCCGCCTGCACTTTCGAAACCACAAGGATTAAACCTGCAATCTGGGCAAACCACAGGGACCATTTCTGCATTTTACTCAACCAACAATTACAAACAAACTATTCAACCAAGAACGCAACAGACAATGAGCCAAACAAAAAAACAGCTCTTGCCACGAACCATCTTAGAAACACCCTTAGCATAATGCTGCTCACCGTGAATCACACGAACAAAACCTTTGGATATATTGATTAACAAGCCACACCCGAGACAAAAGCTAACCTAAGCAAGTAACCTACAATTAATAAAAAGGCAAAATAGCATATATATCCCTCCCAAAGTGAATAATTGGATATATATCCTTTGTAAGCACTAACTAGTCCTAGATAGGAAATTAAATATTCAAGATATGAGAGATAAGCAATCTACCCAATGAATCAAAAGAAAAGGTGAAAGGGCATTAACATTCTCACTAGTACATTCGGGACATTTTTCGACGACCAAAAAAGCGTCGTGCCGGCGACATGACGTTGTAACATAGCGGATGATGACAACAGTTCGACGGCCGGTGATAGTCAAGAATGCCCCGTCGGGACTTACTGTGCCGAGGACATTCCCCGACGCTCGTGTGGGACCCACAGCCAAATACCAACATGCTAATATCCCAAATAAGTTATAACGGTTAAAACACTTATATATAATCGCTAAACACCCTCAAATACATTTAAACATTTCAAATTCTACAAAACGGGTGTTATAATCTACAGATCAAGCTGCCAATACCACAAAAGTTGATATATCCGCGATGTTCAAGTCGCCAAAATGTTAAAGTGTACAATAATAATATACGGATGAGTCAATAGCATACGGATGGGCAAAGTCAATGTGTTAAAGTGTTGAGTGTACAAAATACAGATGAGGATCAATAGCATACGGATGGAGAAAATGTTAAAGTATAAAAAATAACCTATACATATACCTCATTGCCCCTCGTCATCATCGGAGCCGCCATCATCCTCGAGATCGCCACTTCCCGAGCCGCCTTCCTCGCCGGCGCCATTCCCACTGCCCGAGCCTACCTCTCTCGCGCCACTTCCACTACCCGAGCCTACCTCGGTTTGAGAAGGCAGCTGGCTCATCAACTGGCCCCACAACTCGAGGTTAGTATGTAACACATTCATAATTGCAGTGAGTTGGCGTTAGTGGCCTTATCATCTTCTTCAACTTCTTTGATCTTCTTCTCTTTCTCGACCATCATCCTGTCAATCTTGGGTCACTGTACGAATCGGGAGGCGGCATGGGTAACTTTGTCTTGCCACTACCTGCTAACACCCTACATCTACCGACTATATAACCCCGCTACTTGCCCTTTAAATCCATGGCAAGTATCTCTTCCTCTGTGTAGGCTATCCCAGTAGGAGTGTTAGCTCCCAGATCCCGCACTTTGCACATCTCTTCCTATGTAGTTGAAAAAAAATATATGATAAAATTAATGTATTACTCGGGTTACTACATTATGTTTCAATAAATCATTAAAGTGCGTGTAAAAAAATAAAATAAAATAAAAAATGGTACTTACGTATTGAACACGAGCCTCGTCCTGCAACCATACACCGTCCTTGCAACACTGGTCGTGGAAGCTATGTATAAGGGATGGGTACTGACGGTTCTCACTCCTCTGAAACTGTATATATATATATATATACACATGCATATAAGGTGAAATAAATTAAAAACGACAAATCAAACATCATATATATAATGAAAAATATGTAAAATAATCATAATGTGTCTTACATATTCGTGTCGAGATGCGGCCAACGACCGAGATCCGTGGCTGCTATAGACCTTGTTCTTCTTCCTATTTTCCTCATTGACTTTGACCCTTTTGGCGTTCTTCTCCTTGTGTTTGAACTGAATATGCTTCTCCCACATAGACGGCTCCATGTTCGGAGGAGGGTTTCTAACATAATAAAAAAAACAGAAAATTAACATATATCAATTGCTAACATATTAAAAAAATTAACAAATATTAAAAAATTAACAAAAAAAAAAATTACCTTCGTATCTCATCCACCTTGTCAGCCCCACCTGGTATAGTCCAGTGATCTCGCTTCATGTCTTGCTTGTTGCCCCTGTAGTGACCTACGAGATAATCGTTGATGCCATCTCTGATGTTTCCCCGACACATGTGCGGGCAATTTCGCAAGTTGAGTCAAGATATTAGCCGGAGTATCTTTTCTAGGAGGATCTCTATCATCGGTTTCACTATTGAATGTCTTATTGTCCCTCCTCCATTTATGGTTTTTTTTTAAGAATCTTCTATGGCCAAAATAAGCTGTTTTGCTTATCACAGGCATAGCCAGAGTGTCTACTTTGCATGTAGGGCACGCGTAGTAACCTTGCCCACTCCAACCAGACAAACTACCTCGAGCATGAAAATCATTGATGGTCCATAAAAGCATCGCTCTCATGTGGAATTCTTTGCCTGTAACAGCGTCCATAGTCAAGACACCTGGTTTTTTCCATAATTCCTGCAGGTCATCAATCAAAGGCTTTAAGTAAAAATCAATGTCCTTCGCCGGTGATTTAGGGCCAGGAATCAACAACGTCAGCATCAAAGAAGTCTCTTTCATGCATAACCACGGAGGCAAGTTGTATGTTGTTAATATGACCGGCCACATGCTGTAAGACTGACTAAGGTTGCAGAATGGATTGAAACTATCAGCAGCCAACCCTAATCGAACATTTGTTGGTTCTTTAGCAAAATCCGAATATTTACCGTTGTCAAACTTCTTCCTTGCTTTACCATCAACCGGGTGTTGCATCTTACCGTTTTCCGTAGACTTTCCAGTAGCATGCCAAGTCATATGTTTTGCGGTGTGAATAGACTTGTACAAACGTTGTAGTCTAGGAATGATAGGAAAGTAACGCAACACCTTGTTAGGAACTTTCTTCCCCGTTGTGTTCTGGTCTTTCCATCTACTCGTTTTACAGACCAGACAATACTCCAAATCTTTGGCATCATCCCCCCGATATAAAAAGCAATCATTTTTACAAGCATGTATCGACTCATACCCTAACCCGATCTTTTTAAATGTATTTTTTATAGTATAGTATGACGGTGGGAGATTGTAACCTAACCTGGAGAAATTTTAGCGTATTGTTAAATGAAGTATCACTCCATTTACCACTGACCTTGAGATGCGTAAACTTTGCCATAAAATCCAAGGTAGTCATAAAGTCACAACCCGGGTACAGAGCCTGGTTGGAACTGGCAAGTAACTCTTCAAACTCGTTACGTACAGGAGGTGTCGTTGCTTGAGTCGGCTCGTTACTTGTCTCGCCAATATTTAATTGAGTTGGCTCATTTTGTTCATTATTCGGAGGAATATCAAGAATATCATTAAGGCACGCACCCATGTCACTCATCTCACGTTATGTTGTGTTATGTACTAACGGCGGAGGATCCGGTGAACCGTGATCGCGCCATTGTGTATAAGTTGAGTCCCACCCATGGTCGCCTATGTGGTTTTTAAGATCATGGAGAGATACCCAATCAACATTATGACAAGGACGACATTGACATTTTATTTTTCCGTAACTATTCAATAACGGCTTGCAATGTTCAAGGAATGCAGCAAGACTGATACGTGTTAAAATACACACACCTTTTACCTAAGTAAACGGAACAAATAGACCAAAAACTAACCAAATATGCCAAATATATTGTGTTTTTGTGTTTATGCTTATGCAGTTACGGATATGTGAGAAACGAACAAAAACGATTACAAAATGGACAAAACCGAACACAAGATTGGAAAGTCGTCAAAAACCGAAGTCAGGAAAGGAATTTCAAGTTTGGACCAAGATATTGCTCAAGTTGTCAGGAGTCAACCCTCAAGAATATCAAAATGTCAAAAAAATGGTCCTTGGAAATATTTTTCAGAATTGGCACAAATGGTCCCTAAATTTATAGAATTGGCAAAGTTTGTCCCTAAAGTTAAAACTAAATCCAAGTGTAATTCTAAACTAAACCTAAACCTAAACTAAATCCCTAGCCCAACTAAACCTGGCCCAATCACCAAAAGCCCAAACCGGATCCAACCCTTTTATCCCAGCCCATTTTTATTGAAATAAAACCTTGGTCAAAATTCCCAGTCAACCCACCTTCCCTCTTATCCCTTTCCCGCCAAGACAAACCCAGCTCAGCATCACCATCATTACCTCTGCTACACTCCACCCTCTGCTACACTTCCCCTTCCCACCAAATAGCTATCTTCACGTGATACCTTTGCCAAGCTAGCAATCTGTGATAAAAAAGGGCGCCAAAAGCCAATTGAAAGGGTGAGATGATGCAAAGATGAATCCAATGGCCGGGATTTGCTCAGAGACACCCTGGAAGCTTTTTGGATGATATAAAACATCTCCTCTCACACATAGAAGAGGGGAGTTAGAAATTAGGTCGTAGTTAGGAGTAGTTTAATTTATTAGTAGTATAGTAAAGCATTCAGTATAATTGTAGTTTCAAGCTCTAGCTTATTGTAATTTCATTCTCAGTTTTCAAAGATTGTACTCAATTTGAGTTTTTAATTAAAGTCAAAAAGTCAAGGTTAGTCAAAACTGCTTATTACTTATTTCCAGTGCTTATTTGCCTTTTCCTAGCTTACTTATTCTTATTATGTTCTATTGATGTTATTTTGACCATTAGTTCTAGCTTCAGTTATAATTTTGCTTAAAAATCTCAAAAAGTCAAAATATGTCAAATTTGCTTATTTGCTTATTGTAGTGCTTAACCGATTTTGCTTAGTGCTTTTTAAGTTGTAATATAGTTGGGTATGCAACTGTTTTCAGTAATCCTTGCTTATTGGTCATATTCCAGTGTAAACAATAAAAACAGTCCCCATGAACGGGTGTTTGGATTAAGCTTGAAAGTGCGTCAAAACAAGGAGCACTGTTCGCTTTCCATTTTAGTTAGGTTAATCTAGCTTAGAATGAGTTAGATTGGTAGTTTGCAAGATGATTCGATCTAAATTAAAGCTGTTTATAGTATTGGATGGTGTATGTAGGACTATGGTTAAGAACTGCTTAAATATTGCTTATCATAGGAACAATTAGTCTAAGGATTAATTTCGTTGTTTTTGAGTTACAAATAAGTAGTTAAGTAGATATGCAAGAGTGGTTTAGATGTAAGTTGATTTGAGGGAGTTTAGACACACTTTTATACAACTGTTGCATCAGAACCAAAATTACTCAAATGACCTTGTGTTTTTCATTTTTCATTTGTTCAATTTAAGGATTTTTAATCTGAAATTAGGTATCAATAATCTTTGGTAGCTTGTCTACTTATTCCCTATTTTTTATATTTTTTATATCAGCTTATGAGTAGCTTTTTAGTAGCTTAAAAAGTCTAATTTTTCCCCTGCACCACTGATAACTCAGTAGCCCATCTTTGTTCTCAGTGCTTATTTTGTATTTCTTTTTAGCTTATTTTGATTTACATGGTCTATTTAGATTATACTCAGTCTATTTTAGCTTGTTCAAGTCACCCTTTGGCTTATATTAGCTTAACAGCTTATTAGATAGATGCCTTAGCTAAATCTCCTTTTTAGCCTACTGCTTCATCTCATTAAGCTTATTACTAAGCTTATTTGTTTATGTTCATTGCTTATTCTGCTTGGTGTTGCTTATTTTTATCAATTTTAGTTTTTGGTAGCTTATTTTAGTTTTTACATTTGGTAGCTTATTTTAGTTTTTACATTTGGCTTAAAAGTAGCTTAATCAGTCCATAGCTTATTTCCTTTGCTAGTTTTCCTTTTAAGCCCACTTCTTCCAGTGCTTAATAAGGTTTTTAAAAAGAAAAAAAAATAGATTTAGAGAAAAAGAGGTGCACCAGGTTCGAACCTGGGACCTCTTGTTCACCAAGTACACACACAACCAACTGCCCTAGGGTCTTTGTCTGATTATAGTGTGCAACATTTATTCCTTATCATAGTTTCAGTTCTTTTAGCTTATTAAAACTGTTTAGCTTAATCCAGCTTATCTGGATAAGCTAGCAACCCCATGCTTATCTTTCTATCTTCTTTCTTCTTTCTAATAAGTGTGACGAGAAGAGTTATATCTCTTCCATTTCTTGTGTTTGGTGCTTGTTGTTTTGTGCAGGATTTGCCCAACATGTGAAGACTCTCGTGCTCATGGTTTTGTCTATCTCCACTCGAGTCTCATCATAGAGGAAATCTGGCATCCTTAATCTTATCGACTAACGTTATTTACTTGGCATAATTCATAAACGGCCTTAGATTTGCGTAGGATGACCCTTACCTTTAAAACATTGAGGACAATGTTTCGTTTTAGTCTGGGGGGAGGGGGTGATCTTTCGATTTGATTTTACCTTGCATTATGTCGTATACCCTCGCAAACCCGTTTTTCCACAAAAAATCCAAAAAAATGAGAAAATTTAAAAATTTTTGCAAAAATATCATAAGTGTTTTGACACATTGTTGACTTTCCGTTGGTTAGAGTAGGAATAAAATTTTGACTTGACCGGACGTGTTGAGCCCTAGCTTGTCCCCTTAACCTTTTTGACTAAGCATTCGCGGATCTTTTTATTAAAGATTTTAAATTTGCGAAGAACGAGAAATGATAGAGTTAATTATAAGTTGTGATGCTAAGCAAGGATTAGTTGGTTATCTTAAAAGTTCATCAGTGTAATTTGTAGTTTTTCCTCCCAGAAGTTAAATTAGTGCTGTTTTCAAATTTTTAAACTTAGAAATTGTTTTATTATAAACTTTTATTCAATTTTGATATAGAGTCCGAGTTCAACTTTTTATTTTAATTTTTGAGAAAGCATATATATATAAAAAAAAAATGAAAAAGAGAAAAAAAAATGGAATGATATTGCAAAATAAGAAAATGGAATGATATTGCAAAATGCAATAAGTTATGATGTTGCAAAAGTAGAGATGTATATGTTGAATAAATGTAGGAAATTTGTTTTTTCTTAAATTTAAATCGGAAGTTGAACTAGGATTCGTCAATTTTGTCATAAAGGTTAAACGGTAATTTGGTAGATTGTTGATTTCAAAGACCCCGAAAGCTCCGGTACTATTCTCTGTGAGGTGTCAAAAGCCTGGTCACCTAAAACCAACTGGTTTGGGATGTGCCGAGAAGAAAGCCGTTACATGGAGTGATCTCACCTTTGAGTCTCTAATCTCTAAATGATCATTTGTTGTTATCTATTTAAGTATTTAATACTAACTTAGTGGGAATATCCAAAATCTTTGAAATTGAAATTTCGCTGATTCCGGTACTATTCTCTGTAGGGTGTCAAAAGCCTGGTCACCTAAAACCAACTGGTTTGGGATGCGCCGAGAAGAAAGCCGCTACATAGAAAAGGCCCTTTTCGATCCTTAGATTTTTAAGGTTTCCGGTAAAATAGTATTTGACTTAAACAAGTAACAACCATAATAATATCGATTTCTGTGATCAAACTTTTGAAAATGATCACACTTACCGAACGTATAGAATAATTGGGGAGTGAAAAGTTTACAAGTTACATTCATGAGTTGCATTAGCATCTTAACTTGTATTTAACAATGATTTCATTTTTAAGCTTGGTTTGGGGACTTGTGAAAAATCAGGGACGATGAATTTTATCTGTATGGTCACTTCTTTATGAGTTGTGTTTCCTACTCCGTGATCCTAAAAGTT
This sequence comes from Artemisia tridentata subsp. tridentata, assembly GCA_021014915.2. Classification (NCBI taxonomy): domain Eukaryota; kingdom Viridiplantae; phylum Streptophyta; class Magnoliopsida; order Asterales; family Asteraceae; genus Artemisia; species Artemisia tridentata. Next base: position 12,711,837 of record CP139506.1, on the reverse strand, counting down.
ATTGTGAAATAATGAAATTCAACATCCCGTCACAAGAAAAAGAGAAAAATACAAAAATAGTATAAGTGTGAATAAAATGAAAAAACGGGGCGTTTTTAGAACTATTGATTTCTTAAATCTCTTTTGAATATTTTGCTACTTTTCAAAGTTAGTAAAAAGAGGTTTGAAATTTTTGGTTTCAAAAGCGTGAGTTGATAACATTGCGTGAGGACACGAAAATACCTTAGTCTGGGGGATTTTGATATGTGTTAAAATACACATACCTTTTACCTAAGTAAACGGACCAAATAGACCAAAAACTAACCAAATATGCCAAATATATTGTGTTTTTGTGTTTATGCATGTGCAGGTACGGATATGTGAGAAACGGACAAAAACGACTAAAAAATGAACAAAATTGAACACGAGATTGGAAAGTCGTCAAAAGCCGAAGCCGGGAAAGGAATTTCAAGTTTGGATCAAGATATTGCTCAAGTTGTCAAAAGTCAACCCTCAAGAATATCAAAATGTCAAAAAAATGGTCCTTGGAAATATTTTTTAGAATTGGCACAAATGGTCCCTGAATTTACAGAATTGGCAAAGTTGGTCCCTAAAATTAAAACTAAATCCAAGTCTAATCCAAAAACTAAACCTAAACCTAAACTAAATCCCTAGCCAAACTAAACCTGGCCCAATCACCAAAAACCCAACCCGGATGCAACCCTTTTATCCCAACCCGTTTTTATTGAAATAAAACCTTGGTCAAAATTCCCAGTCAACCCACTTTCCCTCTTATCCCTTTCCCGCCAAGACAAACCCAGCTCAGCATCACCATCATTACCTATGCTACACTCCACCCTTTGCTACACTTCCTCTTCCCTCCAAATAGCTCCAAGACAAATTATCTTCACGTGATACCTTTGCCAAGCTGGAAATTTATGATAAAAAGGGCGCCAAAAGCCAATTGAAAGGCTGAGATGAAGCAAAGATGAATCCAATGGCTAAGATTTGCATCAGAGACACCCTGGAAGCTTTTCGGATGATATAAAACATCTCCTCTCACACACAGAAGAGGAGAGTTAGAAATTAGGTCGTAGATAGGAGTAATTTAATTTATTATTAATATATTAAAGCATTTAGTATAATTGTAGTTTCAAGCTCTAGCTTATTGTAATTTCATTCTCAGTTTTCAAAGATTGTACTCAATTCGAGTTTTTAATAAAAGTAAAAAAGTCAAGGTTAGTCAAAACTGCTTATTACTTATTTCCAGTGATTATTTGCCTTTTCCTAGCTTACTTATTCTTATTATGTTCTATTGATGTTATTTTGACCATTAGTTCTAGCTTCAGTTATAATTTTGCTTAAAAATCTCAAAAAGTCAAAATAAGTCAAATTTGCTTATTTGCTATTTATAGTGCTTAACCGAGTTTGCTTAGTGCTTTTTAAGTTGTAATATAGTTGGGTATGCAACTGTTTTCAGTAATCCTTGCTTATTGGTCATATTCCAGTGTAAACAATAAAAAGAGTCCCCATGAAGGGGTGTTTGGATTAAGCTTGAAAGTGGGTCAAAACAAGGAGCACTGTTCACTTGCCATTTTAGTTAGGTTAATCTAGCTTAGAATGAGTTTGATTGGTAGTTTGCAGGATGATTCGATCTAAATTAGAGATGTTTATAGTATTGGATGGTGTATGTAGGACTATGATTAAGAACTGCTTAAATATTGCTTATCATAGGAACAATTAGTCTAAGGATTAATTCTGTTGTTTTTTAGTTACAAAAATTAGTTAAGTAGATATGCAAGAGTGGTTTAGATGCAAGTTGATTTAAGGGAGTTTAGACACACTTTTGTACAACTGTTGCATCAAAACCAAAATTCCTCAAATGACCTTGTGTTTTTCATTTTTCATTTGTTCAATTTAAGCATTTTTAATCTGAAATTAGGTACCAATAATCTTGGGTAGCTTGTCTACTTATTCCCTATTTTTGTTATTTTTTATATCAGCTTATGAGTAGCTTTTTAGTAGCTTGAAAAGTCCAATTTTTCCCCTGCACCACTGATAACTCAGTAGCCCATCTTTGTTCTCAGTGCTTATTTTATATTTATTTTTAGCTTATTTTGATTTACATGGTCTATTTAGATTATACTCAGCCTATTTTAGCTTGTTCAAGTCACCCTTTAGCTTATATTAGCTTAACAGCTTATTAGATAGATGCCTTAGCTTAATCTCCTTTTTAGCCTACTGTTTCATCTCATTAAGCTAATTACTGAGCTTATTTGTTTATGTTCATTGCTTATTCTGCTTGGTGTTGCTTATTTTTATCAATTTTAGTTTTTGGTAGCTTATTTTAGTTTCCATTTGGCTTAAAAGTAGCTTAATCAGGCACTTATTTCCTTTGCTAGTTTTACTTTTAACTCCACTACCCTGATTCCATCAGCTTAATCTAGCTTATTCTAGCTTTTCAAAAATAGTTTTAGTTTTAAATATTGCTTATCTTCCAGTGCTTAATAAGTTGGTAAAAAGAGAAATAAAGAAAAAAAATAATTTTAAAAAAATGCAAGACCAGGGATTCGACCCCTGGTCGGCACACTCACAACACACAGCCTTACCATTGCGCCCTTGGGCCTTTCCTGGTTAAGGCATACACCATTTAATTCTTATACATAGTTTTCCATTTTAGCTTATTTTAACTGTTTTACTTATTACTGCTTATTAGGAACTGCTTATTCTTTCATTTTATTTTTATTACCTTTATTATAGTTTAAAGTAATTTCTATAAAAAAATTAGATTTTTCTAAACTGTTTTAATATTTTTAATCATTTAATTAGTTTAAATTAGTTTTTAATTCATAGGAAATTAAATATTAATCAGAAAAATGCAATTCTTTTTTCTAGAATTTTCTTTTATTAATTAGGACTAGGAAAAATAAATTGGTACCTCTAGAGTTGATATTTCATCATTTTGAAATTTTAGGCTCGGGATTTCCCGATTTAAACGCGTGTTTAACTTTTCTTTACGTTTTTAATTACACGTACTTTAGAATATCGTTTAACTTTCCTTTTAAGTCATTTTTAGCTTATGTTCACATACCTTAGCATAAAAACCCAAAATCTCTTTGTTTTCACTATTTACGACACGTTTCACGATTCGAATTAATGAAATTCCATTCAAACCTTCGTTGGGGATAACGACTCGGGTTTACAATATTTCCTTTGTAATCCTTTGAGAAAATACGTATTGATTTAAGCGAATCAAAAACCATCAAAAAATTCTTTTGTACAACGACTCTCTAAACGGGTCCAACTCTTATCAAGTATCATAACTGCATTTTTATGATGCAATCAATTATTATATGCACTTAATTATTACACATTCAAAAGATTCGACACATAAACACATATAACCGTGGAATTATTACGAGTTGTTTTGTTCACCTAGTGCAACTACGGAAGGCAATCTTATCTCACTCTTTGAATGATTCGTCTCATATATGAATGCCTATAACTGATTTACTATTTGAGAAAATTTCGGCAGCATTTCCCCTCAACTCCCCAAATATGTGCATTAAAGACATAGTAAAGGAGAAACACTGTCGAAATCATCTCAAATATTAAATCAGTTATACGCATCCATATCCTAAATGAGACAAAACATTCAAAAAGCAATCCCAAACAGGAGACTTTCCGAAATTAATTTCTAATAAATTAATTCCAGACGGGTTTTCTATTGGATGATTAACTTCAAACGGGGACTTTCTGAAATTAATCACTAAAATCCTAAAACATTTATAAAAGTCTAACAATCACATGCCATTCAAATATTAACCAAACGCATATGCACAAAATGACTAATATAAATGAGCTTGTTCGTATTAGCTTATTAGTTTATGAGCTAAATAAATTCTTATAGCTAATTCATAAAAATCAAATCAAAACCAGCATCTCAAGTTCTCAACCATAGCTATCTAACTATAAATCTCATCACCATTCATCACTACTCTACTTCAACTAAATACAATGAAGTGTTTAGAACATAGCGTTTAGATTGGCTCATCAGCTTACTTCACATAAGCTAGTTTAAAACAGCTTATTAAAAACAAGCTAGTAAACCTAATATATTTATCACAAATCTAACTAACCAAACGCATAAACAGTCACATATCACAAACATATATAAAAAAAATACAACAAAGCATAAAAATGATAAAACAATACGGATATGTAACAAATAACAACATACTGTTGTCGTCTCGGGCTGTGGTCTCGGACTGCGGTATCGGGCTCGGGCTATATAAAAAGAGAGCACATTATATCGGTTGCTTAAAATTAAAGAGCTAAAACGTTTGACGGCGACATGTCGTCGGGGTACCAAAAGTTAAAAAAAAAAAAAAAAAAAAAAAAAAAAAAAAAAAAAAAAAAACATCTAGCAAAATTAAAAATACATTTGTTGGGGAAGAAGAAGAAGTGGGGAAGAAGAGGAAGAATTAAACAAAAGAGGGGTTGAGGAAGAATTAAACGGAAAAAGAGGAGGAGAAGTGCACAGTGATGCTCGCGTGGTGGTAAGCTGTGGTGGCATGGTGGTTTGCTGTGGTGGAGTAGTGGTGGTGTAATGGTGGTGCGGTGGTGTAATGTTGGTGTAATGGTTATGTGGATATGCTAGTGGTGGTGGTGTGGAGATGGTCGATCGCCAACGAGACAATAATTGAGAAGATCGATTATTTTTTCTAAGTGTTTTGACAATATCTGCTTTTGTGTATTTTTTTATTATAGCTACTAATTATCCCGACGACATGTCGTCGGGACGAATAAAATACTTTTGTTGTTTTGTGGTTTGGCGGGATAAATGAAAATTTTAGGAGGGTTTTCCCAAATAAATACCGACGACAAGTCGTCGGTATGTATTATATATTAAACAAATTTATTTCTTATAAATACTTTTATTTAATATATAATTAAAATTAAATACTTTATATTTAAAATTAAATACTTTAATTTAAAATTAAATACTTTAATTTAAAATTAAATAATTTTATAAAATTAAAAAAAGTTTATTTAATTTAATTAATTTTATTTATTATATAGTTAAAATTAAATACTTAATATAATATATAATTAAAATTAAATATTTTATTTAATATATAATTAAAATTAAATTGTTTAATTTAAAATTAATTAATTTTATAAAATTAAAAAAAAAAAAAAAAAAAATAACTAGTTAAAATCCTCAATGTAACATGTTAAACGGATTAAAAAAAGGTCTCACGGAGTAACTTATTTTCACATCTATCAATATTTTTAACTTGAGGCGGTAAAGGTAAAAAAAAAAAAAAAAAAAAAAAGCGGTAAAAAAAAAAAAAAAAAATCGTTCTTATATTAGTTTACGACGTGGCTTCTCCAATGGTTTACGACGAGGAGGTACACGGTTTCTTGGTCCAGTAGAAAGGTCGACGAGGAGGTACATGGTTTCTTAGTTTACGATGTGTCGATATGTTATAGATATACATAACATGTTAAACGGATGAGTCGAGGTGTTATGGATATACATCCCATGTTCGACTCATCCGTTTAACATGTTATGTATATCTATAACATATCGACTCATTCATTTAACATATTATGTATATCGATAACTGATATAAAACAAATTTATATCTCAAAAGGAATTGCAAAGGAAATATGCAAAACCCGAAGTTCATTGTCCCGATGAAGATTGAATGGAATTATGTGATTCGGGATCGTGAAACGTGTCGTGAATGTGAATAAAAGTGAGGATGATGATTTTTAAACTAAGAATATGAAATATAATCTAAACACAACTAATTTACCAAAGAAACTAAAAATTTAAAGAGCTTAAGGGCAAAAACGCAAGTAGAAACTAGTTACGTAACTAAACCGGGAAAGACCCGAGCATAAAACGTCAATTCTATGAAATACTAGTCCTAGGGGTACCAAATTAATTTTCCTAAGTCCTATTTAATAAAAGAAAATTTTTATAAAAAAGAATTATAATTTTTTTATTTTTATTTTATTTTATACGAATTAAAAACTAAAAGAAAGAAATTAAATGATTAAAAATAGAAAAATGATTTGGAAAATTATGAGATTTTGCTGGAAATTACTTTAAACTACTCAGAAGCTAAGAAAATTAAAAATTTGGAAAAAGCTTAACTGAATAAGCTGTTCTAAGCTAAAACATTTAGGGGGTTTTATCAAACTAAAAAGGAAAAAAGTAGTTAAAAGAAAAATAAGGTGAGACTATAAACGAGGAAGTCCCAAGGGCAGTTGGAAAGTGTGTGTGTTTGTGTGCTAACTGACCAGGGTTCGAGTCCCAGTCCCAGGTTTTGGCACTTTTTATTTATTTATTTTATTTTTGAGGTTTTTCTTCTTAAAACCTATTAAGCACTAAAAAAATAATAAACTTTTGTAAAAACAAACTTTTTGAAAATTTGAATTAAGCTAAAAATAAGCAGAAAATATCAATAGTAGTGAAAAAGTAAAGAATAGCAAAAATGAAAGCTGAAATCTATCTAAAAATCCTATAAGCTAAAGGCTAGGAAGCAAATAAGCTAACACTAACTTAAACTTATTATAAATAAGCTAAAGCAACTAAAATAATAGGCACTAATAAGCTAGAAATTACTGAAAACAAGAAGCTATAGGCTGCTACTGATGTAGGTTTGAACAGCCTAACTGGGCAGTTTCAAGCTAATCAATAAGCTAGTGATTCTAAAAGCTACACCCTATAAAGCTGAAACAGATAAAGACAAGCCAGAAAGGAACTTATAAACCAAAATTCAGACTATGAATAGCTTAATTGGGGCTTATAAATAAGCTGCAATCAGCCTGATAAAGACAAACTAGGGTGTGCAGGGGAGTTCAGGACTAAGGGGCTAATTGCAGACTGAATATAAGCTATACTGATAAGCTGAAATTGAAATAAAATCTCAGGAACCTCAAGCCACTACTACTAACTAATAGCAAACCAAATTTCGATCAATGAGATCAAGTGGATAAGCTAATGCAAACCCAATAAGGAGCTGAATTGGGTCAAAATAATGTGCAGGTCTGCAAATTGAATTCTGAGACAGCAGACTAGGAAAATGGACTTTAATTGCCTTAAAATCTAATGAATCAGATCCAACTTTTGCATACACTCTTTACCAACTAGAATACACCTAGAAATACCAAAAACCATGTTCAAATAAGCTTAAGCTTGTCAGAACCTTAATAGGCTAATTGAGACTCTAGTATTGCACTTATTGATTCACAACCTCAAAAGTATTGAAAATGACTTAAGTGCTGCTGAAAATACCTCAACTAACCTCAAATAAGCTCATCCAAAGTTTAGGTAAAAGCAAATGAACAGTATCTCTTATCTTTGTATCTCCTGGAATCCTTTAACATTCTGTCAGCATGTTCTTTTGAAATTCTTTGTTTGCTACAGGCGATTGTGATCCTGTTTTTTATACCGATTGTTAATTGCTCTGCAGAAACTTTCAGAATGCCGTTATTTGGCTAGAAAATCACAAGTAATCTACAACAAATCACTAGTGATTTGGGTTGAATCAATTTGTTCATCAGTCTTATTGATCAGTCTTGTTGATGAACTGATGAACAACAATAAGTAATGAACAAGATAACTACTGATGAACGAGATTAACTGATGAACATATATGAACAACATGTAGATTGATGTTGTGTTGTTCATTAGTAGTTAGTCTTTGTAAAATACGGCTCACGTAGGTAAGTAATCGATTAAATAGGAAACGCCCAACGTGTATTCGGCCAACATGCGGCTATTTCGGCCAAGACACGGCTATACGGGTATGGGCCGAAATAGCCGACTCTAATTTGCTAGTGTTGTTCATCAGTTCATCAACAAGACTGATGAACTGATGAACAAGACTAATTGATGACCAAGACAACATCAGTCTTATTGATGAGCTGCCAATACTCGGCTATTCATCAGTAGTTAGTCTTGTTCATCACTTAGTGTTGTTCATCAGTTCATCAACAAGACTGATGAACAAAGTGATTTAATTGTGCAAAATCTTGCGGTTAATTGCCAGTAGTTAGTCTTGTTCATCAGTTCATCAGACTAACTAGTGATTTAACCCAAATCACTAGTGATTTATTTTAAATCACTTGTTATTTTGGGATAAATCACAAATGAGTTGTACAAAATCATGCAGTTAATTGCCACCTGGGGGCGGTGAGGAGAGTGATACGGGTATGTGGACAAGTAATTTAAAGATTTTTTATCGTCTTCAAACTACACTTTCTTCTCAGATCAAGGTATAAATTCATACATCTATTTTAGATTCGATGTGTGAAGGTTTTTGTTTGTGTGTTTGATCTTGATCACAAGGTTTGGCTCTTTCGAGAATGGAAGCTGATTGACGAGCCAAACCTGGCGATCAGGATCAAGCATCTCAAATGGTACTAAGGCTGACTACACTAGGAAATCGTAACCATAACTAACTACTCAAATCTGCTATGATATTTCAAAGGGTGTTGGTCATTCATTTTAAGGAAGTTATTGTCAATTTTATGATATTAGAGTATGGTACATCATACCTTTTTCACAACATATAACAATAACTTGCTTTTGGTAACAAGAATAAGTTCTTTTAGAAATGTGTATTTTCGTAACAATAACTTGCTTTTGGTAACAACAATAACTTGCATCATAGTTTTCTTAAATAATGAATTTTCGTAACTTAACATAAAGTAGTAACATGTTTTAAATCTTTACGAAAACAACTATAGCAATATATACAAGTTCATCACATAAAATGCAAGTCATATAACATTTCATAATGCAGCCAACAAAAATAATTTGGGGTGATAAAGATCAAGTATTTTGATAAAAATGCAGGCATTTGGGTGATAATGCAGATATGGTGGTGATAAAAGGTACAGGACATGCTTATCTTGTAGAAAAACCAAAGGAATTTTATAAACACCTAAAGTCCTTTTTAATTCCTCAAGTTCCTCCTATACCTTCGTTAACCACACCACCCACTGCCGCCACTCCCACTGTCACAAACGCCCCAACCAACAACCACGACCTTCATTCCCACAATAATGGCTCGGTCACTGTTGCTACCTAATTCTTAATGGTCTTAAAGTTTTGAACAGTAACTCTTAATGACTAGATATATTCTTGTAATCTAACAATCGAAGTATTTATTGTACTAATGCTGTATTATGTAGTGACCCAATTACCTGAAAATTGGTCAATCTTGATTATATTTTATCTCCAACTGGTAAAGCATGTCAAAAGTTAATCTGAGTGTATTCAAATGCTTACAAGTTACACCCTCTTAAATTGACTTACTCATGTCATTACTCTAATAGTATTATTAGAGTTCGATAGGTCAACCCAACCAGACATATGTTGACCCGTTTACCTAATGTCCTAAAGTACCAGATATACCCATTTTGTGGTTATAACTTCAGGCGAAACAAACTATGGTATAATATCAGCTGAATGTAAAGTAACCTAAAACAGAAGTTGCATGCAAGGGAAAAACAAGTAAAACTTTACAAAATCACATCACATGAGCTATGTGTATATACAAACGTATCAAGAGAATTCATGACAGAACGAAGTAGCAAGCATAGATGGATCGATGAATGAAACAAGTAAAGACGAACTCTGCAACAAATTTCTGGACGCTTAACATCTGTAACTGCGACTATAGAGTATAGTTTCTTTATCTACTGAGAGTTTGAAACAGACCTTACCTTCCTTAACGTTCTCCACTACTCTTCATCAACAGCCTTATTCTGTTCACTTGCTGTATTATTTGAACAAAAAAGAAATTTAGTTCACTGTAACATGTGTTGTCTTTGAATCAAAACTAGTACTGCAGTTTATAGACTGAAACTGAAAATTATTCTACATTGCTTACAGTTATGTTTCTCCTAAGTCACAAAAATTTGTCAATTCACAGTTTGGTGGCATCTAATAATAGTAGGAGAGTATTAACCATATGGGAATGAGACTTGCCAAAAATACTTATTTGAACTACTCGGGTTTGGGCGGGGGCAATACCTTCATCTTCTGCAGGATCTGGGGTCCAGAGAGTAAGATTGTCCCCAATCAGCCGCATTATCAGAGAACTGTCCTGGTAAGACTTTTGATCTAGGCTATCAAGTTCAGCAGTAGCGTCTTCAAATGCCTGTTTAGCCATGTTGCAAGTTCAAAGCCAAGCCAAGTCTGATTGGATTAGTAGGCGGAAGATCTGATTCAGCAATAGCAGTTGCAGAAACATGATAAATAAGCCAACTAAGTAAAATAATTAAAAATCAAAAAATATCTAAAAAATTCTAAAATTAAAATAATCTCATAAGTACCAACCATCATCAAATAATCCAAATGCCGGGGTCAAACCCGTAAGGCATGCACATAAGTACTACTAATAACGTTTGTTTTTGTCTAAATTCAAGCACATCACATACAACGTTTAAAAATTCAAGCACATCACATACAACGTTTCTTTTTCTTGTTCTTCTCCAACCCCTCTGGCGCGCACATCGATTTAACAATGAACTCACGCTGCGATTCCATATCTGGTTTCTCCATGAAGGCTTGTGCTACCCAGGTGGATCTAATGAGATGCTTTTGAGCAAATTCAATTTGCTGCATAGTCAACATGTTATGCTTTGCCATTAAAAGTATGGCATCTCGTACTTCTATCTCCACCTCCTCTGGTAAACTGGAACCCTCTGATTGTGAGATGTTTCGCACAGTCGAAGTGATTTAAACCTAAATCAAACATTTATCATTTAGGGGGTTTTTGTTTAAGCTTATACATGGCTTATAAGTTTATTTGTATTTCGGCTTATATTACATAAACTTATGAATAAGATCAATATTTTGGGGTAAAATCATGAATGGTGGTTGTTGAAGGCTTATATAAGAATATATTATTGGATCAAAAATATGGTCTTGGCTTATGAATAAGATCAATTTTGGGGTTAAATTATGAAATTAATGTTTGCTATATGATTAGAAGAGCATCTGTGAATATCAATCAAAAAAAATTTCCCTCAATCAAAATATGCATACAAGTTACGTACGCTTCCACTTCTAATTTGCTCACTTTTTGCTTTCTTTCCATTTTTTGCTTTGGTTTCCCTTGTGGCGGCAGCTCTTTTAGTTCCCTTCCTCTGTAAAAAGAAAAAGGATATTAATAACATTATAAAACCAATGTACTACACGGGTGTTTGGGAGTGCGTTTCTAATTGGATTATTTGCTAATTGTGATTCGAAAACAGCATAATCAAACCCAAATACTATATTTCGGAATCATGTTTTGATACATCTCATTATCTGATAATCTGTTTTCAATAAGCAAACCCAAACACCCCCTAAATCCAGTGACTGCTATAATTTTTTTTGTGTTGCTGTGGGAAGATGAATTATATTAACACAAAAAGAGGACAAAACTTTAAAGATGCATGCCAAGGATCAAGAACAAAACAACACAAAAACACTCAAACCAGCATAAGAACACTAAAATCTAGCATAAAGGGCACTCGAAACCACCATATGATCACTAAAACCCAGCATAACAAACACTCAAAACCAGCACAAGAACACTAGAATCAGATATAACGAGCACACAAAACCAGCATATGAGATATGAACACTAAACCCAGCATAACAAACATTCAAAACCAGCAAAACAAAAATCCAGCATAACAAAAACTCAAAACCAGCATAAAACACTAATTTCTCGCAAGAAAAAGTTAACATACAGCATAAAATCACTAAAGACACAAAAACCTCCAGCACAAAACAATAATTTCAACAAAATATGTACATGGAATATCACTAATCACCATTTGCAAGACAACACTGCGAGCACTCTAAACTTAAGCAAACTAATAAAATTCACAATTTATTTCAGTTATTCCTTATATGCAGATATACATAATTCATCACTCACAGAACCGTAATCATTTCTACAACTTCTCAAAATAACGACACATAATTTATTCACAAGCAGCAAACAACATCACATAAATAATAAATTCACCAAAAACATAATAATTATTATTATAAAAACAAACAGCTTTCCATCAAAGAAGCCCAACATAAAAAAATAATCAACCAAACACAGATCAATATATCCATCAAAAACAGCATAGCCTAGTAACACTTATCACTATGCTTATCAACCAAACACAGATCAATAAATCCTTTACCAATGTATAAACTAATCAACCAAATCATAATAAAATAAAATTAAAGAAATGCATACATTTACTTGATGCAATACGTTTGATGATGATGAACTAGAAGCAGCAGAGAGCATATTACAACAAGTAAGATTAGATGGATTATTGAAAATGATAAAGAGTAGAGTGTTGAAAATAGGAGCTAGATAATAATATGATAAAAGAGTAGATTGTCAGTGCTGAAAATAGGGGATAGAATTGATATAAAGTTAAGTCACATAAAGTTAAGTTTGACTGCTTTTAACCTGTGTTGCAAGGCCTAAAAGTAAGGGTACCGATTTCTGATATACGGTACAGTACCCGTACTACAAAATAAGGAGAAAAAATTTGGGACCACTAATTCGGTACGGGGCCGGTACCGAATCGGGAAATTCCCGAAAAAAACCGGGAAATCCCGATTTCCCGGTACCGATATCTGAATCCCGTTCGGTACGGTACCGGTACCCCTAATTTATGCTCAGAAAAAAATCGGTACCACTAATTCGGTACGGGACCGGTACTGTGCTCATCCCTGGGTCAACTTGATCGGATTTGGGTTAATTCTGGTCGGGTCAGTTCGGGTCAATATTAAAAAATATATATCTGGACCCGACCTTGTTTCAGGTCATTTGGGCCGGGTCAATTCAGGTTCTTTGTATTTGACGTTGTGGCCTCCTCCTTATTCTGATTCTCAATCATGATTTCCTTTTAAAAAAACAAAAAATCATTACAAAAAGTTTAGTTTTAATAGATAATAGTACCATAGGTCGTTATTTTGGCTTAATTGTAAGACCAATTTAAATTCTCTATTAATTAAAGTATTATTGTATGATCTGATTAAAACTTAGGTCGAATTACTTGTTATTAGGTCAAAAAGTAAATAGAGACGGAGGTAATACGGGGGCTGGAGGGTGCTTGGCCCCCTGAAAGGAGCCCGAATGCCTTTGTAATATTTGTGATAAAACTTAAGCCCAAAGCCCATTATGACTAATTTGACTAATTGATCCCAATGTATAGGCGGCACAATAAAAAAATAAAAATACAATAAAAAATAAAAAAATACCGAGATTCATTCCACCTATCATCACACACAAGGTTTGCAATCCCTTTTCATTGATTGTTTCTATCTTTTTAGTTTTATACTTGTAAATTTGTAATTGTCAAACTGGTGATTAAGTTACCCAACTGACACATCAAACTTGGACGAGAATGAGTGATGACCATCTTAAACATTGCTTGATTATTTAATGCCAAAAAAGGAAGATTACCTTTTAGGTACTTAATTTTGGACCAAAACGGGGATCTAAAGCCAAAAAAGGAAGAATACCTTTTAGGTACTTAATTTTGGACCAAAACGGGGATATGAAGCCAAAAAAGGAAGATTACCTTTTAGGGTTACTTTTTGACCAAAACGGAGATATGAAGCTAAAAAAGTAATTACCTTTTAGGTACTTAAGTTTGGACCAAAACGGAGATCTAAAGCCAAAAAAGAAAGATTACCTTTTAGGTACTTACATTTGGACCAAAACGGGTATCCAAAGCCAAAAAAGGAAGATTACCTTTTAGGTACTTAATTTTTGACCAAAACGGGGATATGAAGGTAAAAATTAAGATCACCTTTGTGTAATAGTGTAATACATTGAAGACCATTGAAGACCATGATTGCATATATCTCAAAACACAAGGATTCTTCTGGGTAGTAAAACTTAGACTAGAAGCATAGGAAAAAATAAAATAAAGAATCATAGCAAGAAGAACTAAACTCTAAACTCAACAAAAAATAGTTGCATCGGGTCCTGAGGGCAACCCAAGTTATATATGACGAAAATTAGCGCCAAACATTACTATATGAACACTTAAATACAGCCCGTGTGCAGCACGAGTCTGAATATCATTTTCAGTTTTTTACTTGATCTCAATTAAAAGTGTCGAGATAAAGGCACCAATAATTTTCATGCAATGCTAACAAACACAACTTAGAAAGTTATTGACCAATAAATTCTATCCATGAACAAAATGACAAAAATTATTGCTGAACAATACGCTATGAACATTTAGATCGAGCCCGTGTGCATCGCACGGGTCTGAATTATATTGATATATTTAATTACTTTCCACAAAAGAATGTATAACCATCAAGATCTACGAAAGTATCTATTGTTTACATTAAATATTAATGATAAATGTTCCGATGGACAACTACCTAATATATTACATATGAATGATTATATAAAACTTACAATACAAACATTGACGCAACCTTGATAAAAAATATATAAACATTTGCACAAACATTACGTACAAAACACATAAAAATTCAATCAAAAGCCTAGCCGGTGCATCGCACGGGTTCGTAAGACCTCGTGTGATTGTATTTTTAGGTTGAAAATGATATATTATTATTAAGCAACATATGTATGGTTGCAAAAATCGCGAATCGGTAGTCGGGCGGTCGACCACCTTGTAGCTTGTAATCGGTCTAGGCGGGATTAATCGGTGATTAATCGGATTGGCATTACTGACAAATTTTAGTTATTTTCAGCAAGTTTTGTGTATTTTCGGTGAGTTTTAAGCATTTTCGGTAAGGTATTTTCTAAAAAACAGCTTGTAATAGACTTAAACAGTTACTATAAGTGATCAAAATAAGTTTACAGTGAGTTTTTGGTACTTCCGGCAATATTTATAGGTTTCCGGCAAGTTTGACCACCATTAACCGCCGTTGACCACAGTTGACCTATTTGTTTGACCCAGTTACATAAATCGGCAAGGTCGGTGGCCTTGTAGCACCTAATCAGCGATTAATCGGCCTTGTAGAACTTTTTTTGCAACACTGATATATTATTATTAAGCAACATATGTATGGTTGAGGTTATTAAATGCTGATTTAATGGATACGTCTAGCTAGAAAATGAAAACTATACTAGCTAGATAATTCAATATGCATTATTAGTCATGCAATGAAATTAGATTTTCGTGACCATAGCCCATAGGGTCCAATGTGCACAAACTATAAAAATTAAGTGCGATTAATTGCATACAACCAAACAATAATTTAAGGCATGTATTCCTACCACTATTCTTAGCTGTCTTGACTATGTTTGACTTTCCAAAATAAAGCCAAACAACATTTTCTTAGCATAATCGGTCTAAATTTTAAACAAGATTTATTTCCTACACTCGAGATCAAGTAGTAAAGTGAAAAAATAAAAATAAATAAAATAAATAAAAAAAATAAAGTAAGTAGTATAGTTGGACTCCGGTCGTTGAGGTGATAAAGAATCGCTTGAGCTCATGGAAAGCTAAACATTTATCTATTGGAGGCCGGGTAATCCTTATAAAATCGGTCCTAGAAAATCTGCCGATTTATTACTTTTCCCTTTATAAAGCGCCTATGGCGGTTATTGAGAAAATAGAGGCGATAATGAGGCGTTTTTTATGGTCCGGTTCGAGTGTTGAAATAAAGATTAATTGGGTAGCTTGGGATACTTTAACTTCTCCAAAAAATATGGGAGGTTTGGGGCTTTCAAAATTGCAACACGTTAACGACGCTTTACTCCTCAAATGGACATGGCGTTTTAAAATAGAAGATCAAAGTATGTGGAAGAAAGTCATGTTGGGGTGTCACGGTTCGAGTAGATCGTGGTCTTCGTTACCTTGTTCCTTGTCGGCAAGCGGATGTTGGAAACAGATTACGCAAATTGGAGAAAAAAGAATTAGAAACGGCATCTCGCTTAATAGCTTTTTTGTTGCTACTGTGGGCAATGGGGAATCGGTCAATTTTTGGGCTGATTCATGGTTGCTCAATGAACCATTGCGCTACATTTATCCCAACTTATTCAGGATTGAAAGAAGGAAATGGGCAACCGTTTCGGATAGGCTGCAGGTCGTAGATGGTGATAAGATTCTGACTTGGGACTGGAGGACGGAGCCGCACTCTGCAGAACAGATTTCCGAGCTTTTTCAGCTGCTCTCGGACATTTACGATTATGAGTGGAACGGTGGCACAGATAAATGGGTCTGGACAGCAGACAAGGGAGGGGTTTTCTCGGTTAAGGTGGCAAAAAATCTGCTGTCCTTGAACAATACTCAGCCGGTTACTTGGCATTTGACGTGGAAAGGATGGGTCCCATTTAAATGTAAAATTTTTGCTTGGAGGGCTTCTATTAATCGTCTTCCTACAAAGATTGAATTAATCAAAAGAGGAGTATCCTTGCCGAGTGATATGTGTGATCTTTGCAATTCAGTTGAAGAGACATCGACGCATTTATTTACTGGATGTGTTTTTGCTGCGGAGATTTGGTCTAGGGTCGAAGCTTGGTGTCGCATGGCTCCTATTTTTGCTTTTGAAGTTTCGGATCTTCTGAAGTTAGCAGATTCTCAAGCCACTTCGAAGGACAATAAATACATATTGAGAGGAATTATGATCACTACCATGTGGGCTTTGTGGAATGAAAGAAATAATCGAATTTTCAACAACAAGAATCGTAGAGCAATTGAGGTTGTGGAGAACATCAAATCTACTTCGTTTTTTTGGATTCGGAATAGATCGAAATTTAAAGGCATAGATTGGATCGCTTGGTGTAAGTGTCCTTTGAACGTCATGTATTTCGTTTGTTTGCCCTTGGGTCCTTGTTTTGAGGACCTCTTGCGGCGTTTCTTAATGAAGTTTAACTTTTCAAAAAAAAAAATAAATAAAGTAGTAAACTATTAGCCACGTGGCAGTAAATAACATTTGACTTTTTTTATATTAAACACACACTATAACTATATCACGTGCACCAGAGCATGTGTAATCAATGCCCATGAGACTGTTTACTTTCTTCTCAACTCTACATAATTGATAGTACCAATTTCAAATTTTAAATTAATAGTAAGTTTATAACATCAAAATGTTTATAAATTAATGATTATAAACCTGTATAAAGCTTTATCATCGTGGATCATGCAAAATAAGAAATTAATTATGAGTTGATGTGATTTAATAAGAATAATTAATACCACTCAAATCAAAAAGAATACCTTATGAAGAAGTCAACCGAAAAACATCTACATTCAAATTTAGAGTCATTTTTGTGGGCAGCGGTTCTCGAGGGAAGTTTGATAATTACTTAGCGTCTTAATTTAGTATCTTTATCGGACTAAGAACTATCAAAACGAGAAAATATGAAGCAATTCATTTCTCACAAAAATAAAATAAATAGATAACAAAAAATAGGAAAATGGGAGCAAGAGGTAATCACACAATTAACTTCCATGGGTAGCGTTAGCATCTAACTTGTAAATAAACAATGATTTCGTTTTTACGCTTAGTTTGGGGACTTGTGAAAAAATCAAGGATGACGAACTTTATCCGTATGGTCACTTCTCTCCGTGATCCTAAAAGTTATCTTGAATAAGGAAAGTCAACATACCGTCACATGAGAAAAAAAATGAAAAATACAAAAAGAGTTACTGTAGGAATAAAATGGAAAAACGAGGCGTTTTTGGAAGTACTTAATTTCATAAGCGTGATGTGATTACATTGCGTGAGGACACGACAATACCTTAGTCTGGGGGATTTTGGTATGTGTTTATTCACACACCTTTTCTTGACCAAATTAAGACCAAAACAACAAAAAACAAAGAAAAACTGACAAAAAACGATCACGAGAATGGAAAGAGTGTCAAAAGCCGGAGCCGGGGAAGCAAATGAGCTCAAAATGTTAAAAAGACCCTTTGGAAATGCAAAGAATGTCAGAAATAGTCCCTTGAAATTTTCAGATTTGGCAAAATCAGTCCCTAAGTTTCCTGAAGTTACACTTTTAGTCATCCTATAAAACCTGTTTTTCAGTTTCAACATAGTTATTTCAACATCATCATATATATCCCTACTTAATTATTATTATTATAAGCCAAAAAATAAACTCGGTAGTAACGGTGGTGGAGATGAACGGCTGTGAAGATCCAAACTCAACTGAGCAACCTGATTCCATGTCTTCAACTTCATTTCACTAATCTGTTTATAAATCAGAGTGACCATGAAATAATTTTCATAGTTAAATTTTATTTCTCCCCTAATCGATTTATTACTGACCATAATCAACTACATACCCCATCACCCAGTTAGTTTAGTACCCCTTCTGCTCCCTGCTCCAACGGTTGGCTGCATTTTCTGCCATCACCCAACTTGATGGACAAGTACTCAGGTGTTACTATTGCATATTATTAGATACTATACTAATAAAAATGATCTTGACTTTACTCGCATTACTTCCATTGGTTGAACAGAACCAATCAGCATATATACTTGAGCATAGGCATTTAAAACAATGTTACATTCAGAGACATCATATAACCTATAATCAATTGATTAACAATGAAATAAGCACATAAAACACAAAACAAATACAAATTATTACAACAATTTTGAATGAGTACTATCATAAAACACAACAAAACATACTCGACCCTAGCGGTCGTTAAATCTTGAGCATAGGCACTTACCTCTCTGTTGGTTAGACTCACGAGTTGAGTTGACTCGGTACTTTTTATTTTTGTTTTGTGTTTATTTGGTTATAATTCGTCCTTGTTGAGTTGTGTCGAATGGAATTGGACTCGAGTAGGATTGAGTCTTTACTCATGGGAGTCAGGGGATTGAGTCTTGAGTTTTCTTGTGTTAGTCGAACAATGGAAGTGGTTTTGGTGTCTAGTCGAATGGGGTATAACCTATGCGTAGTGAGTAGTGACTCGGGCGAGTCACGATTTTGGTATGTTTGGTCATTTGGTAATTATTTCGTGATGCATGTGTTGTGTGTGGTGACATTTAGATTTAACGGCCGCTAGGGTCGAGTATGTTTTATTGTTAGCCGAATGGCTTTGGACTCGAGTAGGATTGAGTCGTTACTCATGGGAGTCAGGGCTTGAGTTTTCTTGTGTTAGTCGAACAATGGAAGTGGTTTTGGTGTCTAGTCGAATGGGGTATAACCTATGCGTAGTGAATAGTGACTCGGGTGAGCCACGATTTTGGTATGTTTGGTCATTTGGTAATTATTTCGTGATGCATGTGTTGTGTGTGGTGACATTTAGATTTAACGACCGCTAGGGTCGAGTATGTTTTGTTGTGTTTTATGATAGTACTCATTCGAAATTCTTGTAATAATTTGTATTTGTTTTGTGTTTTATGTGCTTATTTCATTGTTAATCAATTGATTATAGGTTATATGATGTCTCTGAATGTAACATTGTTTTAAATACCCCCCTAAAGGATCTTGAAGATGAAACCTTTAGGCCATTGTAGTTCAAATAGCATAAGGAAAGAGGTGGTTTTGTTCTTTGGTTTTGAGAAAAAGAGTTAAAAGTAAGGGATAAATTTTTATGTTGTGTTTTGCAAGAAGGAGAAGTGGTGTTGTTTTGGGTGGCTGCTTTTTTCAAGTGAAGGGAGATTAGGGTATTAAAACTAGGGTCGAGTGTGATAGATTATGAGTTGACTTGGGCCTCTGTGTTCAACATAGAAGTTGGGCTGGAAACTTTTACCATTTTAATTACAGTTGGTGCAAGAGACGAATTTATAAGTTGGTTTAAGTTTTGTAAGTAAAGTAGCCATAATTATTAAGTTGTTGTGAATTTTGATTCCTTCCAAAACTGTGCCATCTACCTTCATTGAAAGGTATTGAATTGTATTATGCGTATATCAACAAATGAATTTATTACACATTTAACTTAAAGGTTTTGAAATAAGAAAAAAGGTTTCTTTTGCAAAAGAGAAAGACGACGCATTACATGTAAAGTTGTAGTTTGGTTCTTGTAGTTTAATTTGTTGACTAAGATGATATTGGGATTGCGAGTTTATTTTGTGTAAATCTGAGATATTACAGTTAGTCCGTGTATATCTAAATAAATAAAAAAAAAAATTCACATTAATCTCACAACATGTGAAAAGAATATGATCGAATTGATAATTTATTTTGTTTTAAAACCATTATACATAATACTAAAAGGCCTTCAAAAACGGTACCATTTGATGTCATTTTGATATTGGGCTGCTGGTGGACAGCTTTGGAGCTGACACTTTTTGGGCTTCGATTGTTTGGTACGGTAACATTGATAATAACTTTTAGCAATAAAAAAAATATAACAATAATAAACATCTAAGGATTTAAAAAAAAAAAAAACAAATGCATAATAAAATATCATAAAAATTACGAAACAAAAAAGCTACAATTAAAAAAAAAAAAAAAAAAAAAAAAAAAAAAAAAAAAAAACATACGTCGGCTACAAATCAGCCCCACTACAACGTGCGGTATTAATGAAAAACACTCCTATTGCTTTAATGTTGAGGATGATCCCAAAACATTTGAGTTCTGGAAAGAAGCAATAAATGATGAAATGGACTCCATCATTACTATAATAAGCGATTTGAAGAGGAACGAAGCATATACGATGAAACACGTCTTCATTTAAATCAGAAACTGTTTGATTCAATCACTGAGTCGCTTAAAGTTGCTGATTCTGAAAGGGAAATTGATGATGTTGACTCAAAATTTAACCTACACTTCCCCCCTGGTGATGTTGGTGTGGATGAAGAGGAAGTCACACTATTTTAATACTTATGCACCTGTGGCACTCCCTGATCCAAAATTAAAAACTTTGGGTGAAAGAGGCATTGAGTGCATCTTTGTTGGATATGCTGAGCATTCCAAGGCTTATAGGTTCTATGTAATTGAACCTAATGATTCTATTTCCTTTAACTCAATAATAGAATCAAGGGATGCAAATTTTGATGAGAATAGATTCTCATCAGTCCCTAGACCAAGTCAGAGGATTCCTAATGGAAAACGACTTAAAGCAATAGGAGTGTTGGTCAGAGACCTCATCCCTTTTTCCTTCAATTAAGTACAATTGAAACTCAGGTCCAAATGTCTTTATACAGCCGCTAAAAACTACTTAATATTATGAAAATTTGAACAGATAAGCACTTAAATAAGTTCTGTCAAACACTCTCCAAGCAGATTGATAAGAAGCTTCAGCAAATAAGCAATCCAATTACTAGATACTCAGTATCAGGAGAACATAATTCAGATACTCATTTATATATTGCCACTAAAGACACTTATTATTAATTCTTACTACGCTACTAAGACCATCTGCAACCTTTACTCCATAACCTTCTTTATCTCCAAATATAGAGTTTTGGAGGATCAAATTTGAAGAATTATATCTCCAACCTTTAATCCAAATATGGAGCTAGAGTGCTAGACTATTCATCCTCCAAAAAATTAAATTTATCATTTCAATATGTTTTTCTTTATAATATTAACCCGTTAGTATTGTATAATGATATCTTAAGTTATTACAGAAGATTTCATTAGAAAAGTAATGTATGTTGGAGATTGTGTTTTTGGAGTAAATGGTTGGAGATGAAATTTTTTTTCGAGGAAGAATTTGCTTTAAAGATGCTATATTTTTTTACATATATGAAGATGAAGAAATGGAGTGTGTGTTAGTTGTGAGTCATAAATGTGTGTTAGTTGTATGTCATTTATATCTCCACCGCCTATCTCTTTCTCATTGTTATAAAAAAAAAAAAAAACCAGCCTCACTGCTTCTCTCAAAAAACCAGGAGCATCCTATACTTTACGGTTAAACCAGCCTCACTGCTTTAAATTGTCCTAAGAGCAATCTTGTACAAGTCTACATCATCTTGAACTTAATTTGTGGCTAAATTTTTTCAAAAACTTATATTTTGTTAGCTTATTGGTTTAACAATGTCATTGTTTTAAAGATTCATTTCGATCTCAAATCATGTACTTTGTCCAAGTTTTTGGTTCTAAGAAAGTTCAAGGTTTAGTTAGTTTCATTTTCTAGCATCTTTCCTAACTTATTTCAATATTTTCATGGCTTATTTGTGGCTTATAAGTGATTCTTCAATATTGTTCTTTATTGCGGTTTGCAATACATCTTTGATTGCGTTTTGTGTATTAAGGGGTTGAGTACGGGTAGAAAGCGACTTGGAAAGTGACTAATGGTCCGACATTTGTTTTCTAGTTAATGTGTTTTGATGTTACCCCGCTTTCACTTGGTTGGGAGTCATATGGAGAGGAAATGTGTGTTGTGATTCTAGAGAACATGCACATACCCGTTACAATGAAAATGAAATGTGTCATAACTGATGACAACCACTCTTCTATTCTTTTTAAGGTTTTTCAGGGAGAAAGAAGTCGACCAATAGTTCTATATATTGTTTTTCTATTTCTACTCATTTACTTATTTTGCATTTTTTTTGTATGCCTGATCTGCCAAGTATACCATTATATGGTGAGGGTGACCGTATCACCATGAAGTTCATCCACGCCGATGTTGAATGTTCGGCGTCCCCGGCTTTCACTAGCAACCGTAGTTGTCCTAGTGGCCATATAACTTCCCCACTGATGCCTGTCAAAGTGGATGTCGCGGGCAGCAGTTGGACCCTCCAAGTTAGCCTCAATTGTTAGTGGCCCTTCCGCGATGTTGTCTGCAGTTAAGATAGGGAAGGTGATCTCCATCCCTGGGGAAAATTTTTGGCTAATTTTTTGCTTCACAATTTTCTTTTATCAGTATCAGGTTTTAAGTTTTTTGTAGTGTCTGATAAGAGTATAAACTCTTATCCGGTTTTGTCTAATTAATACTCTAAATAACTTAAAAATATAACGAAACGACCAAATATTCTCTTGTTTTGTTGTTTGTCTTATTGTAGGAACGGATATCAAGAATAATGAAGAAATCAAGAAAGGATCACAAGAATCGGACACGAGACAGGAAAAAGTCAAAAGCCGGAATTTTTAAGTCAACCTACCAAGTCAAACCGGGAATGTATCAGAGACATTTCAAGTTCAAGTCCTTCAAGTTCAAGACATTTACAAGAATAACCATTCATGATTGATATTTACAAGTTCCGCCCTTCAAGAATGTCAAAAATGCACAAATGGTCCTTACATAATTCGGTTCCAAAAGTGTAAATTATCAAAACCCATATCCAATATCCATGACCAAACCCACTACCAAACCCAGATACCCGACCGACCCATGACGACCCAACCGGTTTAATATATTTTACCTTGGTCAATTTAGGGTTTGACCACACCCTCATTATACTCTCCATCACTCTCTCTCTAAACACACACTTGAAACACACACACACTTTCCTAACCCTAATCCTCCTAAATCACTTATCTCCCACCATTGTTATCCCAATTAACCACCAAAATCACAATCCCCATACCCGTTTACCCTAAACTCCTAACATACCTTTGACCGGTATTTTTACCGGTCAAGGGTGGTCAAACCTCAAATTAAATCAAATTAAATCATGACGTATGGCACATCACGTCACATCACACACACAAATCGTGTGTGTGATGTTTATACTCACAAAACAAACACACTCACCTTCCACGTCACCAATCCGTGTGAGGAGTGAGGTGATGGAATTAATCTCACGGCTGAGATTGAATCGTGCTCCCAAAGAAAAAATGATAACAATAAGATTAATAGTATTGCTTTGTTTGATTGTTTCATGTGTCTTCCCTAGTACATATCTTTTATATTGTTGCCTTGTTACTTTGATGATCATTTGTTAATTACTTCCTACGTTAACACAGTAAATACGCGATAAATTGGCCTGATCTAGAAAGGACGGGTAGAAATCTATGCTCCTAGAACAACTAGTTGCATTCAAAGTGCCTTAATTAATGATCACACCAGTAGGATTCGGTCGGCCTGCCCAGTGATCACATCAAACCCTTTACTATTCCATGATTCTCGAGGAATGTCAAAAATTCTAACCCAAAAAGGTACCCTAGTAGGATTTGGTTTGGATGTACAAGTACTAGTCTTCCATTTTTATAAAAACGTAGAATTACCTTCAACCTACAGGGACCATACTCCAATACATACTACATACATTTCCTAACCTACAATTTTATAATGCCAATAATAAGGGTCCTATGGTTAACAATCAGTTATAATTACCTTATAAGGGTTATATTTTACGAAAAACGTTTTTAAGACCCTTATAGCGGATTTTTACCAAATAGTGAACTTTATAACGTTTTTGTGAAATACACACTGTATTATTGAACTTTATGCTTTTTTGCTTTTTAGCCATATTTATCAACTTTATACCTTCTTTTTATGATTATATTACATTATTTCTAAGTTTTTATATTCGTTTGATAACTTTTATCACATTTATAAAAAAGGTGAACTTTATACTCTTTTTGTGAAATACACATAATATTAGTAAACTTTATACTAATTTGGTTTCTACCCATTTAAATCAACTCTAAACTATCTTTTGACGATTATATGACATTATTTACGATTTTAAATATTTTTTGATAGGGTTTCTTGAGTCAAAATGATTGAACGATCTTTGAAGCAATGATCACAATATAAAGACTATGCGGAGACTAATCTTTATATCTTATAAAAACAATAATAAAACAAGCCTCAATATGTTAATACGATCACTCTAAATAGTGATGGGGTTTTACAACCTTGAAGCTATAACAATGGTGGAATTGAAGGAAATGTGTGTTAATCACACGTGTAGGTGTAAGTGAAGGAAAGGTACACCGAAACTAAGACCCCTAGCCCTCTTTATATACTAGAGGGATTAGGGTTTACAATTGTGAAAATAGCATTTAGGTCCCTATGTAAATAACAATTAGGTCCTTTAACATTTAAGTCCTTTATCTTTCACATGTAATCCTTCATGAAATCCAAAATTCCCAATAATCCTCCCCTAAACTTGAACGTTGACTCCGTTAACTTCAAGTTTCCATTGCGTTTCGTCTTGATCACCAGGAGGATATAGTCCACCAACTCCTATGTCCATGTCTTTTCGTCTGAACGAACCATAGTAAGCAAAGAGGTACAAAGAATCATCAACTCAATAAGTACAAAACTATCCACATCACATGAAAGTGAATCATTGAAAGGTATAGTTTTTGGCAAACTACCAGCCATAAATAGATTTGATGATGTCTTTACCAAGAGCCGTACCCTCTTGGACTAGCCACTCTTTGTTGCAAGAACATGGTGAGTGAAGGCCATAGGATTTAGCAAACCCTTACAGCTATCAACGGATTTGAGAAAGTCTTTACCATGAGGCGTTTGCTATGGACTAGCCGCTTTTCATTCAAAGAATATGAAAAGTGATAACCATCCAGTTTTGGGTAACCTGGTAACCATCAACGGATTTGATAGGTCTTTACCAAGCAGCCGTTTGCTCTTGGACTAGCCAGTTCTTATGCTTGTTAGGCATGGTGAACTGAAGACCATTTGTTGTGTGGTGGTTAGCCAACACCCAAACCCTTCTCAAAACAAACAACTCTACTAACTATCTTAACTGATCTTTTTTTTTTAACAGACAAAACTAAAAAAAAAATATCATAAGACAATTAGCCTCCCTTCAAAGGAAGCTAAAACATCGCCATTCCACGTTTAATACTTAGCCTCCCCTCAACTTATGACAACCACTCTTCCATTCTTTTAAAGGTTTTCAAGGAGAAAGAAGTCGATCAATAGTTCTATATATTGTTTTAGGTTACTATTTCTACTCATTTACCTATTTTACATTTTTTTGATAAATTTATGGCAAGAAGAAAGTGTTGTTGCTGAGGCCAAGGTTGTTTTGGAAATGATGAAGAGTCATAGTGTGGGAAATGCATCATCTGAATCAGTTTTTACTGAAGTAAATGAAGGTGGTGATGTTGGTGAAAACTCTTATAATCATATTTGATTATTATGAGATTTTTGCCTATTTTGCCATTGTTTAGTAATGAACAATGGTAGATTGATTATTATGAGAAATTTCACCAACATCACTACCTTCATTTACTTCAGTAACAACATATAAGAGATATGATTTAAACCTAATTGTAAGGGTGATCAAAGTGACACTTAAGTCATTTTAAGAGATATTGTTCAAGTTTCCTATTAGTTCATCAAGTGACAACATCGCCAAGTCCTTTGACTCTTCTATGGCGGTGACCTTTGCTCTCCATTTAGGATGTAGAGCTCTAAGGAACTTCCTAACATAATTCTTGCTAGAGTAACCTTCATCAAGAGCTTTAAGACTAGTAATAATAGTATTAAATCTAGCAAAAGCATTATCTATTGACTCATGTTGGGTCTAAAATGCTGCTGATTCGAGAAACATAACTCTGCTGGATAGTTATGTGACTCTGCTGATTAGTACATTAACTCTGCTGTTTTGATAACTTTGCTGTTTGGAAGAATAAGCATAGTGTAACTCTGCTGCTAGCTCACGAAGACTCTGCTGCTAGAAGAATTACTCTGCTGCTTATTAGATATGTATAGTATGTTAAGGATAAGTATAGAAAAGATACGTAAGATATTTTTCTTGTATAGAAAGTCTTGTAAACCGACTAGGACTCCTTATGCTATAAAAGGAGGTTCTAGGGTTAGGGTTAGATATCGATTATCTTAGCATACGTATTGTTTACACTTCAAGGTTTCTGTAACCCTATTGCTATTGAGCAATCGTTATTAATATAATTGAAGTGTTGTTTGTGAATTCGTTTGTGTTTATTCTTCTTAAGATCAAGTATTAGTTTCCGCATAATATTTGATATACAACTCAAGATCAGTTTCTATACCGATTACCTTAGATTTATCTAAAGTAATTAATAAGATCGTGAAGCTCAACTGGGATCAACAAGTGGTATCAGAGCTTGTGATCTAGAAACTGGTACCAAGAAGAATTACCGAATACAAGATTTGTTAATTTTCAAAGAAAACAATGGATTCCGATTCTACACATATGGTTACTGCATCAAGGGTTCCCATGCTCAAGACTGGAGAGTATGAGATCTGGAAGATGAGGATTCAACAGTACATGCGAATGGTTGATTACTCACTTTGGGAAGTTGTTCAACATGGCGATAGTGTGCAAACCAAGACTGCTGCTGGATCAGTCTTGACTCTCAAGACTAGTGAGGAGAAAGCGCAGAGACGATTGGAGGTCAAGGCTCACAGTATTCTCATGATGGGAATACCCAATGATTATCAATTGAGTTTTACTCATATTGAGTCTGCTAAGGAGTTATGGGAAGCAGTCGAACTTCGATTTGGTGGTAATGAAGCTACCAAGAAATCAAGAAAGAATCTACTAAAGCATCAGTTTGAAACTTTCACTGCTTTAAGTTCTGAGAGCATTGAGGGAACTTATGATCGACTTCATAAGCTATCCAGTCAGATGGCTCTTTTGAAGATTGAGCCATCACAAGAAGATGTCAATCTTAAGTTTCTGAGAAGTCTATCGTCTGAATGGAACACTCATACAGTGGTTTGGAGGCACAAAGAAGATTTTGATACTATGACATTGGATGATCTGTATAACAACTTGAAGGTGTATGAATCAGAAGTTAAAGGATTGTCAAGCTCATCCTCTACCACAAATAATCTTGCCTTTGTTTCCTCAAGCAACAAGTCTTCTGGTATTCATCAAGAACAGCACTCTGCTGCTGGTACTTTTGCTCCTGCTGTTGGTTCACATGTCTCTGCTGCTGACTCTGCTAACACCAACACCATCAGTGATGCTGCAATTTGTGCTTATTTGGCTGAACTTACTGCAAGTACTTCAGTCATGCCTCAAGATCTGGATGAACTTGATCCTGATGATGTTGAAGAGATTGATATGCAATGGCAGTTTGCAATGTTAACAATGAGGGCAAGAAGGTTTCTTAAGCGAACTGGAAAAGAGATGAAGTTCAGAAGGAACAAGAGTGTGGGATTTGACAAGTCAAAGGCAGAATGTTTTAACTGTAGAAAGAAGGGACACTTTGCAAGGGAATGCAAAGCACCAAAAAGAAGCAATGAGAATTTCAAGAAGTCTGCTGATGAAGAGCCAAATTCTACTACTGCCATGGTATCATGTGATGGGTTAGGTGATTATGACTGGAGTGATCATGCTGAGGATGGTCCAAATTGTGCATTGATAGCTGAAGAGGAACCTGAAGTACAGCATTTTGCTCTCATGGCCTATTCTTCTTCTGGATCAGACTCTGAGGTATCCAATGATTCAACTTGTTCTTTTAAATCTTGTTCTGATAAAATTGAGATACTTAAGTCTAGCTATGGAAACCTTAAGAAGGAAAATGAAACAATTAAGCTAGATAATCTTAGTTATGCATATGGTTTAAAGAACTTAGAAGAGAAGCTAGAATTTTATAAAAAGGCTGAAATTGAATATCTTGATCAGATCACTATCCTGAAAAATGAGCTTATCAAGAAAGATGATGAGATTAAGGTTCTTTTGGAAAAAGTAGAAGAGGCTGAACAGGCTAGAGATTCAGCTAAGAATGAGACTAAAAAACATGTTGTTAGGATAGAAAAACAACAATTTGCAACTGACATTCTCAGTAAACCATTAGGAAAACACTTTAATGGTATAGGATATAATGTTGTTGCTCACCCTACGAAACTTAGTGCTAATGCCCCTCCTACTAGGACATTAACTTTCATATCTGAGTCTGGAGCTAAACCTGTAGGTGAAACTAGTAAACCTGTAGTTGAAACTAGTGAAGAAGAAATAGAGTCACCTAAGGTTGAGGTAAAGAAGTATGAACAAGCACCCCTGATTGAAGATTGGGTGTCTGACAGTGATGATGATGAAGTAGAATCTGATTCAACCTCTAAGAACAAAAAGGAAGAAATTCCTACTGTTGTTGAATCAAAAGTACCTAGGGCTAAAAAGGTTGAGTTTGTTAAGCCTAGGTTTGGTAAAGGTATCTCTAGGAAGATGGCTGAGTTTGACAACACACCTAGAGTATATCCTAAGAGAACTAATAACTTGCCTAGGGGAAACCAGAGAAATTGGAACAACCTAGTTTCACAAAAATTAGGTACTGATTTTCAATTACTTAAGAAGGCATGTTATTGTTGTGGTAGTTTTGAACATCTACAAGATGAGTGCTATAAGAAACCAGCTTGGAACCAATACTCAAGGGTGAACCATAGAAACTTTGCTAGAAAGACTCACCCTCACCCCAAAAGAAACATGGTTCCTAGGGAAGTTTTGATGAGAGATGGTGTTTCTAGAGTTATCTCTCCTATTGCACCAACAGTGCCCATAAAGAAGGATATAGTTGATTCTGCTGTTAAGGCAAACTCTGATGTTAAGGCAGACTCTGCTGTTTTGCCTAAAGTTGTTACTGATACTGTTGTGGGCAATCATTTTTATGCTGTTAAAGCCTCAGCTTGCTGGGTCTGGAAACCTAAAGTTAAAGTTTTGGATCATGTTCTCAGACACAGCAGTGCACCAATGCAGTTGAAGAAATTTGACTACTTTGATGCACAAGGTAGATCCAAGTCAGTAATGGCTTGGGTCCCAAAGAGAAACTAATTCTCTTACTTTTTGTGCAGGGCAATCTACAAAAGGAGCTAAAGGATAAATGCATTTTTGATAGTGGATGCTCTTCACACATGACTGGAGACCAAAGCAATTTGGAGAACTTTGAAGCTTTGGATGGTGGATATGTTGCCTTTGGGAATGACCCTAAAGGAGGAAAGATTGTTGGTAAAGGAATAATCAGAACTGGAAAATTGGATTTTGAAAAAGTGTATTTGGTGAATGGCTTAAAGTTCAATCTTTTTAGTATCTCACAAATGTGTGACAGAAAGAATTTTGTTCTTTTTACAGACACTGAATGTCTTGTCTTATCTCCCGACTTTAAGATACCTGATGATAAATTAGTACTTCTTAAAGTCCCTAGAAATGACAACATATACAGTGTGGACATAAAGAACATTATTCCTAAAAGAGATTTAACTTGTCTGTTTGCCAAAGCCACTATTGATGAATCCAAAATATGGCACAGAAGGCTTGGACATCTGAACTACAAGGCTATCAACAAGTTGGTGAAAGGGAACTTGGTCAGAGGATTACCTTCAAAGGTTTTTGAGAATCCTGAAGTATGTGTTGCTTGTCAGATGGGAAAGCAACATAGAGCATCTTGTAAGTCCAAATTGGTGAATTCTATAACTGAACCTTTGTTTATGTTACACATGGACCTATTTGGACCCACTTATGTGAATAGTTTGAACAAAAAGATGTATGGCTTAGTGGTCACTGATGATTTCAGTAGGTTTACTTGGGTATTCTTTTTAGCAACTAAGAATGAGACAGCTGGCATTCTTAAGGCTTTTATTACAAGGATAGAAAACCTATTTAATCACAAGGTTAAGATCATCAGATGTGACAATGGAACTGAATTTAAGAATCAAGTGATGAGTCAGTTCTGTGAGGAAAAAGGGATAACTAGACAATTTAGTGTGGCTAGAACTCCTCAGCAAAATGGTGTGGCTGAGAGGAGAAATAGAACATTAATTGAGGCTGCTAGGACTATGTTGTCAGAGTCTAAGTTACCTACTATCTTTTGGGCTGAAGCAGTCAACACTGCTTGCTATGTGCAAAATAGAACTAAGATAGTTAAACCTCACAATAAGACCCCTTATGAGTTATTGCATGGTAGGAAACCACTGATTGATTTCTTTAGACCATTTGGGTGTCCTGTCACTATCTTAAACACCATTGACCACTTGGGCAAGTTTAGTGAGAAAGCAGACATAGGCTACTTTGTTGGATACTCTACTGAAAGTAAGGCTTTTAGGGTTTTCAATCAAAGAACTGGGCATGTGGTGGAAAATTTGCATGTTAGAATTAGAGAAACCACACCTAATGTTGATGGAAAGGGTCCTGAGTGGATGTTTGATATTGATTCTTTAACCAAGAGTATGAATTATCAACCAGTCATTGCAGGTACTACTAACATGTCTGCAGGTACACAAACTAACCCCAATGCAGGTACACAAGCAATGATGGATGGATCTGCAGAGGAGTTTGTTTTGATTGAAAGGAGCACGTTTGATCAGTACTTCACTCCAACAGATAAAGAGAAAAAGAGTTCAGATGGTGATGCTGTTCAAAAGGAAATTCCAAAGGTTAATGTAGAAGGTGATGCTGAACCTTCTCATGATGATAAGGATAGGAATAAAGAGTCAGAAGTTGTTGGGCAACAAGGGAATACACATAGCAGCAGTTCTTTCAACTCTGCTGCCAGGCCAAAACACTCTGCTGTTAAGCCAAAACACTCTGCTGTTAGGTCAAAACACTCTGTTGTTAGGTTTGGTGACTCTGCTGCTATGCCTAAGGACTCTACTGATAAAGATGGTGATTCTGATGATGATTCTTCTGATGAGATGCCCGAATTACAAGAAGTATATGTGGATACTGATGATGAAGTTGTTGATGTTTTTGGTGCTGAAGGTGATTTATCAAATTTGGAGACTAATATACCTGTTAGTCCCACTCCTACAACCAGAATCCACAAGAATCATCC
Source organism: Artemisia tridentata subsp. tridentata (assembly GCA_021014915.2). NCBI lineage: Eukaryota > Viridiplantae > Streptophyta > Magnoliopsida > Asterales > Asteraceae > Artemisia > Artemisia tridentata. The sequence continues at coordinate 12,680,245 of CP139506.1, read as the reverse complement.
AAAGGAGCAAATAATTGGTGATGTTCACTCTGCTGTTCAGACTAGAAGTAAATCAAAAGGGTTGAGTGATTTACTTGATCAAGGATTGTTTGCTCAAACACTTAAGAAGAGAAATAGCCACAAGGATTTACAGAATTGCATGTTTGCCTGTTTCTTATCTCAAGAAGAACCCAAAACCATTCACAAGGCTATGAAAGATGAAAGTTGGGTTGAAGCTATGCAAGAGGAGTTGCTGCAGTTCAAGCTTCAAGAGGTCTGGACATTAGTTGATTTGCCTAATGGAAAAAGGGCAATTGGTACAAAATGGGTGTTCAGATGTAAAAGAGATGAAAGAGGTATAGTTGTCAGAAACAAGGCTAGATTGGTGGCTCAGGGATACACTCAGGAAGAAGGAATTGACTATGATGAGGTATTTGCTCCAGTTGCAAGATTGGAGGCTATCAGACTTTTCTTGGCATATGCCTCATACAAGAATTTTCCTGTGTATCAAATGGATGTGAAAAGTGCTTTCTTGTATGGAAAGATACCTGAAGAGGTTTATGTGATGCAACCACTTGGGTTTGAAGATCCTAAGTATTCTGATAAGGTCTACAAGGTGAAGAAAGCACTGTATGGACTACATCAAGCTCCTAGAGCTTGGTATGACACCTTATCTCAGTATTTGTTGAACAATGGTTTTTGCAGAGGAACCATTGATAAAACATTGTTCATTAAGAAAGACAAAAAGGATATCCTACTTGTTCAGGTTTATGTAGATGATATCATTTTTGGGTCTACAAATAAGGTGTTATGTGAAGGTTTTGAGAAGCTTATGCACAACAGGTTTGAGATGAGTTCTATGGGAGAACTGACTTTCTTTTTAGGGCTTCAAGTTAAGCAGAAGTCTGATGGGATTTTTATTAGCCAAGACAAGTATGTGGCTGATATGTTAAAGAAATTTGGTTTCAAAGATGTGAAGGCAGCTAAGACACCAATGGATAAAAACAAACCTTTGCTCAAGGATGAAGATGGGGTAGAGGTTGATGTGCATTTGTATAGATCAATGATTGGTTCATTGATGTATCTGACTGCTTCAAGGCCAGATATCATGTTTTCTGTGTGTGCTACTGCTAGATTTCAAGTGTCCCCAAAAGTTTCACACTTGGAAGTAGTCAAAAGAATATTTAGGTACCTAAAGGGTCAACCAAAATTGGGTCTTTGGTATCCTAATAATTCACCATTTGACTTGCTAGCATACTCAGATAGTGACTATGCTGGTGCTACTATGGATAGAAAGTCAACCACTGGAGGCTGTCAGTACCTTGGACATAGGCTGATCTCTTGGCAGTGTAAGAAACAAACAGTGGTGGCTAATTCGACAACTGAAGCAGAATATGTTGCTGCTTCTAGCTGCTATGGACAAGTGCTCTGGATTCAGAACCAATTGCTGGATTATGGGTACAATTTTATGAACACAAAAATATTTATTGACAACAACAGCACAATGTGTATCATCAAAAATCATGTTTTTCATTCTAAAACAAAACACATAGAGATAAGACATCATTTTATTAGAGATTGTTATGAGAAAAAGTTAATTCAAGTGGTTAAAATACATACTGACAATAATGTTGCTGATCTACTTACCAAAAGTTTTGATATAAGTAGGTTTCAATTTTTAGTTGCTAGTATTGGTATGATCAATCTTTAAATCTTTAAACATCTTATCTCTGTATGTTTTTGTAAAATTTTGTAAGGATTTGTGCTGTTGATTAGTCATTATCTGGTGTTTAGTCAAAGTCTGCTGTTTAGTTGTTTGTTGTTATGCCTACTCTGCTGCTATTATGGAATATTCTTGCTTGTGTTTGTTGTTTGCTACTAACCTTTTGCAGATACACATACATACACAATCAAGTAAAGCATGAAAAGAGGAAGTTCATTGATCATAAAGGCATAAGTACATCATACAGTTACCATACATTCATGCTATTCAAAAGAAAGATCAAAAGACATCAAGATACAAAGTTTCACAACCTAAATCCTAGCAAAGTCAGGCATGACCTTGCTGCGAGGTCCTCGAGTACCCATGGCTTCAAATACTCTTGGACAGGGAAGAGCAAGTACTACTGGTCGTGGTGGTGGACTCTGCTGTTGGCTTGTTGAGGGAGCTGATTTCTTCTGCTGCTTCTTCTTCTTTGGAACAGGGGGTTTCTGCTCAACCGTACTTGGCTTTGGATGAGGCAGGTGGACACTCTTTGCAAAAGCGGCGGCGGCATTCTCCATTTGTTTCTGCAGTTCAGCGTTCAAAGGATGCTGTGGAGGATCGATTTTTGTTTTTTCATCATCATCAGAATCTTTAAAGGAGGATGGTGTTGATGGAAGTGGGTCGGAATATTCCTCTTCGACAACCGCTTTGCCTTTTGGTTTTGCTGAAGATGAACTTGGAAGATAACCTTGAGGAAAGTAACTTGCCCATCCCTCTGAATCGTCTGATGATGAATCGGATGATATGTCGATGATTGGAGCTTTTGATGAACTCATGATTTGTTGATTTTGAGTTAGGGTTTGTGAATTGGGGATTTGCTAAAGAGATTAAGGGCTTTTTGGACTTCAATGAGGGGTTGGTATGGTATTTAAGGAAGTAATTTTGAAGATATTGGGAAAGTTGACTTTTGGTCAACACTTTCTTAACTCTGCTGATGAGTTTGAAAGTTGAAGGGTCAAATTGAAACTTTTGGCGCGTTCTTAAACCTAATTAGATCAAAACGGTCTCATAAGCCAATTTGATCTCATTAACTTGAAACTGCTCAAAACTACATTTGATTCTCACCCAAGAACACTAATTTATTTCATTACACCCAAAACCCCCAAATCAAATGGCTCAAAGAACGTTTCCGGATGAACATAATCAGATAGCTTTTCTTAGTAAGGTTACTGCAGCTGATGGATTTCATGAGGTTATGGATTTTCTGAGTTCGTCTAGATTAAGGTATGCGTTAACAGCTGATCCTACCATTTATAAATCTCATATGAAACAATTTTGGTCAACTGTTAAGTTGGATATACTAGATGGTGAGGAAAGATTGATAGGGAGTGTGGATGGGGAGAATATTGTAGTTAGTGAAACAACAATTAAGAGATGTCTTCGTTTATCAGGCATACCTACACCTCCTACCCTTACCCCAGAACTAGTTATGACTGAGCTTGAGAACATAGGATATGAGAGACCTGAGGCTGGTGGAACATTTTTGAAAGGTCGTCTTTGTCCACATTGGAAATTTTTGTTGCATACTCTACAACACTGCTTGTTTCCCAAAGTAGGTGGATGGAGTGAGTTTAGTGCTTCTCAGGCTTTGGCTTTAGTGTGTATGGCAACAGGGCAACCCTTTGATTTTTCTTCTATGATATTTGAGGGTATGAAGAAGTTTATTAAGAAGAAATTCTATTTGTATCCAAGGTTTCTACAACTTGTTATTAACTCTCAGCTAAGAGAACCCTTGAGGCATACAAATGTTGAGCCCTGTAGTAGAATGGCAATCAAGATGTTTGCATTTCTAAAGAAGAATGGGAAAGGTTTTTCTGGTGTAATAACTCCCCTAACTGAGCACATCTTGAATATAGTGGCTGCAGTGAATGAGGATGAAGAGGCTGGCACACCCACAGCTTCCCATCACACATCCTCATCAACAAGTTTGAATGTATCAGTGTCACATGAAACCCAAAATACCCAATCACCTAGGACTTCACCACATGAGAACATTGTGCTACCTCAGGCCAATGTTAGTATGGATGCAGATGAGGCTGATACAGGTGTTGGAGGTATCATGATGGAAGAGGCTGACACTACTGTTTCCAACTTAGTAGTTGAGCAGGACAGTGTCAACATAATTAAGACCTCAACCATGGCAACATCTTTTGTAGAAGGTTCTCAGGAACCTGACACAACTGATGGTAACCCCAGCCAAATGGCTTCTATGGGGGGCTCAGATGTTCAACCTAGGGTTGAGACTGAGTTTGTGTCCCAAGATTCACCTCTCGGAGAAGTTAACACATCTCGAAGTGATGAGGACAGAGATGATACTATTGAATTGATGGACACTGATGTACATATTGACATTGCAAATGATACACCTCTCGGACCAGGTTACACAGGTCAAAGTGTTGATGCTAGTATTGAACATGACACTGAGGATTTGACGGTTAAAACACCAGTACATAATGCCAATTCCAATGATCAACCTCTCGGGTCAGGTAACACAGACCGAAGTTGTGAGGATATCATGAAACAATTAAAAGAATTGACGGATAACTGTACAAAATTGTCAAAGGAGGTCCTTGGTCTTCGAAAGGAGTTAAAGACAGTCAAAGCTACTCAAGGTGCTGAAATTAGAAGGCTTAAAATAAGGATTACTCATCTTGAGGGGAGGCTAAAGAAGAATTCCAAACCAAGTTTGGAAGAGGATGCTTCCAAACAGGGGAGGAATGATCAGGAGACTGTAGTGAATGATCAGGATCAGGAAGTTGTAATAGGTTCAGGGGAGGTTGAAAAGGACTCTGTTGAAAATGTTGGTGATAAGAGTGACAAGGTTGACTCTGCTGGTGCAGAACACTCTGCTGATGGGTTAAAGGTTTCTGCTGATGATACTGAGAAGAGTGCAGGAGTAAAGGACTCTGCTGATTCAGATGATGAACAGATGACTTTAGCTCAAGTATTGCTGAACATGAACAAAGGAACTAAAACACCCACACCATCACAACAACAAGCTGCTGAATCTGCTGAAGAGCTTGAAAGAATGCAAAAGTTGGCTGATGAACAAGCTCAAATTGCTCAGGATGAAGAATATGCAAGAAGTGTTGCAGCTGATGAAGAAAGAAATCAGTTTGAACTTATGAAAAGCTCTACATTTAAAGAAGTTAATCAAGAAGAATTGAATGAACAATTGCAGTATTTCATTGATTCTGATATGATTGTAAGAGGTGAAGCTAGGTTGATAACAAATGATGAGCAGTTGGATGGAAGTGAAAAGACAAAAGAGCTTGTTGAGTTTATACTGAGAAAGAATGGATTAGCTAAGTGGGAAGAGCTGATTATGAGGATTAAAGAAGCACAGAAACATGGTTACAAAGGAAAGTCATCTTCAAGGAAAGCATTGGTTAATGACATGAAGTATTATTTGAAGAATGCTAGAAATTATCAAATGAAGGATTTCAAAGGAAAGTCAGATGTCTTAATTGAAAAGGAATTTTATGAAACTTATGCTAAGCTAAATCCAAGAAAAGTTTCTGAAAAGAATAGAAAGCCAAAGGTTATGGAATCTGACAATATGAAAGCATCTGGGAGTGGAAGTGTTTCAAAGAAGCAAGATGACAAGGAGACTATGGAGGTTGAGAAAGAGAATGTAGTTGCAGAGAAAAAGCCTGAACCTACTATTGGTGTAAAGAGATATGGTAGGAGAATAAAGCAGGTGGCTAGAAAGAAGAGAAAGACTGAGTCATTGGTAAAGAGTGATTCAGAGAAAGAGGATAGTGTTTCTGAGAAAGAAGAAGTGTCTGAAAAGTATAATTTTGAGGAAGTAACTGCTGATGATATGAAAAGAACAATGGATCTAACAGTTCATGTACCACAAGAGGAACCAGAGATTGTAAATGCAGTTCCTTTAGATACCAAGTATTCAATCATATCTTATTCACATACAGTCAGGGATGGAAGTGAAGCTTACTGGGAGTTTAAGAGGTCTAATAATCTGTATTATGGATTTGTTAGATTTTCTCAGATGCTACATTTTATGGATAGAGATGATGTGATGCAGGTGTGGAGGTTATATAAAGAAAAGTATAGTGATCTGAGACCAGAAGTGATATATGAAAGAATTCACTAATACTTTTTAAAGAACATGTTTGAGCCTGATGAGAGAGATATTGAATGGAGGGATTTGTTGAACTCCAGAGTTGATAGGTGGTATTTGTATCAATCTTGTGGAGTACATGAATTGGTTTGTAAGGGTGTTAAGGTCTACATGCTTGTGGAGAAGGATTACCCTTTGAATAACAATACAGCAGTGATTACTCAGATGTTGAAGCCTGGAATGTTGACATTGCAGAATGATTTCTTTTCAGATAATCAGGCTTATAAACTGATAACAAAATATGAGAAGATTCTTGAATCAAAGACATCAAAACAGTAAAGTGTGTGTTTGAAAGCATCCTCCTGGTGGTTATCTGGATTTAAAGAAACTTGATGATTTTTGTAGAAAAATATCAAGTTTAGGGGAGGATTGTTGGGTCTAAAATGCTGCTGATTAGTATATTAACTCTGCTGTTTTGATAACTCTGCTGTTTTGGATAATAGGCATAGTGTAACTCTGCTGCTAGCTCACGAAGACTCTGCTGCTAGAAGATTTACTCTGCTGCTTATTAGATATGTATAGTATGTTAAGGATAAGTATAGAAAAGATACGTAAGATATTTTTCTTGTATAGAAAGTCTTGTAAACCGACTAGGACTCCTTACGCTATAAAAGGAGGTTCTAGGGTTAGGGTTAGATATCGATTATCTTAGCATACGTATTGTTTACACTTCAAGGTTTCTGTAACCCTATTGCTATTGAGCAATCGTTATTAATATAATTGAAGTGTTGTTTGTGAATTCGTTTGTGTTTATTCTTCTTAAGATCAAGTATTAGTTTCCGCATAATATTTGATATACAACTCAAGATCAGTTTCTATACCGATTACCTTAGATTTATCTAAAGTAATTAATAAGATCGTGAAGCTCAACTGGGATCAACATATTGACTCATCTTCCGTAATGGAAAATTGTTCATATTGTTGAACAAGAAGATCTATCTTGCTCTCTTTGACTTGGTTATTACCTTCGTGAGTGACTAACAAAGTTTTTCAAATATCTTTTGCCGTATTACACATGAAAATTCTTTCAAATTCCTTTTTAGGCAAAGCATTATAAATCATCATTTTAGCCTCATTATTTTTGGCTAATTTCCTTTTAAGTTCATCACTTTGTTTATCATAAGAAACTATTTCATCCCTTTTAGTTTCCGGATTCATTTGAATAGGTTGAAAGTCACCCTCGGTAATAACATGCCAAAGATCAATGTCTTTTGATTTTACATATGTTTCGAATCTTGTTTTCCAATATATAAAACAATCGGTTTCGAAAAGTGGTGGTCTTTGCATAGATTGCCCTTCTAGATATTTGTCGGAATCCATTGATCGATTCAACTTTTAAAATATAATATACTTTAAAATCTTGACTGACGTGGCTTCTGATACCAATTGTGGGAAACTAGAAGGGGGGTTGAATAGTTTACCGGTTTTAATTTCTTTTTAAAAAATCTTGTTTTAAAAGTTTGCTATTGGAAACTTTGATTCGAACTCTAAGTGTAATCAATCAACACCAATATGAACTACACACTAAGCTAACAAATGGTAAATAATAAAAGTAAAGAGTAAAGTTGGAAAGATCAAATCGAGACAAAGGATTTATAGTGGTTCGGCTACGAAGCTCTTCTTCGCCCTACTCCACTCCCCGAGTGCCACACTCGAGAGTTTCAAACACTATATCAACAACCTCCCTTCAGGCGGAGAAAACCGTACACGTCGCTTATCCTATTACCGACACTAAGCTAGATGTCGAGTGCTAATCTTAGCTAGCACCAATCTACCAAGGTCTACGTGACCAATCACACAAGCCCAATGGCTACACGAGATCACCAAGATCTCAACACGATCACAATGATCAACACTCTCTCAACTAACACTAATCTATCGACCCTTGATCTTCTTGATCAATCATACAAGCCCAATGGCTTTAAGAGATATCCACTATCTCTATAAGATCACAGTTGATCTTCACTCTCACTCACAAAAGATAAATAAACTTGATGTATACTATGATACAACAAGGTTGTAACAAGTGTTACAAAAACCTAACAACTATAACTCTTGTATCTTCTTGAATACTTTGAGTTCTTCTCTTGCTAATGAAGAGGAATGATAACACCTTGTATCAACTTGGATACTTGTGTTCTTCTCTTGCTAATGATGAGGAATGATAACACCTTGTATCAACTTGGATACTTGTGTTCTTCTCTTGCTATTGAAGAGGAATGAAGAGGATCTCTTGGTGGATGATTGGATCACTCTTAAAACAAAAGAAAACTAATCTAAATGATCTAAAGAAGGGAAAGGTGTGAGAGGTTTAAACTCAGAAGTTTTTCTGTGTGAAAGGGTGCCTAAAAACTGTGAATGGGGTTGGTTTTTATAGGCAAGAAAAATCTGAACGTTACAGAAAATTTTGTACGGACGGCTCCACTAAACATGCCACGGCTCCACTAAATTTAGTGGAACCGTGGAGCCGTCCTAGACTAGGACGCTCCAAATTTTGTCTTTTCTGGTGAAAACATATTTGGGGAAGGTTGGAGCTGATTTTGGGGGGAAAAATAGCTGTTGTGATTTTCAAGCATATTTTTCCATTAAAACATTTCTTAATAACTCAAAAATAATTTGTCATATGTATTTTTAAAAAAATGTTTTGTCCCATTAAAATGTGAAGTCTCAAAACACAAATTCACTTCTTTGATCATTTGTCAAGTTGTAAATTTGTTCTAGAGTGATTTGCATAGAAACGGGATCTTCCGATTAAAAACTTGTTTACGTTAATTTTAATGTAACGTGATTTCACATTTTGTCATCCTCAAAACGTGAAGTAATCGAAAGATATAAATAACGTTTTTAGAACATTATTTGCATCAACAATTGGGTTTTCTTGTTCATCAATGACCAGCTGTTCTTCATCATTATCATGCTGATTTTCAGCCTCTAGCATCCTTACTCTTGTCTCTAGCACCTGTTTTTGTGATTCCAGCATGTTTATCCTAAGATCTTTGGCATTACAGTTTGAGCACTCTGTTTTTGCAGATCCAGAACCATGAGATGTTGAAGCAGAAGAGATTACTCTTAACTGGTCATCAAATTGACTCTTCCACATAAAATATCCACATCCATAATCTTTGTGTCTTGGCTGTTACATAATAAGATATCCACACCCATGATCCATGATCTTTGGCATTCGTTTAACATATTATGTATATCCATAACATCTTGACTCATCCGTTAAAACATGGGATGTATATCCATAACACCTCGACTCATCCGTTTAACATGTTATGTATATCTATAACATATCAACTCATTTGTTTAACATATTATGTATATCCATAACATCTTGACTCATCTGTTTAACATGGGATGTATATCCACAACACCTCGACTCATCCGTTTAACATGTTATGTATATCTATAACATATCGACTCATTCGTTTAACATATTATGTATATCCATAACATCTTGACTCATCTGTTTAACATGGGATGTATATCCATAGCACCTCGACTCATCCGTTTAACATGTTATGTATATCTATAACATATCGACTCATTCATTTAACATATTATTTATATCCATAATATCTTGACTCATCCGTTTAAAATGGGATGTATATCCATATACATCCCATGTTAAATGGATGAGTCAAGATGTTATTGGTATGTGCTTAAACACATACCTTTTCTTGACCAAAATCAGACCAAAAACGACCAAAAACAGACCAAAATGCCAAAGATATTTGTGTTTTTGTGTCTATGTTTATGCAGGCAACGGATAAAAGAAAAAATGACAAAAACGAAGAAAAACCCGAAAAACACGGGCACGAGATGTGGAAAAGATATTTATAGAGCCGAAGCCGGGGAAAGATTCGTCAAAGAAATATTTTTGAAGAACGGCCCTTGGATCATTGAGAGATTACAAAATCAGTCCCTTGATTAATTTTGAAGAATTGGCAGATTTGGTCCCCATAATTTCCAAACATACAATATTAGTCCTTTTAACTCTAAACTATCATCCGGATTTGAAAAATAAATCCAACCCATCTTATATTAAACCTAACCCAACCCAAAGAAAATAAGAACAAAAGCCCAAGCCCACTCCCTAAAAAATTAACTAAACCCTGAACCGGATCAAACTCTAACCCAAATCCCTTAAATAACCCAAGTCAACACCCAGCCAACCCGGTCAACCCTTTTTCCCTCCAAAATTACCCGTTACTGTACACCCTTCGTCTCCATTTTTACCCTGCACCACACTCATTAATTACCCCGCCTAAAAAGCTTCTAGATAAACGCTGACAAGTCAATAGGAATGACACGTGGCTACACCCAGCAATCTTATTGGCTAAAAGCTCCATTACCTTGATCAACAGTTGAGATGATAAGAAGTGGTGAGCAAGAAATGATCCAAGGGTCGTGAATGGATATCCTGAAGCTTCCCTGAAGAAACCCTAGCTCTTTGGAAGTCTATAAATAGCAGCTCATTCCTCACAAATTAGGTGTCTAATTTTTTAGTCTAGTTTTTTTTAGTCTTAGAGTCTAAATTAGGTTAAGGGTCGTTTTTAGTTTAAAGTTTTTCATTCAGTGTAATGTTTTGATGTAATGAAGTTTTGAGGGTTTAATGAAATTTAGTTTGTTTGTTTCCTTTTAAATTCGTATTACTCTTGTTTACTCAAATTCTCAAACTAGTTTAATCATAGTTTAATAAGCTTGCTTTTAGTTTAAATAGCTTTTCATAAACCTTTTTAGCTTTTCTAAACATTATGCTGGCAAGTGGTGTATGTATATGGTACTGGTGCCTGGTGGCGTATCATGTTTGTACGTATAGCTGCATTTCGATTGGATACATTCATTCATTCATGGGATCGTATATTTGTATCAATTATAGCTGCAGACTCTTAGCAACACAAAATGTATATAAACCACTTAATTTGTGATTTATCCCAAAATAACAAGTGATTTAAAATAAATCACTAGTGATTTGGGTTAAATCACTAGTTAGTCTGATGAACTGATGAACAAGACTAACTACTGGCAATTAACCGCAAGATTTTGCACAATTAAATCACTTTGTTCATCAGTCTTGTTGATGAACTGATGAACAACACTAAGTGATGAACAAGACTAACTACTGATGAATAGCCGAGTATTGGCAGCTCATCAATAAGACTGATGTTGTCTTGGTCATCAATTAGTCTTGTTCATCAGTTCATCAGTCTTGTTGATGAACTGATGAACAACACTAGCAAATTAGAGTCGGCTATTTCGGCCCATACCCGTATAGCCGTGTCTTGGCCGAAATAGCCGCATGTTGGCCGAATACACGTTGGGCGTTTCCTATTTAATCGATTACTTACCTACGTGAGCCGTATTTTACAAAGACTAACTACTAATGAACAACACAACATCAATCTACATGTTGTTCATATATGTTCATCAGTTAATCTCGTTCATCAGTAGTTATCTTGTTCATTACTTATTGTTGTTCATCAGTTCATCAACAAGACTGATCAATAAGACTGATGAACAAATTGATTCAACCCAAATCACTAGTGATTTGTTGTAGATTACTTGTGATTTTCTAGCCAAATAACGGCATTCTGAAAGTTTCTGCAGAGCAATTAACAATCGGTATAAAAAACAGGATCACAATCGCCTGTAGCAAACAAAGAATTTCAAAAGAACATGCTGACAGAATGTTAAAGGATTCCAGGAGATACAAAGATAAAGATGAAGAGCACACAAAGAAGGTGGAGGCCTATACAGCATTGGATGAATACGTTTATGTCATGGATATGAAATTGAAGGATGAGGGGATTAGGAAGAGTCTAAGTGGGGAAGATTTGACAAAGATGGATGATGTGGTTAAGAAGGAAAAGAAATGACTTGACATAAATGAGATGGCAGAAACTAATGTGATAGCAGACAAGAAGAAGGAACTGCATAGGGTGTGGTCCATGTGTGAGTCCGTAGTGGGTCAGTTTACATGAAAAGGGGCTTCATTCACGCCTACAAGAGTTTATGATTGATGTTTGGTTCCCAAGAAACTGTCTTTTGGTTTCCGTATGCATTTATGATCTTTTTGCACAAGGATGATCGCTGGAAGTCATGTTCCAAATTTATGTTGCCTTACTTGCTAGATAATGCTAATTTCAACTTCTATCTTGGTGACCATCCACATGGCATGTCATAATTTGGGTGCGTTAATTTTGACAATTCAGTTATCTTGAATTACTTAACGAGTAAAACATACGAGTAGCATAGAAAAATTCACCTTTTGGGCAAGTTGACGGTTTACCGACGAGTTACTGCAAATTGGATTCACACTTGCTACCCCTTTCAATTTGTGATGATTTAACTGGTGTCCTTTCACGTAAGGACAGTAATCAACGTAAGCACAATTTGATAACTGGCAATTCTATCTACAGACGACTTGATTTGTGTGTGTTTGAGTATCATAACCGACTGGGAGAAAAAATATCTAAGTTGTGATGCAGCTGCAAAGCTTTCTTCGGGTGCAAATAAGCTAAAATGTCCCCCCCCCCCCCGTAAATAAATCCGTTCTACACATGTAATTCCAAAATCTATGCCACCACCACTTTTTTTTTATTGAATTCAAGATGATGAACTTCATCTTTTTTGTATAAGCAGTGACCTTTTGCGACTCCCCTTTTTCGTCCACATTGACTTCCTCAGGTTGACTTCTAAGTAAATCAAAGACCCTCTCTGTGAATTGATGCTGGTTAATGATGCATCTATGCATAACAGAGTTGACTAAAAACAGGATTTTGAAGCTTATGTCTTGTTCATAATGGATCGAGAATAGAGTATCCTGCATCAATATTCCGAACCAGGGTTCTTCTTCTACTCTAAGTTTTATTGTAGGATGCTCGAAGTTAACCCCTTGTTCTTTCAGAAAAGCTAAATCTTTTTTAGCTTTAGGGACATCTCGTATCTGAATTGACCGGTACCAAACATGTGTTGTCTTTAAACCAAAACTAGCACTCAGTAGGAGAAAAAATTCAGTGTATAACAATGGTATGCAGATTAAGCATATTGCTCTAAGCCTCTAAAAGCACTTATCTAATAGTTGTAAAGCAGCAGTTCTATTTTCGCCAATGCAACATAATTCTGCTGGTTATATCATGGTAAGGACCTCTGCAAGACAATAAATCCTGATGAGGCTGTTGCCTAAGGTGCAACTATTTTGGCTGCAAAAATGAGTGGCAAGGGCAATAAAATGGTTAAAAATTTAATGTATTTAGATGTCATCCCACTTTCGCTTGGTTAAAAAAACACGCCCATACCTGTTACAAAGAAAATGAATTGTTGCACATGTGATGACAACCAATCTTCCATTCTTTTTAAGGTTTATCAGGGAGAGAGAAGTCGATCAATAGACAATATTTTGCTGGGTGAATTTGTGCTTAGCAACCTCCCTATTGCCCCTAGAGGGATTACAAAAGCAACCATTTGTTTTGACATTGATGATGATGGCATTCTGAAAGTTTCTGCAGAGGAATTAACAACAGGTATAAAAAACAGGATCACAATCGCCTGTCGCAAACAAAGAATTTCAAAAGAACATGCTGACTGAATGTTAAAGGATTACACGAGATACAAAGATAAAGATGAAGAGCACACAAAGAAGGTGGACGCCTATACAGCATTGGATATGAAATTGAAGGATGAGAGGATTAGGAAGAGTCTAAGTGGGGAAGATTTGACAAAGATGGATGATGTGGTTAAGAAGGCAAAGAAATGACTTGCCTTTTTAACCACATCTAAATATTGTTTCCGTACATTTCTTTGCCTTCTTAACCACATCATCCATCTTTGTCAAATCTTCCCCACTTAGACTCTTCCTAATCCTCTCATCCTTCAATTTCATATCCAATGCCGTATAGGCCTCCACCTTCTTTGTGTGCTCTTCATCTTTATCTTTGTATCTCGTGGAATCCTTTAACATTCAGTCAACATGTTCTTTTGAAATTCTTTGTTTGCTACATGCGATTGTGATCCTGTTTTTTATACCTGTTTTTAATTCCTCTGCAGAAACTTTCAGAATGCCATCATCATCAATGTCAAAACAAATGGTTGCTTTTTTAATACCCCTAGGGGCAATAGGGAGGTTGCTAAGCACAAATTCACCCAACAAAATGTTGTCTATTGATCGACTTCTCTCTCCCTGATAAACCTTAAAAAGAATGGAAGATTGGTTGTCATCACATGTGCAACAATTCATTTTCTTTGTAACAGGTATGGGCGTGTTTTTTGGAATCACAACCTCCATGACCTCTCCATATGACTCCCAGCCAAGCGAAAGTGGGATGACATTTAAATACATTAAATTTTTAACCATTTTATTGCCCTTGTCACTCATTTTTGCAGCCAAAATAGCTGCACCTTAGGCAACAGCCTCATCAGGATTTATTGTCTTGCAGAGGTCCTTACCATGATATAACCAGAAGAATTGTGTTGCATTGGCGGAAATAGAACTGCTGCTTTACAACTATTAGATAAGTGCTTTTAGAGGCTTAGAGCAATATGCTTAATCTGCATACCATGTTATACACTGAATTTTTTCTCCTACTGAGTGCTAATTTTGGTTTAAAGACAACACATGTTTGGTACCGGTCAATTCAGATACGAGATGTCCCTAAAGCTAAAAAAGATTTAGCTTTTCTGAAAGAACAAGGGGTTAACTTCGAGCATCCTACGATAAAACTTAGAGTAGAAGAAGAACCCGGGTTCGGAATATTGATGCAGGATACTCTATTCTCGATCCATTATGAAGTTGTGTAAGGTTTTCTCCGCCATAAGGGAGCTTGTTGAAGTAGTGAAGAAAACTCTCGAGCAAGGTGTGCTCGGGGAGTGGAGTAGGGCAAGGAAGGTGTCCTTGTAGCCGAACCACTATAAATCCCTCTTGTCTCGGTTTGATCTTTCCATCTCTTACTTATTTCTTTATATCGTCATTACTTTCATACATATAGGCATATATAACTGTTAGTATTAATTAAAAGTTGGTTTCACATAAAGATCAATTTAAAACTCCATTCATGAAAAGAAAACTTTTATAACAAATCTAAAAGGATACAAATATATTTAATAATATTGTTCAAGTATAATTTTTCATATAAACTCAAATCTAAGGTTTTAAAAGAAAACAAAGTTTTCATAATAAAATTAAAAAGACGTAAAACTATTCAACCCCCTTTCTAGTTTTCCACAATTGGTATCAGGAGCCACGTCAATTAAGATTTTCAAAATATACTGTATTTTAAAACTTGAATCGATCTATGGAATCCGAAAGATATTTAGAAGGGGAATGCATTTAAAAACCATCGCTATTTGAAAACTATACTTTTCTTGAATGGAAAAATAAATTTGAAAATTATGTGAAATCAATTGATCTAGATCTTTGGCATGTCATTTCGATTGGTGATTTTCAATCAACAAAAATGGTTTTTGAAAGTCAAATAAAAACGGATTTTGAAAGTCAAACAAAAATGGAGTTTGAAAGTTAAATTAATTATTTGAAAACAAAGAATGACATAAATAATAAAGCTAAAATAATTATTTATGAAACCTTGCCGAAAGTTGAATATGAAAGAATATCTTTCTGTAAAACGGCAAATGATATTTGGAAAAATCTCTTAAAGTTTCATCCAGAAAAATGTCAAACCAAAGATGAGGATTTTGATCTTATACATGAATTAGTCATCTTAGAAAATTTAATAGATAAACATTTAGATAAAATAGATACATGTGCTACTAGTTCAAATGTTGTTAATGAAGGTGTTAACGACGAAGACTACATGAATCAACTCCAAAGTGAACTCAATCCAAAATCATGGAGTGACACAGACGAAGGAGAAGATTATCATCCGACTCACCTATCATTCATACGTCGATCATCATCTGAGACATTACGAAGAAAAGCTAGGACGTGAGGTAAGTTCTCTTTTTAAATTTCATAAGTAATTACTTCATGCATATAATCTTATTAATGCCTTAGGATACGCTTATTTTGATAGGTTACTTTGCCTTTACACTTTAGTTATATTCGTTCTGTGGCTTAATGAACTAGAAACCCTTTAGTTAGCCCCCCTAAGTATTAGAAACCAAGCAATCTTCATATTTGGTACTCTTCGATAGGTAAATTTAGGAACTTAATTTCTTCTAAAAAGAGAATGACTACTGGAGAATCTATTGACTAGAAACTCAATTTGACCTAACGGTTGAATTGCTTCTATGTGAGAAGTTGGGTGTGTGTAACCCGTAAAAATGATCGTGTTTAGCCTGAATTGAGCACCACTAGTAATAGTCTCATACTCATTCTCCAACTTGAATACATTATTCTTCCTAAATATACCTAACGATAGTTTATTGTTATGAACTTTGCTTTTCACTAGAGCTTTTCATTCCTAGATGTATGTCATCTTGCATATATAAAATTTCTAGATGTTTACTTGCTCCTATGTGATTTGACTGCATGCCTTCGTAATTATTTGTTTAGTTGTTGAATGCATTGTAATTATAATAGCTTTTGTTTTTCTCTAACTACTCTGACATGATGTATTTTGTATTTAGTCATAATACATGCTTAAATGCCATAGGATATGTAGAAAGAGGTAGCATGTGACAATAGACTTAACCAATACCCTTGAGCATGAGATCTTTTATAAACCACTATTTTTAAACCTATAATTAATGAGACTTATTTTTAAATTTGCAAAAACTTCACATTTTGGAAAAATAATTTTTCAAAAGATTATGACACATTTCTATTTTACATGTTTCACCATCCTACCTTTCTTCCAAATTTGTGTCCATAATTACGTGTTTATCAAAACCAAATATTGGAAAAATATGTTTTCTTTCCTCATAAAAACATTTTGAAATAAAACCAAAACTATCTCATTAAAATATTTTTCACATCCACATAAAAACCCACTTTCAAACATTGTTGAATAATGCCAAAAACATTTCTTTAAATCATGCAAGGTGATCTCATATCTGTCATTTATATTTATGTATGTGACATTTATAAGTGAACTAAATTTGAAAATAACCATAATTTATTCACTAAGACCTCACTTGGTACAAGTCTAGAAGTCCATGCTATCACAACTCTACATTCCCATGCACATAGATATTCACTAGGATTATTTAACTAGCTTATTAATCTTCATAAATATGATACTATGAAGTACTTGGTGCTATGTAGTGTTTTCTTGTCTAACATATACATGTTACATGCTAAATGAGTTGTTTGCATGCTAGATAATAATGTCTAATGAATATGCTTAGCATACATAAGTTATTAAATCCTAAATTGCCTCAAAAGAAGTTGGACTTGCTTGAAACTAAACCCAAAAACACAACCCTTTCAACAATTTTCTACCAAAAACCCATTTCCAGTAACCTGGAAATCAGCAGATGGGCGGCCCCCTTAATATTTAAGGGGACCGGCCCCTTAATTAAGGGAACCGGCCATCTGATGGCCGAAGGTGCTGCTCATTTTTTCTATTTTTTAGCCCATTTTATCCTATACTTCCCAAAATTCACAAACACATTTTGTCACAAACCACCCACCAAAATTTACCTTCCACAATCACATCATCACTACACCATAAATACCCAACTCCATCATAAATGCTCATCCATATCATCCATCCAAACATGTCATCATCTAACCACCCAAGATCCAAGCCTTCAAGAGTTGCTAAAATCTCAGTGAGGCCCATTTGGAGGAGGAAGCTTGACATTTGTCATAACCCAACAAATGATGTTGTTCAAACTCAACCAACACCTAAACCTCATCCTAATGAACCCTTTCACACACATAACCAATCATCCATATGTCCACCTTCATTCACTCATAATTACCTAAGTTCACAAATGTCCTCACCACCATGAGTGTCATCACCACTTCCACCAAATAACAACCACTCTCCATTATCATCACCTTCCACTCAACACTTGAAGTTCATTGAAGAACTCAAGGAAGCCCATGAGCTTAATGCTCTCCTTGCTTTGCACCTTGCTCAAAGCAACTTAGACCCATCACCATCCATCTCACCATCATTACCATCATCACCACATCACTTGAGTCAAATTGAGAAACATGTCAACAATTGTCCTTGTTGCATCTTTCTCCAAAATCAAACCATCGCCTTAAATGAGCGTCTCACTTGGATTGAGTATCTTCTCACTAGATCTAATCCAACACCACCACTTGAACAACATCAAAACCCTCATTCAACATGGTCAAGTCCAAGCTCTCCACCTCCAATTCCTCCATCAACACTCTCTCCAACATCCATACATCCAAAATTACAACCCCATTAATCCAACATTTTTTGCCCCCTCTTTACCATCATCCATCCAAAATAATTCAAGTTTTTCATGTCTCAAGCAAGTCAAATGGATCTCTTAGGCAATTTAAAATTTTCTACTTATTGTATGCTATAAGCAAAATATGTGTTGTATCAATAATTATGTTTTTAACATAATTATTTTCAACTAATGAATGCTTTATTTCTTGTCTTTAATATATGATTGTTATGCTTATTGCTTGTATACTCAATATCATGATATATATACATGCTTGATGATTAATAACATGCTTATTCCATAATATGTTTTAAATGTATGCATGCGTATTTAACATGTTTATGCCACTATTTAATCATTCTTGATGTACATGATTCAAATGGAGCTTGCTGCAAAAACACCCTAAAAATGACCCTTTTCTGGAAATTTTTCAAATTTGGTTGCCTGGGAAAACACCAGAAGGGCGGCCCCCTTAATTCCCTAGGCGGTCCCCTTAATTTTAAGGGGGCCGGCATACAATTAAGGGGACCGGCCATCTGGGCAGTAAAATTTACTGTTTTCTTTTGCATCTTGTGACCACTTTTATCTAGCCCCAGCTACCATTTCTCTTAAAGGACGAACTGGTATTGGAATTTTACCACAAAACCTCCAAACCTTATCTAAATCAACCATCACCTCCATCAAACACCTATTTTCATTCACCATACTATCACCAAAATCATCTCTAAGACACCAAAACTCCATCACCACCACCTCAATGTTCATCCCCAAGTGCACTAAATGCACGATCAAAAATACCCTCCACTCATGGCACATCATCTTCATCCATACCTTCCACTTCATCCATCAATAACTACATCAACTCACACCTATCATCACCACCATCAAGAGCATCAACTCTACCTCCTACTCAAGAACCTCCATTCACCCAACTTGTCATTTCCATATCACCAATAACACCTCTTGATGCTCATTTCTCATCATCACCAATACCACCACCATGCTTTCCCATCCCTTGGGCTTTACTTGAAGCCCATGGAGACAATTGCCTTTGTTGCATCCACAACTGAACCATCATCTTTGGTCTTAGAGATGAGATACACTACATGTTTTCATCCCTTGAACACATGCTTAACATCCAACCTCCACCACAACCTCCACCATTTTCACCCACTACACCACCACCACCTTCATTCTCACCAAATTAAGCATATGCAATGCTTAATCAAAAATAATTTTTCAAACCATTTTGTGTGCAAGCCCCATGGAAGATCATGTACTCCTAGAATGATTATGTAGATTGCATTACTTACTAGCTAATGTAGGATTGAATATAATCTTGGATGGTTGTGTATTGATACACAACATTTTTTAATGAATGTCTTTATATGCATGCTTATTTTTGCTATATATATGCTTGTGCTTCTAATATTTTTCTTGCAAGTATTCCATATATCGATTCCCTGGTGCCCTCAAACGAGGGGGAGCACACATCAAGGGGGAGTTCTCATTCCGACAAATTTTGTCTCTAAAACTTGTCGGCTCAACCTTTTTGATGCTACAAAAAGGGGGAGAAGTGAATATAAACTCACTAAATACTTGTCCAAAAATAACTTTTTGGATTTAATGAGTTTTAGTTTTGTAATCATCAAAAAGGGGAAGATTGTTGACATAAATAATGCCTAAAAACATTATCAATATTTATTCATATCTCTATGTTTTGATGATCACAAAATGTAAACTCATTAAAACATAAACTTATAAAATAAACAAGTACTTAGTTGTAAATATTTACTTCTACAACTAAAATCACTTAAGGTATGAATAAACTAATGCTTAATGCATTATATGATCAAAGGAACATTTTCTTAAACACTAGATTTTTTACAAAATATCAAAAACATTTTATATCTTTTAGAAAAAATATTTTTGGTAATAAATAAAAAGGTTTAATTCATTATAAATTTATGAATTCAAATTTTTAACCAAAATCAGTTAAAATGTTCCAGAAAAACGTTCCCCACAAAAGGACAAAACTGGGCAACGGATAGCTTGGGCGGCCCCCTTAATTTTACTAGGCGGCCCCCTTAAAATTAAGGGGACCTCCCCCCTATTTAAGGGGGCCGACCACGCTCCAGTAGGCTTCCAGCTGTCCAGATTTTCTCCTATAAATACCAGCCTTCCCCTGGATTTTTACTCACCTTTTGCACTAAAAAATTTCTGGTTTAGATCTCATTTCATATTTTCAAAAACCCTTTGATCATATAATTATAAGCTTTTGTTTCAAGTGATCCAAAGCTTCAACCTCTCAAGTGCAAGAGAAGAATACTTCTATCCTTCAAGACAAGAAGTATTACAACTTGGTGTATCTCTTCCATCCAAGTTGTTGGTGTATCATAATTGCAAATCATTCATTCATTTGTGTAAAGTGTGTGTATAAGGTGTAACCATAAGTGACTAGATATGTATAGTGTGTGAGTAGTGAAGAAAGTGTATAAGTAGTTGTGGTGTAAAGAAGCTATGTAGAAGTTGTAAAGCCGTGGTGTAGAAGTTGTGAAGCCGTGGTGTAGATGTCGTAAAGCTGTTGCTTAGAAGTTGTGAAGTCATCATGTTGAAGTCATGAAGCCATAGCTTAGAAGTTGTGAAGTCATCATGTTGAAGTCATGAAGCCATAGCTTGGAAGTTGTGAAGTCGTTATCTAGAAGTCATAAAGCCATAGCCTAGAAGTTGTGAAGTCGTCATGTAGAGGTCGTGAAGCCATAGCTTGGAAGTTGTGAAGTCATCATGTAGAAGTCATGAAGTCGTTGCTTAGAAGTTGTGAAGCGGTCGTGTTGAAGTTGTGAAGTCCTAGTCGTGAAGTCCTAGTGTTGAAGTCGTGAAGCTGTAGCATAAAAGTTGTGAAGCGGTCGTGTTGAAGTCGTGAAGTCCTAGTCGTGAAGTCCTAGAGTTCAAGTTGTGAAGCCGTTGTGAATTAAGTCGTGAAGAAGTTGTGTTGTGAAGTTGTGAGATTGGTTCTAGCTACTATTAGAACTCGACATTTAGCTTTGTGTCGTTAAACCGGTGTAAGCCAAAGTTGTGTAAGGTTTTCTCCACCATAAGGGAGATTGTTGAAGTAGTGAAGAAAACTCTCGAGCAAGGTGTGCTCGGGGAGTGGAGTAGGGCAAGAAAGGTGTCCTTGTAGCCGAACCACTATAAATCCCTCGTGTCTCGGTTTGATCTTTCTATCTATTACTTATTTCTTTATATCGTCATTACTTTCATACATATAGGCATATATAACTGTTAGTATTAATTAGAAGTAGATTTCACATAAAGATCAATTTAAAACTCCATTCATGAAAAGAAAACTTTTATAACAAATCTAAAAGGATACAAATATAATTAATAATATTGTTCAAGTATAATTTTTCATATAAACTCAAATCTAAGGTTTTAAAAGAAAACGAAGTTTTCATAATAAAATTAAAAAGACGTAAAACTATTCAACCCCCCTTCTAGTTTTTCACAAAATATCATGTCAAGAGACTTGAGAAAAACAAAGAAGTAGACTTAGGATGTGGGTCATGTATAAGTCTTCAAGTAGAAAATGAAAGGCTTAAATAAAATGCTTTAAGAATCATTAAGTTTGATAAAGGAACCAAAACACTTAATGATATACTTGAAAACATTAGATATAGTGAACATGACCGTGCGGGTTTAGGATTTGACCCAAATCAGGCTTCTACAAGTGGTACTAATCAAGTAAAATTTGTAATGCCTGAAATGTCTAAGTCTGAAGGTGACGGCACCACTAAAGGTACAGACGGCACCACTAAATTTAGTGGTACCGTGGTACCGTATGGTGCTGCAGACAAAACTGGGTCAATTCTGAAAAATAATTTAAGACCTAAACCAAGTCACGTAGTTATAAATAGTACTAGAGTGTCTACACCAAATAAAGAGGAAGCCAAAGGCTTTTACAAACCATTGTCATCTCCCGAACATGGATTTGTAAAGCGTGACACTAGGTCGACTACTCCTCCACCTAGAAAAATAAATTCTCCCAAACCTCGGTCTAGAACTCCTCTACCGAGAGGAAACTTTAGAAGACAAAATCATCCAAGTAACTTTCCCGTAACTTGGAATGAACGTCAACAACAAAGTTACTTACTATGGGAAATATGTCCTCCATTCTCACATCCTAAACTGACACAACAAATGCATAGGATGTTTAACTCTAACAACTTTGGACCCATGAGATATTGGGGACCAGATGTTTGAACTTTTGTTTTGCTAGGAAAACATGAGTGTAAATAAATTTCGGAGTCTAACAAAAGGAGTATGATGTGTTATCAAACAAGTTTGGTGACGCAAAAGTCAAGTCGTGTCTTATATGCTCAACATTCAACAAAGGTAGTCTAATCCTCTAGTTTTAAGAGCAACACCTCAGGCACAGGTACGCTTTCTTAAAACACCCTTTGTTAGTAGAAATGTTTGGCATGAAATAGTGTAGTTAGAATCTAACATGGTAGGCACTATAACACAGAAACTTTATTCACATCTCATCATGTCAAACTCAACTTGTCCAGAAATGTTCAATGATCGCTTGAAGATAATGCTTGACAAGTTTGAATTAAGCATTGATGAGTGAATCAAGTTTCCTTCCTTGCACATAAGTAATCTTGCCTAAATTAAGTATCCCTGTAAACTTATGTATACTATATGTATGAGATACATAGTTTATGTAATAGTCTTAATTCACACTAACGCCCATATCCGCAAAAATGAATCTCACAAGAGACGAAGAAGGTGAGTGCGCAGATATAACTAGGTTAGGGGCATAATAGGTAAAGTAGTTTATCTAACGGCAAGTAGGTCCATTATCATGAATAAGTGTTTGGCTTTGTGCCCACTTGTAAGAAGTGCCCCAAAACTTCTTACATCAAAGTGTTTGATGTATCATCAGATACATCAAAGGTACTACACACTTGAGATTACGATATCTCAAGGAGATTGACGTAGAAAATGTTTCTATACCAACTCTGATAATGAGAGAGTAAATGTGGATTGAAACATAGAGAGTAATGTTTGTACCTTCATAGGTTGATTAACAAACTTCTTGGTTCCCCAAGAAACAAACTACTCTTATTGTCTCCACGACCGAAGCCCCTATGAAGAGTAGCAGTCAAGCGCCGGAAAGGCATGACAACAAACACTATAGATGAGACAACCCCTATGAAGAGTAGCAATCAAGATGCCATTAGACTTGACCGGGAACCCTATAGTTTGCTCATGAATGAAGCTCATCAAAGTACGTCATCCTCTCCATCATGATAAGGTCAAAAGAGAAATCTTTTCTTTGAAAAGTCTCTCTTGAAAGACAACATCGTCAATACTCCAACCAATACGTTCTCGTCACCCCACTCATGACTATTTAGATAATTCTTCCGAATTATTAAATTCATCGTCCACTTCTCTCCTCATGACCTC
The DNA here is from genome assembly GCA_021014915.2 of Artemisia tridentata subsp. tridentata. Classification (NCBI taxonomy): domain Eukaryota; kingdom Viridiplantae; phylum Streptophyta; class Magnoliopsida; order Asterales; family Asteraceae; genus Artemisia; species Artemisia tridentata. Next base: position 12,656,555 of record CP139506.1, on the reverse strand, counting down.
TTAATATTTCACTGGAAATATTAACGTCATCTTTCACGTCTCATCATATGACTTCTCAAGTCATTCCTCTCATCCCGCTCATGACTATTTCAATATTTCTTTGGAAATATTAAAGTCATCCCTCGCGTCATACCTTACAACCTTTCATCCCCTCTATGACCTCTCAAAAGTTTCACAGGAAACATTGAATTCATTCTCTACGAATGACCCATGACTCTTTAAGTCATCTTTCTCACTCGTCTCATGACTTTTAGAAATTTCTCGAAGAAATTCTAAGTCATTCCCTTTCTACTCGTCACATGACTTCTTGAATATTTCATGGGAAATATTAAGTCATTCCTTGCGTCTCGTATTCTGACTAATTAGATATTTCAGGGGAAATATTATAGTCATCCACCAAAACACGACTCATGACTTCTAATTATTTCATGGGAAATATTAGAAGTCAATCCTCATCCAATGACAACTTAGTCAAACACTAAGGTCATTCCTTGTCATCCCGCTTAATTGTTTTCGTCAAAGAGTTTATTAGGTATAAACTTTTTCCTCGTGTCAAAAAGTCTTGCTAAATAAGTAAGATTAATCAGCCAATAGTCAAAACAGAAGAAAAATGGCTCAATCAGACACACGGCTCCGTTAAATAGACACGGCTCCACTAATGTTTAGTGGAACCGTGCATCTGAAAAACGCGCCCATTTCTTTTCTTCTTCTGCACAGCCTTTTCAAACAAACCCAAAACCATTTCTTCTTGCTGTCAAAACCAAACCCAAACACCATAATTCAATTAAACTCTTGCAAATCAAGATTGAGGCATTGGAATCAACAAATCCTAATCACAACAACACTAATTGTAAGTAAATCATTCTTAATTTCTTTCAATTTGAGTCTAGAATTTGTTCTTGAGCATAAATCTGAATTGGGGATTTTTGAATTTTGTTAAACTTTTGTGAAATTAAGACTAGGATTAGACAATGTAGCATTCACATGATTCCCTAAACCTAGGATTTTCATAAACCCATTTATGTTGCAAAACCTAGTCCAAATTTAATCACTAAAATCGGATTATGATTGATTGCTTGTAGTGGAATCATGTTTAGGATGATTAAAATTGGATTAGGAACGATTTACATTGAAGCTTTTTCAAACTTAAGCTTTTTTGGCGCCACGATGAGTAGTTTGCCAAACACCCCAATTCGATCATTTTTAGAAAAACTTCACAAGTCTAGGATCATGAAACCTTTTTCATGCATTGTTGATGCAAATTAAAAACGTTTTTGCATGTATACGCAAACTCTCAAATATGAGTCGAAGTACATAATTAATATGTATTGTTCGACATATTTGATTGAGCAAAAGTGAAGTTAGGAGCGTTTGGGTAATCTCATAGGTTTCATTTTAGAGTCGAGATTACCGCACCTCCACATTGTTTGCACTTAGGCACACATACACCCTAGAAAAATGATCATTAAAATGCAACGAATTAACATATACAAAAATAATTTTTTTTGTAGGTAACAATGCCTCATAATGATTACCAAGAGACCCATCACTACATCCCTCGTCTTGTTGACGACCTAAATATTCTCATTGAACAAAAAGCTTATCTAGCCAAAGTTCAAGATCGATACATACACGAAGGGTGTGTAGTCGATGCACTTTATGTCATGACAGACAAGATCCATGTCTGTTTCCCTTCTATCGAGTTCGATTGTTTATACAAAATAAACGATCAAGTCTGTCCTCGTTTTATTCTCGAGTTTTATAGTCGTGTTTATACAAAATATGCGAGATTGTTTATACACTGATCTTGACGGAAACGTCTTTCTTGATTTTTGGATTCAACACCAAAATATCATCTTGTCTGTCACCGATATTGGTCAGATTCTCGGTGTTCCCTCATATGGTCAGTGTGCATTCACTAAAGACCATTCTCTAGAGTCTCTTTACTACAATCTTGAGAACGAAGGTGCTTATCGTACCGAAATTCCCGACATTGAAGTAATTAAACAAGTAATCCAAATTCCTTGAGTCACCAACACGTATCAAAAATGTGATGGTTCTATTGTCTACCTCAATCCAAACAAAATCTACCTCAAAGAACTTCGTCCCGATATTAGAAATTGGGAACTTCTTCTACGTGAAAACGTGTTAAGCCTTGCAGGCAACCGTGATCACGTTTCGACAAGTCTTGCCCATATGCTCTACTGTCTTAGTATCGAGGAACCATACAACCTCGCATACTACATGGTCAAATGGATGGCCAATATTCATCGTCGCTCCGATGAGCTCATACCATATGGCATGTTGCTTACTCGTTTATTCAAGTGGGTATGCAAACCTACCCATCTCTCAATGATGCCGACTATGTCCTAGTCAATCCGATTATGAAACCACTTGGTGGACCACAACGTCGCACAAAGCAACATAAGGACAAAGGGTCCAAACGTGGTCGTAAATCCACTTTCGATATTCCCCACTCTCCCTCCTCCTTCGGTCACAGTTCGTCTTCTCAACCTATGGATGAGGATGATGATGAGGTGAACGAAGAAGGAACGTCAACATCTTGTCCTAATACTCCCTCTCCCGACGCCTTCTTTCGTAACCTTGACACCTCATCATTCACACAAACCTCCGATGTTGAATTCGGACAAACCAACTTATCCACGATGATGAGAAGGCAAACAACCATGTACAATCGACAAGTCTCGATGCATGAGCAAACTATCGGGGGATTCAAGTCCATCGGCAAGGCGATCAAAGGGCTCGGGAACAAGATTAAAAAGTTGGGGAAGAAAAGAGACTATTTAGGATTAGCTTAAGTAGTATTATTAACTTAAGTATTATTAAGCTATTATAAATAAAGTCATGGCAATGTCCATCATACATTAACTAGCTTGAAGTGTTCTCTTTTAACACTTCACACTTGAACATGGTTAATTTGCTTAATTAATTAAACTTTATGTTAATCAATCTTGCCTAGTTCATGCATGTTATCTTATTTTATTACAGGCACTAGATGTTAAAATTACTTGAACTCATGCATGCTTAATAGTTGCCTAAATACATAGATGATCACATGATCATGTTAGTTGCTAGTTGAAACTAGCTTTAGGAATTCTATGTGTTTAGTGGTTTGAGGCTTTGAGATTTGCAGCCAATGGATTCCCCGGAAATTTCCCCATTTAGGCTGCCTAAAACCAGCAGACTTGGAAAGAAGGTCAAATGGAGGCCACGGCTCCACTAAATTTAGTGGTGCCGTGGTACCTTTAGTGGTACCGTGCCTCTGGAAGACGAAAAATACAATTCTCTTCCACTTTTTGATTTTCTTTCCCTAAAAATCTGCAAACACAACCTGTAACACCCCAACATGACAAGGGTAGAAGTGCCACATTATGGTGACATATCAAAGCAAACACAAGCATATGACTAATTAATAAAAATAACTTCAAGGGTTACAAGGGAAAAATCTGAAGATACAAGGTTACAAAGAAAATAATAATAAATTCTAAGTTCTATAATTTGCAATTGTTCTAATCATCTCTAATCCAGAATAGCTAGTAAGGTCTTCTAAGTCCAAGGTACTCTCCACTCATACCCAGCTTCCAAACTAAAACCTGCCGCAGGAAAAGAAATGCGGCTGAGCTTAAAAAGCCCAGTGAACAGATATAGAGGTAACAAGCAGTAATAATGGAATAGTGAAGTAAAGGAAACAATGCAAGGTATAATAAGAGTTAAGGAATAATTAAATAGATAAGAGTAAAGGGAACAGTAATCCACCACGAGCCCAAGTCAAGTCAAGTCAAGTATCAAGTCAAGAAATCAAGTAACCATGTATACGGAGGGGAGACCTCGGTATACCAAGTACAATATGAGGGGATACCTCCAAGGGGTTGGAGCAGCTAACTCCCAAGATGTGAAAGACGTGTATCGCACACACCATCAGTCACCAAGTATATAACAAGTAATATCATGATAAATCCATCGAAACAAGTAACAAATCTAGGATGCATCCATACGCCCCAGTAGGCCAAGTTCTTCCTCTACGTAACAAGTCAAGTCAGGGACGGGATAGGACATCACTCTCCTACCCTAGAGTCATGCCATCGGTGCATCAATGACACGGACATGAAACCCTCATGCCTAGTATACAAGTGGTGGCTCGTAGTCTCAAACTGTGGATCAAGGGTCAAATCAAGTATCAAGTGTCCAAGTTCAAGTTTCATATCAAGTGGTTCAAGTCAAGTTTCATATCAAGTGGTTTAAGTCAAGTTTTATATCAAGTGGTTCAAGTCAAGTTTCCATTTCAAATGTATCATATCAAGATTTATATCAAGGTTTATATCAAGGTTCAAGTCAAGGTTCAAAACAAGAAATCATAGCAAGGGTTTATAGCAAAGGTTCAAATCAAAGGTTCATATCAATTGGTTCAAAGGTTCATAACAAAGGTTCAATTTAAAGGTTTATATTAAATGTTCATATCATAGTGTTAAAAAGTAATCCTTTAATAATGGCTTTCATAAAAGTGATTTTTTAATAGTAGTTTTCATAAAGAAGGTCTTTAAAAGTAGTTTTCATAAAAGTCAGTAAAATTCCATATAAAAGTGGTATCGCATCGTGCTCATAAACGTCATTTTTAAAAATAGTTTTCCTCAAAACATTTTCATATATAATTAAGAAAGGTTTTCGCATCCAGTTATACTATCAAATGAACCTTCAAGGTATCCAAGGATTTGAATATTCATGTCACAGGGTGACGAACGAATTATATCAAGTATCAAGGGAACATAGCAAGGTTCAATTTATCAAAGGGAGCATAGCAAGGTTCACAAATCAAGGGGAGCATAGCAAGGTTCACAAATCAAGGGGAGCATAGCAAGGTTCAAGGGAGTAAGATAGACAAGAGAGAGAGAGAGAGAGTTCATGAGAAACCTGTGAGAAGGTCAGAATATCTGTACCTTATTCGGAACGCAAATAAACACAAGATAGCAAATACTGAAAAGAATCAGATCACTCCTTCTTCACACCTAAAGGAGTAGAAGACAGAATTACAAATGGTTCTTAATTACTGATTTTAGTTTATCTTTCCATTTTAAGTTACTTTCCAAATTTAGCAACTTTCCATATATAGTAACTTTCCATTTTTAGCAGGTTTCCAAAATTAGTAAGTTTTCATTTTTAGAAAGTTTCCTTATTTAGTAAGTTTCCATAATTAGCAGATTTCCATAATTAGAAAGATTTAAATATTATAATTTAAGTTAAGTCATTAATTAATTATTATTATGTAAATAGGGTTCATTTTAGCAAGTAATAATAGTTTAGGGTTAAATATGACAACTTTCTATATTTAGGTTTTTAAATGCAAATATGCCAAAGATAAAGGTCTAAAGTGCAAATATTACAAGTTATTCATTTTAATCCATAAGTTTCCCATAATTACAATTCCAGTCCTTTAATTTTAACAACTTTACAAGTTAGACCCTTTAATGAATTAAATTACAATTTAAACCTTATAATTAATTAAATTACAATTTAATCCTTATAATATTCATATTTACACATTAAGCCTTCAATTATCCAAAATTACACATTACACCCCTTACATTAATATTTATATGACTCACCCTCCATTTTACATAATTTACAAAACAAGCCCCTCTATTTTATAAATTGTCAAATCGAATTAATAATTACATAGTTTACCATTTAAACCTTTTAGTTACAAAATTTACATATAATACCCGCATATTATAATTTATACGATTCACCCATGACCCAAAGTATCTTACAATATTAACCCACAAGTTTATAAAATTACAAAACACACCCTAATACTTTTAATTTTCCAATCGGTATAAACAAAAATGTATAAACCCTAACCCTAATATTTTCTTATCATTACCAATCATTAAATCAACCTTAAAACACATTAATTATACCAGATCTATCATCATAAACCCTAACCCTAATTGATACAATTTATATTTTATTTTTAAACCTTTTTCTTTTTAAATCCGATTTCAAAAATAATTCACCAAAGGTGATCTAGGCTTCGACAAATTCAAGTAGCATTTTTCTGGTGTTATATGACATGTATAGAATCAAAATAAAATATGTACCAAGCCTAAAAAATTAGCATGGCCAATTTGAGGTTTATTATACATTTTTTATTTATAGTTATATTATAATTAATCTAGCATGCATGGTGATGATTCAAACGTGTAAACATGAAGAAAATGAGTAAAAGGGATGATACAAATACCCTCTTGCAAGAATCGAACCAAGGATGAACAAGAAACAATTTTATTGTTCTCGGCTAGAACAATTCGACCCAAATAAAACTCCCACGAGCACACTAGCGATCCAAAAGCCTTAGAACTATTTTTGTCACCTTCTTTTCACTTGAGAGAACCCAGGAAAATTATGTATCAACCTCCAGAAAATTGTGTGATGTGTATGGTGTTTTTGGTTTTTTTTTAGGGTTTAAGAGAATATATAAAAATGGAAGATAAATAGAAAACGTGTATATAGACGAGGAGAGGGCATGGAATTCGGCCCAAGTGGTTGTGATAAGATCAATTTCTGATTTGTGAAGATATTCTCTTAATTTGTGATACATATCTTCTAATTATTTGATTTTAAATTATTTAACAAGTAATTAAAATATACATGCATGTGTATATTTCGGCCCATATAATTTTTAGTGAAGTGACAAGTATTTTTTAGACATGTAAAGTATTAAAATGTTCATGCAAAAATTATTTTACTTCATATGGTGCTAGTTTCCAAGAGTTTGTGATTTATTAGGTGTTTTATTTAATTATTAAGTGAAATTTTAAGTTACAAGGGTATTTTGTTAATTTTTGCATGTTTTGAAATTTTGGGTTTTACACAACCTGATTCACATGCACCCAAATCCCCAAATCCAACATCCTTTTCAACCTTGCATGTCTTGATTTGGCTATTTAAGCTAACATTATGCATTGCCATCCTTACACCTTCACACTCACCATACAACCACTATGTCTTCCACCATTGCTTCAACCTCACACAAAAACAAGAAACCAAGATTCAACATCAAACCAACCAATTAAACCACTCTTGTTGATCAATGGATCAAAAGTGTTCACACACCACAAACCTTAATCAAACCTTCCAATGAGATGATTCTCATTGATCTCACCTTGGATGATGAAGATGATATACACACACCCATAACCTCTACCAAATCATCATCTTCCTTCACTACACCCCAAGCTCCATCCAAGGCAACCCCAATCAAACCAACATCCTCATCTTCCACCACCATTGGAACCAACACACATTCACCTCAACCAAGTCCCATTCCATCACTAGACTTAACACTTAACTCATCACCATCAACTTCCCTTGAAATGGGAACCAACACATCATCCTCATCACTTTCACCATCACCACAACCTCTAGATCTCACCCTAACCTTATCACCAATCACTCCTTTTGAGTTTGGGAGCAACCCATCATCATCTTCCCTATCACCATCACCTCAACCCTTAATGGGTAATCCCATCCTTTATCCCCTACAACCACGCACCTTGAGTTGTGCTTGTTGCCATCACAACCTAGAACTCATCATGAACCTTAAAGATAAGCTTAGCTTTAGGTTCTCATACCTAGAACACCTCCTCACACCACCCATAGGACCCATTATCCTTCCACCTCCTCCACCACACAATAGCCCAAACTAAACATGGTTATGTTTAGTCCCTCCAATAAATTCTTAGGAACCCTTTTGAAGTTGGAAGCAAATCTTGAAGCCTCATATTACTATTGATGTTTATGTGTCTTCCTGTTATTTTAATTTTCTTTCTTATTGTAGTCATACTAATGTATGACATTTATTTTACTTTTAATGGGCATTCATGTGGTTGTTTTATTTTTCGCTACTTGGCTAATTTTCTTCTTGTGTGGTTGGATATTTGTCAAATGTGCTACTTGTTAGATATTGTATATGTGTTATCTAACCTTATTTTGTAGCATACACCATTGCTCGATTCCTTGGTATTCTCCAAATGAGGGGGAGTATAAATCAAGGGGGAGTCTTAGTCACCTTTTTGATTAGACAAAAAGGGGGAGAAATGGGAGTAAACTCATTAAAAACTTTTTAAAACTAATTTTAACTTAAATTGAGTTTATATTTTGTCATCATCAAAAAGGGGGAGATTGTTGATGCAAATAATGTTCTAAAAACGTTATTTATATCTTTCGATTACTTCACGTTTTGAGGATGACAAAATGTGAAATTACGTTACGTTAAAATTAACGTAAACAAGTTTTTAATCGGAAGATCCCGTTTCTACGCAAATCACTCTAGAACAAATTTACAACTTGACAAATGATCAAAGAAGTGAATTTGTGTTTTGAGACTTCACATTTTAATGGGACAAAACATTTTTTCAAAAATACATATGACAAATTATTTTTGAATTATTAAGAAATGTTTTAATGGAAAAATATGTTTGAAAATCACAACAGCTATTTTCCCCCCCCAAAATCAGCTCCAACCTTCCCCAAATAAGTTTTCAACAGAAAAGACAAAATTTGGAGCGTCCTAGTCTAGGACGGCTCCACGGTTCCACTAAATTTAGTGGAGCCGTGGAATGTTTAGTGGAGCCGTCCGTACAAAATTTTCTGTAACGTTCAAATTTTTCTTGCCTATAAAAACCAACCCCATTCACAGTTTTTAGGCACCCTTTCACACAGAAAAACTTCTGAGTTTAAACCTCTCACACCTTTCCCTTCTTTAGATCATTTAGATTAGTTTTCTTTTGTTTTAAGAGTGATCCAATCATCCACCAAGAGATCCTCTTCATTCCTCTTCAATAGCAAGAGAAGAACACAAGTATCCAAGTTGATACAAGGTGTTATCATTCCTCTTCATTAGCAAGAGAAGAACACAAGTATCCAAGTTGATACAAGGTGTTATCATTCCTCTTCATTAGCAAGAGAAGAACTCAAAGTATTCAAGAAGATACAAGAGTTATAGTTGTTAGGTTTTTGTAACACTTGTTACAACCTTGTTGTATCATAGCATACATCAAGTTTATTTATCTTTTGTGAGTGAGAGTGAAGATCAAGTGTGATCTTATAGAGATAGTGGATATCTCTTAAAGCCATTGGGCTTGTGTGATTGATCAAGAAAATCAAGGGTCGATAGATTAGTGTTAGTTGAGAGAGTGTTGATCATTGTGATCGTGTTGAGATCTTGGTGATCTCGTGTAGCCATTGGGCTTGTGTGATTGGTCACGTGGACCTTGGTAGATTGGTGCTAGCTAAGATTAGCACTCGACATCTAGCTTAGTGTCGGTAATAGGATAAGCGACGTGTACGGTTTTCTCCGCCTTAAGGGAGGTTGTTGATATAGTGTTTGAAACTCTCGAGTGTGGTACTCGGGGAGTGGAGTAGGGCGAAGAAGAGCTTCGTAGCCGAACCACTATAAATCCTTTGTCTCGGTTTGATCTTTCCAAATCTACTCTTTACTTTTATTATTTACCATTTGTTAGATTAGTGTGTAGTTCATATTGGTGTTGATTGATTACACATAGAGTCCGAATCAAAGTTTCCAATAGCAAACTTTTAAAACAAGATTTTTTTAAAAGAAATTAAAACCGGTAAACTATTCAACCCCCCTTCTAGTTTCCCACACCAATCGAAGCTGGGAATGATCCTGACCCAGTTCATGCGACAGAAACTCAATCAGCATTGAGGCGTTCTTCGAGGGTTCCAACTATGCCAACTAGATTTAATGACTTCATATTGGGGTCCAGTTCGAGAACCTCAACTGTTAATGAAGATCAAAATCTGCTCCTAATAGAAGATGATGAACCAAGAACGTTTCAAGAATCAAAAGTTTCAAGCGAGTGGATGTTTGCTATGAATCAAGAGATTGAGTCGATAAAGAAGAATGATACATGGGAGTTAGTTGAGCCCCCGGTTAATGTTAAACCCATTGGATTAAAGTGGGTGTTTAAAATTAAGAAAAATCCGGACGGCTCAATTAATAAATATAAAGCTCGTGTAGTAGCAAAGGGTTATGTTCAAAAGGAAGGAGTTGACTATGACGAGGTATTCGCGCCTGTAGTACGGATTGAAACAGTGCGTTTATTGATCTCACTGGCCGCAAAAGAATTATGGGAATTACATCATCTGGATGTAAAGTCAGCTTTTCTACATGGAGAACTAGAAGAGCAAGTGTTTGTTAAACAGTCGAAGGGGTTCGTGAAGAAAGGAGAAGAAAGAAAAATCTACAAGTTAAAAAAGGCGCTCTATGGACTTAAACAAGCCCCGAGGGCGTGGAATACAAAACTTGATAGAGTACTAAAGCAAATGTCGTTTAAACGATGCCAACACGAACAAGCAGTGTATGTGGAGAAGACAAACAAGTCAATCTTGATTATTGCGGTCTATGTAGATGATCCTTTGGTAACCGGTTCGAAGCTTGGCGAAATTGGTGAATTCAAGAAACAAATGCAAGAGAGGTTCGAGATGAGTGATTTGGGAAAATTGAGCTATTATCTTGGCATAGAAGTAAAGCAAGAGGATTCGAGCATCTCAATAAGTCAAGTGAGCTATGCATTGAAGATATTAAAAGATGCTGGAATGCATGAAGCGAATCCTATTCAATGTCCATTAGAACCTGGAGTCAAGTTAAGCTTGGATAAGGAAGGAAAACCAGTTGATGCAACATTATATAGGCGACGAGTTGGTTGTCTAAGTATTTGCTACACACACGACCCGATTTGTCTTATTCGGTTGGTTTGGTTAGTCGTTACATGCAAGAACCAAAAGAATCACATATGTTCGATGTGAAACAAATACTTCGGTATATCCGAGGTAGTTTGAATTTTGGAGTGCGATACAACCGAGAGGAAACCAAGCAGTTGGTGGGGTTTAGTGATAGTAGTTATGGTATGGACCAAGATGATGGTCGAAGCACCACTGGGCACGTATTTTATCTAGGTAAATCACCTATCACTTGGTGCTCACAAAAGCAAAACACGGTGGCTCTATCGTCTTGTGAAGCCGAGTTCATGGCTGCAACCTCAGCCGCGTGTTAAGGGATATGGTTATGTGGATTGTTAGGTGAAATAACTGGAATAGAGGAGAGAATGGTGGTCTTATTTGTTGATAACAAATCGGCTATCGCGCTTATGAAAAATCCAGTTTTTCACGGGAGAAGCAAACATATAAATACACGTTATCATTTTATCCGAGAGTGTGTTGAAAGAGGCCAAGTACGAGTTGAATATATAAGAGGTGATTTGCAGCGTGCAGATATCCTAACTAAAGCTCTTGCAAGAATTAAATTCAAGGAGATGAAAGAGCTACTTGGAATCGAAGATCTCCCTATCTCGAGTCAGAAATTAGGGGGGTGAATGTTGGTCTAATTAACTGACCCGAGCCAATGGGCAGTTGAACCGACACCAAGCTAATGGGTCGGTCATAGTGTCATAGTTGTACTCAGATTAGGATTCCAGAATTGTAGTCGGTTTAGGATTATTGTGTGGAATTCAAATTGTAATTTGAGTAGGATTGGTGAGCATGTATCAATCTCTATAAATCCATAACCTACCGAGCCTGTGGTAGAGTGTGAGAACATCAAAATTTTGAGCTTATTTTCTTTGTTAATTGGAGAGCTTATTCAGTTTTTGTGTGTTATTGATTCTGCGATTTATTAACCTGTGAACTTGATTTACGGGGTAAAGCGCATAGACTTATTTTATTATGTTATAAAAACAGGTTTGCAAGTATGAAAATACAATGTAGGAGATAATGGTTAATTAAGGTGATATCAACATGTAATAACGATAAACTAACAAAAAAGGACCAACAATTCTCTAATGAAGAGTACAGGAAAATCATAACCATCCACAAAATCCATATAGAATCCAAAATCACCACATCATAAAAGTCTATGTCATGAAAAGAGATCCGAATCAGAAACTAACAAACACCATCATAACTCTCAAATACCTAGAAAACATTCAAAACCTTTTGTTACCTTTCTTGAGAATGATGACGTCATCATTGGCTTGAAAGTCCTTCTTAAGGGCTTCCTTTGAGGCTATCTTGGCGACGACTTTCTTCATTTTCCTTAGAACCCTCGAATTCATTTTCTTTTCACCAGGATTCCTCTGCTTAACCACAACAATCCTATCATCATCATCAAGATCCTGCTCTGCTTCTGCACCCAAATTCAATAACGCATTCTCGGCTTCACGTTGCTCCTTGAGGGTTGATTCTACGAAAATACATACATAATTTGTTTATATACATTTCATTCAAGCATTATAATAATTTTATTGAAAACATAATAAATGATCGAAGTAGAGCTTCAATAAAATTATTGTTGTGTGGTATTTTGTGGTATTTTGGGTGCAGAAGCACAACAGGATCTTGATGATGATGATAGGATTATTGTGGTTAAGCAGAGGAATCCTGGTGAAAAGAAAATGAATTCGAGGGTTTTAAGGAAAACAAAGAAAGTCGTCGCCAAGACAGCCCCAAAGGAAGCCCTTAAGAAGGAATTTCAAGCCGATGATGATGTCATCATTCTCAAGAAAGGTAACAAAAGGTTTTGAATGTTTTCTAGGTATTTGAGATGGATATGAATTCTTCTAGCTACTAGCAAATAATTTATCTTTTTTTCTTTGTACCTCTTTTTTCATGTGTGCCTCATATTTAATTTCCTCTCTTGACCTGCATTTATGATTATTTTCGGCTTGATTAGTCCATATATTTTCATCTTGTAGAGTGTTGTCAACCTCACACCAACTACTCCCTGGCATTTTCATTGATTGTCAATAGATCTATCAATTGCCTTGTTAAGCTTTAAAAACAAATTTGATCTTGTGACACGCAGCGTCTAAAAACATATTTTTGTCCAAAGGATCATGCTTGCATATGATGTTATCAAGTTACTCATTTATTAAATTTTTTAAATCATTAGAAACAAAAAATGGATCAAAGTTCAAGTTCGATTCAAGCATTATAGAAATATAGTTATAAAAATATTGACCAAAACTGTACGTAATTGATAGAGCTTTAGTTTAAAACATTTACACATGCATTTGTTTTGTTTTGAAACTTGAACCTGTTGTCTCAAATAAAAGTTTCAATATGAGTCATGCAAGACACAAATACTGGACTTATTTGTTGTGGTAAGTTTATAGTCCTTGTTTAATACAAAACCTTTGTTATATAAATCTTGTTACACTCAATAATCCTTAAAAAGATAATGGATTAGAGAAAATTGACTCAATTTTATCAACACAACCAAACTTTTACTATACAAACAAAAGTCTAGCTTGTATCTAAATACAATTAACCACATAACAATACTTGAAGGGAGGTGATTTGCACACTCTTCAAATTGATTACCACACTCTAATTTAGAGTGTCTTGACATTTATATTCTTACAGCGGTGAAAATGAGTAAAGTGGTGTGAGGGTAAATGTCAAGACACTCTAAATTAGAGTGTGTTAATCAATTAAAGGAGTGTACAAATCACCTCCTGAAAGATGATACTGAATAGATATCAAGTCCCAAAAGTGGTTTGAAACTTTGATAAGTACAAGAAGTAAGTATCTAATATTATTATGTAAAACCTTGATCCATATTTGTATCCCACTATTAGGGTACTCGTGTATGGCAACAACGACAAATAGTCTCCGTTTAACAAACAATATTGATACAAAACGCTATAAAGAGGTTTAGCACATATTCATTTGTCATAATTAAACATAATATGTATCAAAACACCATTTCTATAAATTAAGACGTAATGTCCCCTAATTTTGTAAACTAATAATGGGTTCAAGCTTATTATTATAATGAAACTAATACAAATTGTGACCACACACATTGATTCCATCAACACGAATGTCCTCACTACATCATCTTTACAATCTCTATGGGCATCTTTGACGTGCTCAACATTAAAGATGTGGTTGTTGATATTGAATTGAATCATATTTAATTTGCTTTGATGTGCACTCAACTTCAATGTCCTTAGCTCGCTGCATTATTTTTTCCATCTCTCTGCTGCATGCATCTTTGACGTGCATATATTACTCAACATTTAAGATGTGGTTGTTGATATTGAAAGACTCATATTTAAGCTAGCTATCTCTAACATCTATGGAAGTAAACATGTGGTACTCTACTAAGTTGTCATAGCTGGCACAAAATTGAATACACATAAACACTTTGTGTTGTTTAAAGTAACAATATATGTACGTGTTCTTCATAACAATGTCGTTTTTTAATGTGTTGGATCTTAAGTATATATGGCTGATATAACTTGCTATTGGATTATAATGATGTGTTTGATATATAGGAATATTAGGCTAATAGATAATAGAAACCTTAATTTTCTTACGCTATTTCTTGCGTCAAGACTTTATATTTAGACTCTACATACATACTGAAACATACGGGAAATCAAAAAAGATAAATCTAAATACTAAAACTCACACTATGAGGAATGGAGACTAATCAGTTATGCTCTAAACCATAACATGGATAATGGATGCCCTGAGCCAAACACGTCACCTTGATAAGTTTGTTTGTGTAGTTGTGCGAGAAGTATCAACCTTGTATACAGAATACAAGACTACGATAATGATAAATGATATCTTACATTATTTGTATGAGATAAGTTGTTACATCCTCCATAGCTAATACTTTCTCCTTTACACATTTGTAACTTTACAAGAAATACAATCATTGTTCAAACTATATATTTCCTTTTTAGAAAAAATTTCGTTTCCACACTAGTAATGACGTTCTAAGGGTATGCATGTGCATACTCTTCGCCTCAAGTATGCGAGCTGTGATCTCTATCCCTCTCATTCACACTTAACATCTAACCCGGTCAACCATTTACGACATATATTGCGTCGTCACAAAAAAGCTAGTCATTGTAGGGTTTTTTTCTTGTAGTGTAATATTAGTAACATGAGTAGGTGCATACTCAAGACGTCTGCTGTACAAGATTATTGTCTTTTTTTTGTTTTTTTTTTTTTTTGTTCTTTTATTTGCAATTCATGATGCTTTGAAGGTGATGATATTAAAAGAGTTGGATCGAGACAGTAGAGCGTTTGTAGGTAAAGAGGAATATGATGTTGGTTATGACACTCAGTGACCATGATTTGGTAGGCGAATAAAATATATCCTAAGGGTGTGTTTGTTTCATTAAAATGTTTTAGGTCTGAATCTGAATACCACATCTTACCAGTAAGAGGTGGCTAGAAGTCTAAATCTGAACGAAATAATGTTGTTTTTTGTTTTTTTTTTTATAATTGTCCGAATGATTTTAAGTGCTCGCTTCTGCAATTTATTTAAGTAACTTATGTAGATATGAAACAAGATTTTTTATCATAAATATAACATAGTTAATAAACCATCAAATATATTATATTAACACGAGTCTTCAATCTCTTATCGAGTAAGAGGCAGTAAGACAAGCCCCCCACCTCTTACTGAGTAAGATGTTATATGTCTAACTTGGTCTGACTCAAAAGAAAAAAATAAACAAGCAAAACGTCTGAGCACCTCTTACTGGTAAGAGTAAGAGGGCTAGTAAGATTTATTTTTTTTAAAAAACAAACACACCCTAAGTTTTTTTATTTGTATAGTTATTTATGACTATATAAACTTTCTCTAAGACGTAATGTTACTATGTTTCAAAGGAAGAAAAAAGAAGATGTAATGTTACTTTTGTTAAGACTAGCATGGTACTCGCGCATTGCGGCGGAGGGTACCCTTTAATCAAAAATTTTGGCGAGCAATTTTTTTCAATCACATGTTTTTCGTGATAATGATTTTATGCATGGCGAGAATTTTGATGAATAACTTTATCATACACTCTTTCATATTAAAATGTCACCCATATGTGCATCGCGATGCAATGGCGATACCAAAATGTTAGTCAGTTGTATTATGAGGTTGTGACGACTGACGGTGAAAGGTACTTGCTAATGAGCAACCAAATACATGTTTAGCCAACGATTTAGACACCAACACTTTTTTTCGATCAAATATGAAAGCCAATGTCAACCCAGACCGCCAGACGCATATATTTTCCATACCCCCCTCCCAAAAAATTATAATTTCGCAGTAGCGGACTTGACGTTTGTGAAACTAAATGGGCGTTTGGTAGAATATAGAATGGATATTAATGGGATGATTTTTTCGACTGAATATAGAATGGATATTCAAACAGATAAAAACTTAATAAAATTGAATTACTATATTGAAGAGGTTGTAGGTCACACAGCAACCATATATAGCGATTTAATGGCTAATTTTGTAGAAAAGATGGAGTTTAAATACGTTTTGGCTTTGTTAGAGTGCTTATTGTAACAGGTAACCCAAATCCAATTTCAATTTTGATACGCTGTTTTAATGCCTATATTAATGGATTACACGATGGTTTAAAGTTGTATGAAATTGGACACTCTCACCGAAGACACAAATTTTTTTTAAATTGTAAATTAACGGGATATAAGGAAGAATACTTTGAGTTACTTGATGATAATCTGATGGGTTTGCAGCTTCGCCCAAATACACTTAGAGAGGATGCAAAATCACTCTCTAAGTGTATTTGATCAAAGTTGCAAACCCATCACATTATCTTCACTATTATCAAGTAACGCAAAGTATTCTTCCCTATATCTCGTTAATTCACAATTAAAAAAAAAATAAAATAAAAAAAAATAAAAAATCTACTTCTTCGGTGAGAGTATCCAATTTCATACAACTTTAGAACATCATGTAATCTATTAATATAGGCATTAAAACAGCGTATCAAAACTGAAAATGGATCTGGGTTACCTCTTACTATAAACACTCTAACGAAGCCAAAATAGTCTTTTAGACTCCATTTTTTCTACAAAATCAGCCATAAAATTGCTATATATGGTTGCAACATGACCTGCAGCCTCTTCAATATAGTAATTCATTTTTATTAAATTTTTATCTGTTTTAATATCCATAATTCTTAGCTTCTAAAATTAAACCTCACAAAAGTAACAAACAAATCATCCCATTAAAGTCGCACCTAATAAACTAAGTGGTAAAAGCTTATGATGTTATCTTATCTATAAAAACAATCAACCTAAACAAAAATTATACGTAGTTTTTTATGTGACAAACAATCAATAATAACGTAATCTATAACACATAAAACACAAATTTAAAAAACATATAGTAAATTATTGAAAAAAAAGGCAACACATGCTACCTCG
The DNA here is from genome assembly GCA_021014915.2 of Artemisia tridentata subsp. tridentata. NCBI lineage: Eukaryota > Viridiplantae > Streptophyta > Magnoliopsida > Asterales > Asteraceae > Artemisia > Artemisia tridentata. The sequence continues at coordinate 12,639,269 of CP139506.1, read as the reverse complement.
GTGTAGGGAGTGAGTGTGGGGGGTTGGGGGGGGGGGGGGGCTTAGTGATATGAAGAGGACGGGAGAAAAGTAACAAAGAGTGTGTGAGAGAATGAATGAGTGAAGTTTTTGCAGGCTATTTATTGTGAAGGATAAAATGAAACAACGGTTGTTGTGAATTTCATCTTAATGGTTATAGGTTGTTTGTGAAAAGTGTCACACGGATAGATGACATGGTACTTAAGGTTGTTTTTGTTTGCAGTCCCATGGATCACTATAAATTTTGGTTGGGTTGTTTTTGTATTTTTTTTGTTTTCCGTCTCTTTAGTTTTAAAGTCTTTCTTAAGTCAAGTAACTAATCGATCTATACACATGAGCACTAATAAATATTCAACAAAAAATGGACATATTTGCACACTGATTGTTATCATCATTTTTAGAAGTCGGACATATATGCACACACGTAGCCGTCAACATTTTTTCAAAATTCGTACATATATGCACACTCATAGCCGTGAACATTCTTGTAATTACACCTGATACAAAGAAAAGTACAAAAATTAGCAACAGCAATATTATTAAAACGTACATGTTTTAAGCATTCTGTTTATAAGCAATCATTTTTTAAAACATGCATGTTTTAAAACATACATGTTTTGAACATACATGTTTAAAAACATCATGTTCTCAAACATATATGGTTTTCATTAGTTAGATCACGAAGCATTAGCATTATAATAAAGATGAACAACTTTCATATACTTCAAAGTGCAAAATATTGCATATCAAGAATATCAACCGTTCAAACATATCAAAAGTTTCTAATATATATACTATTGATTGATTAAAGTCATCACGTAAAACTTTTTGATACACCACATTTGAGATGTAAACTTTTCATTAATATCTTTAAGAATTATGTGTGATATCCCCCTAGACAACTTAACGTAAAGTTGGTTATGAGAGAATGCAGATTCCGGTAAAGAAACATTCTTATTTAGAATTGAATGACTTTAAACTATATTGATTGTTAGGGCAAAGTCAAGTTGGACGTAAATTTTTTCTCTTTAGTCTCAACGACGACGCTGAATATTACTCCCTTCGTCTCAAAATAATTCTCCCCTAACAAATAACATATAGTTTAAGAAAAATACAATAATTATTGCTTTCTCTCTCTGCCTTTTTATAGGATGATAGTTTTAGGTTTAACTAATTAATTAATATATTTTTTTTAGTTTTTAATATAAAACCAAGGGTAATATGATAAACTTGATCAAATTTTCTTATTTATTTTTAGTAGTAGACAATTAAATCGAGACATATGAAAAAAAAAAACGTGAATTATTAATTTAAGGCGGAATGAGTATTAGACAAGAGAAAATTACTGTACAAGACATGTAAATACTGACATGGCTGAATTTGCCCATACTTTTTCAATCTATCCAAATTACCCAAACATTTTGCGTACATCTTTACGCAAAGTACGCAAATAATCTCAGCCGTCCAAAAAAGATCCAAAAGAAAAAAATATATATATTAAAAAACATTACGCGTAATATAATACGCAAGATGTCAAATATTACGCAAAATGTTTAAAAACTATTTTAATATCATTCCGCGTATACATATACGCAAAATGTTCCACTTTACGCAAAATGTATTTTTAAATTAAACTTCTTTTCTTGTAAACCCATTTAATGTTTTGTCCTTTGTTGTCGGTAATGTAATTTCTTGTCGCTTTGTTGTCGGTAAACCCTAGTTAGTGTTTTTTTTTAATTAAGTATGAAAAAAATGAATTCTCCTTTGATATACCAAATTGTTAGTATTAATAAGGATTAATATAGCATAAAACTTACTTTTATTCAAGTACAAAGAAAAAAAGACGAACTTAACGTAAATAAATATTACATAGACAATATTAAAATGTTCAACCAATTAAAACTGTATCCTTGTCGTAAACCTGAACAATGTTCCTCAATGTAATGTTAAGACCAAAGGGTGTTGATTTTGGGGTAAACACTGAAACATTACGAAGTACCAACACAGCTCCGACTTTGATAGAGTCTTTGTAACCCGATTCTTCTGTAAGGACTTTGTGATGAATTGTACCAGAGAATGTCCCCGTTGGATCTTTAAGTGTTACTGTTAGCTCCCCAAGTGCGGTAGGAGTACAAGTCTTGATTACAGCCACAACAAGTTCAAGTTTCCCTTTTTTGATACAGTTTTTTATATTGCCAAGACAACCAGTTATGATGATACCTTCGCTATTACGCAGCTTATTAATAGCGCATAGCCATGGCCCACGTGAAAAATGATCATCTTCAACGACATCTTCTTTTATCTTCCTTACATATTCTTGTGTTGGCACTAGACAATAATCAGGGCCACCTTCCCTAATGTCCGCATTTTTTCGGAGAATAGCCGCTTGAATAATACCAGCTGGACCGGGTATTAACCTGTCCGGGAAGTTTGAAGAGGTAGATGAAGCCCCAACATTATGTTGGTATCGTTTTGTGTATCCGGAATTGTTTTGTTGGGCCATTTCCGAATTGTTAAATTTTTTCTAGAGATTAGATAATTTGATAATGGTGATATGTGGTTAGAGAAATTGAATTGTGAATGAGTTTTTATAGACAGGTTTGTGTTATATCCCGCGTAAAAGAATACGCGTACGCGGGGTTGTCATAGTCTAGTCACATCAATGTCATTGACTTGTCACATCATTGTCATCGACTTGTCTAATCCGTGTCATATCCCGCGTAAAAAATTACGCGTACGCGGGTTTGTCATTGATGAGTCACATCAATGTTCGTATATGTCACATCATTGTCATATTTCGGGTACAAAATTACTTAGGCATGCAACTGTCATGTTTTGGTCAAGTCATTGTACTAATATATAAAGCATAAGGTATATTGGCAACATTGTGTTGTTGTACACATATATAAAAAATTGCACTAATATTAATTAGTTGTAGCATATATTAAAAAGCCTAGAACAGTTTTAGAATCAGAAAAAGACATACATTGATAACCTTAAACACATCAAACTAAACCATATAGGTATTATTTGGTTGATCAAGAAGAATTAGTGATTCTTTGTATGGCCCAATGAAAAACGAACCACCATTTGCTTCAATACCCATGTTTTGAAACTCCTGAGATGCTCGCTCGTACACTTGTAGTGAGTGAGCTAGTTGTTGGTTGCTCTTAGATTGAACAATTGGTTCTGCAGCCTTGGTAAATCCAAGTAGTTTTACCTCATTGTCACTTGGGAATGGGACGGTGAATAGCATTGGACACGATGATACAACACCACCATCAAATTCTAATTCCCATGCGCACAAAACTTTGCAATCTTCTGCAAGGTAACTACCTGAAACTACTAGAGAGTTTCGTAGCTGAGATATATAGAATGGAGGCTGAACCGTGAATCTTATCAATTCAGGTATGTCTTGCACTTGAAATTGGTGAGTAACCAAATCAAAAGAAACAATCATGTATCGTTTGTACGAAACACCATCATTGTGAACAAATTTTTCTGAACCAACCCAGAAAATTTTACCACCCACTACTGCTTGACCAGACCGTTTAATTCTAATTGATTCACGGGGCAAACAGTCATTTTCAAGATTGTTCCAACGTCTGGAGCTCAATGTATAAACTGACACATACCATGGTTCTTGACCGTAATACGGGTAATTAATCTTTAAAAGGGTAGGGTCTAAGTTGTCGGGACGGACACCGAAACCGATGACCATTTTTGGTGAATCAGGTTGATTCAAGAAAGTAGGGACGAATATTCCTACAGATCTTTTTATTGATGGGTTCCAAAGAACAACCATCATATTTGAACCATACGAAAAGCACCAGACACCTTCAGAAGTAGCAATAGGCTTAAGAGTTGGAAGATTCAAAGTTGTTTCTAGATTCGTAAAGGCTAAATTTTCATTTACGGAAAACATAAAACCAATATTACCTTGCATATATGTTAAATTGAAACAACACATATCTCTTTCACAAAAACCGTAACTACGGATGAAGTTCGGCAAGTCTATGGAAGACTTCCATCGCTTAGACACACTACGAAATTGTAGTAAAGACTTAACTGGTAGTTTCTTCATGATATCAACTTGAAGGTCGAATGGTATGTTGTCCGACATGTTTTTAAAACGTTAAAAGTAATGTATTAGTAAGTGTTTTTTTAGTAAGCGGTGTAAAGGATGGTGTGTAATTGGCTTAACAATGTAAGACTTAAATAAGAGTATATCCCGCGTAAAAGAATACGCGTACGCGGGGTTGTCAGAAACTAGTCACATCATTGTCATTGACTTGTCACATCATTGTCATAGACTTGTCACATCATTGTCATATCCCGCGTAAAAGAATACGCGTACGCGGGGTTGTCATAGACTAGTCACATCAATGTCATAGACTTGTCACATCATTGTCATAGACTTGTCACATCATTGTCATATCCCGCGTAAAAGAATACGCGTACGCGGGGTTGTCATAGATTAGTCACATCAATGTCATTGAATTCTCACATCATTGTCATATTTCAGGTCTAATCATTGTCATATCCCGCGTATATAAGGAAAGATTTATATCGAAACTTAGCAACAACTTTTACTCTAATCCAAAAAAATTTAGACACACATAGCAATGAATTCAGATACACATAAATTCAAATGTATATTACATTTTGATGACACTGAACGAGGTGTGGCTATGTATACTAATATCACGTACTCGTGGTTAGTTGATTATGTGCGTTCTAAATTCAATGTGGATCCCAATATTCGGCTGCATATTAAATTTTCGCACCCCTCGTTTGACGTTCGAATGGATATTACCGACGACGATGAGGTAAATTTTTTTACTGATTTCGCTTACTCGAATGCAGGAATGCCACATCTGTATGTGGTTAAAGCGAAAGAATTTGAAGAAACAACATGTTTTCGGTCCACCCAAAAAAACGAAACGTTTTACAATTTTTTTGAAACAACAACTACTAACCAGAACATCGAGTCCTCTGCTTTTCAAGAAAACTCATATAATTTCTATAATAAAAGCCTTAGTAAGTCTTTTTTTTGATGTTGGCCCATCTAAAAAAATTGAATCGAATGAAAATAAAAATGATGGGTCCGGATACAAAGATGAGCCGCACTTCACAAACCCAGAATCCTCGTTTGCATTCGAGGAGGCCGATGAGGATGTCAAAGATGAAGAAAGTGATGGTAATAACCCAAAACCTATTCACCATGAATGGAAAAATATTTTTTCATTAACTCCTGCTGTTCCAGAAACACCTCTTTACCAGTCCAAACCAATAAGTTCAAACGAATACAAATGTGAATCTGATTTTTTTGTCGGAAAGTATTTTGAAACAAGAGAAAAAATAGACGTTGCAATTAGGTTGAAATGTTTAAAAGAAGGTTACCAGTTTTTAGTTCGAAAGTCAGAACCAGACAGGTTTGATTGTAAATGCTTTCATTACACACAGTGCCAATGGAGAATTAACTCTAAACGCATCAAAGGTACAGATGTGTTTGTAGTTACAGGTTTGAACGATTTTCACACGTGTCCCAAAACTCAAACATATCCTAACCATCGAAATGCAAATAAAAAAGTTATTGGCCACATTTTTACTGAGAAGTTAAAAGACAATCGACGAGATTTAAAACCAAAAGATATGCAACAAGACATGTTGGCGCAGTATAAAACAAGTATATCTTACCAACAAGCATGGAGAGGAAAGGATTACGGGTTAGAAATGATTAGGGGTTCACCGACAGAATCGTTTGAAATGTTACCGTATTATTGTCACAACCTACAAAAAAATAACCCAGGCACAATCGCGCGTATCAAGACAAACAAAAACGGAGTTTTCGAGATGTTATTCGTTGCCATTGGTGTTTCAGTAAGTAATTTTTTTTAAATTAAATAAAGGTTATATGTTATTATACTTTTACTTATTAAAAGGGGTTTACGTTCTGTTCTTTTTTTTTCTTTTTTTTTTTTTTTTTTCCATATTCGAAGTTTTGTACAAAATCTCCGCCCTCTGCTTGTAGTCGATGGGGCACATTTGAAGGGTCTATACAAAGGGACAAACTTGTTAGCTGTAGGCATGGATGGAAACAACCAAATTGTGCCCGTTGCTTACGGTATATGCAGAGGGGAGACTGGTGATTGTTGGTCATGGTGGTTTTCAGTCCTCAAAGAATGCATAGCCGATCGCGAGGATTTGGTTATCATATCTGATAGGCATCCTTCGATCGCGTTAGCAGTACGCAATGAATACCCGTTGGCGTTTCATGGTATTTGTTGTCGTCATTTAATGATGAATCTTTCTTTGAAAAAAAAAACAAGGGGCTATATTGGAGTATATGCAAAGCGTATACACCTGAAGAATTTGAAAGCATGATGCAAATACTACAGGCTATTCAGCCTGAGGCATACAACAAGCTAGTTGAAGCGGATGTAAGAAGATGGTCCAGAGCATATTCCCCACGCACTCGTTACAATTATTGTACATCTAACAGTGTTGAGTCTATTAATGCTTGTACTGTCAAATCAAGGAAGCTGCCAATCACAATGCTGACAGAGCAATACCGAAAAATGGTGCAAGATTGGTATTTTAAACGGCGAGAAGTTGCTGGTATTTATCTTCCAAAAGAAAATATATTTTTTTTAGATGATTTTGTGTAATATAAATTCACTGTTTTATGTCTATGTGTTTATGCAGCGAAAATGAAGTATGATATAACAGATTGGGCTGCCCATAAGGTGGAAAAGAGAAAAATAAAAAGCGCAACTTGGAATGTATACGGGATAAACCAAGATCGATTCCAGGTGTACGATGGCCGATACAATCGTGAGGTCAACTTAGCGACCAACTCATGCGACTGCCGCAAGTGGCAGCTTTCCGGGATACCTTGTGGTCACGTTATTTCTGTTACTAGGTTCTTAGGTCTAACAGATTGTGTGCAGTTCGTACATGATTGGTTTAAAAAACAAAAATACCAAGCGACATATGCAGAGTCGGTTAATTTTGTTGGAGAGTTTCACGAATGGGAGTATCCACCGCACATACAACCCATCATTCCTCCACGAATGGACAACCCACAACCCGGTCGACCAAAAAATACTAACCGTATACCATCTCAGGGTGAAGAACCACAAGTACAACAATGTGGTAGGTGTGGTCAAGCGGGTCATAAATCTTATCAATGCAAAAAGAAAAAAACAGTGGACGAGCAACATGAAGGTCCACATACGTTCGACGCATACCCGACTGAAACACATCATCATAACTTTCCGATTAATGACACGCACCTATCGCAAGTATTTGAACATAACACATATAAACCGCAACCATATGAACAAGGTGAGGCAAGCCACGAACAAAATGCTCTTTATAACCCGTCTCATGGCTATGAACTATATGACTCCCAACCATACGCCTCTCAACATTTGACTGATCAAAACACGCAGGAATCTAGTAATAGTTGGTTTAATTTCTTTGGTTTGTAGCAAGTTAGTTATTATTTTGCTGTTATTACGTTACGTATCTTGTAAGAAATTCCATTTGTAATGCACGTATGTTTGTCAACAAGAACTATCTTGTACTTTATATGATTTTCGTGATATGTTATCCTCTTTTATTCTTGTACACATTACATTTTTTTTAGCACCAACATGAATATGAGATAGAAGTTAGAATTTTTTGTTAAAAATGAATATGAGATAGAAGTTAGAATTTTTTGTAGAGTAAGCCAAAACTAATACTAATAAAAAAAAACTAAAATGGAATGTAATATACATGTCGTGCGTTAAAAAATTTGATTTATGCTTCTAGTTTGTGTATTTGATTGGGAAATTCAAAGCAACTTCTTTTTTTGCGCAATAATTTGAAATTTTAATAAAATTCTATACGGTATTGTTAGTTAAACATTTTGCGTAACAAAGGAACATTTTGCGTAATATGATACGCGGAATGATTTTTTAATAGTTTTTAAACATTTTGCGTAATATTTGACATCTTGCGTATTATATTACGCGTAATGTTTTTTAATATATTTTTTTATTTCTTTTGGATCATTTTTGGACGGCTAGGATGATTTGCGTAATTTGCGTCAAGATAAACGCAAAATGTTTGGGCACTTTGGATAAATTGAAAAAGATTGGGCAAATTGAGACATGTCAGATGATGAATGTCCAACACAGTAATTTTCGGCGGAATGAGTCTTAGACAAAATCTCTTTATGCGAGTATATTTTACTCTTTGCTATATGTTTTGCATGTGTAGTTCAATTGTCACTCGTTATTTACATTGCAAATATACATCTCGTTTACATTTCTTTTCACAAAATTTCATATACTACAACTCTACAATGTTTAATACAGTAAAAGTTTAATTCTTTTTAGCTTGTTGCATAATTTATATTTGGGTATGTATGTGTGTTCCTTGTGTTTTATCATTTTTTTAGAGCAAATGCTTAAATAATACATGGAAGTTGTCATTTTTTGCCATTGTATGGTCTCACCTTTTGTTTTCGTAAATATATGACTAAAGTATTGAATTTGGGTCATTGTATGCATCGAACTTGACACTTTTTGTTATTGTATGTATCCACGTCAGCTAAACGTCACATCATTAGTCCTTTATACTAACGGCCGTTAGTAAATAACTTACAAATCCGTTTTTACACGTTTTCGTCCGTTTTCTTACATTTTCGTCTGTTTTTACACGTTTTTGTCCGTTTTCATCAGATTTTTTTTGCGTTTTCGTCTTTTTTTTACTTTTTCGTCTGTTTTGACAAATCCGTTTTGCGTTTACGTCTTTTTTGGCGTTTTCGTCTGTTTTCGATTGTTTTTATACGTTTTCGCCTATTTTTTACGTTTTCATCAATTTTTTTGCGTTTTCACATGTTTTTACACGTTTTCGTCCGTTTTCTAACGTTTTTGTTTGTTTCCTAACATTTTTAAATGTTTTTACGTTTTCATACATTTTTTGCGTTTTCATACGTTTTTATACGTTTTCGTCCGTTTTTACACGTTTTCGGCCTTTTTTTTTCGTGTTTAGGGTTTAGGGTTTAGGGTTTTTATATGTTTTCGTCTGTTTTTACACGTTCAGGGTTTAGGGTTAGGGTTTATCGTTCAGGGTTTAGGGTTCATGGTTTTTATATGTTTAGGGTTTAGGGTTAGGGTTAGGGTTTAGGGTTTAGGGTAATGGACGAAAACGTGTAAACCCTAAACATATAAAATCCCTAAACCCTAAACCCTAAACATATAAAAACCCTAAACCCTAAACCCTGAGAACGATCGAAAACGTGTAAAAACGGACGAAAACCTATAAAACGTATGAAAACGCAAAAAACAGACGAAAACATAAAAAAATGGGCGAAAATATATAAAAACGATCGAAAACGCATAAAAACATATGAAAACGCATAAAAACGTATGAAAACGCAAAAAACAGACGAAAAAAAAAAACGGACGAAAACATGTCAAAACAGATGAAAACGTAAGAAAACGGACAAAAACGTAAAAAAAACGGACGAAAACATGTCAAGACAAAGCCGAAAACACGTAAAAAAACGGACGAAAACGTGTCAAAATAGAACGAAAACAATAAGAAAACGGACGAAAATGTGTAAAAACGGATTTGTAAGTTATTTACTAACGGCCGTTAGTATAAAGGACTAATGATGTGACGTTTAGCTGACGTGGATACATACAATAACAAAAAGTGTCAAGTTTGATGCTTACAATGACCCAAATTCAATACTTTAGTCATACATTTACAAAAACAAAAGGTAGGACCATTTTTTAAGCATTTGCCCATTTTTTAAGTAATTATCCCTTTTTTTATTGTGATTTGTTATGAGTTAAAAAATAGAGTTAATTACATTTTTGGTCCTTGTGGTTTACCAGGTATAACGGTTTTGGTCAAATAATTTAAAAAGTAACGGATCCTGTCCAGAATTCGTCGACCCGTAACAGGTTTAGTCCAATTTTTGGTCCACCGTTAGTTTGACCAATTTTGACAGTTAAATCTGAGGGCATTTTTGTCTTTTCATTTATATTGTTAAATAAAAGAGTTAACTACATTATTTTTTGTCCTTGTGGTTTGTCTGAGTGTTTCACTTTTAGTCTAATAGTTTTTATACATATGTTTATATATATTTTTTACTTATGTTTTTATCTACGTTTTAATTTACGTTTTTATTTACGCTTTTATATACATTTTTATATATCTACGTTTTTATCAACAATTTTATATACATTTTTATACACGTTTTTATCTATGCTTTTATCTACGTTTTTATATAAGTTTTTATGCACATTTTTATACACATATTTTTATACACGTTTTTATACACATTTTTAAATATGTTTTAATATACGTTTTTATCTACGTTTTAATCTATGTTTTTATTTACGCTTTTATATACGTTTTTATCTACCTTTTATTATACGTTTTTGTATACATTTTTTTTATATATCTAGGTTTTTATCAACGCTGTTATATACGTCTTTATCTACGCTTCTATCTACGCTTTTATATACCTTTTTATATACGTTTTTATCTACGTTTTTATATACATTTTTATCTACGTTTTATATACGTTTTTATCTATGTTTTTATATACATTTTTATCTACGTTTTTATATACGTTTTTATCTACGTTCTACGTTTTTATATACGGTTTTAAATATGTTTTTATGTACGTTTTAATCTATGTTTTTATTTACGCTTTTATATACGTTTTTATCTACCTTTTATTATACGTTTTTGTATATATTTTTTGTATATATCTACGTTTTTATCAACGCTGTTATATACATTTTTATATACGTTTTTATCTACGTTTTTATATACGTTTTTATCTACGTTCTATATACATTTTTATCAACGTTTTTATCTACGTTCTACGTTTTTATATACGTTTTTAAATATGTTTTGATATACGTTTTTATCTACGTTTTAATATATGTTTTTATTTACGCTTTTATATACGTTTTTATCTACCTTTTATTATACGTTTTTGTATATATATTTTTTATATATCTACGTTTTTATCAACGCTGTTATATACATTTTTATATACGTTTTTATGTACGTTTTTATCAACGTTTTTATATACGTTTTTATTTACGTTTTATCTAAGTTTTTCTATACGTTTTTATCTACGTTCTACGTTTTTAAAAGCAATTAGAAAAGAGAATTTTTTTTAAGAAAATTAGTTCTCAAATTTCTGTCAACTTATAAGCAGTTTTTATAAGTATTGTAAATTTTATTAAAATTTTAGTATTTCATTAGTATTGTATATAGATTAGAAAGCAGTTTTAGTTACTAAATCGTTAAAAATATTTTCTTAAGTTTTAAAATTCACTCTCTAAAAATAAAATTAGTTCTTACTTAAATTTAGCTGTGATAAAAATTTCATAATTTATTTTGATTTTTTTAAATAGTTTTTAATTTCTATAAAAGTTTGGCCGTTAAAAGTTTATTTTTTTAGTTTTATAAATTTATGGGTTAATTACATTTTTGGTTTTTATGGTTTGCTGAATATAACACTATTAGTCCATTAAGATGAGGGTATTTTAGTCATTTCATGTGTCTTAATTAGTCAAACTAATGGTCAACAAAAAATTAGACCAAACCTGTTATGGCTTATGGGTCGTCAGATTCTGGACATAATCCGTTACTATTTAAACTATTAGACCAAAACTGTTATACCTAATAAACCACAAGGACCAAAAATGTTGTTAACTCTAAAAAAAATATTTTGCAAGATCATAATGTCACATGATATATGATTTTATTTTGGACTTTGGAAAAGTTTGAATTGACAACTAACCTTGACTTTATATTACCGCCTAGTATCTAATGCATGAGAATTCAAATTTTTAATATTTTTTAGTTCTTACCAGCTTTTTTGATCCTTTTTTCTTTGTTGTCCTTTGAGTCCTTTTTCTTTTGTTGTCCTTTGGGTCTCCTCTTTTTCTTTGTTGTTTTTGGTCATCCTTAATTCAGTTATCGAGAATTCAAATTTCAGATCCAAATTTACACAAAGTCTTCTAACATCTTAGGGTTAAACACTTCAATAATAGTGACACGTAAGTAAACATGTACATCCAACTCAGCTAAACATATTTCAAAAAGGTTATAGAGACAATAATTGTCGACGTAATTACTAAAGCTATAAAATTTTGCAACAACCAAATTGAACCTCAGATTATGAATCTTTATTCACAAAATTACCCACAAAAATACTTAAAAATGTATAATTTAAAAAAAAAAAAAAAAAAAAAAAAAAAAAAAAAACAATCATGAAATAACCAAACAAAATAAATCTCAATAGAACTTATATCAAGAAAAAAAATATGAAAGAAAAGATAACATCATCGTACAAAAAAAGCATGATAACATCAGAAATTCAAATCTAGAAAAACAAACTAAAATTCAAATCTAGAAAAGCATGATAACATCATCGTTCAAAAAAAGACCACTTAATTAATTCGTTAGTATTTTCAACCAAAATAAATAACGGATGGATTGTATTCTTCATCTACAAACATGTATTTATATATCTTCAATCAATAGTAACGCAAGATAAAGAAAATAAAAACAATATTGGTGGCAGGCAAGCAGTTAGATACGGTGGCAAAGGTTTTGGTAACACCTGTTGTGCTGGTGATGGTAATAATGGCGGCTCACGACAGGTCGAGAATGTTTCTCACTGTTTTGTGTCGGTTTATATAATAAAAAAGTTTACCGGTTTCTTTCTTGCGTATGCACTAACCGACTTATTAAAATTACGGGGTTTTAAGATTTATAGTATTGGCCCTTGCATTAACTTAACAAGTTTATGTACCTGAAGGGGACGTGGTGAACCGATCGATGAGTGTGGTTATGAAACCTTATAATCGAGTTTCTCTCCAATCGAACTTACCAAGAAGAATAATTATATCGAACAATGTCTCTAACCCTGCCTTCTATTTATACATATTAATAGCCGACTAACACAACCTTGCATATCACGTTGCGCTTGTATCGGGGCTTTTGGGTTTTGATTTGTGTCATGCAAGGTTGTGTTAGTCGGCTATTAATATGTATAAATACAAGGCAGGGTTAGAGACATTGTTCGATATAATTATTATTCTAGGTAAGTTCGATTAGAGAGAAACTCGATTATAAGGTTTCATAACCACACTCATCGATCGGTTCACCACGTCCCCTTCATGTACATAAACTTGTTAAGTTAATGCAAGGGCCAATACTATATATCTTAAAACCACGTAATTTTTTATCTGCCGTTCAAAAAAAAAAAAAAAAAAAAACCACGTAATTTTAATAAGTCGGTTAGCGCATACGCAAGAAAGAAATAAACCGGTAAACTTTTTTATCATATAAACGGACACAACACACAAAACACATAGTAATACACCTTGAAAAACATTCTCGACCTGTCGTTTGGCGTCAAACCTGTCGTGAGCGGCCATTATTACCGTCACCATCACCAGCACAACAGGTGTTACCAAAACCTTTGCCACCGTATCTAACTGCATGCTTGCCTGCCGCTAATATTGTTTTTATTTTCTTTATCTTGCGTTACTATTGATTGAAGATATATAAATACAATACAATCCCTCCGTTATTTATTTTGGTTGAAAATTAAACTAACTAACGAATTAATTAAGTGGTCTTTTTTTGTACGATGATGTTATCATGCTTTTGGGGCTTTTCTAGTTCCTGTTGTGCGTAGACACAATAATTAAGGATACGGCGGCGAGTTCTTGCGAGTCATAACTTGCGGCATCAGAAATTCTACAACAAACAAGGAAAAACATCAGTTTTACATTTTCAAATTGTAAAAGTTATGAGATTTCAAACTTTCAAAAAAAAAAGAAAAAAAAAAGAAGATTTATATTTCATTCAAAAACTTATAACAAACGTACAAATTTCATTCAAAACCAAAACTACAACAAATTTCTCAAATAAATTCACAGAACAAATGCTAAAATAACTAACCAAATATTTCCGGAAACAAAATCAGATTTCCGGCAGCGAGAGAGGCAAAAGAAGCAAATTCCGGCGAAGGTGCTGCAGCGGCGAATTCTAGAGAAAAAGCGGCGTTGACAGCGGCGGCTGGAATTAAAAAAAATGCTAAAAGTGCTAAACAAACTCAGATCTACAAATATAATCTGCATATCTATAAAATAGAACCTTTAAAACTTGTTTATTATATATAGATCAATGGAAAAAAAATTAAAAAAATAAATAACCTCAAAAGTTCAAAACCGGTTTTCTGAGAGGGTTGGTCTCGATGGTGGTGGTTATGTGGTGGAGAGTTAAGGTGGTGGTGAGGTTTCGTTAGTGGTGGCGTTATGTGGTGGTAGGGATTGAGGTGTGAGAAATAAGTGTTTTGTGGTAGTTGAGATGTGAAAGAGATTTGTGGTGTGTGTTTTGGCAGTGGGTGAGAGAGATGGAGTATAAGTAAAAATTGATGGGGAGTGTGGTATTTGATTGTGTGGTCGGTTTATGTAGTTTTATTGGTTTGGAAATTTTTATGTTTGGATGTCGGTAGGGTGCGTGTAAATTTACGCTTTGATTTTGGTTAGGACGTTAATTTTAATTCTTAGGCCACTCCCAACAGTTAACTCAGCTTTAAAATTTAAAGCATATTACGTCAGATTTAACACACTTACCCTTAACTCAGCTTTAACACACCCATCAATAACTCAGCTTTAACACACCTTAACTCACATTTATATCAAATATTTTCAAATTCAACCCCTAACTTATAAATTACTTCATGTTTTAAAAACATTGTTGATGCAAACTAAAAACATCTTCTCATGCATACATGATCTCACGAATATTGATCGAATTACATAATCAATATGTATTTTTCGACATATTTGTTTGAGCAAAAGTAAAATTAGGAGTGTTAGGGTCATCTCATTATTTTCTTTTGAGTCGAGATTACCGCACCTCCACATAGTTTGCATATAGGCACAGACACTAGGCATGTGCATAATGCAACTATTCTTCACTCTAATTTTTCCTTAAAATTTTTTTTAGGAAACAAAAATGTCTCATGAATATGATTTTGATCATCTCCTAACCGATACCTACACACCCGAAATTTCACAAGAACCCACAACTCCCGGTAACCACATTCGTGCCTATGTCAATCTTGAAACCCGTCGGCTTCATGAAGGCCGTGTCGTTGATCCATCCCTTGTTTACCATCGGGACATCAACACTTCCTTTAGAGCTATAGGATTCGATTGTCTACTCCACATTAACGAGCACATTTGTCCTCGTTTTGTGTTGGAGTTCTTTCGACAAGTTGAACTCGTACGTAACGAGGATCAATCCTTGTCACTTTGGTTTTGGGTCCAAAACTTCAAATTCGTCCTAACTCTTGAGCAATTTGCTCAGATCCTTCGAATACCCAATCATGGGCAATGTGCCTATACTGAAGATTGGTGTCTTGAGTCTCTCTTTCACTACCGTGAGGAGAATAGTCCGTACTGTTCGTACATACCCTCTCCAACCGAACTAAGCAAACTCATCCGTACTTATAAGTACCCCTCTTACCCTAATCCAACGAAAATTCGTTTGGAAGAGGTTCGTCATGAACTACTTTCTTGGGCAGTCATCCTGCGAGAAAATTTTCTAAGTCTCACAGGAAATCGTGAGCAACTCCCGGCGTGTTGTGCTCATATGATTTACTGTCTCCTAACCCAATAACCATACAACCTCGCTTACTTCTTCGCTAAGCGAATTGTCCATCTCAAGGGTAACAAGAATAAATTGATACCCTATGGGATGTTCCTAACCCATCTCTATCACCATTTCATGAACCTACACCCTTACCTTAACGGCCCTCAATACTCCCTTGTCAAACCCATCATGCAACCCATAAACGAGTCACATGTCTCATCAATCCTCATTTCCGAATCCTCCACCCATTATGCACCCTTTGATGATCCAAATCATGATAATGAGACACATGCTCAAGACAAGAGTATGCCAAGAATGGGGGAATGCTCAAGTCATAAGTGTTGAAGAAATCTATGTTTCTTATTAGGATTTATCTATGAATGAATGCTAATTGATTTATTGCATGCTTAACTATCTCCTTGTTTAATCAATCTATGTGATGTTTGGATGATAGCTAATTTTGTCCCTTATAATTGCATGCTTATGATCAACCTAGGAAACTACATGATAGTCTTTATATGCTAGTTGTAGCTTAAATGGGATATTTTAGGTAAATAAGTACCTAGTGAATTGAGGCACTATCATTTCCAGAAATTAGTTCCCCTAGAAAACACTCCCCTAGCTGCCCAGAACTAGCCTGCACAGAAATGTTCTTGCAAACAATGGCACGGTACCATTAAACCTGGACGGTACCGTTAAATTTAACGGTACCGTGGTACATTTAAAGGAACCGTACCCCTGTTTTACGGGTTATTACTGTTTCTTCCAAAAACCCTACACCCCTAACCTCAAACCTGCAACTTTTTGCAAACCTAACACACCCTAAGATTCCCTTCCTACACCATAGGACACTCCCATCACCTTTAATTCAAATTTCACCCATCCTCCCTATATAAAGCCTCACCTTGCAAGAATATCTTGCACCTCACCTTGCAAGAATATCTTGCACTTCACCTTCAACCTCTCATCACAAACATCCATGGCTTCCAACCAAGGATCCACCTCTCACATTTCCAAGAAACCTAGAATCACCGTAAAACCACCTTTCAAACCACTCTTTGTAGATCTTACAAAAGATGATGAAGCAATGACACCACCTTCCCAAGCCACTCCATACTCACCATCACCACCTTATGCACCCTCTAAAACATCCTCTACCTACACAACATCTTCATCATCCTTCTACACTACATTATCAATGGAGTACACACCATCCCCCTTAACTCCATTGGACAATGCCATGCCAATTTCACCTCCAACAAACCTACCACAATCACCATCTCCTATCATGGCACAACCCAATCAACCACATCCCTTTGATTTACATAGTGCTAATTGCCTATGTTGTCTCCATAACCGTAATCTTATCTACTTCTTAAGAGACGAGATTCATTTCATGTTCTACTTTATAGAACATCTCTTGACACCACCACCACCCCAAATGGGGCCCCAATCTCCACCACCTCCTAACCCACAATAATTCTTTAGGAGCCCTCTTGGAAATGAAACATGCCTCTAGTCATTAGGGATTTATGCTTATCATTGTCTCTTTTATGTTTCCATGAAGTCATATCTATGTATGACATTTATTTTCTTCTAAATGAATAAATGGGCTCTTATGAGGGTTGTTGATTATCATTTTTAGCTCTTAGCTACTCTTCTTCTTGTGTGGTTGGATATTTGTCATAATGTGCTACTTGTTACATATTATATATGTATCTTCTAACTTTGTTTTGTAGCAAGATAATTTCTCGATTCCTTTGTGTTCTCCAAATGAGGGGGAGTACACATCAAGGGGGAGCCTTTGTCACCTTTTTGATTAGACAAAAAGGGGGAGAAATGGGAGTAAACTCATTAAAAACTTGTTAACACTAATTTTAACCTAACATGAGTTTATATTTTGTCATCATCAAAAAGGGGGAGATTGTTGATGCAAATAATGTTCTAAAAACGTTATTTATATCTTTCGATTACTTCACGTTTTGAGGATGACAAAATGTGAAATCACGATACGTTAAAATCAACGTAAACAAGTCTTTAATCGGAAGATCCCGTTTCTACGCAAATCACTCTTGAACAAAGTTACAACTTGAAGTAGTGATCAAAGAAGTGAATTTATGTTTTGAAAATTCACATTTTAAATGGGACAAAACATTTTTTCAAAAATACACATGACAAATTATTTTTGAATTATTAAGAAATGTTTTAATGGAAAAATTAGTTTGAAAATCATAATAGCTATTTTCCCCCCCAAAATCATCTCCAACCTTCCCCAAATAAGTTTTCACCAGAAAAGACAAAATTTGGAGCGTCCTAGTCTACGACGGCTCCACAGTTTCGTTAAATTTAATGGAGCCGTGGGGTATTTAACGGAGCCGTCCGTACAAATTTTTTTGTAACATTCAGATTTTCTTTGCCTATAAATACCCACCCCTTTCACAGTTTTTAGGCATCCTTACACACACAAAACTTTCTGAGTTGAATACTCTCTTCACACTTTCTTTCTTAGATCACTTAGGTTAGTTTTTCTTTTGTTCAAGAGTGATCCAATCATCCTTCAAGTGATCCTCTTCATTCCTCTTCACTTGCAAGAGAAGAACACAAGTATCCAAGTTGATACAAGGTGTTATCATTCCTCTTCATTATCAAGAGAAGAACACAAGTGTCCAAGTTGATACAAGGTGTTATCATTCCTCTTCATTAGCAAGAGAAGAACTCAAGGTATTCAAGAAGATACAAGAGTTGTAGTTGTTAGGTTTTGTAACACTTGTTACATCCTTGTTGTATCTTAGCATACATCAAGATTATCTTTCTTTTGTGAGAGTGTGAGTGAAGATCATTGTGATCTTAAGAGATAGTGAAGATCTCTT
Organism: Artemisia tridentata subsp. tridentata; assembly: GCA_021014915.2. Classification (NCBI taxonomy): domain Eukaryota; kingdom Viridiplantae; phylum Streptophyta; class Magnoliopsida; order Asterales; family Asteraceae; genus Artemisia; species Artemisia tridentata. Next base: position 12,620,676 of record CP139506.1, on the reverse strand, counting down.
AAAGCCATCAGGCTTGTGTGTGAGTGATCAAAGGATCTAGAGTAGTTAGATTAAGTAGAGTGAAGTGAGAGTTGATCTTTGTGATCGTGTTGAGATCGTGGTGATCTCTTGAAGCCACTGGGCTTGAGTGTTTGGTCACGTGGACCTTGGTAGATTGGTGCTAGCTAAGATTAGCACTCGACATTTAGCTTAGTGTCGGTAATAGGATAAGCGACGTGTACGGTTTTCTCCGCCTGAAGGGAGGTTGTTGACATAGTGCTTGAAACTCTCGAGTGTGGTACTCGGGGAGTGGAGTAGGGCGAAGAAGAGCTTCGTAGCCGAACCACTATAAATCCTTTGTCTCGGTTTGATCTTTCCAACTCTACTCTTTACTTTCATTATTAGTTAGTTTAGTGGGTAGTTCATATTGGTGTTGATTGATTACACATAGACTTTGAATCAAAGTTTCCAATAGCAAACTTTTAAAACAATATTTTTAAAAGAATTTTAAACCGGTAAACTATTCAACCCCCCCTTCTAGTTTCCCACAAACATAACATTCATTAAAAAACACAACATTACATACTTAATAAAAAAAAAAGAGGAAATTCCCAAAATAGGCAAAAAAACATTCCCATATTTCAAGACTTGGCCACAAACCACACCCTTTTCCCATTTTGTCCACGCTCGACTGCTCGACTCCATTATTTTTTTGACATGTGTCTTTGCAAGTACAAGTGTTAGGTGGGGATATTTTTTTGGTTTTGGCTTAAATGACAAATATGCCCTCAAACCCATATATAAATAGACACCACATTCACTAACTCTCTTCTCTCTCTCTTTCCCCATCGTCGGCCATCGCCAACTTCTGGCCACCGGAAAATTTTCAAGCGAGCTACTTTTCTAGCCAAATCGATAGATCGGTGCACCCTCTTCGTTTTTGGAGTATTTTAGCTCGTGACTCCCACCGCAACACCACCCACGCGCCACCCACCACCATTGCCACCACGCCGCCGCCATCACCACCTTCCCCTTCCTCTTTTCTTCTCGGTAAACCCCGTCACGCGAACACAGTAAACACCCAATCATATTACTCCAGAAGAATCGCAGCACATCATCCTTATTACTCCGAAATTCATCATCTTAATTGAAGCAATACACACCGAAGTTCATCTTGTGTCATCAAGATCTCTTTATAGAGGTTTCAGGTAGGTTCTCTTGTTGTGATAATTGCTTGAACGAAACAAAGAAAGAACATAACAAATTTGTTATGAATCTTTCTTTATTTTTCGGATATAAAGAGAGGTGTTTATGCATCTCACAGATCAATGAAGAGTTTAGTTCAAACACACAAGGTCTTTAAAGATCTATGATATTCGAATGTGTTATTGAACGAATCTGAGATCCATTTTTTTTTTCTTTTTTTGTTTATGTTCGAGTCGTGTAGGTTGAGGAGATGGGTTTAGGATGGTAAAACAAATTTAACTTTAAGATTGGTATAAGTATGTTTTCCCTTTAGAATAGCGTTATACAGGTCCATACATCAAACTTAATTGAAGATTTTACATGATGGGAGGTGTTTCGATGTGTGTTTTTGAAGTGATGATGTGATTCTGCATAATAAACTATAAGAAAAATTAGTTATAGTAAACTTGACAAATTTTGAGTACTTAAGTAATTACTTCATGGAGCGACAAAAAAAGACACTCATGTTAAAAAAAATGATGCATCTTGTGAGATGTGAGTATACGTCTCTCGGATTAGGCTAAAAAAGGGCTAGATAGGTATCTTTGTTTTACCATTTGGAATTGTTGCAGATTGTATGATTGATTATTTTTCGCTGATATATCATAACAAATGGAGAATGTGTTTATCCAAACATTATGAACTGATCTTTGTGACTGCGTGTAGGTTGAGGAGATGGGTTTAGGATGGTAGATGATGGAGTTGTTGTTTGGGTTTGTTGTGATCGTAATGTATGGTGGTGGTTGAGCGGCGGTGGTTGAGCGGCGGTGGTTGAGCAGCGGTGGTTGAGCAGCGGTGGTTAAACAGTGGTGGTTGAGCAGAGGTGCTAGGTGGGTGGAGTTAGGTGGGGTTAGTGAGAGTAATTAATAAAGAAATATAATAAGGGCATATTTGTCATTTAAGCCAAAACCAAAAAAATATCCCCACCTAACACTTGTACTTGCAAAGACACATGTCAAAAAAATAATGGAGTCGAGCGTGGACAAAATGGGAAAAGGGTGTGGTTTGTGGCCATGTCTTGAAATATGGGAATGTTTTTGGCCTATTTTGGGAATTTACTCTAAAAAAATTACAACGATTCCTCTTCGACTGAAGATGGTTACCCAGACTCAGATGATACCTTCAATTAATAGAGTTAATTACATAAATGGTCACCGTGGTTTGTACTTTTTTGCACTTTCAGTCATCGTACTTTTTTTTTGACTGGTTCAGTCACTGTGGTTTGCATTTCTTTACCGGTTCAGTCCAATTTCGTGTAAAATGACGAAAACACCCTTGTCATCTTCTTTTGCTAACGACCGTTAGTCATTTAGACTAACGGCCGTTAGTTTTTTCACGTTTTCCGTCGTATTTAACGTTTTCGTCCGTATTTACACGTTTTCGTCCGTTTTTACACGTTTTCGTCTGTATTTACACGTTTTCGTCCGTTTTTTTTCACGTTTTCGTCTGTTTTTTCACGTTTTCGTCCGTATTTACACGTTTTCGTCCGTTTTTTTCACGTTTTCGTCCGTATTTACACGTTTTCGTCCGTATTTACACGTTTTCGTCCGTTTTCTCACGTTTTCGTCCATTTTTACACGTTTTCGTCCGTATTTACACGTTTTCGTCCGCATTTACACGTTTTCGTCCGTTTTTTCACGTTTTCGTATGTTTTTTCACGTTTTCGTCCGTATTTACACGTTTTCGTCCGTTTTTTCACATTTTCGTCCGTATTTACACGTTTTCGTCCGTTTTTTTCACGTTTTCGTCCGTATTTACACGTTTTCGTCTGTTTTTTCACGTTTTCCTCCGTATTTACACGTTTTCATCCGTTTTTTTTTCACGTTTTCGTCCATTTTTTCACGTTTTCGTCCGTATTTACACGTTTTCGTCCGTTTTTTTCACGTTTTCGTCCGTCTTTTCACGTTTTCGTCCGTTTTTTCACGTTTTCGTCCGTTTTTCACGTTTTCGTATGTATTTACACGTTTTCGTCCATTTTTTCACGTTTTCCTCCGTATTTACACGTTTTCATCCGTTTTTTCACGTTTTCGTCCATTTTTTCACGTTTTCGTCCGTATTTACACGTTTTCGTCCGTTTTTTCACGTTTTCGTCCGTCTTTTCATGTTTTCGTCCGTTTTTTTCACGTTTTCGTCCGTTTTTCACGTTTTCGTATGTATTTACACGTTTTCGTCCGTTTTTACACGTTTTCGTCCGTATTTACACGTTTTTACACATTTTCGTCCGTATTTACATGTTTTATACGGATGAAAACGTGAAAAAACAGACGAAAACGTGAAAAAACGGACGAAAACGTGAAAAAGGACGAAAACGTGTAAAAACGGACGAAAACATGAAAAAACGGACGAAAACGTTTTAAATACGGACGAAAACGTTAAATACGGACGGAAAACGTGAAAAAACTAACGGCCGTTAGTCTAAATGACTAACGGTCGTTAGCAAAAGAAGATGACAAGGGTGTTTTCGTCATTTTACACGAAATTGGACTGAACCGGTAAAGAAATGCAAACCACAGTGACTGAACCAGTCAAAAAAAAAGTACGATGACTGAAAGTGCAAAAAAGTACAAACCACGGTGACCATTTATGTAATTAACTCCAATTAATATGTATCGTAGTTTCATTCGTAGTTTCTTTTTAATTTCCTTATCGTATCTTCATTTGTAGTTTGGTTTTAATTTCCGTATTGTAGTTTAATGTAATTTATATTTGTCGTTTAATGTATTTGTATTTGATGTTTAATGTATTTTAATTTCCTAATTTAGAAAACTTTACAACTCTTCGTATATAAAAACATTTCGTATCTAAAACACAAGGGGCAAAAATGAAAAAAAAAAAAAAAAAAACTTTTCGTATAGAAAGCACAAGGGGCGAAAGTGTAATTTTTTTTTTACAAAAACACCCCTTAACGCAGCGTTAAGGGGTTAACGCAGCCCCTTAACGCAGCGTTAAGGGGTTAACGCAGTCCCTTAACGTTGCGTTAACGCAGCTGGTCCCAAAGGTTAATGCGCCTTTAACGTGGGTTTTTTTGCTCCTTAACGTGGGTTTGCCTCCCACCGTTGGGAATGGTCTGAATCTTAATTATTAGGTTCGGGAATCTAGGGTAGAAATATTGCTCTTTTAGACTAGCTAGCTGATGAGACATACTAGGTGAAGTAAATGGTATGAGAAGCATGGTGTTGTTCAAGGAACAAGTGTATCTTCAAAGGTTCAACTTTTGAATTGAAGGACTGCATGTTTTGTATTTTGAGTTCAAGTATACATTTGTCATCTTTATTTTAATTAAATGTTATCGTTTTCTTCTCATACAATTATATTTTTATTATAGTTTTAAATGTATTCATTTTGGGCAAATGCTATTGTGTTGTGTTTGGAGAATATAATATAAAGTGACCATGAACATCATTTTGCCAAAATGAGAAGTAACTACGTATCTGATAACAATCAAACTAACTTTGTATAAGGGAATGATAGAAGAAATAAAGCAAGAACATATTTAACATTATGAGATCCAAAAAGTAAGGTCTTAGAGTTTTTTGACTAAAAAGAATTGGTCAAGCAAAATGTCAAAGGGCATAGCAAACTAACAGTGATGGTGGTAAAAATTTGCAGTTTTGCACATGTTTCAATCTTGTCAATATACCTTTTCCTCAAATTATCATGGTTGAATATTTAAATGGGAGCTACTATGGTAACACCCCCTAGTGGGTGGGTCACCCCCTATTTTTGAAGAATGTACAATCCGACAAAGCAGACAGTACAAGCGGCGGCAGCAACAAAAAAGTCAATATAGGGGGTGTCAGCGTATCATGTCCCTATTTAAATTTAGTCAAGAAAAAACTTACAAAGTAAATCAAATCCACAACTCTTCGTTAGAGTAAGTTAGTTTTAAGTTAGTTCTATTTGAGACGTATGGTATAGATTAATTTGATAATGAACCAAAATTTTAGAATTGAAAATTTTGTCTTGAAGTCAAACTATGTCATATAGTAAGATCAAACCCTTCTTTCACTTTAAATCACAGTGTTAAGGAAAATAACAAGTGTTAGTTCTTGTGTAAAATACCATTTAATTTGTGGGAATAAAAAATACGATTGTAGAAGAAATTGGCTGTAGGATGTCATTTTGTTGATATGTTGTATATGCTGTTTAAAGATGTAATAGCCAAATCGCCTGCAAATTTGGTTATGTTAGTTGTTGGATGACAAGGTCATAGGTTTTTTATTTGCTATAAGCATGCATCATATTATATGAGTTGCTGTTTTGGTCACACATTCACACTCGAAGAATCATCTCCCGCACAACTCAACTATTAGACATAGACCAACAATCGCTAACCGGATGAAAAACATCGGACATGATTAGATGTTTCTACTGTTCTACATTCTAAATTCACACCGTAAATAGGCTCATAAAACAACCAGACTTGAAAATGAAACTAATAAAAAAGCATTACAAGCACATTGTCAAGCCATCATGTTGGATTCATCTTCCTCCCCTGTTGCTGTTTAAAGATGTAATAGCCAAATCGCCTGCAAATTTGGTTATGTTAGTTGTTGGATGACAAGGTCATAGGTTTTTTATTTGCTATAAGCATGCATCATATTATATGAGTTGCTGTTTTGGTCACACATTCACACTCGAAGAATCATCTCCCGCACAACTCAACTATTAGACATAGACCAACAATCGCTAACCGGATGAAAAACATCGGACATGATTAGATGTTTCTACTGTTCTACATTCTAAATTCACACCGTAAATAGGCTCATAAAACAACCAGACTTGAAAATGAAACTAATAAAAAAGCATTACAAGCACATTGTCAAGCCATCATGTTGGATTCATCTTCCTCCCCTGTTGCTGCTTCATTGAACATGTACTGGCATTGATACTCGATCAAGTACTGTGTAGATCTTTTCACGTCCCAAAACAGCTCATAAACTCGGCTCACGTCTTCCATTTCCACAACCTTCCCTTTCCTCTTCTGGCAAGCCAATGCAGCTGATGTGATCAAGTTTATGGCGTATCTCAGAGATGTTTCAACCCCAATTTTTGTCAACAAAACCTTTGCATCATCGGATACGTCAATATCTTTTTCTTGACATCTTATATCAAGAATCTTGCGAATGTCATCTTCAGTGTATGGTTGTGTGGAGATGATGAGAAGGCGATCCAGGAAATCGATTGGAATCCCGTGGGGGGATTTGTAGTTTGTGCCTCGGATACTTGTGATTCCTCGGTTGCTGGCAACAACAAGTATTGGTGCCATGTCGTTTTCTAAGGCACGGTTTAGGAATGAAAAACTGTAACACCTCGATCTTCACTTGGAATGAACACCGAGAGCTTCCTCTTTATCACACAAACACAAGCTAGATGATGACACTCACAAACACATTAAGAACACAAGAGTAGTATGGATCATATGTATAAATTTCAAGTCAAATGATTATATTCAAGAAAGAAAATAATACAAAGACTTGGGGTGTTATTCTCTCTCACACACACACACTCTTTTTCTTATGATAAAATGAGGCACCCTTTGCCAAAGCAAGAGTGTGTGTGTATATACATGACTGCCAACAAAACCAAAGTGGGTTTGATGGGCTTGACTTGGACTTCATGTGGGCTATACTTGTATTACACATATACAAGACTTAAACTATCAAAACTAATACATATAGCCCACAAAACTAAACTAGATTTTACATTAGACTCTTAAGTTCACAACATAAATGACCATCACTTTTGCAATTCATAAATTAATTGCTAACAATCTCCCCCTAAGGGATGGTCATTTCAATGATGCTCCCGTGATTGGTCTTTAGCTTTTGACATCTTGAACTTCGTGTGTCAATGTATAATATTCTTCGATTAATGTTCCTTCATGCGCTGTGATCTTCAAAGAATCGTCTTTTGGTCTTTCTTGCCTTGATCTACTTCTTCTGTCCAGATGCGTCGTCGTTGTAGATGATGATGGTGGATGGACTTTCGTCGGTACCTGCATAAGACAGTTAGCAATAAATCGTCCAACGACCATCATGTCGTGAGGCAAGATCCTTAGATCTCATTAAGACTCATACAACTTTGTATCCTTTTGATGAACACAAGTGTATTGCATAGGAAGTGTTCCTAAGAGATCTTTTGATGAATCTCATGTCTCTAGACTCAATAATGTGCGTTTTGATTTTAGTCGTCAGAGGCATGGAGTAGAGTGCCACCTTTTCAATATCAACACATCTCGGAGTGAGAGGTCGATAGATTATGCAGTGTTCTCCGTGAGAAATGAAACAAATATCTTTTAAGAGATATCTGAGTGGATAGGAGGGGTGGTGCAAATGCGTCACTGGGTCCATGGCGTCTTGTCTTCAATACTAGTATCACCTTGGTGAGTACCGATAGCAGATGTATTGACCCGGTTTCTGACCTAAGTTTTCATGGAGGGCTATTTCTTTTCACCCTTACAAAAACTTTTTCTTTTTCATTCTTCAACCCCTTCTTTCTCCTTTCTCATTATACTCCTTTTTTCAATCTTACCTAAGGACTTCTAATGCTAAGCTATTGGAGTTGTCCTTGGGTAGATCCCTCCGGTTCTGGCGGATCATTGGACATAACCTAACCATAATCACCTTATTACTCCATGATTATCCTAGATTATTTGTCACATGCCATTAAACCTTGTGAAAATCTCTCAACGTGTTTATGAGAAAACACATTTTGCTAACACATCGAGAGTTTTACATTTATGAAACACTCTCCCTTCACATGTGCTCATGCATTTTTAATAAATTGCACATGTTGGGTAGAGTTCGCACATTTTGAAATGATTGAATTTCAATGAACATGACCTTCGCGAGACACGCTTACATCACTAGTTAGACTAGTTTGAAATTATTACCCATCCCGTTCATATTCAATGATCATCTCTCGAATTGGTACATTCTACTCAGACAAGTCCTTTGCGAGACACGCTTACATCACTGGAAAACCAGCTTGAAATTATTACCCGTCCCGGACTAGTCTTTTCGATAACGGACAATTAGTTTCGTCAATTCGAGGGTTCATGTTGAGTCTTTTTGAAGAACTCGTTTTGAGATTCAAACGACAAAACTTCTTTTAGATCACATTTTAATCACGTCCTCTCCCATATTTATAATAAACACCTAATCTCCCCCTCAAAAATAGCATGAAATGGTATTTTTGAAAACAGTTGATTAAAATGAAACTTTTTGTGGAGAGACGGACTGATTTTAGCATGAAATTGGAACATTTTTCTTTTTCTACTCCCCCTTAATCAGAGAAAATGGTTAAACTTTTGAGTTTAAAAGCATTTAGAGGTCTTTGAGGGAGTTATTGTGAGCACAAAATTTATAAAAAGACTTTGAAAAATCTTTTGAAACAATTTTGATTAAGTGCTCACGGATTTTAGTTTTTCGCCATTAACATTGCGAGTTCTGATCGAAAATAATCAGAAGTCATTCAATGTAGCGCGGGTTTCGTACTGAAATGCACGAAAGCCTTATTGAAGAAAATTTGAGAAACGACATGTTTTAGAAAAAACATAAAAAATAACTCTCGCTCAAGCATTTGTAAATACCCGTATCATTGTTGAATGACATTTCTAAGTACGTACAGAATATTGATTAGACGAGAGACATGACGTGAGAAGAATATTTTTGGTTTTTGTTGTTTTTTATTTTTTATGGCTTTTTGAAATTTTCTGTATTTACAGCATTAATTTTGAACAAGTATATGTTTACAAAAATATTTACATGCGAAGCTTTTTGATATATATCAATAAGATTCGAGAAGACTTTCTAACTCTTTGGGAGTTAGGCTTCGCATTCCAATTCGACGAACTAAGTTTTCAAACCGCTCTTTTGGGAGGGCTTTAGTAAATAGATCGGCGAGTTGATATTCTGTCTTCACGAAAAACAATTCAACAGTACCCTCTTCAACATGCTCTTTTATGAAGTGGTAGCGGACTCTAATATGCTTGGTCTTCGAGTGTTGCACTGGGTTGCACGAGATGGCTATGGCACTTTTTGAATCGCAATACAAAGGTATGCGGTTGAAAGAGAAACCATAATCCGTGAGTTGTGTTCTCATCCAAAGGACTTGAGCACAACACGCAGATAGAGACACATACTCGGCTTCTGCTGTTGATAAAGCAGTGCAGTTTTGTTTCCTTGAGGACCAGCCTACTAGCTTTTCTCCCAGAAATTGCGCTCCGCCTGATGTACTTTTCACTGTAACTTGGCATCCAGCATGATCGGCATCTGAAAAGGCAATTAGTGTAAACTCCGAATCCTTCGGATACCAAAGTCCCATGTTAATGGTTCTTCGAAGGTATCGAAAGATTCGTTTAACCTCTTGGAGGTGAAGTTCGGTAGGCCTTGCCTGAAACCGTTCAAGTAAGCAAACAACAAAATGAATATCTGGTCGGCTTGCGGTTAGGTACATGAGAGAACCAACCATGCTCCGATATTTCTTCGGATCCATGGGTTTCCCATATAGGTCAGCGCCAATTTTTGGTGAAGTGACCATTGGAGTACCAACAGAGTCACAATTGTCCATTCCATGTTTTTTCAAAATCTCAATTGTGTATTTAGCCTGATTAAGAAAAATACCACGCGGGGATTGATGAATTTGTAAGCCTAAAAAGAATTTTAATTCACCCATCATGGACATTTCGAATTTTCTTTTCATGAGATTTTCAAAATGTTTTGAATGTGTCGGATTAGTGGACCCAAATATTATGTCGTCCACATAAATCTGAACAATCAAAATATCATTTTTGTATTTTCTTGTAAACAAGGTTGGATCAATTGTTCCTTTGGTGAAATTATTTGACAACAAGAAAGATGATAACTCGTCATACCACGCCCGTGGGGCTTGTTTCAAACCATAGATTGCCTTCTTTAGCTTGTAGACGTATTCCGGATGATCTTTGTCAACGAAACCGTCTGGTTGACTCACGTATACTTCTTCTTTCAGAGTTCCATTCAAGAAAGCTGTCTTGATGTCCATCTGATAAACCGTGATGTTCTTGTGAGCAACATAAGCTAAGAAAATCCTGACTGCTTCAAGCCGTGCAACTGGTGCGAATGACTCTTCAAAATCTATCCCTTCTTCTTGTCTGTATCCCTTTGCCACCAGACGAGCTTTGTTGCGAATCACAGTTATTTCTTCATCCTTTTTGTTTTTCCATAACCACTTAAGATCAATGACTAGTTTGTCAATTGGTCTTGGAACTAAATCCCAGGTGTCATGGATTTGAAATTGAAGAAGTTCTTCCTGCATCGCTTCAATCCAGGCATTATCTGCCATTGCTTCCCGAATGTTCTTAGGTTCTATGAGACTGACTGAGCAGACATAGATGCACATGTCGCAATCGGTGTGAAGTTGTTTTCTCGTCTGAATTGGTCTTGAGGGTTCACCAATAACTTGTTCGATCGGATGGTCTTTTGTCCACTGTAATGTTGAAGGGTACCTTGGACTGAATAACTATGTGTTAGTCGGTTCATGTAATCTGGAAGATGATTCACCAGATTCCGTTCCAAACGGGTTTTCAAAGTCTTCTTCATCTAACACAACATTATTTTGTTCTTGCTCATCAATTCTTGGTAGAACAATTTCAATGAATGGAGTTGCTGGAGTAAATGTAGATGATGTTGATGTTGAGGGAGTTGGTGCGCCAGCTTCGAATGTTGTGGATGCATCTGGATTTGGTGGAGGTGGTGGTGGTTGTTGTTGAGTGGATGCAGCGGAATGTTGGTTAGATGCATTTTTCGATGCGCTACCATAGTATTCATCGTACATGAACTCGAAGAAATTATCCAGTTCTTGAGTTGTGGTTTGTTCGTCATGAATTGATTGAGCTCCTTGAGGTGCGAGTCCCGAACTGATATGTCCGGAAGTCATCGGGTTAAGCGCGGGTTCTAGAGCGAGTCTCTCAGAAGCCATTTATGAAATTTCATCAAACTTCACATTCATCGTCTCCATGATCTTTTTCGTTCTCCTGTTATACACCCTGAATGCCCTCGAGTTTTCAGAATAACCAATGAAGATTCCAATATCACCCTTCGCTTTCAACTTTCCCAGATCTTCCCTGTCATTTGTTGGATAGCATAAAGCGCCAAATACATGAAGATAAGAAATATCCGGTTTTCTGTTGTTGACAAGTTCATATGGGGTTTTATTGAATCTTGGATGGATTAGGGATCGGTTTTGAGTAAAACAAGCAGTAGAAACAGCATCAGCCCATAGGAATAACGGAGCACTGGAATAAATCAGCATAGTGCGAGCAGCTTCTACAAGGGTTCGATTCCTTCTTTCAACTACTCCATTCTGCTGTGGAGTTCTAACAGCAGATGTCTGGTGAGTAATACCAGTTTCTTCAAAGAATGTTCTTAACTCCTTATTGACAAATTCCGTGCCATTATCCGTTCTTACTATCCTAACTGGAGCTTGAAGTAGAACTTGAATCCGCTTCAGAAAGGCGATGATGGTGCTTGGTGCTTCATCTTTTGATCTCAAGAACTTTACCCATGTATATCTTGATTAGTCGTCAACAATTACAAGAATATATTTCTTCCCATTAATGCTTTGAACTCTCATTGGGCCACATAAGTCCATGTGTAGCAAATGCAACCTATCAACCGAACTAGGTACGGGTTTAGGTTTATATGTTGCTCTTTTGCTCTTTCCTTGCTCACATGATGGACATAGGTGTTCTTTGGTGTATTTGAATTTAGGAAGACCGGAGACGATGTTGTCTTTGGCAAGCTTGTTGATCGTGTCAAAGTTCAGATGGGACAACCGTCTATGCCACAACCAGGATTTTGTTTCGCCTGCCCTAGTCATGAGACAAATTGGAGATGAAGAGGCCATTTGGTTTATGTCAATTGCATAGAGATTGGTGCCACGATTCCCAATTAAGAGATCATTTCCAACCAAATTTCTATAAAGCAAGTGTTTCTCCTAAAAGCAACCTCTAAATCTGCATCACAAAACTGCCCAACAGAGAACAGATTGTGTCCCAACCCTTCGACATAGTAAACCCGAGTGATCAAATAATTCCCAAAACGAAGATCACCATAACCCAGAATAGCTGCAACATGATCATTCCCAAACCTTACAGTCCCCATGAACTGCCATACAAAGTTGATCAGCAGCTTCAGATTCCCGGTCATGTGCTTGGAGCATCCCGAGTCTACGATCCAAAGACAAATCTCGATAACCTGCCATAAACAGAAAACACTTGCATTTGGAAACCGTATTTCATTTGGTTCCATGGGTTAGGGGTAACACATGAACCACATACACAAAGATGGTTTAATTTTGTTCTAAGGGGACACCTTTTTGTTTGCCATTCTTAGGGTCTGATGAAGCGAAAAGTGTACCGCTTTTAGGGGGTCATTTAAGCCCTAAATCGTATTTATTTGATCAAATATTGCCCTAAATCGTTCCTTTTGTCATTTTAGGTACTTTGGAGAAGAAATCTGGAAAAGGAAGCATTTTGGACGTTTTTGGAGCATAAAAGTGAAGAAAACGACAAAGTCTAAAAAATTTGCTGGAAAGTACCTGTGACGGCGTCAAGAAGGCCGTCAAGCCTTGATAAGCCAGAGAGGATTTTGGAAGATTAAAGGGGGACGACGTCAAGAAGGCCATCAAGAAACCCTAACCGCGGCGAGGTGACGGCGTCACGACCCAAAGGGTGACGCCGTCAAGTCTGTTTTCCTATATATACTTTCATAATTTTTAGTCATTAGTGTGCAACTTTGTGAGGAGAAACCCTAAGACGATTTTTCTGCCATTTTTAAGGGTTTTATACCCTTGGATCTCCCATGTTCAATTGAAGATAAGTAATCAATTAATCATTCAATATGTCTATGTGTTGTTTGATTATATCTTGTTCTTGTCTTTTATTTAACATGCTAGGCTAGATTTATCTTGTGTTTGCTTAGATCTAATGAAACCTAACTATTGATTATTGGTTGTTGGTGTGTTATTAATTGTATTGGATGATTGTTTATCGATGTTAGGCTTAAGAAAACTGGCTAACCTCCTATACGGTAACTTGCTTGAACGTCTTAAGAAACATGAACCAATGCGTACTAAGGTTATTATGGTTGTATTTAATGCATGAGCGAATTCTAGTGATCCCATGTTAGGAGCTTCTTAGCCGGCTCGACATAGGAGTGAAGTAGGAGCTTATAGAGTTGGGGAAGTACGTACGCCACCCCACGATTGGTATTAAGGAATACACCCGTCATCCACGCAATTAATACACACTAATCAACCGGTAAAAGATAGTTAGGGAGTAAGGAAATCTAAGTAAACACATTTCTCTCCATATAAGTTCCACAACCTTTTTATTTTCAGTTATTTTATTTTATTTGCATTTGTAGTTATTTGGGTTAGTTGACTAGCAACTAATTCCGCCCACTCCTTCAAACCCGAGATTTTACTTGCTTTCATAAAAATATAAAAATACAAAAAGAATATTCCCTCACCCTTAGACCTATTAGAGTAGTTTTTCAATCCTAATGACACTATTCCCCTAGAGAACGATCAATCCCCCGGTACTTGCCACATTACTATACTACATCGGTCAGGTACACTGCCTGGTGGGGATTGCAAGCCTCTTGAGATCCCTCAAGAGGTAAAACCTGTTGTAAGGTCGCAAAACCACGCATCACTTACGTGTAAACTTTCTACCCGTTGGTTTCCATACACAAAGCTTAAGATAGTCCCTAGGCAATAGAGTACTAGATATGGTCCTAGATACAACAATGAGACTGTTAAGGTATCTAGTCTTAGCACTAGTTCGTGTAGGAACATCTTTCTGTTCAGGCTTATCATTCACATTATCAGAAACAATATCATCACAAGCATTTTCAGACAAAGATTTCTCTTGCATTAAACAAACAGATTCATTACATGCATTCAAAACACTGGTCTTTTCATTACATCCAGATGATATTTGTTCCTTATTTGAAAGCTTTAAATTCCTAGGGTGTTCTTCTACTTCCTTGCATTCACTTTCAGAGACAGGCGATACCCTAGATTTCTTGATAGTGCTCCTAGGTTTTCGCTTGCTCCTAGTGGTGCTTTCTAATCCTGTAGAAGGTAAGGCACACTCATTAGAATTTATGATGTTGTCCTGAGATGTTGTAGCATTCCTAGATTCATTTGGATTATCGTTCTTACTTTTGTCTAACGCCCTAGATGTTTTAGGTTTAGAGGTAGACGCAGTAGTGGGACTAATCCTATAAAGGCCAGGCGCTATTACATTAGTGTTCTTGACAACTGCTTTCTCTTTTTGTTTTTCATTAGGCAAGGGGGTTAATGGTGCAATACCCGTAGTTTCCTCACCCTGCCCTTTTTGACTTGCAAGCTGAGACTTCAAAAGATTGATTTGATCTTGCATATTTTTGTAAGAGCGCTCATACGACAATTTGTCATACTTGCATTCTTCCCTTTTTGTATCAAGTTGTTTAAAATATGTGCAATTTTGTTTTTCAAGTTTCAAAAGCGCCTTTTCATATTTTTCAACAATTTGAGAAGTCTAAGCTCGAAGTGTTTCATCATCCTCAACAGAATATGTTTGGAAAATAATAGACATGATATCGGTTGATAGTGTTACACCCCGTGCCCGCTTATACTAAAAACTTTGACTTTTGACGCGGAAACGTTTGACTAAAACGGACTTATACAAATTCTTCATTTAAATATCAGAGTCTATAACATTTAACCCTTTAAAACATTTGCAAGAACATATACTCAACAATCTCTTCAAAACATTTCACACAATTTATTAACACACCCAGACAATCCTTCTGACCAATGATACGCCTCATCTACTGATGCGAGGCTATGCGCCGTATCAATCTGAAATGATACGCCGCATCTCCTTAAACTTATGATACGCCGCATCTGATATATTAGATACGCCGCATCACCTTAAACTTCTGATACGTCGCATCTAATATATTAGATGCGCCGCATCGACCCATTCGACACAGAACATCAGCAGAAAGACCTGCAGAAACTCAATACACCACAAAATCCACTTTGACCTCAATACAACCCCATCACTTGTGCCAAAACACTCATATAGCATTAGAAACCATGTCCAACTATAAAACACGGCAATTGACCCGTTTGACTCCAAAATGGGTACGAATGGACACTAATCCAAACACCCCTTTAACTTCACTCAAATACACATAAAACATACTTAAACTCATCCAATGACTTCCAATTCGTTATACAACACTTGGCATACAATTTGCCACTTGACTACACTTTATAAAACATAACTTGACTCGCGGGGGTACAAACTTATACACTTGAGCTCGGTATCTACCTAAGCTCTACATTCTTACCCAAATCTACCCACATTGCATAACCATGCCTTAGCCCATATATCCTTACATCCAAGCCATAGCATAAACACCTACAAAACGGTTAGACAACTAAACCGTAAGCGATAACGCTTAGTAAGTAAAACGACTATAACATACCATTATACTTCAACCCACATAATGCATCATATACATAACCCACTTACTTCACATCACATCTAGCACATAACATCAACTTATCTCATAGCATCCATTCTTCACATAAGCCATATCTTGACATCACATAGGCATAACACAAGCTAATCTTTCTTGACATAAACATACATAACACATAATGATGGAATTCCATATAACATATGCTATCATCATTTTACTTACCTCAATCCAAGCTAAACAACACATCAAGAACATCATCATCATGATCCATCATCATCAACATAATCTTCCACAACCTAACAACATAATAATCAAAATACATAACAAGGGTTATCAAAACCCATCAAAACATAATCATCTTTCTAATCAAATCATCATATGATCATACCCACATCATATGATGATTTCCCACTTAAATCACTAACTTGAGAGGGGTTACTTACTTGATAATCATAGCTAAGAAGGACCATAAACATGGGTCATTTATCTTCTTCATTAAAAGCCATCACCTAGCTCTATCTTCCCTCCTTTCTCTTTGGTTCGACACCCACAGAAACACACTCTCTTTTACAGAGAGTGTGGAGACTTATAGATAAATGGGGAAGTTTCTAGCTACAAGGGCAATTCTGTCATTTCTGCTTATTTAAGGTCGATGTGCCGTATCTATCTTCATAGATACGCCGCATCCATGCTACCCCTTATATACGCCGTATCTACTTCTCCAATACGGCGCATGGATTATAACAAGTCAGTTCTACTTTCCATTCTACCATACGCCGCATGTAACTTCCTAGATGCGCCGCATCTAGGCCATAACAGACTAACACTTAACAGTTAACACTATGACCATTTGCCCTTAAACAACCATATTTAGACTCGATCCATTTCGTCCAGGGTGGGGTCCCACTACCCGGGAAACGGGTCTAACAGATAGAGCTTCGAAAGAGAGAGAGAGTCATTTTGCTTTTCCAAAACTTTTATGTGTTCCAAGTATTCATTAGCTTCCTTCACTAAGGATTTGTGATCCTTAACGAATTCTGCAGACTCTTTTAAAAGATTATTTTTCACATTTTGAACAACCGCATAGATTGCAGCAACATGTGGATTAATTTCCTTTTCAAAAATCTTTTTCAGTTCATCCTGAACACCCGGAAACCATTCAAACTTGTTATTGTTAATTTTGGAAGCCACAATACGTTGAAGTTTCTCAATTCTCTGTTTAAGATCAACCAAATATAGTCTAGCTGCACTTGAATCATAAGTGTTTTTAGATGCCATTTGTTCGATGTTAGGCAGATGTTTTGAAACAGCTTTTTGTCTTGTGAAAACCACTGGTTTTTGAAAAAACAGAGGTGACTCCTTTTGAACAAGATGAACCCCAGCAAGTTTGTTAACTTCATTATAGTTAATGGGTTTTATTTCTCTGTTCAATTGTCGCATTTTCTTTCTACTCTCTTCTGAAAGCTTAATCGTCTCACTAGAATCATAACCCGAAGGAGGGTCATGGATAGCATTTATTAAATTACCAATAAAAAGCACATTCTATTCTTTTTGAGCTTTCTTGAGAATATAAGGGTTTTCATAACCGATAGCCACCTTTTTTAATGTATGTAAAATCGGGTTTGGATCGTTTATTAACAAGTTAACTGTTTGTGCAGAATGACCCGTTTTTACAAGCAAATCATCCAACTTTGCAATGGTTTCCTTTTTGTCATTGATCTCTTTAAGAAGATCCTTTTCACGTTTTGAAAACCTTTCATTCAACTCATTCTTTTCTTTTTCAAGATTGGAATAAGTTGATTTTTGTTTTGAAAGCTGGTTGGTTAGTTCAGAAATTTCCTTGTTAAGAGATTTAATTTGGTTATTCAAATTAACATTTAGAGTGTCAAATTTGATTTGTAAACGTTTTTCTCTTAACTCAGAATCTTTTAATCTAACCTTAAGTTCTGACTGATTTTTGTTATGAAAATCATAAGCTCTTGCATTCACCTTATACCTCTCAAGCTCAGTGGTCAATTTTTCATTCGCGGCCTTAACATCGCGATTGACCTTTTTGACCTTTTCTATTTCAACACTACAATTTTGCAATAATGATTCAAACATAGCACGTGTTTCCTCATCATTATCAGTATGCTGTGACTCGAATTCTTCACTAGGATCCATATCTGGAGTTACCAAATTAGTATTACTACAACTTGGTTCGTCCATGTATGTATCATAAATGAGATTAGGAGTCTCAGGATGCTGTTCATTTTGAGGTGACATATCAAACATTTCATTATTGTGACATGTAGCATATGGTTGTACCTCAGAAATCGCATTAGTGTCAAAAGCAGGAGGTGCTTCTGAGTCTGTGTCATACTTTGCCTCCTGGAGATTTGCCAAAAAAATGCAGTTTGCATCGATGTCCTCTTGATCTTCAGAATTGTCCATAATAGCCATGAAGTCATTCTCTTCTGCACTCAACTGAAGCCCAGCCGTTTCCTTGTTTGCCAACATTAATGCTTTCTGCAAATACGCTGGATCCCTTTTATTCGGCTTGTCTGGACAGTTCCTAGCCATGTGACCAATACCCTGACAGTTGAAGCACTTCATCATATTACCCTGATTCCTATTCCCAGCTCCCTGAGCAACATTCCCAAACTGATTCCCAGCATTCTGTACCCTTTGATTACCAACAGCTGTACCCATCTGATTCCCTGCAAACTGACCCATCTGATTACCAATATACTGCCCTGCATTCTGATTACCCATCTGAAATCTTGGAGCATATCCCTGCTAATTTCCATATCCCCCAACCATCTGTCCTTGCTGACCCATGTTGAAACTCGGCTGTGCAATTTGCTTGTTGTGAGTGTTCGATGAGATTCGTTGATTGTTGTTGGTGGGTGTGGAGTAGCGTCCTTGGAATGCTTTTGATAGGTAAGCAAAAGCTTGAGTCAAAGCAGCAGTTGACTCATCCTGATCGTCTAGATCTGGGTGTTGTGGGTATTGTTGTTGTGGGATTACATGTTGTTGTTGTGGGTAGAATGGTGATTGTGGAATATACTGTTGTTGCATGAATTGCTGAGTGGATGATGATGATGATGGTTGTGCACTGACTGTTGCAGGTGTAGGTGATTGGACTATGAGTGCAAGAGGATCTTGTTGTTTTGCTTGTTTCTCTTTTCTGACTTCATTTTCCTCTGCTTGGTTTTGTTTTAGAAAGTCATAGAGCTGATCATAGTTCACATCGTGAAGATTCTTAGTTTGGTTGACAATAGTGACATATCGTCCCCATTCCTCTGGAAGGTTGTTGATGAACTTGATGTTTTGAACAATTGGTTTAGGTGCCAAATTGTTTCTGATCAACTCATTCATTAGAGTACAAAACCATGTGTAGTAAGATTCAATCTGTTCAGCTGGTGTTGCTGTGAACTTCTCCCATTCAGTCAGAAGCTTGTTTTCCATTTCTTGAATGCCAATTTCTGTACCATGACAAAGACGTCTAACTCGATCCCACATTTCTTTGGCAGTTTCACAGCTATCAACAACACAAAATATTTCTTGTGGTAGACCGAGTTGGATTAGATGCATTGCTAGGTGATCAGCTTCAATTTGCTTCCAATCTGCTTCAGTGTAATCCGATTTCTCTTGGATTTTGTACGTTGGATCGACGGGAGGTTCTGCATTAGGGTTTCCAGCTGTTTCTTCAATCTCACTAGGCTGGAATGGACCTTTTTTGACGGAGTTAACCAAGAGTATACCTTGTCCATTAGGTTTGGATCTCATATATCGAAGCATACGACTCGTCCATGGAAGGTAACCACCTTTTTCTAACATTGGAGGTCGGTTTTCTGAACCTGCGGCATGAATGTCTTGTTGTGTAGTCATCTTTAAAATATTGTGTATGATAAAGTGGATTTAGGATCTTTGCAACAAAGTAGGAGATGTTGTTGTTGACGGTTGAACTTGATTATTGTTGTTGTGAAGCTTTGGTTTGTTGATGATGATCGTTGAAGTTGTAGGTGTAGATGAACGAAACAAATTTAAATAAAGTTACAAAATTTGATTAGAGTATAATTAAGACAAAGTCAAAAGTTTACAATTTCGACAAAGGTTATGTAAATTGTAATTTAGATAAAATGACAATTTCTATAGAAATTTCAATTTGACCACAATTTATATAAATTATGGCAAAATGTCAATTTAGATAGAAATATATCCAATTTATATAAATTGGCAATTTATATAAAATCTAGCACTCTTATACAAGAGGGTAGATATCCGTTTGTCGAAGTATTTTACACTCTTATACAAGAGTTAAAATACCGAGTTCACTTTCGAGTTGACGAAATTACGTTCGAATCAAATCCTTAAAAGTTATTTAACTTTGAACTCAATTCTCACAAGTACGAGGGCCAAAACTGCCAATTCTGGAAGTTCCCAAAGACTGCTAGAAAGTACAGGGACTGAAAATGACAACTCTGAAAACTGCTGAAAATTCTTTGTTGTCCGATATCGCAATTGAGCAATGTATCTCGGACAGAACTGCGATAGATATCTCGGACAGAACTGCGATAAGTATGATCAGACGTCAAATGCGATAACCTCAATTGTGATAAGTATCTGAGTTGCAACTGCGATAAGGTCAAATGCGATAGAGCTTATCAATGTTCGAATTGCGATAAGAGCTAAATAGCGATAATCTCCAAATGCGATAACTATCGCAATTCTCATACAAGAATGCGATAAACAAGACGAATTGCGATAACTCGCTGGCTGCTATGCAATTGCGATAAAACGCAGATTTCTACCAAATTTCACCCACTTTTTGACTTTTAGCTACTACCCATGCAACTCCCCATACTTGTCAGTAAACTTTCTGCCACTTTTTACTAACTTATACTAACTTCAATGATTCACCTTTTTCACTAAAATAATCAAAAACAATTCTTATACAAGAATTGTTTTGATTTATACGATCAATACAAATGAAGAACAAGCTAAAACCAAGCTTCCACTTGTGAACAAACTTGAATATATCACAGAAACTTTGAAGACCCACTTCGAATAAACACCAAACAAACACAAGTTTCTTGATTTTTATGTGGATCGAATGGAGTAAAAACACAAAGTGTTATTTTTCTAGTTAAAGAAACAATAACAATGGGTGTTTTAAACTATAGGATCAAGCATAAAAATAAAGAAACTCCTACCTTAAAGCTTGGCTCTTGAAACCACTTGTAACACCTCGATCTTCACTTGGAATGAACACCGAGAGCTTCCTCTTTATCACACAAACACAAGCTAGATGATGACACTCACAAACACATTAAGAACACAAGAGTAGTATGGATCATATGTATAAATTTCAAGTCAAATGATTATATTCAAGAAAGAAAATAATACAAAGACTTGGGGTGTTACTCTCTCACACACACACACTCTTTTTCTTATGATAAAATGAGGCACACTTTGACAAAGCAAGAGTGTGTGTGTATATACGTGACTGCCAACAAAACCAAAGTGGGTTTGATGGGCTTGACTTGGACTTCATATGGGCTATACTTGTATTACACATATACAAGACTTAAGCTATCAAAACTAATACATATAGCCCACAATACTAAACTAGATTTTACATTAGACTCTTAAGTTCACAACATAAATAACCATCACTTTTGCAATTCATAAATTAATTGCTAACAAAAACACTCGATATCAAGCATGTGGACTTCATCTATGAACAGAACACCAGGAATGATCTCTGCCTTTCCTTCCTCTCGCCACTCGGCAACCTTTGTATCGATCTGTTCCCTCACTTCAGCTCGTATTTCTCCGGTGTCACCAGTGAAAAGAGCAAGAAATCCCTGTGTGTTCTGGATTTCATAACAAAAATAATTTAAGTTTTCAAAAAGATCAACTACCATAGTTACTTTGACATTTCCTAGTTTCTGCGTTTTTTTTCTCATCATAATCCAAGTTATTTCATCATCAATACTACCGCTGGCAATTGCACAAAAAGACCAACTCTGTTCTATTATCAGAAAGTGCAACTTCAGAAAACAACACTACTTCAGTTATTCATGTTAGTCTAACAACTGTTTCAGCCATGACCATCAAACGTTCCACCTAATGCATATTCCCGGAAGGCCAAATGGGGCATCTAACTTCAAATCATCCTAACTGTAAAGGAATTAATCCAAAACTCCTAATTTCAATCAAACATTATGTACCTTTGCGAATGGGCGTCTATGCTCTTATCAGTTATATTAGAGTTATTAGCATCAAACACCAACACACATGTGTTGAAGGCGTCATACCAAATTAATGAAAAAAGTGTCATATATACCATGATAAACAGGAACATTTTTATAATCAACACAGTTCTAAATTCTAACCTTATTACACTACTCATGAGCCCCAACATAGATAACGCCTCTGTAGGCACTAGGATAATTGCAGGCACAGTCTAGATTGATACTCATTAAACTTGGTGGTAAAAGCTTACGATGTTATCTTATCTATAAAACAATCAACCTAAACATAAATTCTATTTTTTTCTTCTACAAACATCTTGTATTATAATATATCTGCAATCAATCTATAATAGCGTTAAGAGCTGAGCATACTTCCTAATTAAGTTTCCTTCATGACAGTTAGACAAACAAACTTAGATACTCTTAACATTTTTAGCAGTAACATTCATTTTGAAAACTTAAAGAAGAGACCGGGTAGACAATGTTAGAGTTTTGGAAAAATATTAAATCGTGTATGACTAGAATCGAACACGGGACTGAGGGATTGCACACTTTACGTATGAATGATCAAAGGAATAATTGATATATATATAATTGTTATATATTTTAATTATTTGGACACGAAATATGGACTAACGGACGTTAAAGTAATTAACAGAATTGACTAATGACTGTTAGTAAATAAAGGAGGGGGTTGAGTGTCGAGTTTTGAAACTTGAGGATGTATTAGACTCAAACTTGGAGAACAAGTTTGGAGGCTATATATACACCTCATTAGCCTTCAAAAGAGACGAGAGATATACAAAACCCTTTATTCATTTTAACCAATCGGCAGTGGATGTTTTTCACATAAATATCATACGTATAGTATTTAATAAAGAATTTGCATGCTATCATCATGCAACTTGTCTTGTATTGATACTTATTGACGTGATGATACACTTTAATTCAATCGGTTGGTTTTGTTTTTAGAAACATCAAACCCTAGTTGTTGTGTTGTTTTATTTATGATTCAAGTTTTATTAAACAAAATTGTTTTGGTTTAATAATCGTGTTCATTCACTAGCATCAACCTTTGATCGAGTAATAGTACGTGTGTACAAGATCTCGGATATAACATACTTTTGTTATTCAATTTGGATTGTGAAACAAAAGGTAAGGGGTTCCACGTTAATCTTTTTATTGATCAAGAGAAGAAAAAAGAAGATTTGATCTTTGTTTAGCTAAGATCAAGGTACATTCCTTTATTATTCGGTAATACTTTGTATATGTTAAATTAAGATCCTTGCTTCCGCTATTAAGTGCTTTGATGTGTTTATTTATTTAATTGATTGTCAAGTTATTTAAATCAAACAGTGGCATCACGAGCCAATTTAACATATATGTAATTGTTATTATCGTAACACATAATAAAATCAAATATTGATTTGGATTTACATGTATGCAAGTCGAATTTTTTTTAGGGTTTTAATACTAGATCTAAAAAATAATTCGATCCATAATTTAGGGGGGGGGGGGGTTCGACCCTTCTTAATTAAAAAGTTAGTTTTGTAACCCTAAATTAGGACATGTTTATGTGTTTATTTGAATAAGGGTTGCGTTCCTGAATGATCCATAATTTTTTCATGCAAAGAAATCATGGATTAGGGTTTGTTTTATGTGCTACATGTTTAGATAAATCTAAAATTAGGGAAGACCTAATCTATTAAATTAATGAATCAGTTATGTGCAATGTGGTATTTAATTATTAAAACTTACGCTGTCAATTGTTGGCGTCTGTGGTCCATTGGGTACAATGCGCTCGAAAACCAATGGGAGTTTTATTAATTATATACATAATAATTACACGTATAGATTATTAATAGGATTTATCAAAAGGTTTGCATGTGGCTATATGATTTAATTGTTAAGATTATATACGTTATTTGTGTTTATTTAATTTTTGTTAAAATTACTTGTCTTATTTGTTTAAATTGTTCATGAATTGTAAGCAAAAAGAGGGTGATTTTTGGTATAAAAATTAAATGGACCTAATAACTATGAAACCTTGATGTGGTAAATTATTTATTGCCAAGTCTTATGTGCCGACAGTGGTTCGCTTCGCACGGTAATTTGCTCCCAGGCGAGACTAGCAATTTAATAATTTACAACATAATTTTATAAGACTTAGAATCATAAACTTTTAATTGATTGATGCAACTGTACAAATGGTCAAAGCGGCGGACCTAATTAGAAAAACTATAAAGTGGGTATAAGGTTGGTACACATTAAATTGTAACCTTAAAGAGACTCCATTCTGTCTCTCCGATTGCCTGTGCGTCTAATTAGACTTACCAAGTAAACCATTATATGTACGAAGCATCTTAAGACAAAGTTGTAAGTTACTCAACGCCTCAATTAAAACTTTGTTGATTTAACTCTTAGCAAATTGGTAATTAAAATGGTTTTGAAAACTTATGATACAAAGATGAGTGCATGCATCTTTGTACATATTTTGATTATAACATCAAAATAAATACCCTATAAAATTTAAGTCCATGCTATCTAATTATAAGAGACACTTGAAGTTAATATCTGGCGTAAGTGAGACCTTGACACAGATATTAATGACAAGGTAAATTGCATTTTTTCATTACTAGCAGATCAACTGAATGTAATGGATCTATGTGAATTTACAAGTTTCTAAATTAGACGACTTAATTAAGTTATAAGTGAGACCTTGAGACTTAAAGCATGAGATGGGAAGAAACATGCTTACATTGCAAATTGTTTGGAAAATGTAATTCCCATAAATTTAGGAGTCGAAAAATTGTTTCGCGATTATTGTACGACAAGTTACCATCTTTTGTACTTTCACTGCTAGCAGATCAACTGATGTGGTGGAACTATGGAAAGTTGGATCCTAGTTTTCAAGAAAATTAAATGGATGTATGTATATTTCCTAGGTAATTTTCTTTTCTTGAAAAATTATTATCGAAAATACTAAAATTGAATTTTGTAAATTCATTTAATGTATTAATGTAATGTTAAAACCGTAAACGTGGGGCATTCTTTTAGTGGAAATTGATCTACACCCATAGGGGTTTAGGCTAGAGTCAACTTTACTAAAAGAATAATCATAGTCTACTTTCTTTGAGAAAAGTGTGACTTAAACCATATACCTTTTCATGAATGAGAAGGGTATAATGGAAAATTAGAATTATCTAAATTCTAAGAAATAACTCATAGCAAAATTTGAATAGTTAAGAAAATTGCACATTTTATGAGTTATTAAATTAGAAGCTAGACGAGTTACCGCAAAAACTGGTAAAAGGCAAACTAGCACACTTTGTCTAGTTGTTGTGCTTTGACCACTTTTGATGCTACATACCATTGTGGGGATGGTAGTCAAATTAAGGAAGAAATTGCATGCCCAATTATTTCCAAGTTAATTGAAATGATGGATAGTCCATCATTTACAAAGTAGAATACATTCTTTTAGTACCTAAGTAATTGTTACGTATGGGCTTACTCAAAGGTGTAGGAAGGTAAATAGCACACTATTTGCTTTTACTGGATATGAAACACTTATAATGTTGTCAAATCCAGTGGGAGCATTGTGTTGTAATTACTGAATAACATATATTAAAGTAATGATCTGTAATTCAGTGGGAGCTACAAGCTTGTTATCTTGGTAGTAACCCAGATTATCTCTAGAATGTCTTGACATAATTAATTTCCAATTATAGACACTTGTGGGTTTAAGGATAGTCATGTGCGTTTGCTTACAAGACAAGGTGGTTCTATATCTACAAAGATCTATGACACAATCATATTGATCACATAAATAAACGATTGACGTGTTGTTTATCTGATACATGATGTTGTTCCATGCACAAGTGGGAGAAATCTTAATTGTGTGCAAGCAACAACACAAAGAAATATGATTTAAAGGATTCTCTTGACTGCAAGGTAAGAGAATAAATGTTCTAATGTGATTTTTATTCACATCTAATTAATAGAACACTTGGAGTTAATATCTAGCGTAAGTGAGACCTTGACATAGATATTAATAACAAGGTAAATTACATACTTTCATTACTAGCAGATCAACTGATGTAATGAAACTATGTTAATTTGCAAGTTCTAAATTAGATTCTTATTAGAACAAGTGTCAATATGATAATGCAATTACTTCAAACTAAATATTTATGTATTATTGAAATGACATAAATAAATGAAGTAATCTAATACTACTTCAAATTTGAATATTTATGTATTCTTGGAATGTCATAAATATATGAAGTAAATAAATTAACTTGAAATACTATTGAAACCAAATTGTGGTGTTCATGATTACTTTAGTTATGCATATTTATATTTTATTGTAAAGATATAAATATGAAGTCTTTTAATTGTTACAAGACTTATAATAAAGTAAGACGTTAACTTGTTATGTTTTTATTAAAACATATACAAGAAGTCATTGAGTTGATCAATGATTTATAACGTAGATTGGGATTATAACAGTTTATGTCTTCTTGTTAAGACATGGACATGAAGTGACTTGGTTAAAAGTACTTATGTTATATAGCATGCAATTGGTTTGGAAAATCTATTTCACCATTAACTTGACTTAGTTGGTAAATAGGTAAGCCAAACAAAATATATTTATCTTACATATTGTAAGATTGTCTTACAATATTAATCCTAAATGAAATACATAATGGTTATGGTACGTTCAGTTAGGAAAATCAAACTCTTATTATATTGTTTGATTAAAGATAACTATATCTTCTTTTCTTCTAAATTGTTATCAAGGTTAGAAAATTGAGTATGCATTGTATATACTCAATTAGACTCCAACCTAGAAGATTAATAAGACACCATTTATTATGGAATGTGATGAATCACATTAAGTCTTAAAATTGAAGTTCTGAATTTGTTAAAACTATTTTGAGTAGGTTATTAACAAACTTCATGTAAGGAACTGTCAATGTGTATTTGTAATGTCCCAAAAGAGAACAATTTTATGTTGCTCTACTTGCTAAGTATTTATAGATAGTCTATAAAAATTGCTAAAAGCAAGTGGGAGTTTTATCTTGACAAGATAAAATTACAAGACACATGATCTTCTAAAATACACTAGAAAATGTCATGCTGAGGATTAAACATGTAAATGTTAAATCTCAAGATGATGGAATTCTCATTCATGTATCCGCAAGGATATCTCAAATATTTGTATAATATGTTGAGGATTATGAGTTACATGATTATGGTAAACCCGTTGAAGAATTGCAAATATTGAATTTGGCAAGTTACTCATACTATGAATGATTAGATGCACTCCATAAAGATAATTAGTTTTGGAAACTTAATTGATAATTTTAAAGTTTAGTAAGTAACTAATAATTACTAGTTTAATAAATAATGGACTAAATGGAATTTTGGACTATAAAGCCCACGATGGGGCTGTTGGGCCGAGCCCATCATGGAATTTTGTAAGTTTGACTTTTTGACCAAACGGACCTAAAGAACGAGTTGAACAATTTTTAGAAACGCGACGATATATACGTTTTAACAAAAAATGTGTTTTGGGCTAAAAGTGATTATTGGGCTTATTTTATGAGTTTCGGCACAATAAATAATTTAAATGACAAAAAATGACTTCTGAAATATTTTCCGACTCACTATGGATATTATTACTTAACGATACGATAAATATAACGAAAACTAGTTTTCGACTTGTTTTGAGATGCGTTAGTCTCCAAAAGGGTGAAAAATGACATTTTAACCAAATTATTATTAACATTGACTTTTGTTGACTTTCAGACTAAATATTGACTTTGTGTCGAAATCTATTATTTATAAGTAAACGTGACGAAAATGATATTTATAACGATAAATATACGTCCAACGACTAAAACATATATTACGGACTATTTTCGCAAATATGGTTAATGAAACGAGTTATGTGAGGAATTTGCAACACTTGGGGAAAATGGAAACGTTTGATTATACGAATGGGTCATGCCCAATTTTTTTAAATATTCAACACTTATAGTATTTTGGTAAAAATACTTACGCTTGTTTAATTTTCAAAATACTTGACATTTATTTCAAATTCGTATAATATAACTCCACTAACACTATTATTTTATTAATATCTCCAAAAACCTATTTAATTAATTATAATGCTTAATTAATTAAATACTCAAGTACTTAACCTAATATATATATGTATATGTATGATTGTATATGATACTTGCGCATTTTAAACGGCGAATACTAGCACGGATGTTCCGTTACGTATTCCCACCGTACACTTTCACCATGAGCCACCACCCAGAGTTACAACAATAAATCATTTTGAAATATACTTTATCACACAGCAAACAAGAAATACACGAGCACTGTTCACGCGTAAACTTTTCAAATAAAGTCAAGACATATAAGACACGTATATTTCGCTAAGACTTACCGTACTGATTTTGGTTGCGTGTCGGCGCGGTTGCATTATTTTGTTGATTGATTAGCAGGTTGCTATTGTTTTAAGGTGAGTTCATGGCCCCTACTTTTACTCGTTTTATAACTGTTTTGGGAGAGAAAACTTGCTTGTTTTTAACTAAATTCAATGACTGGTTATTTGGAATATGAAATCTGGAATTGATTGTTTTACTTGAGATGTGATTGGTGTTATATACTAGACTGTTTTCTTGAATGCATTATTTGAATACATGGTATGTACATAGACCAGGGGTACTGGTCTGACATGTACAAGGGTGGTTTACTTGAATGCTTTGTATGTATACATGACAAGTTCACAGACCAGGTGTACTGGACAGTACCGGGTGTAACGGTCACATGACCAAGTGTAATGGTCACATTTCCAAGTGCAACGGACATACTACCAAGTGTAATGGTCATGGCGAGTGTACCGATTAACCAAGCGATATAAACTGATGTTCCACATTTATGAATACAAACCTATGAACTCACCAACCTCGTGTTGACACTTTAGCATGTAGTTTCAGGTATAAAGTGATTGCACACTATTGGAGGCTTTTGGCAGTGCATGGCAAGGTCATAAAAGACTCTGATGTATTGGGACCACTTGAATTCTTTTATGGGCCTATACATTCGTACCATTTTTAAAATGTTGTAAACAAATTACTTTGGAATATGAAATCTATTTTAAATGGTTGAGATAAAATCATTGTTTATACTTTGTGTTGTAATACTAATTTAGTAGCACCCAGACATGTAAGCTTCCGCTAAACCTGATTTTGGGGGCGTTACAGATAATGCCAATAAGATTACCAATAAACCTAATAAATTCCAAAATTTCACCAACACGGTTCTTAATACTTAATTATTTATTTTTAAACGATATGCGATATTTAAATTGACTCCCAAAATTACCGGTTGTCACATATGATGAAGGAAATACTAGTAAGTGAGTGTTATAGAAAATAGGAGGGTTTCTTCATTTATTTATAGAGAGATATGATGGTGAGGGTGTTGCTTTCTTGTGGGACCAGCTGGTTGTTGCAACAACAGTCGAATGAATTTAAAAATATCTACTTAACCGTTTTATTACTTGCATAAAAAGAATTTCCTTTACACACTCTCAAGTGTGTCGCAATACACTCTTTCATCGTGCCTAAATAATTTTTTTTATTATTATTTTTTTTTTTAACTCAACATGTCAAAATTTTACTCACTTACTTATTAATGGATAAGTCATATTCTCACTCATTTTTTAGACTAGCATGGTATCCGTGCCTTGCGGCGGCGGGTACCCTATAATAAAAAATTTTGGCAAGCAATTTTTTTCAATCACATGTTTTTCGTGATAATGATTTTATGCATGGCGAGAATTTTGATGAATAACTTTATCATACACTATTTCATATTAAAATGTTAATCATTAGTGCATCGCGATGCAATGGCGATACCAAAACGTTAGTCAGTTGTATTATGAGGTTGTGATGACTGACGGTGAAAGGTACTTGCTAATGAGCAACCAAATACACGTTTAACCAACGATTTAGACACCAACACTTTTTTTCGATCAAATATGAAAGCCAATGTCAACCCAGACCGCCATACGCATATATTTTCCATACCCCCTCCCAAAAATTCTAATTTCGCAGCAGCGGACTTGACGTTTGTGAAACTAAATGGGCGTTTGGTAGAATATAGAATGGATATTAATGGGATGATTTTTTCGGCTGAATATAGAATGGATATTCAAACAGATAAAAACTTAATAAAAATGAATTACTATCTTGAAGAGGTTGCAGGTCACACTGCAACCATATATAGCGATTTAATGGCTAATTTTGTAGAAAAGATGGAGTTTAAAGACGTTTTGACTTTGTTAGAGTGCTTATAGTAACAGGTAACCCAAATCCAATTTCAATTTTGATACGCTGTTTTAATGCCTATATTAATGGATTACACGACGGTTTAAAGTTGTATGAAATTGGACACTCTCACCGAAGACACATATTTTTTTTTTAATTGTGAATTAACGGGATATAAGAAGAATACTTTGAGTTACTTGATGATAATCTGATGGGTTTGCAGCTTCGCCCAAATACACTTAGAGAGGATGCAAAATCACTCTCTAAGTGTATTTGATCTAAGTTGCAAACCCATCACATTATCTTCACTATTATCAAGTAACTCAAAGTATTCTTCCCTATATCTCGTTAATTCACAATTTAAAAAAAAAAAAAAAAAAAAATCTATGTCTTCGGTGAGAGTATCCAATTTCATACAACTTTAGACCATCATGTAATCCATTAATATAGGCATTAAAACAGCGTATCAAAACTGAAAATGGATCTGGGTTACCTCTTACTATAAACACTCTAACGAAGCCAAAAACGTCTTTTAGACTCCATCTTTTCTACAAAATCAGCCATAAAATTGCTATATATTGTTGCAGCATGACTTGCAACCTCTTCAAGATAGTAATTCATTTTTATTAAGTTTTTATCTGTTTTAATATCCATAATTCTTAGCTTCTGAAATTAAACCTCGCAAAAGTAACAAACAAATCATCCCATTAAAGCCGCACCTATTAAACTAAGTGGTAAAAGCTTATGATGTTATCTTATCTATAAAAACAATCAACCTAAACATAAATTCTACGTAGTTTTTTCTGCGACAAACAATCAATAATAACGTAATCTATAACACATAAAACCCAAATTTAAAAAACAAATAACAAATTATTGAAAAAAAAGGTAACACATGCTACCTCGGTGTACGGAGGGAGTGGGGAGGGGGGGGGGGGCTTAGTGATATGAAGAAGACGGGAGAAAAGTAACAAAGAGTGTGTGAGAGAATGGATGAGTGAAGTTTTTGCAGGCTATTTATTGTGAAGGATGAAATGAATCAACAGTTGTGGTGAATTTCATCTTAATGGTTGTAGGTTGTTTGTGAATAGTGTCACACGGATCGATGACATGGTACTTAGGTTGTTTTTGTTTGCAGTCCCACGGATCACTGTAAATTTTGGTTGGGTTGCTTTTGTATTTTTTTGTTTTCCGTCTCTTTAGTTTTAAAGTCTTTCTTAAGTCAAGTAACTAATATTTACATAATAAATCAATATTATACAAATAATGTTATATGCAGTATTTGAACCCACAATCATTAAGTTGGTTAAAATCTTTAAGCATAAATGTTAGTGAGCGGTGGCATGAGTTCAAACCTTGTGGATTAGTCAACCAAAAGGTCGAAAATCATGGTTACCCATAAAATATTAGTGTGTAAAAAATTCCTTGAATATAAATAAACAAACACAAAAATTTATTCATATTAGTTCAAGTAATAAATAAATAAAGCATATATAAAGGAATTTTTTTACCGAATTGTTAATGAATTATTCATTGAATGTTGTGGTTCATTTATCCATATGATTTTTGCTCATCTGCTAATTTTGAAGCGGAAAATCAGTTTATCACTTTATCATACACGAGAGAGAGAGATAGAAGTTGCTTATTCATTTACATTCTTCAAATGAAATTAACACACTATTTACCAACACTGTACTCACCCACTGCTCGGTGTTTGATGGTTGACGCTAGTGAAAAAGGATAGAATAATGACGGTTTGCCGCTCACCGGCTACAAAGTTCATATATATACATTCAATAATTTTTCGGCGAAGAAAATTGCTGTTGTGTGTATATAGTTTCAAGATACATGAAGAGTAAAAATGTATAAAGATATCGGAAATTCAAGGGTGAGTCGAGCCAATACCGGGTCGACCCAAATATTCAATTAAATTAAAAAGAAAAAGCAAGTACACTCATCATTTGTGTTCTTAGTTAATGATATCTAGTATAAATATATGATATGAACAAGTTTTTGTTTGTTCGCTCGTTGCAACCGGAGTAGAACAAATTTGTACGACAATAACATAAATTATAAAGATTCGATGTTAATTAGTA
Organism: Artemisia tridentata subsp. tridentata; assembly: GCA_021014915.2. Taxonomy (NCBI): domain Eukaryota; kingdom Viridiplantae; phylum Streptophyta; class Magnoliopsida; order Asterales; family Asteraceae; genus Artemisia; species Artemisia tridentata. Next base: position 12,588,241 of record CP139506.1, on the reverse strand, counting down.
ATAAATATAATTAAAATATATAAATATTTTAAAGTTAAAAGAGTGTAAAAGTATAAAGTTAAAAGTGAAAATTTGAAGTGAATGCTAGTGCAATGTGTGACTAGACATACCCCATACATTTTAATCAAAATGTCTTGACTATTGGTCAAAGTTATTTTTGGAAAAAGTAACTGTTGTTGCAATCGGAGATAGAAATGAAGATTATAAAAAATTATTATTTTTATAAGTTACATGAAGTAGGATTTATTTATTTATTTATTTTGAACGGCTTGTTTGTTGTTAGTGGTTCAGGTCCAGCAGTGACATTCAATAGGGCAGTATGCTGACCCTGAGACCCGCATGCTACTCCTTTATCGCCTGAAGGGGTAAAAGTCCCGGGTGAGACTCGAACTTGAGACATCCCCTAGCCAAATATCCCTCCCCAAGGCACCTTAAGAAAACCTTAGTGGCCAACTGAAATATTATTTTTCTTATAATCTTTTATAAGTTTTGTCTGTTAAACGAAGCTTATATTTTAAGTAACTTATTTTTTCAAAAGATAAGTTTAATTCCTCAATAATCTTGTATACGAAACATACCTCACGTATATGTAAAGTAAGGGTCAATATTGACATTAAGATTACATAAGGTAACTTCGAATAAAAACGGTCAATATTGACTAATCAAAATCAAATAATGTTTCTAGTCATGGGCGGAGCTATGTACAACGCTACCCCTGAACTTTTACCCGGTAGTGAAATTTTTGGCGATTTTTTTACGTTTTTTGGCGATTTTTTGCCATTTTTTGGCGATTTCGCTACCCCTGAAACAAATTTTTGCTACCCCTAAACAAATTTTCGTATTTCGCTACCCCTGAACTTGGCTCCTAGTTCCGCCACTGTTTCTAGTAGACATTTGAGGGTGGAAACTTTTTACGAGTGATTTGAATGGTTTTACATATAGTATAGGTATATAATATTTTTGTTGCCTTTAAAACAAGGGTCGTATATATCGTTCATGCTAAAAGCACATGTATATTATTATGCATGACAAACTAATTTTACATCTCATCACAAAGTCTCGCATAAATCGTTTGGTATGATAATAACTAATTAGTAATGATACGATGACACAATGACATCCAAATAGCAAAACCTCACAATCTTGACTTGATCATTGATTGTTCTATCTTTTATTTTCTATATATGTTTTTTGAATTTCATAAAAAAGATATTGTTCTTATGCTATAACTTTAACTATACAATTTCCAAATGCCATATTGCATGTTGGCTAGGTTGTACTTTTGTGTTTCACTTCCCACCTTTTCTACTTTCATTTAACTATGCATGTGTCTTTTCTAAGGTTCAATGCAATGTAGAGTGTTTTTAATAAACTCATGAGATGGTGATGCATGTGGAGTCTATTAGACCATGTTGAGGCCAATGCATTGGAGATGGCAATTCGACATGATGTTGGCAGATTTTGCATATATTGTTTGAAAATAAGAGACATTTTATGTTTGAGACGTATGGTAACCATACATGATGAGGACATGGTTGTATAGGTTAATGAAATCAAACTTTTAGAAAATAAGGTTTTTTGTTTGCTCTAAGCATGCATCATATTATGAGTTGCTGTTTTGGTCACACATTCACACTCGAAGAATCATCACCCGCACAACTCAACTATTAGATATAGACCAACAATCGCTAACTGGATGAAAAACATCGGACATGATTAGATGTTTCACTTCCCACCTTTTCTACTTTCATTTAACTATGCATGTGTCTTTTTTAAGGTCCAATGCAATGCAGAGTGTTTTTAATAAACTCATGAGATGGTGATGTGGAGTCTAATTAGACCATGTTGAGGCCAATGCATTGGAGACGGCAATTCGACATGATGTTGGCAGATTTTGCATATATTGTTTGAAAATAAGAGACATTTTCTGTTTGAGACGGATGGTAACCATACATGATGAGGACATGGTTGTATAGGTTAATGAAATCAAACTTTTAGAAAATAAGGTTGAGAGAGAGAGAGAGTTTTGTGAGCTAGATTTTGTGAGAGAAAAGCTACGATTCAACAGTTACAAACTAGTCGAAGTGTATACGAGTAAAAAGGTAAGTTTATATAGGTCATGGTTTACAAAAAGGTGATGCGGCTTGGCGCGACGCGATGATGCTATATACTTGATAAAGTCTATGACATTAGAGATGCTCTAACGGGTTTCATAAAAATTGGTTAATCAAAGGTAGATTAGGAAGTGCCGGTGGGATGTTAACATAGTTTCTTTCTATTATTTTTCCTCACTAATGTATAATTTATTTTTCCTTTCAAAAATTAAATATCAACACGATGATGGTCGGAAACGGTCCCGAGATTAATCCAGTGAGGCCGCGTATATCTGAGTTAAAAAGAATCGCCCTCCCTGGGTTACTTATACATGAAAACCTAAATTTTACCCGTTTTAAAACTATATATTACATCTTGTTTCCTCTCTTTTGAACTTTTTGCTTACCAATCATAGTATTCCATATGAAACACGTTTCATGCATCTTATATTAATATTTGCATCAGAAAACCGGATATGTTCTTTGAATATCGTAAACCCAACCAATTCATCACCTTTTATAAACATATATATCTTCAAGACCTACTACCAAATATGTTTCTATTATAACTAAACATTACATTTTTTTTGATTATCCATGGATATGAATTCTTCTACTAGCAAATAAATTTTTTTTTCTTTGTACCTCTTTTTTCATGTGTACCTCATATTTAATTTCCTCTCTTGACTTGCATTTATGATTATTTTCGGCTTGATCAGTCCATATATTTTCATCTTGTAGAGTGTTGTCAACCTCACACCAACTACCTCCTTGGCACTTTCATTGATTGTCAATAGATCTATCAATTGCCTTGTTAAGCTTTAAAAACAAATTTGATCTTGTGACACGCAGCGTCTATAAACATATTTTTGTCCAAAGGATCATGCTTGCATATGATGTTATCAAGTTACTCATTTATTAAATTTTTTAAATCATTAGAAACAAAAAATGGATCAAAGCTCAAGTTCGATTCAAGCATTATAGAAATATAGTTATAAAAATATTGACCAAAACTGTACGTAATTGATAGAGCTTAAGTTTAAAACATTTACACATGCATTTGTTTTGTTTTGAAACTTGAACCTGTTGACTCAAATAAAAGTTTAAATATGAGTCATGCAAGACACAAATACTAGACTTATTTGTTGTGGTAAGTTTACAGTCCTCGTTTAATACAAAACCTTTGTTATATAAATCTTGTTACACTCAATAATCCTTAAAAAGATAATGGATTAGAGAAAATTGACTCAATTTTATCAACACAACCAAAATTTTCCTATACAAACAAAAGTCTAGCTTGTATCTAAATACAATTAACCACATAACAATACTTGAACGGATGTGATTTGCACACTTTTCAAATTGATTGGCACACTCTAATTTAGAGTGTCTTGACATTTATATCCTTACAGCGGTGAAAATGAGTAAAGTGATGTGAGGGTATAAATGTCAAGACACTCTAAATTAGAATGTGTCAATCAATTAAGGGAGTGTACAAATCACCTCCTGAAACATGGTACTGAATAGATATCAAGTCCCAAAAGTGGTTTGAAACTTTAATAAGTACAAGAAGTAAATATCTAATATTATTATGTAAAACCTTGATCCATACTTGTATCCCACTATTAGGATACTCGTGTATAGCAACAACGACAAATAGTCTCCGTTTAACAAACAATATTGATACAAAAAGCTATAAAGAGGTTTAGCACATATTCATTTGTCAAAATTAAACATAATATGTATCAAAACACCATTTCTATAAATTAAGACGTAATGTCCCCTAATTTTGTAAACTAATAATGGGTTCAAGCTTATTATTATAATGAAACTAATACAAACTGTGACCACACACATTGATTCCATCAACATTAATGTCCTCACTACATCATCTTTACCATCTCTATGGGCATCTTTGACGTGCTCAACATTAAAGATGTGGTTGTTGATATTGAATTGAATCATATTTAATTTGCTTTGATGTGCACTCAACATCAATGTACTTAGCATCTTTGACGTGCATATATTACTCAACATTTAAGATGTGGTTGTTGATATTGAAAGACTCATATTTAAGCTAGCTATCTCTAACATCTATGGAAGTAAACATGTGGTACTCTACTAAGCTGTCATAGCAGGCACAAAATTGACTACACATAAACACTTTGTGTTGTTTAAAGTAACAATGTACGTGTTCTTCATAACAATGTCGTTGTTTAATGTGTTGGATCTTAAGTATATATGGCTGATATAACCAGCTATTGGATTATAATGACGTGTTTGATATATAGGACCTTAATATTAGGCTAATAGATAATAGAAACCTTAATTTTCTTACACTATTTCTTGCGTCAAGACTTTATATTTAGACTCTACATACATACTGAAACATACGGGAAATCAAAAAAGATAAATCTAAATACTAAAACTTACACTATGAGGAATGGAGACTAATCAGTTATGCTCTAAACCATAACATGGATAATGGATGCCCTGAGCCAAACACGTCACCTTGATAAGTTTGTTTGTGTAGTTGTGCGAGAAGTATTAACCTTGTATACAGAATACAAGACTACGATAATGATCAATGATATCTTACATTATTTGTATGAGATAAGTTGTTACATCCTCCATAGCTAATACTTTCTCCTTTACACATTTGTAACTTTAACATGATAATCACAATTCAGCTTACTTTTGCACATAGCATAATACAAGAAATACAATCATTGTTCAAACAATTTCTTTTTTAGAAAAAATTTCGTTTCCACACTAGTAATGACGTTCTAAGGGTATGCATGTGCATACTCTTCGCCTTAAGTATGCGAGCTGTGATCTCTATCCCTCTCATTCACACTTAACATCTAACCCGGTCAACCATTTATGACATATATTGCGTCGTCACAAAAAAGCTAGTCATTGTAGGGTGTTTTTCTTGTAGTGTAATATTAGTAACATGAGTACGTGCATACTCAAGACGTCTGCTGTACAAGATTATTGTCTTTTTTTTTTGTTCTTTAATTTGCAATTCATGATGCTTTAAAGGTGATGATATTAAAAGAGTTGGAGACAGTAGAGCGTTTGTAGATAAAGAGGAATCTGATGTTGGTTGCGACACTCAGTGACCATGATTTGGTAGGCGAATGAAATATATCCTAAGTTTTGTTATTTGTATAGTTATTTATGACTATATAAACTTTCTCTAAGACGTAATGTTACTATGTTTCAAAGGAAGAAAAAAGAAGATGTAATGTTACTTTTGTTAAGATGTGTTATATGGAGGTTAGGTACCGTTGTAATGTAGGCTTATAGACTAGCTAGACTGTATTGTCCTCTCAAACATATATAAACTAATGCTGACGAGACATACTAGGTGAAGTAAATGGTATGAGAAGTATGGTGTTGTTCAAGGAACTAGAGTATCTTCAAAGGTTCAACTTTTGAATTGAAGGACTACATGTTTTGTATTTTGAGTTCAAGTATACATTTGTCATCTTTATTTTAATTAAATGTTATCGTTTTCTTCTCATACAATTATATTTTTATTATAGTTTTAAATGTATTCATTTTGGGCAAATGCTATTGTGTTGTGTTTGGAGAATATAATATAAAGTGACCATGAACATCATTTTGCCAAAATGAGAAGTAATGATAACAATCAAACAAACTTTGTATAAGGGAATGATAGAAGAAATAAAGCAAGAACATATTTAACATTATGAGATAGGGATGCTCCATATTAAAGCAACCCAGATCCAAAAAGTAAGGTCTTAGAGTTTTTTGACTAAAAAGAAGGCATTGTGGGTTTCTACCCCATCAATTTAGGAGAGTCACCCCACCATAGACCAATCATTACAAATAATCATTCTCATTTATATAATCATTCTCATTTATTATGTTTGGTCACTTGATTGTTGTCATGATTGTGTTTATTACAAATAATCATTATCATTTATTATGATTGGTCACTTGATTGTTATAAGAAATAGAGTAAACTCTAAAATACATCCCTGTGGTTTGCCGAATTTCGCACCATACATCCAATTTTTGAAGACTTAGCTTCTTTTTTATCCGATTCAAAAGAAAAGAAAAATAACGTGTATGTTATTCTCTTTTTTTTTCTTTCTTTTTCTCGATTCACAAACAAAGTATCATCACTGATTTTTATCGAAGCTTTGATTCTTGTTTATATCCGAAAATAAAGAATGATTTATAACAATACTGTTATAATCATCCTTTGGGTCGTTCAAACAAAACGAAAACAAGAACTAAAGAAACCTACCCAACATCCATATCAAACGATCTTCAAACCTGTTGAAGAACCAATGAGTGTTGTTTGTGCTCGGCTTTGTTAAAAAAAGAACGTAAAGGATTTTCGTTGTGTTGTTGATTCGGATTAAATCAAGACAGGGATGATTTGTTGATTCTTGGTGAGAGAAAACACAAGAAAGAAGTGGGATTTTATAAATCGCCATTATTTGGATTTGGGTGTGAATTTGTGAGATATTTTTCATAGGAGTTGCGCGGTTTTAGTATCGAAAGTGATTTGTGTTTGAGTGAATGATTTGTGTTTATAGATCCAGTGAATGATTTGTGTTTATAGATCCAGTGAATGATTTGTGTTTATAGATCCAGTGAATGATTTGGGTATGATTTGTGTTTATAGATCCAGTGAATCATGATTTTTAGATTTGTGTTTAAGAATTGTGTTTGTGTTGTTTGATTATAGAAGAAAAAGAGTGAGTAGTTGTGAATAAAAGGACTAAATTACCTTGCTTAAAAGAGATAACTGTCACGTGTCTAATTTAACGACACAACCTTTTCACCGTTCGTCCTTGTGGATGTATAAAACTCAAAAAAAAAAAAAAATTGGAGATATAATTACATAAATGGTCCCGGTCGTTACGCTAAATTGCGTCCAACGTCCAAATCATTTTTTTCAAAATTTTTTTCGAAATAAATTTTTTTACAATTTTTTTTTTTTTTTTTAGAATTTTTTTTTTCGAAATTAATTTTTTTAGAAAAATTATTTTTTTTTCAAAATTAATTTTTTTAGAAATATATATTTTTTTTAGAAAAAAATAAATTTTTTTTCCGTAATTTTTTTTAGAAAAATAATTTTTTTATCCGAAATTAATTTTTTTAGAAAAATTAATATTTTTTTCCGAAATTATTTTTTACAAAAATTAATTTTTTTTCCGAAATTATATTTTTTAGAAAAATAATTTTTTTTTCCGAACTTTTTTTTTAGAAAAATTAATTTCTAAAAAAAATTAATTTTGGTCAAATTAATTTTTTCACACCTATCAACATAGCAAGATTAAATAGTAATTAGTAATTAGTTAAGTAATTAATTAGGGTGGTTAGATGTTGAATCCTTAGTGTTTTCAATGTCGGTTAAAAAGTTGGTTGAAAAACATGTTCACAAAATTTGAGGTGAAAAAAATAGGTCAAAAGCTGGTCAAATGGGGTATAAACCATAGGACCCAAAAAGAATTGGTCAATATACCTTTTCCTCAAATTATCATGCTTGAATATTTAAATTTAGTCAAGAAAAAACTTACAAAGTAAATCAAATCCACAACTCTTCGTTAGAGTTAGTTCTATTTGAGACGTATGGTATAGACTAATTTGATGTGAACTTATAATGAACCAAAAATTTTAGAATTGAAAATTTTGTCTTGAAGTCAAACTATGTCGTATAGTAAGATCAAACCCTTCTTTCACTTTAAATCAGAGTGTTAAGGAAAATAACAAGTGTTAGTTCTTGTGTAAAATACCATTTAATTTGTGGGAATAAAAAATACGATTGTAGAAGAAATTGGTTGTAGGATGTCATTTTGTTGATATGTTGTATATGCTGTTTAAAGATGTAATAGCCAAATCGCCTGCAAATTTGGTTATGTTAGTTGTTGGATGACAAGGTCATAGGTTTTTTATTTGCTATAAGCATGCATCATATTATATGAGTTGCTGTTTTGGTCACACATTCACACTCGAAGAATCATCTCCCGCACAACTCAACTATTAGACTGTTTAAGTATTTTTCGGCGGGATGATTGATTAATTCTTCAAAATATCCTCCGGTCTTGATATCGTCAAGCCCTTCGGATGTCTGCTAAGATAGTAAACGCGTTAGTCTCGCCCCGGGTGTGACCCCAGGACCAAACTCCGGCGTGAGAGTAAGTATCGGTATTAAGGAAGATAAGAATAATGATAGAGTAATGAGTTAAGTAATAAGTGTGTGTGAATTGAATTAACCTTAACTGAAGATCTGCTCCTCCTTATATAGGAGGCTGACTTTTGTCCCCATCGGATGAGTCCAAAAGTGATAGTGACCTTTTTGAGCGGCAACTGGGATCTTTCCATGTTTGGGTCTTTTTCCTGCCCTGCCATGGTTCCTGTAACTCTGTCTCATACTACTAATGTTAGGGTTGACTTCTGATCTGAAGATAGCCGTTAGTCCGAACGACCCATGAGCGCCGTCCGGAAATGGTGGTTCGTTCGGACAGAATCCTTCGGCCACGTACGTTCCAAGTTTGGCCTATTCTGGAATTAATTGTTCATCCGAACGACCTGTTAGGTCCGTTCGGTTTAGGCCATTCGGCCATATACGCCGACATAGACATAGACCAACAATCGCTAACCGGATGAAAAACATCGGACATGATTAGATGTTTCTACTGTTCTACATTCTAAATTCACACCGTAAATAGGCTCATAAAACAACCAGACTTGAAAATGAAACTAATAAAAAAGCATTACAAGCACATTGTCAAGCCATCATGTTGGATTCATCTTCCTCCCCTGTTGCTGCTTCATTGAACATGTACTGGCTTTGATACTCGATCAAGTACTGTGTAGATCTTTTCACTTCCCAAAACAGCTCATAAACTCGGCTCACGTCTTCCATTTCCACAACCTTCCCTTTCCTCTTCTGGCAAGCCAATGCAGCTGATGTGATCAAGTTTATGGCGTATCTCAGAGATGTTTCAACCCCAATTTTTGTCAACAAAACCTTTGCATCATCGGATACGTCAATATCTTCCTCTTGACATCTTATATCAAGAATCTTGCGAATGTCATCTTCAGTGTATGGTTGTGTGGAGATGATGAGAAGGCGATCCAGGAAATCGATTGGAATCCCGTGGGGGGATTTGTAGTTTGTGCCTCGGATAGTTGTGATTCCTCGGTTGGTGGCAACAACAAGTATTGGTGCCATGTCGTTTTCTAAGGCACGGTTTAGGAATGAAAAACACTCGATATCAAGCATGTGGACTTCATCTATGAACAGAACACCAGGAATGATCTCTGCCTTTCCTTCCTCTCGCCACTCGGCAACCTTTGTATCGATCTGTTCCCTCACTTCAGCTCGTATTTCTCCGGTGTCACCAGTGAAAAGAGCAAGAAATCCCTGTGTTCTGGATTTCATAACAAAAATAATTTAAGTTTTCAAAAAGATCAACTACCATAGTTACTTTGACATTTCCTAGTTTCTGCGTTTTTTTTCTCATCATAATCCAAGTTATTTCATCATCAATACTACCGCTGGCAATTGCACAAAAAGACCAACTCTGTTCTATTATCAGAAAGTGCAACTTCAGAAAACAACACTACTTCAGTTATTCATGTTAGTCTAACAACTGTTTCAGCCATGACCATCAAACGTTCCACCTAATGCATATTCCCGGAAGGCCAAATGGGGCATCTAACTTCAAATCATCCTAACTGTAAAGGAATTAATCCAAAACTCCTAATTTCAATCAAACATTATGTACCTTTGCGAATGGGCGTCTATGCTCTTATCAGTTATATTAGAGTTATTAGCATCAAACACCAACATACATTTTCATTTGTCCCATTTTCGTCATTGTACGTTTTTTGTACTTCTGTGTCAAACAAATCTTATTGAAACAAATCTTATGTCAATATCAGAGGTTACAAAATAACCAAAAATCATTAATATTACAGGGTGCAAAAGTCATCATTTTAACGACACACATGTTTGTATTTATACACAAAATAACACTATATTTACCCCAAAAAAAACGTGAGCCGCTACAACATAAGGTAAAGAACAGAAACACCCTAATGCAATGCGCAATCAAGAAAGAGAAGCATCAATCAAGAGTCCTTTAAGTCACATGTGTTGAAGGCGTCATACCAAATTAATGAAAAAAGTGTCATATATACCATGATAAACAGGAACATTTATAATCAACACAGTTCTAAATTCTAACCTTATTACACTACTCATGAGCCCCAACATAGATAACGCCTCTGTAGGCACTAGGATAATTGCAGGCACAGTCTAGAATCCATATAAAGAACTAACCGTTTATTAAAGTATGGATAAATATATAAACATCATTTTGAGGGAGGGAAAAGTATGGATAAATATATAAAGTATCAAGCAGAAGATATATATTGAGGCATTCATTAAGACTTTGTTTGAAGGTAATCCTGCTGCCTCAATGTCTATGAAGAGATTCTAAACCACCATTTGTAATTTGACAATGTATCATTGTACCATTAAAATTTTATGTAAACGTAAATGTGTTTTGTTTTGGTCTTTAACTTATGAATCATCTTTCAACAACAAATAGAAACATTAACAGTGTACTAACTAAAATATCACACATATAACTGGGTCTTAGCCGGATATAACCGGGTCTAGCCGGGTTCTTGCCGGAATATCCGGGTCTTGGCCGGGTCTTTTCCGAAATAGCCGGGTCTTGGCCGGATCTTACCGGATCCTTGCCGGAATAACCGGGTTTTGGCCGGATCTTACCGGGTCTAGGCCGGATATAGCCGGTTCTTTGCCGGAATTTCCGGGTCTAGCCGGGTCTTGGCCGGATTCAACTGAATATGGCCGGGTCATGGCCGGATATAGCCTGATTTTGGCCGTAGTAACCGGGTCTTCGCCGGATATAGCCGGGTTTTGGCCGGGTCTTGAGCGGATATAGCCAGGTTGTGGTCATATAGTGGTGGTTTAGATTTTAGAAAGATACTCCCTCCATCTCAATTTAATTGTCCATATTTCCTTTTATGGATGCCTCAAATTAATTGTCCACTTTCCTTATTAAGTAAAAAATAGAGAATCTAGTGGAGGAATATTCCATTTTAGTGGCTGAAAATTAAAGTGTCCCCACTTTTATTAAACTTTGTGATTTCTTTCTTGTGACAATTAAATTGAGACGGAGGGAGGAGTATAAGTTTGAAATTATATTAAAAACCTCAAAATGTCATACATTGACGAAGGAATAAAGTAGCCTGTGTTCGGTCTTCGCCAGCGAATGGTGTTATGAACAAGGACAATATATTAACCATGCGTATAGTACGTCGAATATGTTTAGCTACACAACACAAAACCTTGCTACAACTTATAGAATTTAAAGTAAGGGTGGCAATTTTTGACACGACATGATAAACGATACGAACCCGACACGAAGTTAAACAGATTTGGGTTGACGATAAACAGGTTTGGGTCAAAAACAGGTTAAACCCCTCTAACCCGTTTAATAAACGGGTCGTGTTTGGGTTGAGTAAGTATTAAAACAAGTTAGTTACGGTATGTTTGGGTAAAGCTTCTATAAAAACAGCTTATTAGCTTAACAAGTATAAATATACAATGTAGGAGTTAATCCTTGGGTCAAAAAAAGGACCAGCAATTCTAATGAAGAGTACCGCCAAAGGGGATTTAAGTTTTAGTTAAGCATGAGCACGCCCGAAATAAGCTAAAAACTAGTCCTCAAACACGGATAGAGGACGAGTGACTTCTAACTTGCATATCCAAATTCCCGAATCACTTTTCACTCGCACCTGAAACGTGAGCTAGATTTTAAAGTCTGTATGTAAATTGTTGGTAGAGGTAAGACGCGTTAATAACCTTTGTGTTTCAAACATGATTATTCTTGTGTTAGACTCTCCCATGATTTCACATTATTTGTTTTATGATAGGAAAAAAATGATTAAATTGTCTGTATGTAGATTGTGGAGTCCTATAACTTAAGTGATGAGGAATGATGGTCTGAAATGGTATTTTTAGACTGAGTTATAGGTTTTTAATTACTCCATTCGTCTCAAAATTATTGTCCATACTACTTTTCTAAGATGTCTCAAAATAATTGTCCACTTTTCTTATTAAGTAAAAATTAGAGAATCTAGTGGAGGAATATTTCATTTTAGTGATTGAAAATTAAAGTGCCTCCACTTTTATTAAACTTTGTAATTTCTCTCTCATGACAATAATTTTGAGACGGAGGGAGTACAAAACATGAATATAACATAATATCATTTTTTAATTGCGTGAACTAATCATCTGCGATAGCTGCTAACACACAAAAATACGTATGATAATTCGCAGGGATTGCGTCAAAATCTCCACTAGCTGTGATTGGGACGAAAAACGTGCTATTAAAAAGCAGAGACATGTTAGTGAATCAAGGTTTGGATTATGTTGCTACTTGGAACTCCTCTATGCTTTTTTCGGATGATTTAAAAGAGGTATTATCAGCACAAAAGCAAAAGAGAAAACCTTCATTTTCCAAGCTGTAAGTGTCGTGTGTTAAACTTTGTGACTAAAGGTAAAAAAACTATGAATGATGCTACTACTTGAATAAAAGTAATAATAGCGTTGTAAGCTAATATTTAGTAATAATAGTGTCGTGTGTTATTTTGCTGTAATGAATTTGTTGATGTGTTTTTTAAAAGTAAGCTAATATTTAGTAGTATGTATAGAAATGAATGGTTTCTGTAACTATTTGTAGCAAACCTGTAAAGAAAGCAGATGCTTGGATTGTGAAAACATGTATCCTATAACAGTCGATGCATCTAAGATAGATTTTGTCATGAAACAAAAATTAGCATCACAAATGAGGCAGGTAATTTACATTAGAAACATGGTTGCTACTTCTATTTTTTCTTTTGGAAAGGCAACGTATTACCATGTGACTATATAAAATTCACATTTTCTTAAACAGTCGGCGTAACCCATAGCATTTTAGCCATACAGCATCTCACATTAACATATGGTACAAGCCGTCTACAACTGTTCTATAACTATAATAATTTGGTACTTTCACTACAGTATGTAAACTGTTTCCGAACATGGGTTATTTAAAACAACATTCTTGTGCTAATCTGCTAATTTTTCTCGGCAAAGTGAACAATATATTGATATGAAGATCAAGAAGATCCCAAATCGATGACATACTTGGGTACATGAGTAAACTGTTGCATGTTGCAAACCAAACTACTTTGGACCTTGCTAAATATCTTGAAACACACTAATAAGAACTTGAAAGTGAAACCAAAGCTTGAACTGTGAACCAAAACATCTTCCTAATGGAATTACAGTATATATTGATGCTGGCAGTTTCTTTTTATCATTTTTATAACAAGAATTAGTCAATTGTTTCGTTGCCGACCATATCTTGTGTTGTTACATAATGTTGGTGTACTGCATTCCTATTGATGTATGATAATGTATCCATTCAGATATGTTGCTAATGCGCGATTTGCGAAAAGCTTGCAACTTCAAATTAGATCTTGCTATTTCAATGCTAGTTCGATTTTTCTAAGGGGAATATATTACTTTATGTACTCAATTCAAGTGTATATGACGAATGCAATAAACCAACATGCCAAATTCGGATGATCCATTGCACCCACACGTTCAATCATCTCCCTAAATTCAGGCATTGTTAACACATTTACCTATTTTTCTTCATTACCACAATTGAGTTGGACTTCAACACACACTTACACATAATTTTCCCTTCCCAAGTGCCTTAACAATATCAATATTGTTCACAGCGGTTTACATAATTTTGCTACAACCACAGGGACGATTTATGTAATTTACTCCCATTCTTTTCTATACGCACATAACAAACATGCCCTTATAATTTCCCAAAATAACCACAAATGGAGAACTCAAGATTTAAAATACCACAAACCACATCTGTCTTTCAACATATATCACGACTTTTATCCGAGCTTAGTAGTTGATCTTAGAAATCTTTGTTTGAATGAAGATATAGAGTTCACACTATCATATCAGTTCATTCATCGCTGTTTATTGGATATATAAGTCCTATTTAAAAAAAAAAAAAAAAAAAAAAAAAAAAAAAAAAAAAAAAAAGCTATGCTATAACCACAAAAAGATTTTAAAAATAAAATAATAAAAAAAACATTTAGAAATATGGTGTTATGTTTTGATTGAGTTAATCAAAGAGAAAAAAGAGAAATTATTACAAAAGCCATCAATCAAAAGATAACATCTCATTTTCTGTATGCTTTTTTTAAACATTTTATAATTGTAGTATGAGAATAGTTCATTTAAGGACTAAATTTTTATTGCATACTGAGGGACAAATCTCCACAATCCATCTAGTTTGAACTAATGGTGGAGATTAACCTAAAATTTAATATGGAAACCTAAGTCCATGTATTTTTTATTTTTTTTCCTTTTTCTTTGTCTTTTTGTCTTTTTTATTTATTCACTTCTTTTTTAACCTTTTTTTTTTTCTTTTGTCTTTGTTTTTAATTCACGTTTCTTTTTAAGTCTAAGTTTTTTTTTTTTTTTTTTTTTTTTTTTTTTTTTTTCCTCTTTTTAATTCACTTTTTTTTTTTTTTTTTAATTCATGTTTTTTTCACTTTATTACGTTTTCATACGTTTTCGACTGTTTTCTTACGTTTTCGTCCGTTTTTATACGTTTTTTGTCCGTTTTCATATGTTTATATACGTATTCAGACGTTTTTATTCGTTTTCATACGTTTTCGTCCGTTTTTGTAAGTTTTCGTCCGTATTCAGATGTTTTTGTCCGTTTTCATACGTTTTAGTCCGTTTTTACCCATTTTTGTCTGTTTTTAAGTTTTTACACGTTTTTAGACGTTTTTGTCCGTTTTCAAACGTTTTCGTCTGTTTTTTACGTTTTCGTTTGTTTTTTTACGTTTTCGTCTGTTTTCAGACGGTTTCGTCCGTTTTTACGTTTTCGTCCATTTTTTATACGTTTTCGTCCGTTTTTATATGTTTTTCCGTTTTCAGACGTTTTCGTCCGTTTTCATACGTTTTCAGACGTTTTCGTCCGTTTTCATATGTTTTCAGCAGTTTTTATAGGTTTTCATACGTTTTCATCCGTTTTCGTCCATTTTTCATACGTTTCGTCCGTTTTCAGACGTGTTTTTATGCTTTCATACGTATTCGTTTGTTTTCTTATGTTTTCGTCCGTTTTCATACATTTCTGAATATCACAATTGATATTCTTAATATCACAAGTGATTTTCTGTGATATTCAAAATATCACTTGTGATATTAAGAATATCAGTTGTGATATTTAGAAACGTATGAAAACGAACGAAAACGTATGAATGCGGACGAAAACGTAAGAAAGTGAAAAGAAACGTGAATTAAAAAAACGTGAAAATCACTTGTGATATATTCAGAATATCACTTGTAATATTCTGAATATCACAAGTGATTTTCATGTTACAAAACATTAGTTGAAAATCACTTGTGATATTCAGGATATCACTTGTGATATTCAGAGTATCATCACTTGTGATATTCTGAGTATCATCACTTGTGATATTCTGAGTATCACAGAATATCACTTGTGATATTCAGAAACGCGAATTAAAAAAACGTGAAAATCACTTGTGATATTCAGAATATCACTTGTGATATTCAGAATATCACTTGTGATATTCTGAGTATCATCAATTTTGATATTCCGAGTATCATCACTTGTGATATTCTGAGTATCACAGAATATCACTTGTGATATTCAGAAACGTATGAAAACGTCTGAAAATGGCTGAAAACATTTAAAAACGGATGAAAACAAATGAAAATGGACGAAAACAAAAAAAAACGGACGAATATGTAGGAAAACAGACGAAAATGTGAATTAAAAAACGTAAGAAAATAGACGAATATGTAGGAAAACGGACGAAAACGTAAGAAAACGAATGAATATTCAGAAACGTGAATTAAAAAAACGTGAAAATCACTTGTGATATTCAGAATATCACTTGTGATAATACAGAATATCACTTGTGATATTCAGTGATATTCTGAGTATCATCAATTGTGATATTCTGAGTATCATCACTTGTGATATCCTGAGTATCACAGAATATCACTTGTGATATTCAGAAACGTATGAAAACGTCTGAAAACATTTAAAAACGGACGAAAACATATGAAAATGGACGAAAACATAAGAAAACGGACGAATATGTAGGAAAACGGACGAAAATGTCTGAAAACGGACAAAAATGTATAAAAACGAATGAAAATGTATGAAAACGGACAAAAACATAAGAAAACGGACGAAAACATATGAAAACGGATAAAAACAAATGAAAACGTATGAAAACGTATAAAAACGGACAGAAACGAATAAAAACAGACAAAAACGTATAAAATCGGACGAAAACGTATGAAAACGGACGAAAACGTAAGAAAACGGACGAAAACAGATGAAAACGTATAAAAACAGACGAAAACGTATGAAAATGGACGAATATGTAGGAAAACGGACGACAACGTCTGAAAACGGACAAAGATGTATAAAAACGGACGAAAATGTATGAAAACGGACGAAAATGTATGAAAACGGACAAAAGCAGATGAAAAACGTATGAAAACGGACGAAAACGTATAAAAACGGACGAAAATGTATAAAAACGGACAAAAACGTATAAAAACGGACAAAAACGTCTGAAAACGGACGAAAACAGATGAAAACGTATAAAACGGAGAAAACGTATAAAAACTGACGAAAACGGACGAAAAAGAAAATGGACGAATATGTATGAAAACGGACGAAAACGTATGAAAATGGACGAATATGTATGAAAACGTACGAAAAAGAAAAAAACGTAAAAAAAAATAAAAAATAAATAAATAAATAACAGATTTATAAAAAACGTGAATTAAAAAAAAAAAGGCAAAAAAAAAGATTTTAAAAAAGCGTGAATTAAAAAAAAAGACAAAAAATAAATAAAAAAAATAAATAAATAAATAAGAAAGACAAAAAGACAAAGTAAAAGGAAAAAAAAACATGGACTTAGGTTTTCATATTAAATCTTAGGTTAATCCCCATTAGATCAAACTAGATGAATGGTGGGGATTGATCCCTTGGTATGTAAACAAAGTTTGGTCTTCAAATGATTTTAAATTTGTAGTATAGCTCTTTTAAAAATAAGTTTCACACTACTTATTTTGTTAAATTAGTTTTTAATAAACGGTCAAACAAAAAACTTTTGTATAAAGAAGGAAAATCATATTTTACATTTGTATTATAATGAAGAAAGAGAGAACGAGAAATATATAATATGAGGGTTGACAGAGTACTAACAACAACAATGAAACCCTAATTTTACCCCTTTATATGAGATAGCACTTGTCACTCAACTTTGTTTTTGAACAAAGCTTATCACCTCCACTTTACAGATTCAAGTCACTTCATCATGGATGATCATGGTTCACTTATTTACCGTGAAAACTACTACGAGTGGATGGGTAAGTTTTTAAAACTCTTGTTTGGTTTCATGCTAGGAGCCGACATAGCTATATGCGTACGCTAGCACTAAATTGTATGAAAAGTCGCCCCATGTTCATATTTATATGGGCTTCTACACGGGAGTCGGTTTCATTGCTGTTGTTCTAGGAAAAGGTTTTAGAGCTGGAAAATTTGTTAAATTATGATGGTTAATTGTGTGCATTTGTCAATCGTCTCTGTTTGCTAAAGTTTTGGTAGTTGGCAAAGGGAGGAAAGGTGATGAGGCGAAGTAGATAAAAGCCTGCATTTTGGGATCACTCTGATTGTTGAATTGGATTCTAATTCTGAATGTATACTATAGGGACAAATCTTATACTAAGAGATAAGATGATGGGATAAGGATGAGGTTTGTTGTCAAAGTTATTTTTCGCGCGATGGTCCCCTCACAGCATATTGGTTCCTCTCAACTCAAACATCTTTTTAACTATCAAATGTCACTATACATGGATGCTTTTATTTCTTACACTTGTTACGAGACTAAGATGAAAGCGCTAATGGCATCTATGCAGCAAAAAAAAAAAAAAAAAAAAAGGCTTACAGTATCGTGCGGCTATGAATGAAAAACAGCTAAAAGCCTCGTGTCCCACAATTTCATACTTGTTGCATGCATCACAACCAAATACCAAGCCCCGTGATCTTAACACTTCCTTGCTTGTACTCATACAAGCCAGTGATAACAGCTTATAGGTTTTTTCTTTGGCTTCACATTACGGTAATCAATGACCCAATAAGCGGCATACACTGTTGTGAGTGAAAATCACTTCTTTATCATACCATAAACACTATACGAGTTGTATCAAAGATAGAAGAGAGAAAGATAAAGATGAGATAAGGTAGAGATGAAAGAAAGAAGGAAAGAAAGTCGACTGGTGGCAGTAGAGATGAGATGAGAAAATGTGTGATGTATAAACCAAATGGAAATATATTAGATTAGAGAGAAAGAGATACAAGAGAGAAATACACACACTCCCACCTTTACACTTCTAAAGCACACTAACAAATGTGGTAGGAGTGTGCTTAAGTATTACATGAGATGCCCTAAAGGGCTTGGAGTGGGCTTTGGTGTGGGCTTAGGTTGGATAGATCATTAAGTGATCTTTTCTATTCTATATTAACACCAAAAGCCCACTCTTTCTTAACTAACATATCCTACTCGACACACATTACATTTACAACACAATGACCATCACTTCATAATAAAATCAATGCTAACAATCTCCCCCTAAGGGATGGTCATTCAAATGATGATCCCAGTGATAAGGTCTTTTGTCTTCGATGTCTTGAACTTTGTGTGTCGATGTAGAATAGACTTGATTCATTATTCCTTCATGCACTGTGATCTTCAAGGAATCGCCTTTTGGTCGTTCTTTCCTTGATCTACTTCTTCTTTCCAGATGCGTCGTCGTTGTAGATGATGATGGTAAATGGACTTTCGTCAGTACCTGCATAAGACAGTTAGCAATAAATCGTCCAGCGCTTATAGGTTCAGATTTCGAGATCGTTATCAGCATAGTGTGAAAACTTTCTCTCAATCTTTACCAAGGCCGTTGAGAGCCTCTGAAGTATACCGAAGTATCACTTCAAGACTGTAGACCGTTTGAAGCATGTTACCATCATGTCATAAGGCAAGATCCTTGGATCTCATTAAGACTCATACAACTTGTATCCTGTTTGGTGGGCACAAGTGTATTGAATTGGAAGTATTCCTAAGAGATCTTTGATGAATCTCATGGCTCTAGACTCAATTATGTGCGTTTTGGTTTTAGACGTCGGAGGCATGGAGCAGAGTGCCACCTTTTCAATATCAACACATCTCGGAGTGAGAGGTCGATAGATTATGTAGTGTTCTCCGTGAGAAATGAAACAAATATCTTTTAAGAGATATCTGAGTGGCAAGGAGGGGTGGTGCAATGCGTCACTGGGTCCATGACGTCTTGTCTTCAATATCAGTATCACCTTAGTGAGTACCGATAGCAGATGTATTGACCCGGTTTCTGACCTAAGTTTTCATGGAGGGCTATTTCTTTTCACCCTTACATTAAACTTTTCTTTTTCATTCTTCAACCCCTTCTTTCTCCTTTCTCATTATACTCCTTTTTTTCAATCTTACCTAAGGACTTCTAATTCTAATCTATTGGAATTGTCCTTGGGTAGATCCCTCCGGCTCTGGCGGATCATTGGACATTACCTAGTCATAATCACCTTATTACACCATGATTATCCTAGATTTGTTGATCACTTGCCATAAAACCTTTTGTGAAAATCTCTCAAAGTGTTTATGAATAAACACATTTTAGTTAACACTTTGAGAGTTTTGCATTTTCTGAAATACTCCCCCTTCACATGTGCTTATGAGATTTAAGAAAGAATTGCACATGTTGGGTAGAGTTCGCACATTTTGAATTGATCGATTTTCATTAAATATGACCATTGCGAGACATGCTTACATCACTAGTTAGACTAGCTTGAAATTATTACCCGTCCCGGTCATATCAAAAGATCATCTCTCGAATTGGTACATTCTACTCAGACAAGTCCTTTGCGAGACACGTTTACATTACTGGATAACCAGCTTGAAATTATTACCCGTCCCGGACTAGTCTTTTCGATTATTGACATTTAGCTTTCGTCAATTCGAGGGTTCATGCTGAGTCTTTTTGTAGAGCTCTTTTTGAGATTCGATTTTGATCACATTTTAATCACATCTTCTCCCCCTCAAAAAAAGCATGAAGTGATATTTTTGATATCCACTGATTAAAATGAAACTTTTTGGAGAGATAGACGGATTTGAGCATGAAATTGGAACATTTTTTGTTTTTCATTTTTATGCTCCCCCTTAAATAAAGCAAGTTTTATCGGGTTTTGGAGGGAGTTATCTTGAGCACTTTATGAAAGATTTTGAAAAATCTTTTTGAAAATTCTTGAAGAAAAATGTGCTCAAGATGGAGAAGATTTTGAAAATATTTGAAGATATGGTTGGAGAATTATCTTCATTTGGTTTTAGGATAAGTGTTTGAAAAATATATTTGTTTTGCACAACACTTTCCTTTATTTGAAGTTCGGGTTGTAAGCTGAAATACTTACAAGCCATGGAGATTTTTAGGATAAGTGCTCGAAAAAATATTTAGAACCTTTGTTTTAATTAAGCACTTTCCTTTCTTTGAAGCGTGGGTCCGAAACTGAGTTGTTCCGAAGCCATCAAGTTAAGCGCGGGTTCTAGAGCGAGTCTCTCAGAAGCCATTTAGAAGAAGAAAAAAAAAATTGAGAAATGACATGTTTTGAAAACATTTAAATGAACTCTCGCTCAAGCATCTGTACATGCCCGTATCATTGTTAAATGACATTTCTAGATACGTACAGAATATCGATTATACGAGAGACATGTCGTGAGAAGAATATTTTTGGTTTTTATATTTTATATTGTTTTTGAATTTTTTGAAATTTTCTATTTTTGTATTTTGTTTTTGATTTTTTCAAAAAATGTATATTCACAAAGAATGATTAAGTATGAACAAGTAAAAGTGGAGTTAAGAGTGGAACTAGACCAGGATTTCCAAATGAAATGTTGGCATAAAGCTCTTCTTTTCCACATTCAGCGTATGAAATCTCAACACTTTCACAAGTACCTGCATTCACAGAATCCACAAAAGAAGAATTTGCACAAATAACAGTGTTAGAAGAACATGAATCATCACATTGAGGGTGTCCACTATCAACGGTTGTAGTGGTTTCTACATCCTTATCCTGATGATTTTCACTATTACTTGTTGTGGTGCAACTATCAAGAATCTTTCCTGTGGGAATCCATCTAAGACCAACTGTTTTAAAAACTTTTCCTGTAGGAATCCACCTAAGGCAAGATCTAGGAGTTGTTTTCTTATCAGATGCAGCGGAAGTCTCATTTTGAGAAAAACTACGTCCTGTAGAGATCCACCTAGTAGGTTTCTTAGCCTTTTGCTTTTTATCAACGGGTTTGTTTCTTTTTGGTGTCTTAGTGGATTGTGCCTTAGCACTTGCATTTGCTTTCTTGATATACTGTGCAACACATGCATCATGATTAGCTGAAAAGACACATTTTTGACATGTAGGACAGACAAATTCAACATTCTTGTTTAAAACAGCAACCTTAACTTTGTCACTACTGTCATTTGAAACTTGTTTCATGTTCGAAGAGGAATTTGAATTCTTAGTGTTGCATTCTACGTGCATAACATTTTCTTTTTCGCAACTACTCTTAGATGCAAGCCAACCCCTAGTCTTTATGGTTTACTACTACTAGCAGTGCCTTGTAATGTTGTAGAATTCATCACTATAGGTTTTGTACCTAAAATTCCGTCTTTTCGAATCTGTGCCTTTTGCCTAGCTTTTTCTAGGTAGTGATTGTGGACCATGTCGTTTGAACCAACTGATTCCTTAACTGTTTTTGTGGTCACATTCGGTGTACTATTCCTAGAAAGGCCAGGTGCTATCACTTTTGGTGTTTTAGGCAAGGGTGTTGGAGTGACTGGTTTTGTCAAATCAATTGTCACATCGACTTTTGGAACCGTTTGAGAAATTGACATTTTTGGTTTATCCAATGTCGATGGTTTTGCAAACTTAGTTTCCTCACCCTTCCCTGTTTGACTTTCAAGTTGAGACTTCAAAAGATCAATTTGATCTTGCATGTTTTTGTAAGATCGCTCATACGACAATTTGTCATACTTGCATTCTTCCTTTTTTCGATCAAGTTGTTTAAAATATGTTACATTTTGTTTTTCAATCTTAGCAAGCGCATTTTCATATTTTTCAACAATTTCAGAAGTCTCAGCTCGAAGTCTTTCATCATCTTCCACAGAATATGTTTGATAAATAATGGACATAATGTCAGTCGATAGAGCTACGAAGGAGAGACTGTCATTGTGTTTTTCCAAAACCTTTATTCGTTCCAAGTATTCATTAACTTCCTTCACTAAGGATTTGTGGTCCTTAACGAATTCTGCTGATTCTTTCAAAAGATTATGTTCCACATTTTGGACAACCGCATAGATTGCAACAATATGTGGATTAATTTCGTTTTCAAAAATCTTTTTCAGTTCAGTCTGAACACCTGAAAACCATTCCAGCTTTTGACTGTTTGTTTTGGATGCCACAATACGTTGAAGTGTTTCAATTCTCTGTTTAAGATCAACCAAATATAGTCTAGCTGCACTTGTATCATAAGTGTTTTTAGATGCCATTTGTTCGATGTTAGGCAGATGTTTTGAAACAAATTTTCGTTTTGCGACAACCACTGGTTTTTTGAAAAACAGTGGTGACACTTTTTGAACAAGATGAACCCCAGAAAGTTTGTTAAGTTCATTATAGTCTATGGGTTTTATTTCTCTGTTCATTTGTCGCATTTTGTTTCTACTCTCTTCGGAAAGCTCAATCGTTTCACAAGAATCATAACCCGCGGGAGGGCCATGGATATCATTTATCATATTACCATTATATAGCACATTCTGTTCTTTCTGAGCTTTCTTGAGATAATAAGGGTTTTCACAACCGAGAGCCATTTTCTTTATTGTATGTAAAATCGGGTTTGGATCGTTAATTAACAAATTAATTGTTTGTGCAGAATGACCCGTTTTTACAAGCAAATCTTCCAACTTTGCAATGGTTTCCTTTTTGTCAGTGATCTCTTTAAGAAGATCCTTTTCTCGTTTTGAAAACCTTTCATTCAACTCTTTCTTTTCCTTTTCAAGATTAGAGCAAGTTGATTTTTGTTTTGAAAGCTGGTTTGTTAATTCAGAAATTTCCTTGTTTAAAGATTTGATTTGCACATTCAAATTAACATCTAGAGTGTCAAATTTGATTTGCAAATGTTTTTCTCTTAACACAGAATCTCTTAGACTAACCTCAAGTTCTGACTCTCGTTTGTTTTTTAAATCAAAAGCTCTTGCATTAACCTTATAACTCTCAAGCTCAGTGGTCAATTTTTCATTCGCGACCTTAACATCGCGATTGATCTTTTTGACCTTTTCAATCTCAATTTGAAAATTATGAAGTAATGATTCAAAGAGAGAACGGGTTTCCTCATCATTAGCATCATTTTGTGCAACTTGAACTTCATTAGGATCCATATATGAAGTTTCACAGTTAACATTGCTATTAACGTGGTCCCCCACATATGTATCATAATTAGGTTCTAGAGGCACAGAATGTGGCCTTTCATGAGCAACCAAAGGTGGTAACTCATGGAGTGGTTCTGTGTCATAGGATGGAGGAGTTTCAGAATCACTGCATGATGTTGGTTCTTGCTGAATTTCCATAGAGTCGGAGATTCCAGTGACTTCTGTAGAATTATCATTAACTCTGGTTGTAACCAAGAAGTCGGATTCCTCAGCGGTCAACGGTGTTCCCGACTCTTCCTTTTTGGCTAGCATCAACATGTACTGGAGCTTTTCTATCTTCGTCATTGCATGGACATTACTAATTCTACCTATATCACTCCTGTGGATTTCAGATGAAGTCATGAAACAATAATCCTCATTTTGATTGACCCCATTCTGATTCACAAACTGATCCATTTGATTTCCCATCTGTATACCCGTAGCATTTCCTTTCTGATTCCTGATAAAATCAACCATTTGACCTTCTTGTCCCAAATATAACTGCGTATTGTCAGTGTACGATGAAATCCATTGGTTGTTGTTATGTGGTTTGATGTTTAATGCCCCTGGATAACAAAGCAAAACCATTTGCCAAAGCAATTGTGATATCGTCTTGGTGAGTTTCCATTGATGATGATTGGTATGATAAAGTGGATACAGGATCGTTGCAACGAAGTAGGAGTTGAGGTTGTTGAAGGTTAAGTTTAGTTGGTTTGGTGACGGATTGCTGAATCGTGATTTCTGGTTTCCCTCCAAAATTTGAATTTGAAAAATTTCTCTACCAGAATTTGAAATACTCCGTAAAACGCAATTAAAAGGTTATTAGAAAATTTTGAGTTTTGAAAATTTTTACGTCAAATTTCGCCGAAAAAATTCGAATTTTGGCCTAAAAATTTGAATTTTGGGCCAAAATTTTCACGGTTGTACCAAAATTTGAATTTCGCGTAAAAATTGAACGTTTAGTCTCCTGTCAAAATTAATTTTTTTTTTTTTTTTTTACTACAATTGTGATAGAGTATTTAAGATTGCGTTAGAGAAATTTTGTCAATTTCAAAAAGGATGAAACTAATTTGCGATAAGGGACCAAAACTGTCGAATATGAAACTTAGCCTTGTTCAATATCTGAAATGCCTTAGTTGTCTGATATCTGAATTGGGAAATGATGTCGGATAAAAGCTGATTTGCGATATCTGATGAGATTGATTTGCGATAAAGTCTGATAAGCCCAATTTCGATAAAATTATCGAAATTCAATTTGCGATAATTTTGTCGGAATTTGATTTGCGATAAAACCTGAAGGTGAATTGCGATAGAACTTGGTTTTTGATTTGCGACAGAAGTCTCAATATTTGAATTTCGACAAAATTGTCTGAATCCAATTTCGATAACTATCGCAATCTTATACAAGATTGCGATAATATTTGCCAATTGTGATAGATCGACTGCTTCTTTGAATTTCGATAATTGGCAGTTTAACCACTCTTGTCCTTTTCCTTACTAACCCACTATGACTTCTTACACACTCCTTGTCAGCCTTACCAACTTCTACCAACTTATCACCAACTCAAATCAATCAAATCTTTCACTAAACTATCCAAAAA
This sequence comes from Artemisia tridentata subsp. tridentata, assembly GCA_021014915.2. NCBI lineage: Eukaryota > Viridiplantae > Streptophyta > Magnoliopsida > Asterales > Asteraceae > Artemisia > Artemisia tridentata. The sequence goes on along the minus strand of CP139506.1, from coordinate 12,562,844 downwards.
CAAATCTTATACAAGATTTGTTAATGATTGTCGATCAAAGGAACATAGAACGAACAAAAATCCAAAGAACAACCACAATATTCGAGTGAAAGAGTAGCAAATCTTCACATGCCAAGTCGAATAATGAAGAACAAACAGAACCTTGAACCTTAAACTTTGTGAACGATTCCAAGAAAGACTCAAAAGGTCATGTTTTTATGAGACAAAAACGTGACTGTTTGGTACTTGAAAACACAAGTCGAACACAAACACAGTCCTACCTCGATGTATGGCTGTTGATACCACTTGTTGTGAGTGAAAATCACTTCTTTATCATACCATAAACACTATACGAGTTGTATCAAAGATAGAAGAGAGAAAGATAAAAATGAGATATGGTAGAGATGAAAGAAAGAAGGAAAGAAAGTCGACTGGTGGCAGTAGAGATGAGATGAGAAAATGTGTGATGTATAAACCAAATGGAAATATATTAGATTAGAGAGAAAGAGATACAAGAGAGAAATACACACACTCCCACCTTTACACTTCTAAAGCACACTAACAAATGTGGTAGGAGTGTGCTTAAGTATTACATAAGATGCCCTAAAGGGCTTGGAGTGGGCTTTGGTGTGGGCTTAGGTTGGATAGATCATTAAGTGATCTTTTCTATTCTGTATTAACACCAAAAGCCCACTCTTTCTTAACTAACATATTCTACTCGACACACATTACATTTACAACACAATGACCATCACTTCATAATAAAATCAATGCTAACATACACTTTGCACATTTTAGAGTTCAGAAACTTTAAACCATATAACTTTTGTGGTACAACAAATCAATAAGCGGATCGATATGAAATTTAACAGTCTAATGCCATTTAACAGCAGCTAGCTAAAAGGGGATCCATGGTTCTAACAGTAATAATAGTCATATGATTAAACTAACTATGCATATTGTATGGTCAAATCTGTAGTGGTAGAATGCAACGATAATTGACCAAGTCAAGAAAGTAAGTAAGCAAGAAAAGACACACACTTTTGGTTGATTGCTAGAAGATCACTCCGTGATTGCATTTGCATGTACTAACAACCAACAAACCAACCCCACCATCCATAATTGCAGATGTTTCATGAAAGCCAAAAGGAAGGTGTCGTGCTATAAGTCTAGTCTTCCCACTCCCAAGTCTTCTTAAAGTCTTCTGTGATTATACATATAAAATATAGTTATTATTAGTGGTGCTATGTCATAATGCAATATAAGTGTGTAGTACGTGTTCCCTACCGGCCCCAACTCTTTTTTAAAGTCACTCGTGATACATGCATGATTACACATAAAAATTGTTTTTTATCAATCAAATGTGTTGCTAGATTGTTTTTTGAATGTTGTTGAGAGTAAGACTTAGACAAATCTAACGAGTGAAATTTGGATTAGAAACTTTTGGTCAATGCTGTGGTAACTAAAAAAGTTACTATTAGTGTTTTTTATACATTTAAAACGACTTTGGTATTCCACTTGCACAAAAAAAAACAAGCACTTTGGGACGAGAGTTAATTCATACATTGAAAGAGCTGCTTTTATTTTCTCTACTACTTCCAACAAGTTAAATAATTGCTTCTAGCTAGTATAGAAGTTCTGTACCAAAATGCATGATTGAATGTTTACAAGTTGCATCCAAAAAGTAGTGAGGTACAGCCAAAAGGAAGGCGTCAAACATGTCATAATGCAATATAAGTGTGTAGTACGTGTTCCCTATCCCAGCTCAAGTCACTCGTGATACATGATTAGAAACTTTTGGTCAATGCTGTGGTGACTAAAAAAAGTTACTACTAGTGTTTTTTATACATTTAAAACGACTTTGGTAGTCCACTTGGGAGTGTTATTGTTAGCTGTATATTTGAGTGTTGATTAGCTAATGGATAAGGTCGATGAATAGGCGATTAGTTGTAGATTAATATTGATTAGCTAGACATTAAAGGGTGATTGCATTTACCCTAAATAGATTATGGATTATCTCTATTTATATCATGTATATTGTGTACCTAAAGATCATCAAGTAATAAGATACAAAACACATTCTTATCACATTCTCTTACAGTTATGACATGCTACAAAAACATGAAAACAAATCCCTTTTTTCCTGTCCCTCACATTACCCTTAAAATCTAAAAACGGTAAAATTCAATTAAAAAAGACCTGCTTTTATTTTACTCAGGCTTTTATTTTCTCCATTGTTAAATAAGCGAGAGTTAATTCGTAAATTGAAAGAGCTGCTTTTATTTTCTCTACTACTTCCAACAAGTTAAATAATTGCTTCTAGCTAGTATAGAAGTTCTGTACCAAAATGCATGATTGAATGTTTACAAGTTGCATCCAAAAAGTAGTGAGGTACAGCCAAAAGGAAGGCGTCAAGTTGCTTACATATGTCTAGTCTTCCAACTCCCAAGTCTTCTTAAAGTCTTCTGTGATTATACATATAAAATAGTTGTCTTGCTCAACCCGACTATAAAAAGCCAATACTTGTTCTTATAATTTCAAGTAAATTTCCAAAAATGAAGTCACCACAAGCAATAATTCACTTATCATCTTCCTCTCTTATTTCTTTTCTCTTTTCTTGTCTCGCGATAATATGTCTTACTTCCGCCACTGTCTCTGCTTCCTATGGCGGTAATGAGACTGATTATCTTGCGTTGTTGTCATTTAAGTCAAAGATCACCCATGATCCATACAAAGTTCTAACCTCGTGGAACCATTCCTTTCATTTCTGTGACTGGAGTGGTATTTCATGTGGAAAGCGGCACAAACGAGTGACTGCTTTACGACTGTATTCGAAAGGCTTAGAAGGCTCGTTGTCTCCTCATGTAGGAAACCTCAGCTTCCTACACCTTCTTGATCTCGGGAACAACAGCTTTCAAGGAACCATTCCTCATGAACTTGGTCGTCTATCTAGGCTACGTCGTCTTTATCTTGATGAAAACAAATTCAGTGGAGTCATTCCAACAAACTTGTCTGGTTGTTCTAACCTCGAAGACCTTTGGCTCGCTCAGAATAAGCTGACTGGAAGCATACCCAAGGAGGTGAGTTTACTCTCGAAACTTACTCGTCTTAATATTGAAGACAATAAGTTAACAGGTGGAATCCCACCTTTCTTGGGGAATATCACATCAATGGAAGAGTTCTCTGCTGTTGGGAACCCGTTTGGTGGGAGCATTCCAGATACCTTGGGTCATTGGAAAAGCTTGGTGGAATTTGACGCTGGTGAGTGCAACTTATATGGAAGCATCCCTCATTCCCTTTTCAACCTCACTGGTAGTCTTCCTTCAGAAATTGGTAATCAGCTCCCAAATCTTGAGCTCCTTCAGTTAAGGGATAACGAACTGACAGGAGTTCTTCCACCTTCTCTTTCTAATTGTTCTAAATTAGGATTTCTTGAAATGAGTGACAACAATTTTAGTGGGAAGTTGACTATTGACTTTTGACTTTTCAAAACTAAGAGATATTAGGGTATGTTTGGCACAAGTAGGAGCTGGAGCGGATCGCTGGAGCGGGTTGCTGGAGCTGGTTGCTGGAGCATGTGGCTGGAGCTTTTTTTTACATGCTAGTACAACTAGCATTTCATTTAGTAGCTTATTTTTTTAACAAGCTCCTTCAAGCCGTGTCAGCCAAACGAGACTTATTTTCAATGGTAGCTTATTTTTCTAAAAAAAATAAGTTCATGCTACGATAAGCTCTAATAAGCTCGTGCGCCAAACATAGCCTTAATATAATTCACTTACAGCATAACAACTTCCATGGACGTGGAGAAGCTGATGACATGAGGTTCGTTGATTCTTTGAAAAACTGCACAAGATTAGTAAATTTGCAGGTTCAAAATTGCAACCTTATAGGAGTGCTTCCAATATCAATAGGCAATCTCTCTGATCAACTCAGCTTTCTACATTTAGGAGACAATCAATTATTTGGAAGCCTACCTTCAAGTATAGGTAGTCTAGTTGGTTTGACCAATTTAGAGTTATATACTAATCAATTCAAAGGAAAAATTCCCGCTACCATTGGTAAACTAAAAAAGCTACAACGTCTTGTTCTATCTAGAAATCACTTTTCAGGGCCTATCCCTGATGCCATTGGGAACCTATCATTGTTGACTGAACTTTATTTAGCATCCAACAAATTAGAAGGCCATATTCCATCAAGCCTTGGGAACTGTAAAGAACTTTATTTGTTAAACCTTACCGACAATAGACTCATTGGTAAAATAGCCAAGCAACTTCTTCAACTCCCAAAACTAACTGTTGATTTAGATCTTTCATACAACAACCTGTCTGGTTCCATTCCATCAGAGATTAAATACCTCAAGATGTTGAGCGGTCTCGATTTATCTTATAATAATTTATCAGGCAACTAGTAACATTACTAGTAGCCTTGGTGAGTGTATTAGCCTTGTAGAGTTGTACCTTGGTGGCAACATATTTGAAGGCATAATACCACCTTCATTCAGTTCCTTGAGAGGTTTGAAGGTACTCGACATTTCTCAAAATAATTTATCAGGTAAAATTCCACAATTTTTAGGCAAATGGAAATCCTTAGAGTTTTTTAACCTATCCTTTAATGATTTTGAGGGTGAAGTACCGGTTGTAGGAGTGTTTGCAAATGCAAGTGCATTTTCGGTTTTGGGGAACAATAGGCTTTGTGGTGGTTTGGTTAAACTTGAGTTACCCAAATGCAAGGAGACGGGTAGTAAGAAAAAAAGGTTTCCTTTCTTCATATTAGTCATCGTGATTGCGCCGACGTTGCTCATCGTATTATGTTGTGTGTATCTTTTGTGTAAGAAGAAACAAAATAGTCAACCATCTCAGTCATCAGGGAGTGAACGGTTCATGAAAGTTTCATACAATCAGCTTCTCAAGGCTACTGATGGCTTCTCTGCAGCAAATTTGATTGGCGAGGGTGGGTTTAGCTCTGTTTATAAAGGAATCCTTGATGCTAATCATAATAAGCCTGTTGCAGTCAAAGTTATGCATCTTCAAAATAAAGGAGCTCACAAAAGTTTCTTAGCGGAGTGTGAAGCATGGCGGAATATTCGCCACCGTAATCTGTTGAAGATAATAACTTCATGTTCAAGTACTGATTTCCAAGGCAATGATTTTAAAGCTCTGGTTTATGAGTTTATGCCCAATGGAAGTGTACACGATTGGCTTCATTCAAGTGCATATGCATCGAAGCTCAACCTTCTTCAAAGAATAAATATTCTGAGAGATGTTGCAACCGCGCTTGATTATCTTCACAACCGCTGCCAAACAACGATTGTTCACGGTGACTTGAAGCCTAGTAACATTCTACTTGATGATGATATGGTGGCTCATGTCGGAGACTTTGGTTTAGCTCGACTACTTGGTGGAGACTTAAACCAAAATAGCTCAACTGGGGTTAAAGGAACAATTGGTTATGCACCTCCAGGTACTATATGATTCTTATATTCCATGATGCTTATATTTGTACTTGCATATTACAGTTTTGTAAACTAAGTGATCATTTCAATTTGCAGAGTATGGTATCGGGAGCGAGATGACAAGTTGTGGGGACGTCTACAGTTTTGGAATATTATTATTAGAGGTGATGACTGGGAAAAGGCCGACAGACGACATGTTTAAGGAAGGTCTTAGCCTTCATAAATTTGTTTACATGGCATTGCCAGATCATGCGGTCGATGTTACTGATGATGATGCAATTGTGTTGCAAAGAACGGAAGCAAATGCAAAGAGAGTGGAAGAATGTTTGGCTGCAACTATGAAGATCGGAGTATCATGCTCTGTGGATTCCCCACCGCAACGAATGAAAATTGAAATCTTTGTCATTGAATTGCAGCGTATTCTCGATGTGCTTCAAAATAGATGAGGTACTCTGTTCTCCCTTTTTTGTAGAATGTGATTTTACATGAGTCTGTCAATAAATTATCACTAAAATGGCTTTATTCTTGTCTTGTTGAACTCTTTTAGGTCTAATACCAAGCTTGCATTGTGAAGATGAAAGTAACTGCAACTAGGAGCAGTGCATGTAGTAGATAAATAAACGTTACGTTGTCAAGCATGTTTGTAAGTTTGGTTTAAATTTCTTGCTACATAAGTACTGTAAGAGACGTAAGAGTACATTTAGCATCATATGTGTCAAACATGTTTATGATTATGTGTGGTTTGAATACCTCAATCCAATTTTTGGTATTGAATTCTACTTAAGTTTTACTTGCTACAATATCTTCTCAATCATATTGTCTCATGATAGCAATTAGAGCCAAAATAAACTTACAAATGGGTCTAACTGTCCATATCTGACCCATGAGTGATCAAGTCATGCAGTATTAGTACGAATTTAAATGTGCATTACGATAATGTATATGTACTGCTTTACTTACAAGTTCAAATCTTGTGTGCATTATGAGGTGCAAATGTGTTACTTGCTCAAAATGCTGCACATTGGACAACTCGAACTTACATTATGACAACCTAACGACGCAGGTAAGGCTTCTCGTCATGCCCAGAACAAAAAACCATAACTAGAACCAAGCGACATTGGCGTCAATAGTATCAATGTGTTTTCCATGACCCAAAAGATATAAATGAGTCTGTCTAAAAACATCAATGTAAGAAAAAACAAGAAAGTACCATGAAATCGCACTACTTGATCATCAAAACAAGTGGTAAAGATAGTAATAACCATTTCTTTTGGTTAATAAAATGATACCGAGGAATAGCTACAGGCTATAAAAGGCCGAGATGAATGATACTTTACTTGCATACATGATCACTATATACATATGCTCTACATATGGAAGGTAACAAAACCCAACCTTTTTTAACCCGTTTACCTTATTTACCGAGTGATTTAAACAAGATACTCATACAACAACAAATGGGTATCCGGAACAATAAATGGCAAGCTCTCGATGTAAAGATAGAAGCACCTTAGATTCTCTTTTGCTAGCGTTAATAAGTCTACTGAATCACTTTCACTCGTCAGAACCCATAAATCTCCTGAGTGCACTTTCTTTAAACTTCCTCGACAAAATGGGCATGATTTGGACCTAGTGTTCCTGTTATCAAGATTTTCTTATAGTAATTAGAGTTGGGCACGATTGGGGTATACATGTGTGTTTTAGTGTACATGTGAATGCATGAGCATGGAATTCTTACCAGTCGCGGAAGCACCCAATGCACATAGAGTGGCCACAATTAGGCAGCGCCATTTTATCACTAGTTTCCATACATATACCACATTCGTCATCTCTACCAACATCTTTACAATAACTTTTCTTGTTGTCATTAACATCTTTCAACTCAATCAAATGACCATCGAGTTGTTTTAGTGACGGGTATATAACAGCTGCAAGAATCATTTTAAATTTTCTGAGTCAAAAAAGCGAAATTGAATAAATGACTGTAATAAAGATTATATCAAGAAATCGAGAAAAACCATAGAATTCTCTCAGGGTAGCTCTTCGTTCTTGAGACGACATTGTTTGAATGCCATCCATGTAAACCTGCATATTCAAAGATTGAAGTTCTTTTTCATTTTGATGACTCAGGTTTTTAAATTAAGTCAAATAGAGTTCAAAGTCGGGATCTTTTTTTTTTTTTTTTTTTTTTTTTTTTTTTTTTTTTTTTTGAAAAAAACGAGACTTGACCTTGTATATGAGTATATGAAGAAGGCCAAGATAACTTGGAATTGTATCGGTACAGCTATAGTCCATCCAGTCAATTAAGTAGAGTAAAAACGGAGCAAAAGTGCTGTATGATAATTTCATTTGGACAGAATCCCCCTCATCGTCTGGAGGTAAAGCAGCTGCCCTGAGACAAACGATATTACGAATCAAAATACTTACAAAGGTTTATTGCACGCTAGCAAAAGGTGAACAATCATCCATACACAGAGAGAACACAAGTATCTACATTGTTCACTCTTGTGCAAACAGGTGGAAGTCACTGAACACCTGGATGACGAGACATTTATATAAGTAGATAACATGATTATCGTGTGGGAAATGTCGAATGTCCATAACTTAAGATCCTAAAGAAGTTATGAACACAAGTATCTATATTGTTCACTGTTGGCCAAAGTTTTCATTATCCCGTCAAATTACGATTTTTTTTATTTTTTTTTTATTTTTATTTTTTTTTATTGGTAATTGCAAGAAATTGAGGACACGAAAGGACTTTCTGAAAATAACTGTTCCATATAACTAAATGTCTATTATTGGCTTCTAGCCATCCAACATACTACTCTTGTGTTAAGGGTGAGCTGGAATTGTTGGCGATCTTAATGGATACTGACTGGACCTCATACTAGGTAGCACGGCATGAAGTCAAAGTCGTATAAGTTTCAAGATTATCTGAACAAACTAAATTATTACGTCACTCACTCACTCACTGTGATGAATTCAAATTTACAATTCAAGTTCAAAACTATGCCAAAAATCTTCAAATGCAAAACTTGCAATTCAAGTTTTTATGAGTGAATTCTCATTATAAACTAATCTTGGTTACCAAGTACCAACCATCCCTCAAATCCTCAAAAATCAACACCAACATAGCCAAAACTAAAAGGTCAACAGCCTATTCTTTGACCTTAAAAAAGTCAAACTTTACACAATCAAACATGAACATAAAATAAACAACACTGGCACATTAGATGAACTTATAAACAGTTAAACACACAAAACACATAGTCAAACAAGACTATCAAGCTGTAAGAAACATAAAAATCCAAACTTTATCATGATTAACATAAAAAGAACCCATTTCAGAACATGGGTTCATCAAATTACAATCAAAACAACAGAAATTTAAAAAAACTAGAGCAATAAATTACAAAATGAACTTTTAAACACTCAAAATACAGAGTCAAACATGCTAATCAACACACATTCAGCATAAAAATCCAAACTTTATTACAATAAACATAGAAAATACTCATTTCACAACATGGGTATGCTAAATTATAACCAAAAACAACAAATATCAAAAACTTCAAGGAATGATTACAGGTTATCAGCATCAACAACTACTCCTTTGACTTTTAAAAAGTCAAACTTAACACAATAAGCATATATAAACACAAAAATGACTCATTTCACAACAAGGGTATGCTAAATTACAACAAATAAACATCAAATATAAAAAATTCACAATAAATTATTACAAGATATTAGCATCAACAACAACTAGTCCTTTGACCTTTAAGCATATATAAACATAAAAAAGATACATTTCACAACATGGGTATGCTAAATTACAACCAAAAAACATCAAATTTCTAAAAATAGAAAGAAAAATTACATGGTATTAGCATCAACAACTAGTCCTTTGACTTTCAAAAAGTCAAATTTAGCACAATGAACAAATATAAACACAAAAAATACACATTTTAAAACATGGGTATACTAAATCATCACCAAAAAACATCAAAAAAAAATACTAGTAATAATAAAAAAAAAAATAGAAAGAATAATTTCATGGTATTAGCATCAACTAGTACTTTGACCTTTAAAAAGTCAAACCTCACACAATGAACAAATATAAACACAAAAAAGATACATTTCACAACATGGGTATGCTAAATTACAACAATTAAACAAAAAATCTAAAAATCGAAGAATAATTACAGGGTATTATCAGCAACATTCAACAACTAGTCCTTTGACTTTAAAAAGTCAAAGTTAACACATTAAACATATATAAACACAAAAAAGACTCATTTCACAACATGGGTACGCTAAATCATAACCAAATAACATCAATTTTCTAAAAATAGAAAGAATAATTACAGGGTATTAGCATGGCGAATATGAGCTTCAAGGGCTTCAATTGATTCTCTAAAAAGAGAGTTGTTTGTGTGGGACTGTTTTTTATACATTTTTTGAATACCCTTTTGGTTTCTTGAGCTGATTGTTAAAAAAAAAAAAAAAAAAAAAAAAAAAAAAAAAAAAATTGGAAATAAAAAGTGAGGTATTTTCAATGGTGAAATTTGGGGGTTTTAGAGATGGAGAAATTGGTGTCGGCATGAAAAGAGATACTAGTACCTTAAAAGTTTTTTTCAAACTCTTTTGCTTTAAACTAATTTAAAAAAAAAAAAAAAAAAAAAAAAAAAAAAAAAAAAAAGGTAAATGACAAAAAAATTATAGAAGTTTGACACTTTTTGTGATTATGCATGCCAATTATTATTTTTATTATACGTACTGAATTTTGAAATTTCAATCATTGTGTGTATTTTGTGACCATTTTACCCTTATTTTTTTTTCAAATTTCAAAAGGTAAAATGGTCATTTTACATGGCAGAATAGTCACCTAATACACACAATGATCAAAATTCAAAGTTCTGTACACACAATAAATAAATAAAATAGTTAGCTATACACAATCACAAAAAATGTCAAGTTCAATGCTTTTTTTGTCATTTGCCCTTAAAAATAAGCTTAAAGTTTGTGATTTAAATATAGTAAAGCATTTGTTTTAGTTTAATTTTGAGTTTACAAGTTAACTTTTTGGCTTCTTTTTAAGTTATGAGTTTAGTTTTTAGGTTTTAGTTTACATATTGGTGTGGAACAAATGCAAACGAAAAAAATGAGTGATTTAGAATTATTTAAATATTTAATAAATTGCGTTACTTTTTATAAGTAAATGTATTTTAGTTTATTAACATTACTCATTTTTTATGTTTCTAAGTTTTAGTTAAATGTGTTTTTTTTAATATGTATTATAGATAAGTTTATCAAATCATTAAACGTATAAGTGTTTCTATTATCGAAAAAATCAATCATTTTGTGCTATAATCTACGCAGCTTTAGGTTATACATGTGGCTGTTTACAGACTTTTACGAACTATCACATAATATACATCCAACAAAGTTTAGTCGTTGGTTAATATGAGACTTTTAAAATAAAATCAATTACTATAATGAACACTTCCTAATAAGAATTACAAAATTTGACAGTTTTTTAGAGATTTATCAAAATCGACACATCAAACATTTTGATTTTGCTCACCCTCCCTTTTTGCTCGATGTTTTCATAAGAAGACAAACATTTTGAAAGTGTTTGTTTTGATAATGATTTATGTAAAATGTTCATTTAAAAAAAATGACACTTTAAAATACTTAGAGCACGCGTGTTTTGGCTCTATGACGTGAACCATGCCGTTCAAGAAAAAAAAGAAAAAGAAAAAACATTTATAATTGTAATTGTAGTCGTAATATAAGTAAATATATAAATAATCCCTATGAACAAAATGTGAGATAAAAAGTGTAAATCTCACAAATTTTGAACCTTTAAAGTAAATGAAAATTCTTATATTTAAACAAAAAAGCATGCCACATAATAAATTATGTTTGGTTATGTATGTTTGATTGCTTAAAGGAATAAACATCGTTATCAAAACGAAAAGGATATCTTTGATCTTCCTTTGCTTCTTTACTTTCTTATCGTAGTATCTTTTGTCACCTTCTAATAGCACTCCCAACTCTAACACATGATTAAACTTTAACACACTGACACGCCAGCTTTAACCCTTTCACCTTTAACTAAAAAAAAACACCTTCAATCATAACTCACATTTAAATCAAATATTTTCAAATTCAACCCCTAAACTTATAAATACTTCAATTTTTAAAAACATAACATTCATTAAAAAACATTACATTACATACTTGATAAAAAAAATTACAACGAAATAAAAAAAAATAATAATAAAAAAAAAAAAAAAAAAAAAAAAAAAATACTAAATCTAAACTCGAGGTTGGAGGTTATATTTTTGTTTGATTCGCTCTTTTTCTTCTTTGATCCAACACACCACGTTTGGATCCTTCCCGTCAGTTTCAATCATCAAAAATTTCATTTCCTCCAACCTTGTTATCGTCTCGTCTTTTATTTGGGCTGTCCGATACGCGGCTTGGGCCGTTTCTCTTTTCAAACGATACTCGGATGTCATAGCCTCCCCGAATTGGCTAGACGAGCTCGTTCCTCCCATACTCGCTTCCCTGCTCGTTCTTTCCGTGCTCTCGGATCGAGCTTTCTTTGACGCATGCTTTGTTCCCATTGGCCGTGGTTGTTCATCACGACCAAACAATGCCTCGTTGTTTCGCTTGGGACATCTCCGGTTAAATCAACCGCTTCCAGCGCGTCCCATTTCATATGACCCCGCAAAACCTCCCAAGCCTCCTCGTTGTTTAAAGGAGCGGTTCTGTGCTCATCCCGATACATTTGTCTGGCACGTTTCAGGATATCCAATTCACTTTCCCCACTTTTTTCTTGGCGTTGGGAACGTTTGTAGTAGGCGTTGAACTTTGAGCAATGACGGTTCAACGTTTTCCATTTACCTTGGATCATATCCTTGTTTCTCTATTGAAAATTGAGTCTATTAAACTCATTTTTCACCCGTTGCCAAAATGTATCCTTGCTTTAATTTTGACCCACTTGTGAATCCTCCGTCGCGGCAACATAACACGACGCAAGCAATTTTTCCTCTTGTGGGTTCCAATGTTTGATGATGTCAGTGTTTTCTTCATCATCCTCCAAAGGTTCGGGGTTTTTTGTTTTTCTGGCCTTTCGTTTGATAACCGGCTTGTGTGGCTTTGGAGGAGACGTTGGAGTATCGGGAACATCATGGGTTGCGGTTTGAGATTGTTGTGAATGTTGGGTGAATTGAAGATTGGAGAAATTGGTGTTTAGGCTCGATTGTTATTGTTGTTCGTAATATAGCATTTGTTGATGTTGTTCGTAAAGTTGTTGGCTCGACAAGCCAAGTGGGTTGTCAATTGGGTTGTTTGTTGATGGTGCGTTCGGGTTTGAAGATGACTCGGCATTTGGGTTATTCCACTAGGTGTTTAGGAGATTAAAAAAGGTATCGTCGTCGTTTAGGTTGAAGCCGGACATTTTTTTTTTTTTTTTTTTTTTTTTGGGAAGGTTGAAGATGAAAGTATATGATGTAGTATATTGATTTGTGGAAGTGTGAAAAAAAATGTGGTGTTAATTGGGTATTTATAGGAGAGTGAAAATTGTGTTTTTTATTTATTTATTTTTTTTATTATTATTTTTTTTTTTTTACAAAGAGTCGTTTGATTCAACGGCTAGTTTAGGCCGTTTTATGGGCCAAAGTGAGATTTTTTTTTATTATTTTATTATTTTTTATTTTTTTACCCAACGCACCTTTAACGCAGCGTTAAGGGTTTAACTCAGTCCCTTAACGTTGCGTTAACGCAGCTCCCTCTCAACCATTAACGTCGCTTTAACGCACCATTTTGGCACCTTAACGCAGCTCCTGCGTTACCGTTGGGAGTCCCCTAAGTATATATTTGTTCTAGGTCAATGTTTGCAATGTTAACATAACGCTATTTGTAGCTTCACATTTTATCTTATATGGATAGATTATGTATGTATGAAAGACAATAGTGCATCGTCTCACTTTTGTGGATATATCACATGGCTTATATCCAAAAATATGCAAAAGTGTAAAGTAAAGTTAGAGTAAATTGCAAAAATCGTCCTTGTTGTTTGGCCAAATTGCACGTTTGGTCCCTGTGGTTCATTAAGTGCAAAAATTGTCCGGATTTGGCACTGTTTCATTCACTTTTGGTCCCCCATGTTAACCGGCGTTAAGTGAGTTCCGTTAAGTGGCACTGTTTCATTCACTTTTGGTCCCCCATGTTACACGTTAGCCCCTTAAGGCTAACAATCGTTGCAGCGCCCGTCCTTTACACTAACGGCCAAACCACAAGGACTATTTTTGCAATTTACTATTTTTTTATTTATTTTTTATTTTTTTTAATTTTTTTTTCATCCAAAAAAGTTTTTATATAAAACTTTTTTATATAAAAAATATATACGAAAAAAAATTTATATAAAACTTTTTTATATAAAAAAAATATACTAAAAAAGTTTTTTATATAAAAAAAAAGTTTATAAAAAAGTTTTATATACGAAAAAAAATTTTATATAAAAAAAAGTTTATAAAAAAGTTTTTATATACGAAAAAAGATTTTATATAAAAAAAAGTTTTTTCGATTTTTTTTTTTTTTTTTGAAAATTTTTTTCGTCGGAAAAAAGTTTTTATATAAAAAAGTTTTTTATATAAAAATAATTAAGTTTTTATATAAAAAATTTTTATATAAACTTTTTTATGTATTAAAAAAAAATTATAATTTTTTTTATATACAATTTTTTTTTTCGCATATAATAATTTTTTTTTTATATACGAAAAAAGTTTTTTATATAAAAAAAAGTTTATAAAAAAGTTTTTATATACGAAAAAAGTTTTTTATATAAAACGTTTTTATATAAAAAACATTTTTATATAAAAAAACATTTTTCGAAAAAAAAAATTCGAAAAAAAAGTGTAAATTTTTTTTGAAAAAAAAATTTTGAAAAAAAAATCGATTTTTTTTTTAATTTTCAAAAAAGAAAATCGAAAAAAATGATTAAATTGCAAAAATAGTCCTTGTTGTTTGCCCGTTAGTTTAAAGGACGGGCGCTGCAACGTTTGTTAGCCTTAAGGGCTAACGTGTAAGTGCTAACGGAACTCACTTAACGTCGGTTAACATGGGGGACAAAAAGTGAATGAAACAGTACCAAATCCGGACTATTTTTGCACTTAATGAACCATAGGGACCAAACGTGCAATTTGGACAAACCACAAGGACGATTTTTGCAATTTACTCGTAAAGTTATAATCTACCCAATATTATAATCAATAGCAGCATTTATACGTTCTCTGTTGAAGGTCTTTTTGACTGTTTACATCTCACCTTCTTAATACCTCGTTTCGGCGAGAATTTCTATAAAGCTATTTTAGTCATTGATCGTTTTATGAAAATAAAAGAATCATTAGATAGTTATTTTTATTTTTTTTATTTTTTTTTGCATTCATGTATTTTGATGTCGTCTATTTATTTGCCATTTGAATAAATCAAGACAACAAATTACTATAGCCTAAAATTTTTTTATATTTATTTCATGTGGCAACATCTTAAAAAGGCATGGTTATGAGCTTTCTTATTTATTGATTTGCAAGTTATTTTATTTCCTCTATGTCACTTTAAAATTCGTTTAATTACTTGTGGTCCATTTTTAACATACGAAACTTTATGGAATTCAAGTTTAATACTTGCAATAAAGAACATTGAAGAATAGTTAAGTCTAACTCATAATAATCGATTAAACACCAATACAAAAAATATTAGTTAAAATGATTTTGTAAAAACGAAAACAATGTCTTCTCATACAACAAACATATCCATAGCTTGTCGGTAATTTTTTTTTTCACCTTAAACTAGCTCAATTATTTACTTGATAAAATTATTAAAACTTTATATCCCAACTAGACAAAAAAATAATTGAGTGTAAATTATTTGAGCCTTTGAAATTGAATCTAAATGGTTGTTAGGTTTTAGTAAGTGCCAAACTTTTTTGAGTTTTCAAGGCATGGCTATTGCACATTGACTTGGTCGATATCAAAATTATTATTGAGTTAATTTCAAAAATGGTCCCTATACTCGACCGGGTTTAACATTTTTAGTCCATATATATTTTTTAACGGGTTTGGCCCCCAAATTTGCGACCCATAACGGGTTTGGTCCCTTGACCAAATTTTCTGTTAGTTTGACCATTAAATTGGTCATGTGACGTGCACATGGGAGGGTGATTGTGTCTTTTCATTCACAAACACCACCCTCACCACCATCAATATAATTAACTGAATCTGCAAATGCCTACAATGTGAAGAACAAGATGTTAAGCAACCAGAATCTACAATGTGAAGAACAAGATGTTAAGCAACCAGAATCTCAATTGATTAAAAAAAAATGCTAAAGATCATGTTTGGAATGGTTGGAGCCAAGTGCAGTCAACTACCTCCTATCATACCCTGGGCATCATAAGTGAAGGCTTCAGTTTTTTAAAAGTTTCTATATAAGAAATACATTATGTGCAGGTAAAGTGTGATGTTAAAGAGTAAATGTGTTATTGTTTTTACTTCAAAGTAGCTCCCCTATTGAACTTCAAGGCTGTTTTTTCACAACATGGTTACATGATTCATGCACCACTGAAGTCACTAATCTCTACTTACGGAAGTATAACCACCTGTAAATTTCCACTATATTAATCTAATACTTATCCATTTCCTACGATTATTTTTTTTTTAGATTAAATGTTACTAGTTTATCTGATCACAACCACAAACTAATTTGACGTAACTTACATTTCTAATAAAAATACTTTATATTTATTTCAAGTAAATAATTTTCAACTTTTATTTACCACTTTACATTAATTCGTTAAACTACGATTATTAAACATTTAAACTAAACGTTTGCTATTTATTAAAGTTTTCATGAAACCCTGATTTAATATGGATATGATTTTACACAACTAACTTATAAATGCTAAAGTACAATATTTAAAGTTTATTTTACAAGTCTTTAATGCATTGATTTTAAAAATATATCTCATTCTGTGACCAAGTATCCAAACAAGGATTGCACTTCGCATATTTCAGGTTTATTCGTAAATATTTAATACCAATTATTATTACGTTTTATTAAATTATATTACTTTTAGTAACGATCACAAAAGATTAATCATATGACTTTTACTCACGACCAACACAAGATTAGGATAAGTCTATATATTTTATATGAACTATTGCCACTTTGTTATTTTTATATTTTTATTTTACATTATACTCTTTACGTAATACAAATACTCAAACCTATTAGATTTTATTAACGTATACGCTCTCCATTAAATTTATCACACGTCTAATATAATTAGTTGGAATATATTAATAAACTTTGACATTTTTATAAACATTATATTTTTACGTTGCCCGATCTTAAGTTTCGTAACTTAATGAATTAACGTTAGTAATTACCGGGATCAAGCTACACATTAAACCATTAATAGGTGTATAATCTCATAACTTATCCTATATTGTATATGCACGTGTAAGGATTTACACAAGAACATATAGGTATGTGTAGGTAAGTTTTTAATTCAAAAATATATGTTAACGTGAAGGGTAAATTTCCCATGCAAAATTTGAGACGTGTAACTTAAATCAATACTTAAACGTGTAGTATCTTTGTACCATAAAATTTAACAAACAAAATAAGAACGTGAACCATAAATAGACAACTCATCCATTATACCATACGTGTACTATTTTGTTCCATGCAACTAAAATAAGAATGTGTATTGTATCCAACCATAAGACGTGTACTAATTATCTACCATAGCAACTAATATACGTGACTATCCTACAATATATATTTGTCTAACAATTCAGCGACACATAAGCGTAGAAATGCCACCTCAATGATGACTCAATGATGACATGGCACACACTAATCATGCACTAAAATTCGGTAATTTAAAAATTGTCCATTTGTAGGAATCGAACCCATGATCTTTGCAGAATGAAACAAACCTGCCTACCACTAGATCACTTAATGATTTTTGTTTAAAGCTTTCAAAACAATAACTACATGCATATAATCAACGTATATCCATGCATTAATTCGTTTTAAGCATCTCAATTACTAAAAGATTGATTTGAAAATTTGAAACCGAATCACATTCATTCATCAACCCTACAATCAAGGGATATCGGTGGCAACTATCAATTATATGTTACAAACACTTCAATGGTCTCCTAGAATCAAGGGAGTAGTATGAGATAATGAGGGAAACAATTAAGGTATTCTTATTCAAAATTTCAAGTTTTTTAAAATTTATTTCAAATTTATTTCAATTTCAGTTTGAATGAAAAACCCTAATCCTTCGCTATATATTAGCTCTATTTGTGTTTTTCAACTTTCACAAATCATATTCATATCGTCTGTATCAAAGTTACTAATCATGAGCAAGAATTCTCATTCCAGGTTTGCAAATAAGGGCAAGTCTCCAAGCAGTAGTTCCTTCAAATCTCCTGGTATTCATTTAGTTATCCAAACGATTTCAATAATTTTTTCATTCATGTATTCAAATGTATACTGTCCTGGTATTAATTTAGTTATCCAAACGATTTAAATACTTTTTTCATTTCTGTATTCAAATGTATAATGTATATAGTTACTGTATACTCAAATGTATGAAACAATTATAGTTTTACATCATCTAATTCAATTTTTAATGCTTACATGAACTTTTTTCATCGTTACAGTTAATGTAGCTGATTTGAAAATCACTAAACTTGAAGATGTGGACCCCATGATCGATGACATTGCTGTGAAAGCGCGCTGCATATCGCTATGGCATTCCCACAGAAAAGGCGATGAAAAAAACCCGTATAGTCTTGATTGTGTTTTACAAGATGAAGAGGTATGGTATATATAATTTTTTTATTTGTTTAATTAATTAAGTTCATGATAAATGTATATTCTGTTAAAATAAATCAAGTTTTATTTTAATAACAGGGTACCAGGATTGAGGTGTACATCAAAAGGGAATTCAAGTATGCATTCGAGCCACTCTTAGTTGAGGGCCAGTGCTACGTTATATCTAATTTTGCGGTTGCAGAAAATGGTGGCACGTTACCATTGTTGCCTCACAAATGGAAGATCGTCTTTTACCGCAACACAATTTTGACACGGATTGACCCGTTCAATGAAGACCTTCATGGTTTCCAGTTTGAACCATTCAATTCACTTCTTGATGTAAGCAACAAATATGAAACTTCTGATTATGTTGGTATGTATGATTATTACTATTTTGTTTACTTTTCATTAACATTAAATACATTTGCAGTAATTGTGGAAGCCTTGAATGATAATTCTTACTCATGATTAGTAAATTTGATACAAATGATACGAATATGTTTTGTGATATTTGAAAAATAACGATAGACCAAATGTACAAAATGATGTAAAATTTTCGAGTACTATATATGAGTCAGTAAAGGCATTGGCACTATTTGTATAACATATGTTATAAATCTCAATGACAGATGTCGTTGGTACTGTTGTTGCCATTGGTGATATTGTAACCTCTCGTAATTTTCCCTATGAATAGTGAATGCTAATAAATGATTAACGAATCATTACGTTATTTAATAACCGTTTCTACCAATGACAAAAAAAAATTTTGTTATTCATGCTATACTATTTTAAATCACAACGATACTTGTGATTACCATTTACCTAGAAACGATGCTTACACACGAACCTTGATAGTCTAAAAATCGCGAAGTTACAATTAACGTGATACGTTTCGTCATATAACCAAACTCGTTCATATGATTTTCCGAACTTACGAAAATATCCCTAATCACTCACTAATGACATTGGGCCACGGCCCAATGCCCTCAGCAACCCAACACACCAATCGGACCCTTAGCATTATTATTATTTTCGTTCATTGGGCCTAGTCCACCAATCGAGCCCAAAACACAAACCAAAGCCCACGAAACCAACCCAACTTATATAATCCTAACTAAAAACTCGACGAGGACCGATCACTTTGGCCATTTTACGCGCAATCTAGCTTAACAACCACATAATATTTTTACACCACTCAATTCTCGACCCAACTAAGAATCGAGTGTGACAAACTATCTTTTAAAATTCGATCATATACCTACTTAAAATCTACCAAAGCTCGACACACTTGGCCACGTTATGAACACAACCCAAGTTCCATATTTTGGCTAAACTTGTTCTCGTATAACTCCCTACTCGAACCAAAGATGTGGTTTGCCTAGCAAGTGAATTCGTACAAGCTCTTATCGAACGAACAACCCATCAACCGATCCCTACATCTATTTTGGTCATATCTAAAATGTGTTAGGACCATGAAATACTTGACCAAGCCACAACCATAAACCAATATTTAAAACTTTGATTTGTCTCCTTCTCCTTGGTTCTTAGTGCCGACTAACACAACCAAATGCCACCATCATTTAGCCTACTTACACACTCAAAATTTAATTATCAATGACTCTCCCTGCTACACTCTTACACCCTCATCATGCTCCATCATTTCACTCACTATAACACTCAATGTTTCACCCTTAAAATAGCCCCAACCGATCGGCATTCAAACACACCAACTTAACCAACTCAAAAATATTTCTAAGTATTTTCCAAGTTGTGAACTCGCCTAGCTTAGCATAAATTGGGAGGTGTTCGAGCCAAGCTAAGAGTCACATTCTACTCGACCCTAAATCTTCGAAGTACCAAGAATCGAGCTACACAATTCTTTTGGCCTAACTCAGTTTCGACTTGGTGATACGCCCCACCTTTTGAGGTGAAGTAAGCCATTTCCTTACTTTTTCAATTTCTTACGTTGAATTATATTTGTATGTCACGTTCATTTTGCTTCGATATTTCGTAAACTCCCTTAACAACACATATGTTTTATTCGACATCCTACATATTTGCTATGCTATTTATCGAAAACAAAAATCATTCGAACGTTACATAATCGTATAAACCATAAAAATCACACGTTCTAAGTTACTTTGGGCACTTTCGAATTTTATAAAACACTTAGAATAATTTTGAGTTTCAAAACTGTTTTCAGAAATGGACTATGTCGCATCACTTTGGACATGGTTTTTCACAAACTCGACATACAACACTTAAGTTTTATAGCTCGACCTGATAGTCGAGCTACCAAACTAACGAATCATGTATTTCATTCTACCTAGAAAGCTCAACTCGAACCTTGTTAAACCCCAAAGCAATCGACCTAGAATCAGTCTTTCACAAACACTAAATATTAGCGATTGGGCTTATAAGTCCACTAAGCTATATTTAAGCTTATCGTATAAGCTGTGTGTATAAGCTCACTTGATGTGAAATTGTAACCCTTAAACAAGCCCATAATCAGGCCCAAACCCCCTCTAAACTCAATGGATCGAAAACCCATAATGGGCCACATCTTTAGCTCGTTAAAAGCCCATAAGCTCGAAAAATAAGCTTTTAACAAATTAAGCAGTTTATATAAGTTACAAAAGCTGTTTTAAACTTATTTATGAAATAAAAATGGTGAACCTTGATTTTTATAAAGTTTGGACTTGTTTTGCAAAAGTTTGCTAACCGAAGGACTAAAACTGCCAAATTTGGAAACTTAAAGTAAAAACTGTCATTTTGATAGCTGGTGATGAAAACTGTAAATTTAGGAACTTTTGAGTATAAAATGTAAATATTAAAAGTTTTAGACTTAAAATGTAATAAAAACTTAACCGAGGACTAACGGTGCAAAGATTATGCCGTTAGGGTATAAAAGTGTAACTTTGTAAAAACCCAAAGGTTATTTCCGATTTTATACTTGTAATAATATTTTACGAACCCAAAACCCGAAACAAATATGTTTAGTCTCACAAGTCGACATTTAACGTCATATTTTCTAATAATTATATACGTAACTATATAACTTATAAATATATATATATATATACGTAATCACTTAACATTTAACGCATACCATAACTTATCATAAATCAGCTTTGATTTATAAACAACGATCTCTTTAGCCAAACTTATATACTTCAACGAACGAGCACATACCCAAGAGTTATATATATATATATATATATATATATATATATATATATATATATATATATATATATATATATATATATATATATATATATATATATATATATATAACCTTACTTTTTAACTTCAAGCATTTAAACACGCATGTTTTAATGTTACAAATTAATTATCAATCGATAAAACGTTAAACGTTATGATTCGCGATAAACCAAACTTAGACTATCAAACCACTAAAACTTGCCATATACTATATAGGTCGTGTGTTTTAAGCCGTTTCCTTTCATCGTTTGAGTACGATACTACCACCACTACTGTACTACTAAGGTGAGTTCATAGCCCACACTTAAACTTTTAAATCCTTTTGTGGGGAGATACATGCTACAAACATGAACACAAACTTTTTGTATGCTATGACTGATGTTATTATTGCTTAAGTAGCCATTGCCAGAAGTCCCTCTATCATGAACCTTAATCACTTGCGAGTGAACGTAAATAGTTGTGAATAGATCTATTTGGGACTGACAATCCCCGTTTGGGTCTGCTAGGATGAGCCACCCAAGCGCACTTTATTTAAACAAACTTATAGGTTATTGGCAAATACCTATCCCGAGGGCCTATATACTTTACATAATTTTTTATGCCTGTTAAGCGTTGCGTGTCATGAGCTTAATGCAATAACAACTTGATTTTAACTCGTTTAATTGTAATTCGATGCAATTAACACTTATACTTTGTGTTCAACTATTAAACTTAAACCTATGAATATCACTCAACTTTTGTTGACTTTTAGCATGTTATCTCAGGTAACTAAAGGCTGGAACTCAAGGCACGGAGTGGGCACTAAACCCGGCACGGGTTCTAAATAAATGTTTTATCATTCAAGTTTAAATAAACATGTCAAACTATGAAATATCTTTGTATCTCAAATGCTTGTATTTTGAATGATAAACTTAAAACGTCTCTTTTAAGTCGTTTTCTATGGTTATGACTATGATCCACTACGTAACACCCAATTAAGTCTTCCGCTGTTGATATCCGAATTTGGGGGGTGTTACAGATATTGTCCCTGTCAATTCGAAATGGGGCAAAAAGACTCGCAGGGATGTTTTGCTTGAAGATGCTCAGTAAGACCTCATTTTTTCACAATTATATTTCATTTATCATAAAATATCCATCTACATTTACACAATCTCATTTTATGTGTCTGTAGGTCTGTCAGAATCAAACTCACTTTTTGGGACAATTGGGCAAGCATGTGGAACGACTATTCACAAAAGCGTGATACATTAGGATGTCTCATTATCATACTTCAACTTGGTAAAGTCAAATACTGGGATGGTAAGTATAGTTTTTGACACATTCTGTAAATCATTATGTGTATCATCAACATCTCTTACTAAACTAATTTTAAATTATAATATCCTGTTATTTTTAACCGTATAGATACTCCTGCTGTTCATAATGCACTTTTCGGCACGAAGATATTCATGAACTCTGCTATGCCAGAAATTGTCAACTTCAGGAAAAGGTAATGTTGTATACAAATTCATGTTATTAACACGAGGATTTACATTATTTTTATAATAGCCTGATAAATAGCACACAATCTATATTTGTTTCAGTTTACAGGAACGTGAGGATTTCAATGAAACGGACTTTAAGATCCAGTTATACACTCCACCCAAAAAGATTGAAAGCCCATCGGAGTTCATGTCTGGCTGCGTTAAGCAAATGGTGGGAACGATCCGTGATACACAACCTGTACGTGCTTATTTCATTATTCTTTGTACATCATACATTTTATTGACATATTTGCCATCAACATTGCCTTGAAATAATTCAACGACTACCACAAAATAAAATTACACTAACCATGGTCATTTGTTTTTTTGAAAGGATTCACAATGTGTGGTTTATGCTACTATACATAAAATTATGCAAGATGAAGGTTGGGCCTACACGGCATGTAAAATGTGCAACAAGCGCGTTGAAATCATACCTGCTAAGGCTCATGGCCCATCAAGAAACCGCAAGCCAACATTCCATTGTGAGAGTCATGGGACGGTTAATGCGGCACCAGTGTATGATTTTTGTACATTCATTAGGACTATTTGATATAACTATAATGTCTGATCTAAAATTACTTATGCTGCGATTTTGTTATATTTGAACAGGTTCAAGTTAATTCTTCGTTTCGCTGACGAAACAGGATCTGCATCCGCTGTGTTCTTTAACACCACTGTTTTCAAATTGTGCGGGAAGACTGCTTGGGAGATAATGGAAAAAAAAGGAATGAATCCGGATGAGTATTTCCCGGACGACTTGGATGTGATTGTTGGGAAAAAGGCGCTGTTAAAGATATACTATTCGGAATATAACCATAGTAGAAACAGTCACAAGTATAGGTGTGACGCTGTGTGTGAAGATCCAGATGTTATATCGTACTTCCAGAATGGCTTTATAGAATCCGATGTACGTAAACATATAATTATAATTTTTAATTTATTTGCATAATCTTATGTATAAGTAACAAATATCATACATGTGCGTCATTGCAGGAACAATCTGACCAGTTTAAGACACCTATTATGCTTCTTAAACCACCAAGGCCTCCGAAATCAACATACCAGGGTGTCACAAAGACATTGGATCTCGATACTCCACCTACGAAAAATAACGAAACATCAAGAAATGTTGATGGCAATACGAAGCAGTCTCCTGGCAGTTCTGATGGTTCAAAAGAGAAAAAACGTGAGCTATTTTGAATACATTAACCTTGAAGATTATCCCAGTGACGTAGAGGATGCAGAGCCTAATCCACTAAAAAAACCAATGGTTCAAGTGAAGATCGAGAAGGATCCTTGAGCAAACCTATAACGTGTCATGAGGAATGTTTATGCTACCTTTCTCTACATTCAATAAATTTTGCTATGTCATGAACAATTTCTATGTTTCGTTTACCTTTGTTTTGGTTGTTTCATAAAGGTTTATCACCTTAGACAATTTTATGTTTTTTGTTTTGGATATGGTTAGTTTGTTTCACCACATGCTTATGCTCTTTCGTCCCATTTTTTACGTTTTCATCCGAATTTTTATGTTTTCGTCCGATTCTTTACGTTTTCGTCCGATTCTTTACATTTTCATTTGTTTTTTTACGTTTTCGTTCACTTTTCTACGTTTTCTTCTGTTTTTTAAGGTTTTCGTCAACGTAAGGAAATAGACTAAAACGTAAAAAAATGGACGAAAACGTAAGGGAGACGGACTAAAACGAAAAAAACCAAAACGTAAAAAAAATGCGAAAACGTAAAAATTCAGACGAAAACGTAAAAAAAATAGACGAAAACATAAAGAATCTGACGAAAACGTAAAAAGTAAATTGGACGAAAACAGAAAGAATCGGACGAAAACGTAAAGAATCGGCCGAAAACGTAAAGAATCAGACGGAAACGTAAAAATTCAGACGAAAACGTAAAAAATGAATGAAAACGTAAAGAATCGGGCGAAAACGTAAAAAATCAGACGAAAACATAAGAAATCGGACGAAAACGTAAAAAAACAGACGAAAACATAAAGAATCGGACGAAAACGTAAAAGTTCAGACGAAAACGTAAAAAAACAGACGAAAACGTAAAGAATCTGACAAAAACGTAAAAAGTCGGACGAAAACGTTTTCATCATTTTTTTTACACTTTCGTTAGTTATTTTACGTTTTCGTCCGTTTTCATAAGGTTCCGCCCCTTTTTTTATGTTATCATCCGACTTTTTATGTTTTCGTATGTTTTTTTTTACGTTTTCTTACGTTTCGCCCATTTTATTATGTTTTCTTACGTTTTCATCCTCTCTTTTATGTTTTTTTTTACGTTTTCGTCTGTTTTTTAACGTTTTCGTCCATTTTTTTTCGTTTTCGTTAGTTTTTTACGTTTTCGTAAGCTTTATTAAGGTTCGTCCGTTTTATTACGTTTTCGTCTGTTTTTTTACGTTTCGACTTTCGACCTTTTTTTACGTTTTCGTCGGTTTTTTACATTTTCGTCCATTTTCTTATGTTTTCGTCTGATTTTTTTCGTTTTCATATGTTTTTTTAGAGTTTTCACCCGTTTTAATATGTTTTCTTACGTTTTCGTCCTTTCTTTATGTTTTTTTACGTTTTCGTCCATTTTTTACGTTTTCTTACGTTTTTTTTTTTGCGTTTTCTAAATTATAGTGTTTTAATCCTTTTTTTAAGTTTTCGTCCATTTTTTTTACGTTTTCGTCCATTTTTTACGTTTTCGTCAGACGAAACCTAAAAATACGTTAAAAAGACGAAAATGTAAGAAAACGTAAAAAAACATAGAAAAGAAGGGCGAAAGCATAATAAAATGGATGAAAACGTATAACAACAGACGAAAACGTAAAAAACGGATGAAAACATAAAAAATAGACGAAAACGGACGACAACATAAGGAAACAAACTAAAACGTAAAAAAGCGGACGAAAACGTAAGGAGACGGACTAAAACATAAAAAACGGTCGAAAACGTAAAAAACAGACGAAAATGGAAAAAATTGACGAAAACGTAAAAAACCGACGAAAACATAAAAATTGAGACGAAAACGTAAAAAAAACAGAAGAAAACGTAAAACACAGACAAAAACTTAAAGAAACGGACGAAAAAGTAAAAAATCAAACGAAAACGTAAAATAGACAAAAACGTAAAAGAACAGACGAAAATGTAAAAAAAGACATAAACGTAAAAACGGGTCGAAAACGTAAAAAATGGCTGAAAAAGTAAAAAATGGGACAAAAACTTGAAAAGGTTGACGAAAATGTTAAAAAATGGTCGAAAACGTAAAAAAAATCGGACGAAAACATAAAAAATCGGACGACATCATTAAAAAACAGACGAAAACGTAAAAAAGAGGACGAAAACGTAAAAAATGGACGAAAACGGACGACAACGTAAGGAAACAGACTAAAACGTAAAAAAATCGGACGAAAACTTAAGGAAACGGACTAAAACATAAAAAAATGGACGAAAACGTAAAATAATAGACGAAAATGTAAAAAAATGGATGAAAACGTAAAAATTGAGATGAAAATGTGAAAAACAAACAAAAACATTAAGAATCGGACGAAAACATAAATAATCGGACGGAAAAGTAAAAATCAGACGAAAACGTAAAACACTGACGAAAACGTAAAAGAACAAACGAAAACGAAAAAAAGGACAAAAACGTAAAAAATCGGACGAAATCATAAAAAAACAGGCGAAAATGAAAAAAAAAAAAACGTAAATATAATGGACGAAAACGGGCGACAACGTAAGGAAACGGACGAAAATATAAAAAAGGACAAAAACGTTAAAAAATCATACGAAAACGTAAAAAAAAAAACAAAAACGTAAAAAATCGGACGAAGAAGTAAAAAACAGACGAAAATGTAAAAGAACGGACGAAAACGTAAAAAAACAGACGAAAACATAAAAAAAATCGGACAAAAACGTATAAAACTACAAAAACGTATAAAAACAGATAAAAACCAACGAAAATGGATTGGGGGGTATTTTAAATGAAAATAGGTGAAAACAAAAAAAAAAATGTTTTGTAGTTTTGTGTATTGAAATTGGAAACAGGAATTTTGTGTTTTGTAGAGAATTTTATTGGAAAACACTAATTTGAACGCGATCTCTGTTTTCTTTGTTTTTCACAAAACATTTTATGAAAAACAATCGTATTTTCCTCAACTAAATGCACCCTAGATGTCCCATACACAAAATGTCATATTCATCCTTTAATTCATTAAGAGTAAACTGCAAAATACATCCCTGTGGTTTGCCCAATTTCGCACCATACATCCAAATCTTTTTTTTTCTAACTTATACATCCCTCCGTTAGTAAAAGTTAAACACCATACATCCGCGAGGACGAACGGTGCAAAGCGTTTCTCCGTTATCTCCTAACGAGATAGAAAATGTTTGCACCGTTAGTCCTATGGTTAAGTCTATTTGCACCGTTAGTCCTTTGTTACGTTTTCGTCCGATTTTTTTCGTTTTCGTCCGATTTTTTACGTTTTCGTCTGTTTTTTTACGTTTTCGTCCGATTTTTTTACGTTTTCGTCAGTTTTTTTACGTTTTCGTCTGTTTTTTTACGTTTTCGTCTGTTTTTTTACGTTTTCGTCCCATTTTTTTACGTTTTCGTCTGTTTTTTTACGTTTTCGTCCGATTTTTTACGTTTTCGTCTGTTTTTTTACGTTTTCGTCTGTTTTTTTACGTTTTCGTCTGTTTTTTTTTACGTTTTCGTCCGATTTTTTACGTTTTCGTCTGTTTTTTTTACGTTTTCGTCCGATTTTTTACGTTTTCGTCTGTTTTTTTACGTTTTCGTCTGATTTTTTACGTTTTCGTCTGTTTTTTTTACGTTTTCGTTCGATTTTTTACGTTTTCGTCCGATTTTTTACGTTTTCGTCTGTTTTTTTTTACGTTTTTCGTCTGTTTTTTTTTTTTTTTTACGTTTTCGTCCGATTTTTTACGTTTTCGTCTGTTTTTTTTTACTTTTTTTTTCTTCCGATTTTTTATGTTTTCGTCTGTTTTTTTTACGTTTTCGTTCGATTTTTTTTACGTTTTTCTCGTCCGATTTTTTACGTTTTCGTCTGTTTTTTTTACGTTTTCGTCCGATTTTTTACGTTTTCGTCTGTTTTTTTTACGCTTTCGTTCGATTTTTTACGTTTTCGTCTCGATTTTTTTACGTTTTCGTCTGTTTTTTTTTTTACGTTTTCGTTCTGTTTTTTTTTACGTTTTCGTCCGATTTTTTACGTTTTCGTCTGTTTTTTTTACGTTTTTCTTCTGATTTTTTAGTTTTCGTCTGTTTTTTTACGTTTTTGTCCGATTTTTTACGTTTCGTATGATTTTTTACGTTTTCGTCTGTTTTTTTTTTACGTTTTCGTCCGATTTTTTACGTTTTCGTCCGATTTTTTACGTTTTCGTCTGTTTTTTTACGTTTT
Organism: Artemisia tridentata subsp. tridentata; assembly: GCA_021014915.2. Classification (NCBI taxonomy): domain Eukaryota; kingdom Viridiplantae; phylum Streptophyta; class Magnoliopsida; order Asterales; family Asteraceae; genus Artemisia; species Artemisia tridentata. Next base: position 12,534,349 of record CP139506.1, on the reverse strand, counting down.
CGTCCGATTTTTTTTTGTTTTCGTCCATTTTTTTACGTTTCGTCTGTTTTTTACGTTTTCGTCTGGTTTTTTACGTTTTCGTCTGATTTTTTTCGTTTTCGTCCATTTTTTACGTTTTCGTTTGTTTTTTTACGTTTTCGTTCGATTTTTTACGTTTCCGTCCAATTTTTTACATTTTCGTCTGTTTTTTTACGTTTTCATCCATTTTTTTATATTTCGTCTGCTTACAGGGAAAGAGCAAGTTATGTTAGAAGCATAGAAATGGAACTCGGCTCCCATATCCAGCAATGCCATATCTCCATCTCGCAATGTCTGCATGATACAGAGCATGTCAAAGAATGGAAAGTAACTAAAAAAACAGACGAAAACGTAAAAAAATGGACGAAAACGAAAAAAAATCGGACGAAAACGAAAAAAATTGGACGAAAACGTAAAAAAACCAGACGAAAACGTAAAAAAAACAGACGAAAACGTAAAAAATCGGACGAAAACGTAAAAAATCAGACGAAAACGTAAAAAAAACAGACAAAAACGTAGAAAAAACAGACGAAAATGTAAAAAATCGGACAAAAACGTAAAAAATCGGACGAAAACGTAAAAAAACAAACGAAAACGTAAAAAATCAGACAAAAACGTAAAAAAACAGACGAAAACGTAAAAAATCGAACGAAAACGTAAAAAAAACAGACGAAAACGTAAAAAAAACAGACGAAAACGTAAAAAATCGGACGAAAACGTAAAAAAACAGACGAAAACGTAAAAAAACTGACGAAAACGTAAAAAATCGGACGAAAACGTAAAAAAACTGACGAAAACGTTAAAAAATCGGACGAAAACGTAAAAAAACAGACGAAAACGTAAAAAATCGGATGAAAACGTAAAAAAAAACAGACGAAAACGTAAAAAAAACTGACGAAAACGTAAAAAAATCGGACGAAAACGTAAAAAAACAGACGAAAACGTAAAAAAACTGACGAAAACGTAAAAAAATCGGACGAAAACGTAAAAAAAACAGACGAAAACGTAAAAAAACAGACGAAAACGTAAAAAATCGGACGAAAACGTAAAAAAACAGACGAAAACGTAAAAAATCGGACGAAAACGTAAAAAAACAGACGAAAACGTAAAAAAACAGACGAAAAAAAAACGTAAAAAATCGGACGAAAACAAAAAAAAACAGACGAAAACGTAAAAAATCGGACGAAAACGTAAAAAAACAGACGAAAACGTAAAAAATCGGACGAAAACGTAAAAAACAGACGAAAACGTAAAAAAACTGACGAAAACGTAAAAAATCGGACAAAAACGTAAAAAAACAGACGAAAACGTAAAAAATCGGACGAAAACATAACAAAGGACTAACGGTGCAAATAGACTTAACCATAGGACTAACGGTGCAAACATTTTCTATCTCGTTAGGAGATAACGGAGAAACGCTTTGCACCGTTCGTCCTCGCGGATGTATGGTGTTTAACTTTTACTAACGGAGGGATGTATAAGTTAGAAAAAAAAGATTTGGATGTATGGTGCGAAATTGGGCAAACCACAGGATGTATTTTAAAAAACAGACGAAAACGTAAAAAAAACAGACGAAAACGTAAAAAATCGGACGAAAACGTAAAAAATCGAACGAAAACGTAAAAAAACAGACGAAAACGTAAAAAATCAGACGAAAACGTAAAAAAACAGACGAAAACGAAAAAATCGGACGAAAACGTAAAAAAACGACGAAAACGTAAAAAAACGGACGAAAACGTAAAAAACAGACGAAAACGTAAAAAAACAGACGAAACGTAAAAAACAACAAAACGTAAAAAAACAGACGAAAACGTAAAAAAATCGGACGAAAACGTAAAAAAAACAGACGAAAACGTAAAAAATGGGACGAAAACGTAAAAAAACAGACGAAAACGTAAAAAAAACAGACGAAAACGTAAAAAATCGGACGAAAACGTAAAAAATCGAACGAAAACGTAAAAAAACAGACGAAAACGTAAAAAATCAGACGAAAACGTAAAAAAACAGACGAAAACGTAAAAAATCGGACGAAAACGTAAAAAAACAGACGAAAACGTAAAAAATCGGACGAAAACGTAAAAAACAGACGAAAACGTAAAAAAACAGACGAAAACGTAAAAAAACAGACGAAAACGTAAAAAAAACAGACGAAAACGTAAAAAAAACAGACGAAAACGTAAAAAATCGGACGAAAACGTAAAAAAACAGACGAAAACGTAAAAAATCGGACGAAAACGTAAAAAAACAGACGAAAACGTAAAAAAATCGGACGAAAACGTAAAAAAACAGACGAAAACGTAAAAAAACAGACGAAAACGTAAAAAATCAGACGAAAACGTAAAAAAACAGACGAAAACGTAAAAAATCGGACGAAAACGTAAAAAAACAGACGAAAACGTAAAAAATCGGACGAAAACGTAAAAAACAGACGAAAACGTAAAAAACAGACGAAAACGTAAAAAAACAGACGAAAACGTAAAAAATCGGACGAAAACGTAAAAAAACAGACGAAAACGTAAAAAAATGGGACGAAAACGTAAAAAAAACAGACGAAAACGTAAAAAAACAGACGAAAACGTAAAAAAATCGGACGAAAACGTAAAAAATCGAACGAAAACGTAAAAAAACAGACGAAAACGTAAAAAATCAGACGAAAACGTAAAAAAACAGACGAAAACGTAAAAAATCGGACGAAAACGTAAAAAAACAGACGAAAACGTAAAAAATCGGACGAAAACGTAAAAAACAGACGAAAACGTAAAAAAACAGACGAAAACGTAAAAAAACAGACGAAAACGTAAAAAATCGGACGAAAACGTAAAAAAACAGACGAAAACGTAAAAAATGGGACGAAAACGTAAAAAAAACAGACGAAAACGTAAAAAAACAGACGAAAACGTAAAAAATCGGACGAAAACGTAAAAAATCGAACGAAAACGTAAAAAAACAGACGAAAACGTAAAAAATCAGACGAAAACGTAAAAAAAACAGACGAAAACGTAAAAAATCGGACGAAAACGTAAAAAAACAGACGAAAACGTAAAAAATCGGACGAAAACGTAAAAAAACAGACGAAAACGTAAAAAAAACAGACGAAAACGTAAAAAAAACAGACGAAAACGTAAAAAAAAACAGACGAAAACGTAAAAAAAACAGACGAAAACGTAAAAAATCGGACGAAAACGTAAAAAAATCGAACGAAAACGTAAAAAAAACAGACGAAAACGTAAAAAATCAGACGAAAACGTAAAAAAACAGACGAAAACGTAAAAAATCGGACGAAAACGTAAAAAAACAGACGAAAACGTAAAAAATCGGACGAAAACGTAAAAAACAGACGAAAACGTAAAAAAACAGACGAAAACGTAAAAAAAACAGACGAAAACGTAAAAAATCGGACGAAAACGTAAAAAAACAGACGAAAACGTAAAAAATGGGACGAAAACGTAAAAAAACAGACGAAAACGTAAAAAAACAGACGAAAACGTAAAAAAACTGACGAAAACGTAAAAAATCGGACGAAAACGTAAAAAAACAGACGAAAACGTAAAAAATCGGACGAAAACGAAAAAAATCGGACGAAAACGTAACAAAGGACTAACGGTGCAAATAGACTTAACCATAGGACTAACGGTGCAAACATTTTCTATCTCGTTAGGAGATAACGGAGAAACGCTTTGCACCGTTCGTCCTCGCGGATGTATGGTGTTTAACTTTTACTAACGGAGGGATGTATAAGTTAGAAAAAAAAGATTTGGATGTATGGTGCGAAATTGGGCAAACCACAGGGATGTATTTGCAGTTTACTCATTCATTAACCTATTAGATTTTGTTTTTAACATCCTTCACATGACCCCTTAAGTTTACTTAACCACCAAAATATCCCCTAAACTTATAAAGCTTTATATTTAACATCTTATTAAGTTTAGTAATATAACAAAAAACAAAACAGCTTATGTTATTAGTCAGCAAGGTACTGCTAACTGCTTTGGGTCCTTATTGGCAGACTAATGAGTTTTTGTAAGTTTCTTCCGTTGTTATATTGTTTAAGGTTATCTAATAGACATCTTGGACCGTTATCCTTTAAATTAAAGTTATAATGCAATATAAGTCTAGTTTTCCCACTCCCAATTTCTTCAAAGTCTTTTTATACATAGAAAACAGTTATTATTAGTCAAGGAACTAGTGGATGTTAGACAAAAGGCGTTACTAGTCGTGCTATTTGGATGGCATGATTAAAGTTATAATGGAATATAAGGAGTTAATAAATTGAGTTATCTTGTAAAGTATTTCATTGAGGCATTTTATCAAACAGTGTATGTGCATATTACAACCGACTTGTTTGAAAGAAAGAAATAAAATTGTGGAAATAGAGAAACGCAAAACAATGCCTATACTGAAACACGGTTAAAAATGAGAGCAAGAGAAGATTTCAAATAACAACAGGAATTAAAAGGTAATTCAAACATTATGAAAATGCATGATTGAATGCTTACAAGTTGCATCCAAAAAGTAGCGAGGTACAGCCAAAAGGAAGGCCTCAAGTTGCTTACATATGTGATTATACATATAAAATAGTTACTGTTATTAGTCAAGGAATTAGTGGAGGATAGACAAAAGGTGTTGCTAGTTGTCTTGCTCAACCCGACTATAAAAAGCCAATACTTGTTCTTATAATTTCAAGTAAATTTCCAAAAATGAAGTCACCACAAGCAATAATTCACTTATCATCTTCCTCTCGTATTTCTTTTCTCTTTTCTTGTCTCGCGATAATATGTCTTACTTTCGCCACCGTCTCTGCTTCCTATGGTGGTAATGAGACTGATTATCATGCGTTGTTGTCATTTAAGTCAAAGATCACCCATGATCCATACAATGTTCTAACCTCGTGGAACCATTCCTTTCATTTCTGTGACTGGAGTGGTATTTCATGTGGAAAGCGGCACAAACGAGTGACTGTTTTACGCCTGGTTTCGCAAGGCTTAGAAGGCTCCTTGTCTCCACATGTAGGAAACCTCAGCTTCCTCCGTGAGCTTTATCTCAGGAACAACAGCTTTCAAGGAACCATTCCTCATGAACTTGGTCGCCTATTTAGGCTACGTCGTCTTTTTCTTTTTGAAAACAAATTCAGTGGAGTCATTCCAACAAACTTGTCTGGTTGTTCTAACCTCGATGTGCTTTCGCTAGGTGGAAATAAGTTAACTGGAAGCATACCCAAGGAGATGAGTTTACTCTCGAAACTTACTGGTCTTGCAATTCACAACAATAAGTTAACAGGTGGAATCCCACCTTTCTTGGGGAATATTACATCAATGGAAGTGTTCTCTGCTGCTGGGAACCCGTTTGGTGGGAGCATTCCAGATACCTTGGGTCATTGGAAAAGCTTGACGGAATTTTACTCTGGTGACTGCAACTTATATGGAAGCATCCCTCATTCCCTTTTCAACCTCTCACTCCTAGTTAAGTTATCCTTAGCTGTAAATCACCTCACTGGTAGTCTTCCTTCAGAAATTGGTAATCAGCTCCCAAATCTTGAGCTCCTTCAGTTAAGGGATAACGAACTGACAGGAGTTCTTCCACCTTCTCTTTCTAATTGTTCTAAATTAGGAATTCTTGAAATGAGTTCCAACAATTTTAGTGGGAAGTTGACAATTGATTTTTCAAAACTAAGAGATATTTATCAAATTAAATTACAGAATAACAACTTCCATGGACGCGGAGAAGCTGATGACATGAGGTTCGTTGATTCTTTGAAAAACTGCACCAGATTACTAGTTTTGGGACTTCATAATTGCAACCTTATAGGAGTGCTTCCAAATATCAATAGGTAATCTTTCTGATCAACTCAACTTTCTAGATTTTGGAGACAATCAATTATTTGGAAGCCTCCCTTCAAGTATAGGTAGTCTAGTTGGTTTGACCGCTTTAGGTTTAGGACCTAATAGATTCAAAGGAAAAATCCCCACTACCATTGGTAAACTTCAAAAGCTACAAGTTCTTGGTCTATATAGCAATCAATTTTCAGGGCCTATCCCTGATGCCATCGGGAACCTATCATTGTTGACTAAACTTTATTTAGAAACCAACAAATTAGAAGGCCATATTCCTTCAAGCCTTGGGAATTTAAAAAACCTTATTGGGTTAAACCTTGCAGACAATAGGCTCACTGGTAAAATACCCAAGCAACTTCTTCAACTTCCATCACTAACAAATTTTTTAGTTCTTTCATACAACAACCTGTCTGGTTCCATTCCAACAGAGATTAAATACCTCAAGATGTTGAGCTATTTGGATTTATCTTATAATCAATTATCAGGTACCATTACTAGTAGCCTTGGTGAGTGCATTAGCCTTACATGGTTAAACCTTAGTGGCAACATATTTGATGGCATTATACCATCTTCATTCAGTTCCTTGGGAGGATTGGGGGTACTCGACGTTTCTGAAAATAATTTATCAGGCAAAATTCCACAATTTTTAGGCAAATGGAAATCCTTGGAGTATTTGAACCTATCCTTTAATGATTTTGAGGGTGAAGTACCGGTTGTAGGAGTGTTTGCAAATGCAAGTGCATTTTCGGTTTTGGGGAACAATAGGCTTTGTGGTGGTTTGGTTACACTTGAGTTACCCAAATGTAAGGAGATGGGTAGAAAGAAAAAAAGGTTTCCTTTCTTCATATTAGTCATTGTGATTGCACCGATGTTGCTCATCGCATTATGTTGTGTGTATCTTTTGTGTAAGAAGGAACGCAATAGTCAACCGTCTCAATCTTCAGGGAATGAAAGGTTCTTGAAAGTTTCATACAATCAGCTTCTCAAGGCTACTGATGGGTTCTCTTCAGCAAATTTGATTGGCGAGGGTGGGCACAGCTCTGTTTATAAGGGAATCCTCGAATCTAATGATGATAAATATGTTGCGGTTAAAGTTCTACATCTTCAAAGTCGAGGAGCACACAAAAGCTTTATAGCAGAATGTGAAGCATGGCGTAATATTAGACACCGTAATCTGTTGAAGATAATAACTTCATGTTCAATTACTGATTTCCAAGGCAATGATTTTAAAGCTCTGGTTTACGAGTTTATGCCCAATGGAAGTGTACACGATTGGCTTCATTCAAGTGCATATGCATCGAAACTCAACCTTCTTCAAAGAATAAATATTCTCAGAGATGTTGCAACCGCGCTTGATTATCTTCACAACCGCTGCCAAACAACGATTTTTCATGGTGACTTGAAGCCTAGTAACATTCTACTTGATGATGATATGGTGGCTCATGTTGGAGACTTTGGCTTAGCTCGACTACTTGGTACAGACTTAAACCAAAACAGCTCAACCGGGGTTAAAGGAACAATTGGTTATGCACCTCCAGGTAATTCCACTTGTATTCCATGATGCTTATATTTATTTACAGGTTAAAGTTTGTAAATTAATTAATTGTTATTCATTTGTAGAGTATGGTATCGGGAGCGAGATGACAAGTTGTGGGGACGTCTACAGTTTTGGAATATTATTACTAGAGGTGATGACTGGGAAAAGGCCGACAGATGACATGTTCAACGATGGTCTTAGCCTTCATAAATTTGCTTACATGGCATTACCGGATCATGTCATCGATGTTATTGATGATGATGCAATTGTGTTGCAAAGTACGGAAGCGAATGCAAGGAAAGTGGAAGAATGTTTGGTTGCAATTATCAAGATTGGAGTATCGTGCTCTGTGGATTCCCCACCACAACGGATGAAAATTGACATTGTTGTCAACGAGTTGCAGCGCATTCTCGATGTGCTTCAAAATATATAAGGTACTCTGTTCTACCATTTTGTAGAATCTGATTTACATGAGTTTGTTAATAAATCATCACTAACTTTGTTTAATTTTTGAACGCTTTCAGGTCTAATTCCAAGCTTTCTTGGTGAAATTTGAAAGTAACTACAGCAAGGAGTAGGGCATGTCGTAGTTATATAAACATTGCTTTGTCATATTTGTTTTTAAGTGTGTTTTAGTTTTCTAGTTGCATAAGTACTGTAATAGACGTAAGAGCGCATTTACATTCCTGCTGGTTACATTTGTCAAACATGTACTTGGAGATTATGGTGCATCTGCATAATGAAGTTTGTTGAAAGTTTTTTTTTTTTGAACGGATTTTGTTGAAAGTTGTAGTCAGATTACACCAACTTAGCTAAATTTGGGTCCTGTTTTTACGGAAAACGCGTACAAAAAAGAAATGCTTCGACAACCCCATCCCATACATCCGGAGGGCGAATCTGGGGAACGTACTTTTGCTTCTGATGTCGTCAAAAATCGACAATTTACTTATCAAGTTCATTGACCCGCCACCTAATCTGTACATTTCTAACTACATGTATCAGCAATGGATATTGGGAGCATTGAACAACAGAGTCTGACTTTTTTTTTTTTTGAACAAGAGTCTGACTGATATTGGGCTAAAAATGACTGAGTTCCCGTTGGACCCACAGCTCGCTAAACAGCTTTTAACATGTGAAGAATTTAGTTGTGTAAACGAAGTTTCAATGATTGTATCTATACTCTCAATCCCGTCTGTATTCTTTAGTCCATAAGCCCAGACAGAAAAAAAGCGATGATGCACATGGAAAGTAGCATCAGACATGATAAACTGTTTCTGCTGTTCTAAATTGTAAAAGCAGACCATAAATAAGCTCACAAAACAACCAGACTTGAAAATTAAACTAAAATTACAAGCACACTGTCAAACCATCATGTTTGATTCATCTTCCTCCCCCGTTGCTGCTTCATTGAACATGTACTGGCTTTGATACTCGATCAAGTACCGTGTAGATCTTTTCGCATCCCAAAACAGTTCATAAACTCGGCTTACGCCTTCCATTTCCACAACCTTCCCTTACCTCTTTTGGCAAGCCAATGCAGCTGATGTGATCAAGTTTATGGCGTATCTCAGAGATGCCTCAACCCCAATTTATGTCAGCAAAACCTTTGCATCATCGGATATGTCCACATCTTCCTCTTGACACCTTATATCAAGAATCTTGTGAATGCCATCTTCAGTGTAAGGTTATGTGGAGATGATGAGAAGGCGATCCAGGAAATCGATTGGAATCCCATGGGGGGATTTGTAGTTTGTGCCTCGAATAGTTGTGATTCCTCGGTTGGTGGCAACAAGAATGATAAACACTCATATCAAGCATGTGGACTTCATCTATGAACAGAACACCTGGAACAATCTCTGCCTTTCCTTCCTCTCGCCACTTTGCAACCTTTGTATCGATCTGTTCCCTCACTTCAGCTCGTATTCCTCCGGTGTCACCAGTGAAAAGAGCAAGAAAACCCTGTGTTCTGAATTTCATAACAAAAACAATTAAGTTTTCAGAAAGATCAAGTACCATAGTTACTTGGACATTTCCTAGTTTGTGCATTTTTTTTTTCTCATCATAATCCAAGTTATTTCATCATGCAAAGGTTCACTGACTCCCCGTCCCATAGACAACAGAAACTGCTGCTGACAATAGCACAAAAAGACCAACTCTGTCGGTCTGTTCTATTATCAGAAAGTGTAACTTCAAAAAACAACACTACTTCAGTTATTCATGTTAGTCTAACAACAAGTGTCTCAGCCAGGACCATCAAAAGTTCCACCTAATGCATATTCCCGGAAGCCCAAATGAGACATCTAACTTCAAAGCATCCTAACTGTAAAGAAACTAATAAAAAAATCTGAATTTCAATCAAACATTATGTACCTTTGAGAATGGGCATCTATGCTCTTACATATTAGCATGAAACAGAAACACCAACATACATTTTCATTTGTCCTGCTTTCATCATTGTACGTTTTTTGTTCTTCTGGATCAAACAAATCTCATTGAAACACAGACAAGGATTTCAAAGAAAATGATAATTCTTAAGAAAATGTCGATATCAGAAGTTACAAAATAACCAAAAATCAACAATATTACAGGTCGCAAAAGTCATCATTTTAACGACACACATGTTCGTATTTTATACCCAAAAAACACTATATTTCCCCCCCCCCCCCCCCCCCCCCCCCCCCCCCCCCCCCCCCCCCCCCCCCCCCCCCCCCAAAAGAGCGAGCCTCTACAAAATAAGGTAAAGAACAGAAACACTAATGCAATGCGCAATCAAGAAAGGGAAGCATTAGTCATGACTTTGAGAAAATGGCACTTTTGTTTCTAGCAAAGAAGAGTCCTTTCAGATTTCAAATCAGTTTAAATTATACTGTAAATTTTAAGTCACTTGTGTTGGAAGGAGTCATACCAAATTAATGAAAACAATGCCAGATATACCATGATTAGAACTTAATACACTACTTAAAGAAGAGACCGTGTAGACAATAAACAACAGCAATACATCTCCTGTATTAACTAGCAAGATACCACAATCACCAAATCAATCTCTTTTTCTTCATAGGGATCTAGAGTATCATATCTATCGTTATTTGTACAGCAATATTTCCATGAAGCCAAAATCTTTAAATTTTTCTAGTATTTATAAGACTAGTTTCAGACCATATATCTGCTATAGACGCAATTTATGCTTATACTTTTAGCCCTGATTTCTAAATTTATAATTTGTGAATTCTCGGGATCTTATATATCCTGACCAAGGATTTGCAGGTACCACAACACTAGCATCAACTGTAAACATGTAGCTAATTTGAAACAGTAAACCATAACTTTAAAAATGCAGAGCAATTTCTATAAATTAAAAGTAATGAGAGATGTTAAGAACTTAACGCATACAAACACACACATATACGTTAGCTTAATTTGTATAAACACGCATACAAACATGAATCTTTATACAAACACGCACCGTAGATATCTTTTTCTTCTAGAGACATAATTAATGCTTAAAGTTGTACTCCGTAGCTGTAATATCTAAATCCATAATTACATCATGTTATTTTAGAAAAACCAAAATTCACATCATTTGAGCATACAAAACGGGTATTAAACCAGGGTAGTTACACCGTCTCTGATTGTCAAATACTAACAAGCCACAAACATCAAAAGCAATCTCAAATCAATATCCTAACAAACTGACCAACAAAATCTCAGAAACCTGAATCTAGAGACATAATTAATGCTTAAAGTTGTACTCCGTAGCTGTAATATCTAAATCCATAATTACATCATGTTATTTTAGAAAAACCAAAATTCACATCATTTGAGCATACAAAACGGGTATTAAACCAGGGTAGTTACACCGTCACTTATTGTCAAATACTAACAAGCCACAAACATCAAAAGCAATCTCAAATCAATATCCTAACAAACTGACCAACAAAATCTCAGAAACCTGAATCCAATGCAGATGTATAATCCAAGTTATTTCATCATTCAGAAGTTAGTTGACCCCCCTTCCCCATAGACAACAGAAACACCGCTGACAATTGCACAAAAAGACCATCTTTGTGCTATTATCAGAAATTGTAACGTCAAAAAGAAATACTTCAGTTATTCATGTCAGTCTAACAACAGCTGTTTCAGCCATGACCATCAAAAGTTCCGCCTAATGCATATTCCCAGAAGCCCAAATGACGCATCTAACTTCAAAGCATCCTAACTGTAAAGAAACTAATCCAAAATTCCTAATTTCAATCAGTTATATTACAGTTATTAGCATGAAACACCAACATACATATTCATTTGTCCCATTTTCGTCATTGTACTTTTTTTGTGCTTTTGTGTCAAACAAATCTTATTAAAACCAAGACAAGGATTTTACAGAAAAATGATACTTAAGAAAATGTCAATATTAGAGGGTTACAAAATAACCAAAAATCATCAATATTAACACTCACTTCTCGAGTTTTGAGTGAAGGGAAATGGAAAAGAATGGGAAAGGGAAAAGAAAGAGAAAAGGAAAGGAAGTGTTAGTTGATATGTTGTTGAGATAGAGGAAAGGAAAAGGAAAGTAATAATAAATCATGTTCTTGAGTGGAAGAAAAAGGAAAATAGCTTGTTTAAATTACATGTATGCCCTTTAGTTGTTAATGTCAATTTTTTAAAAAAAAGGGTATATTAGTCTTTACACAACATATGTTTCCCTTTACTTTCCCTTTCCTCCCAAAAATGGAAGGAAGATTTTATTTACAAAACTTCCTCCCATCTTGCTATCCACTTTCCTTTCCCCTCTTACAAAATACTAAAGAACACAAAAAACTTTCCCTTTCCTCTCAAAATATAATTCGAGAACTGAGTGTTTAGGTTGCAAAAGTCATCATTTTAACGACACACATGTTGATATTTTATACACAAAAAACACTATATTTACCCAAAAAAACCCACAAGCCTCTACAAAATAAGGTAAAGAACAGAAACACTAATGCAATGCGCAATCAAGAAAGGGAAGCATTAGTCATGACTTTGAGAAAATGACACTTTTGTTCCTAGCAAAGAAGAGTCCTTTCAGATTTCAAATCATATGTGTTTAAGGCGTCATATGTACCATGATTAATAGGAACATTTATTATCAACACAGTTGTAACCTTAATACACTACTTAAAGAAGAGACTGTGTAGATAAAAAACGTCAGCAACAGATCTAGGTGTTACAACTCTCGAATTAACTAGCAAGATACCACAATCACCAAATCAATCTCTTTTCCTTCATAGGGATCTAGAGTATCTGATCTATCGTTATTTGTACAGCAATATATCAATGAATCCAAAATCATTTTATTTTTCTAGTATTTAATAAGACTATTTTCAGACCATATATCTGCTATAGACGCAATTTATGCTTATACTTTTACCTCTAATTTCTAAATTTATAATTTGTTAATTCTCGGGCTCTTATGCTTCTAAAAGACTAAGATTAGCCCTTGTATCCCTGACCAAGAATTTGCAAGTATCTCAACACTAGCATCAACTGTAAACATGTAGCCAATTTGAAACAGTAAACCATAACTTTAAAAATGCAGAGCAATTTCTATAAATTAAAAGTGATACCCGTGGGAGAGATGTTAACGCATACAAATACGCGCTGTAGATATCATTCTCTTTTAGAGACATAATTAATGCTTAAAGTTGTAGCTGTAACATCTAAATCCAAAATTAATACATGTTATTTTAAAAGACCATTTGAACACACAAAACGGGTATTCAACCAGGGTAGTTACACCATCACTTATTGTCAAATACTAACAAGCACAAGCATCAAAAGCAATCTCAAATCCATATCCTAACAACTGACAACAAAATCTCAGAAACCTAAATTCAATCGAAATCCTATATAAAAAAGCATCCAAACGCGAAATCTCAAAACACTGTTCATATCCTAAATTCATACCACATTTTCTCAAAACTCCATAATTCACTCCATTTCAACACACAACATACGCATCCAACAAGGGTAGTTACATCATCACTTATCATCCATATAAAAACAATTCAAATCTTAATTAAAAACATCCATAGACTTAGCAAAATCTCAAAAACCAAAACCCAAAAAATCAATCAGTTAACAATTAAAGCTTCAAAATCTAAGCTCCCAATAACATCTACAAATCTCACCATTATCTAAACATCATTTACAGCAAAATCTAAAAAAATCATCAACCTAAAAATAAATTCTTGCTTTTTCTTCTACAAACAATTATAAGAATACCTTTCATCAAACATCTAGTCAATACCCAGTGTAAAATGAGCTAATCTATGGTTTTTCAAGTATGTATACCTGTCAAGAACACACATACTTAAAAAACCACAGATTTACTTTACATAATCTTGGACTAAAATTGAAAAGCTTGAAACTTTATATGAATTTGAGATTAGGTATAGATGAAAGTGAATTTGAGATAAGGTATAGATGAAAGTTTGCAACTTTAAGCTATCGAAAAAGCTATTGAAAAGCTTGATTAGAACCTAAGTTTAAACTATTCATCTTTATGTGAATTTGGAGTGGGGGTGTGTTTGTTTGGAGTGATGGGAGGCGTTGGATTGAAATTAGGAGAAAGAGGGTCGGGTCGTTGTGTGGTGATTTGCAACAATAAGATGTTTACACCTGTGTCTATTGTGTCTATTGGAGTACCATTTACATATCTTATCATGTGTTTTCCACCAATTTTTGCTTCTTTCAAAAAGAAATGAATTGGTATTTTTAGATACAAAAAAGTTTAAAAAAAAATGTAAGTATTTTGGGTTTTTAAAAAGCTAAACCGAGTACTCATGCATAATAATGAGATCTTTTAGTAGCAAATGGTTATAGTTGCGCTATTATGGTCTTCACACAACTTTTTGCTTAATTTATTTATTTATTTATTTATTTTTTTTTTATTTTTTTTTTTTACAAAATGATTAAATGAATTGTTAATTTTAGACACAAAAAAGTTTAATAAAAAACATGTTTAAGTATTTTTTTCGTTTTTAAGAAAATACTTTATAATTTGAAATGGTCAAAAGTACAATAAACGATTAAGCTTAAAAGGTGTTTGTTTTAAAGTTTGTTTGTTGCTAACAAGCTAATTAGACTTCGTCTTATATTTTATAAGCTATATTTTTTGGTTTATTTTGACGTCTATTTACTTATATTTTAATCTTAGGCTTAGGTTGTGTCTAATGGTCACATTTCCACCAACTCCACCTCATCGGCACATCAGTTTAACCCATCACCTGACAGCCGTAGTGGTAATCACTCAACCAAATACATAAAAATATCTCACCTTATACAACATATATACCCTATGATATACCCCACACACTCATTAGAAAAAAGGTAGTGCACCACGTTAGGTGGTCTGCACCACCGAACCAACCCTAAAAGGCACCTTTGTGTGCGGTGGATGAGAGGTCGTAGTGTTAGACCCGTTCCCTGGGTACTGGGACCCCACCCTAGATGAAAGTGGACTAAAGACCTTATGTGATTGGCCAGTCAACATTGGTTGTGTAGTGGTCAAATCCGATAGTCAAAATATGACTAAAGTGGTTATGTAAAATATGATGTGTAACTAGAGGGGCCTAAGTTGCCAAGTGTTAAACATGTTATAAAGAATTATAAGTTAGTGGTGGCCAAAATAGAAAGAATAGAGCTTGAAGGGCCATTATTGTCATTAGTCCAAACTTGTGCAAGTAAATATCTTGGATGAGAGTCTTCTAGTTATTTCCACCATTTTCTTATATGTTCGGTTCTTATGAGAAGAAAAGGGAGGGAAATGAGCTTGAGGAGAAAGCTAGTGAAGTGATCATGTTCCATGGCTAGATTAAGCATAACCTTAATTTTCCCAAGTAAGTATTCTCTCTATTTTGATGATAATGAGGTTAGGGTTTATTATTGAAGTGGGTTTCATCATATGATCAAAGAATGATCATATGATGATAGGGAAATGATTGTGGGTAAGTTTAGATGGGTTGTGTAAACCCTTGATTTATGATGTTGTGTTTTAATGGGTTTTAATGTAACAATAAAGGATGATGATGATGATGATGATGATGATGGTAAAGGATGAAGATGATGATGGTGATGTTATAGGTGGCCTCTTAGCTTGGAGCTAAGGTAAGTAAACCGGCTATAAGATGATGTTATGGTGATTTCCATACATTATGTGTTTATGTGCCTTTATATGTTAGTGTTGAAGAATGTGGTATGATGATGTTATGTGCAAGTAGATGTAAGGCTAGTTGATGTGCTAGATAAGAGTGGATTTAGGGAAGGAATGTTAAGCTTATGTGGTTAAGGTATGTATTTGTGAATGGTGTTGTAATGGATTAATGGTATGGGTGCGTAATGTGTGAATGAAGTATAATGTTATATTATACCCGTTTTACTTACTAAGCATTCGTGCTTACGGTTTAATGTTTCAATGTTTTGTAGGCTAAGGTGCTTAATGTGATGGCGAATAAGGGTAAGAGTTGGGTATGCAAAGTGTAGAAGAATTGGTAAGAAAGTAGAGCTAGGTAGAATACCGAGCTCAAGTCAAGGTTGACACCCCCGCGAGTCCTTTAATGGTTTGTAATGTGTTTTCAAGTGTCAAAGTGTATGTCAAGGGTTGTGCAACGATTTGGTGGTCATTTGGTATGTTTAAGTATGTTTTATGTGTTTATGGTTCAAGTTAAAGGGGCGTTTGGTTAAAGCGTAAATGTACCCATTTTGGGATGTGAACGGATCAAGTACCCTTGAAACATGTTTGTTATGTTAATGTAATGCTTTTGGTAAAGTTTGGTGTAAAACGAAAGTGGTATAAGTGGTTTGTTGTGAAAATGGGTCAAAACGGGTTATTTTACATAACCCGTCTCATTTGTAAAAGTACCCCTTCGGGGTGTCGTAAGGTAAATGTTTTTGCATAAAAATGAGCCCATTGATACACCAAATGAATCTGGAAAGTTTGGTTGAGTTTCGAGTTCGGGAGGTCGGGTTTCCGGCCGGGGATTTTGGAAAAAAGGCCTTCTGATGAACAGTAACCTCGGCTGCTCAGTTGGGTAGATACGGCGCATCTCAATTTTTAGATATGCCATATCATATAGATACGGCGCATCTATTTTTGGGATATGGCGCATCTATCCAACAGTCCAGATTTGGTAATTTTCTAAATGTCGTACAAAACAAACCGTAAGTCGTTGGTGGTCGTGCCACCTATCGTTTTGAAGGTAATTGAATGTACTTTCATTTAAAAATAGCCTCAGGGGCTGAATGTGTAATGATTTTTGTCAGTTTATGTAAGAGTAACAGCAGGTCAGTTTTAGTCAAGTGTTTCCGCGTGAAAAGTTTTAGTTTTTGAAGTAATCGGGCACGGGGTGTAACAACTTGGTATCAGAGCTTCGGTTTAAGTGAATTAGGTTTTCTTTAGGATTTCCTAGTCTTAAACCACTCATAGAAGCCTTAGACGTAAGTGATAGTTGTGCGGAAATTAATTTCTAAGTGTTAGATGGATTATGTTTTATGCTAGTTGAACTTATTGATGATAAGTGATAGATGTATGTTATAGTGTTGATGTGTATGTGGTAGAATTCCGTGGAGGACTTGAAGTGTTTGGATGATTAGTTAGCCGTGCACCTTGGTTGGTGCCGGTGATTGTATTGCGTTTATGTGAAGTGTATGATAGAGTTATAGTTATGGAATGCGAGTAGCGATGTTAAGCGGTATTAGAGATGGGTTAGTGAGTGAATTAAGTTTATGATGCCTTAGTTATAAGGTAGGCTATTGCTTGCGGCCAATTAGAAGGTTGATGCTTAGACATGAATTGATTATGCGATATGATATATGATGTCATAGACTATGATAGTTGATTTTAATTATGAATGTTTTAACACTTGTCGGATAAGTGTTAAGTGTTATGATATGATTGTTTATGTGATGTTAAGTGTTATCGTTTATGCAATGATAAGTCTATGGTAGTTGGTTATATGTGTAAGTTTTATGTAGTATGCTTGAGAGCGTGATGTATAGAAGTGTATGAGTTAAAGTAGATGCATTGGAATGCATAATATATGATGACTTAGTGTTGAAAGAATACTTGATATGTGAAATAAGAAAGGATAAGTATGGTTAGTGTTGGCTAAAGCATAAATGCTTTGAAAGCTTGAGATAAAGAAAGAAGTGAAAAATGAAGTATGTTTGTAGCTTGATGATAAGAAAGACATGATTAATATAATAATGAATAGATGCTTGAAGCATGAATTTTTATATGCTAAACCAAAATGAGAAAATAAGGGTGTATGGATAAGATGTGGTGAGGACATGTATCATATAAAACATGATAACTAAAACGTATTAATACTAAATGAGTAGAAGTGATGAATGAGACATAGATTGCACTAGAAGTCATAAGTGACTTGAAGTGTGCTAGAAAGAATTGTAAAACGTGAGTATAATCATGTTAATATATATCTATATTGAAATGTGTACGATGAGACTTATGTGAGTGCGATAGAATAAACCTATGTAAGGTGTATATGCGTAAAAGTTGAATAGACTAAAATGAAGTAATAGTATAAGTTTAGAATATGGTCAACAAGGGGTTGACGGGTATTAGTAAGAGTGTGTTGAAAGAACACGTGGAAATGTGTAAATTGTAATGGACAAATATTATATAGAACTTGTCTAGAATAAAGATGACACGTAATGAGTTGTTGACGAACGTAAGAATGAGTTTATAGTTGGGTCGTAGATGTGTAAGTAAGTGGATCAACGTAATGGTAAACAACACAAGATTGTGTGTGATAAAAGAATAGAAATAGCAAAATGAGAAGAGAGATGCTAAATGGTATTAGGGATGAGATCAATAAGTAACTTAAGGTGATAACGCATAAATAATGGATCGCGAGGACGAGAAGTGTACTAAATTATAATGTGTAATGATAAGATGAAATTGACACGCTAATTGTTAGGGATTGTTGACATAAGGAAAACGAATAAGATTTAGTAACGACGCTTTAAGTATGGATCGTGATGATATTGAGGGTACTAACGTATAGTGTGAAAAGACGGGATGAAACTAACGAGTTAACATTAAGGTGTTTGATAACTTGAAGGGTTAAAGAATGAGGATATGAAGGGATGACACGAATTGGGACCAACATAGGGTCTCATTAAATTTAGTAATTAAGGACTAAAGTTAAATTGGTATAGAGACGGGGTAACGGTAAGGTAAAGTACTTGAGGGTTAAGCGTGAAAGTGAAGTTGCGATTAAGCGGGGATATAAAAAGGATGGAAATTAAATGAAAAAGTTTGAGTGCCAGAAATTAGATGCGATAAGTTAATAATGTAAATGGTATACTTAACATGACGTAAAATTTACAGGATTAAAGTAAGGTGTGTTAGTAAGATAATGACAAGATAAAAAAAAAAGTACGTTTTAACGCTAATGATCGAATGAGACAAGTCAAGTATGCAAGCAAGAATATAATAATACATTGTGCGGTAAACGTAACGAACTTACGTAACTAGGATGTGTGAAAAGAAAAGGTAACACTAATGAGGGGGTTAACGTTATTGATCTATGAAGGGCATATATGTAAATGGCGAGATAGAATAATATCGCTTAAATACATAAATAATTTAAGAAATGAGATAAAGTATGAGAATAAGAATGCGATGAGCTAAGAATGTAAGAAAGAATGAGAGGAGCGTGTATGAGATAAAGGCGTTGTCCTGAAATTATCATGTTACGGCTAAGGCGATTAGCTGTAATTACTATAATGAATGCATGAGTTACGATTGGCAATATGTGCAAAGTCTAGATGTAAATGAGTTAAGTAGACTAAAAGGTAATAATGTGGAAATGATTAATGTAGGCTAATAATGCAAGAGATAATAAAGAGTGAGAACACGTAGAAATGTGTAAGTTGTAATGGATAAGCATTACATATAAATTTTCTAGAATAAAGATGGCACATAGTGAGTGTGTGAGTCAACTTGGGGTTGACGAATGAAAGATAAGTTGCATTGTGAGAATGCAAATATGTTATATGGGCAAGTGTTATATAGAAACTTGTCTAGATGATAGTAAGCGTGATAGTGAATGTTGAGATTGCGTAAGGCAATGAAAATTGAATAAATGATAGTGTGTGCCTAATTATAAAAGTGCATGAAAGATAAAGCGAGTAAAGATGATAAGATAGATATAGCTTGGATCCAATGCTCTAGTTTTGGCATCCTTTGGGATGGCCTAGCTTGCCTTTATGGCATGATTGTTAGCTTGCCTTCACCGGCATGGTTTGCCTACATCCTTGGCATGTGTTATAGTATGGTATCCTTCGGGATGGCCATGTGTTATAGTATGGTATCCTTCGGGATGGCCATGTGTTATAGTATGGTATCCTTCGGGATAGCCCAGCTTGCCTTTATGGCATGGATGTTAGCTTGCCTTTATGGCATGGTTGTTTAGCTTGCCTTCATGGCATGTGTTGGCATCCTTTGAGATGGCCTAGCTTGCCTTTATGGCATGGATGAAAGTTAGTGAGATTGGATCCAAGGCTAGAAAAGATGGAAAGTAAAGTATGTACGAATGTTATGTTGGAAGCATATAAGTAGGACGGTTTATGGTTTCTTGATTTAAATGGATTGGGACGCCTTTTCATTTAAATGAAGAATTGTAAATCGCCGAACCATGAGTTTATAATTCCTTATTCACATAGATTGGGACGCCTTTTTATGTAAATAAAGAGTTATAAATGAGTGGGCTTATGTGTAGCCGATATGACATGAGTACGGATTGTGATATGAGATAGTGAAAACTAAAACCGGTTAGACGTCATAAGAAAATATAAATATGAATAAAATTTATAGCAGTGTTAAGGTCATGTGTGAACCTTAAGATAGACGTCTAAAATGAATTATGCATTAAGTTGATGAAGTTAATTGGTGAGCATTCCCGAATTTGATAAGAAAGATTGCTTAAGTGTTGCGTGTGAAAGGTTTTTGAAGGTGCCGTTTGTATGGTACTTTGTATATTTTGAGATAAGTTGCCAGTTTTTGGTGTAGTTATGTGTTAGTATTATGTGGAATGCGAAATTTGACCGGTATATGATGTTATGTTATGTTAGTGCATGGGCGTATAATATGAAAGTAATGCTGAAGTTTGACTTATATAAAGTCAAAGTAGTAAATTTTCCCATATGACAAGTAGTCAATTGTGGGAAATTTTAGATACGCTTGTGATGAGAAAGTTGATTATAGTGGATTATGAGTTATGTTTATGTACAACAAGTTTAGAAATTGCATGATCATTTAGATCGTTGCAAGGAATTGGCATAGAAAGCATGAGAACAAGGACATGTATATGTCGTGAATTTAGTTTTGGATAGTTTTAGACGAGAGATTTCGGGGACGAAATCTAAATAAGGGGGGTAGAATTGTTAGACCCATTCCCCGGGTACTGGGACCCCACCCTAGATGAAAGTGGACTAAAGACCTTATGTGATTGGCCAGTCAACATTGGTTGTGTAGTGGTCAAACCCGATAGTCAAAATATGACTAAAGTGGTTATGTAAAATATGATGTGTAACTAGAGGGGCCTAGGTTGCCAAGTGTTAAACATGTTATAAAGAATTATAAGTTAGTGGTGGCCAAAATAGAAATAATAGAGCTTGAAGGGCCATTATTGTCATTAGCCCAAACTTGTGCAAGTAAATATCTTGGATGAGAGTCTTCTAGTTATTTCCACCATTTTCTTATATGTTCGGTTCTTATGAGAAGAAAAGGGAGGGAAATGAGCTTGAGGAGAAAGCTAGTGAAGTGATCATGTTCCATGGCTAGATTAAGCATAACCTTAATTTTCCCAAGTAAGTATTCTCTTTATTTTGATGATAATGAGGTTAGGGTTTATGATTAAAGAGGGTTTCATCATATGATTAAAGAATGATCATATGATGATAGGGAAATGATTGTGGGTAAGTTTAGATGGGTTGTGTAAACCCTTGAATTATGGTGTTGTGTTTTAATGGGTTTTAATGTAACAATAAAGGATGATGATGATGATGATGGTAAAGGATGAAGATGATGATGGTGATGTTATAGGTGGCCTCTTAGCTTGGAGCTAAGGTAAGTAAACCGGCAATAAAACGATGTTATGGTGATTTTCATACATTATGTGTTTAAGTGCCTTTATATGTTAGTGTTTATGGATGTGGTATGATAATGTTATGTGCAAGTAGATGTAAGGCTAGTTGATGTGCTAGATAAGAGTGGATAGAGGGAAGGAATGTTAAGCTTATGTGGTCAAGGTATGTGATAACGCCTAAATCTAACATGTTTTTGATAGCGTTATTGGTAGTTTTATATATGTTTTGTGGTTATATTTATATGCTTTTGTTACTAAATCGTACCAAAGTGTGTTTGCAAAGCATTTGTAGCCAAAGACAGGAAAATGGATGGAAAAGATGCAAAAATGAGGAAAAATGAAGTATTTGAGATTGCATGTGAATCTTGTGTCAAGTTCCGCTCCGTAAGGTACTTCAATGAGTTAAAGTCCAAGTAGTCGAGTTCATAAGCTTAAGGATGAAGAGAAAGATCAAAGAATCAAGAGCTACGACCGAGAAACAAGTCATACACAAAAGTCAAAGAAAAAGGTCCATCAGCCATAGCCATCCGATCGGTCGCCGCCCGCAACCGATTCGGATGGAGTGAATTTGGATTTACCGAGAAGACCAACCGATCGGTAGACCATTCTATCCGATCGGTTGGAAGTCGCTGTTTGACCCAAGACTTCTTTATTAAGGATTGTGACTTTATAAATCCGGTTCTAGGTCCTTCTTTTCAGTATTCTAACCATTCAATACTACTTGGAGAGCAAGAGAAGCATTTATGCACTTAGACCCTTGGTTAGAGCAATTTATTGAACCATTTGTTGGGTATTTATAATACCAATCAATCTAGAGAGATATATGTGTGCTAGGAAAGTGTTTGCTTGAGAGAGAGAGAACCATTCACAGAAAATACTCAGAAAATTCGTCCATAAGTCCAGGAGAAGGGAGAAAGTCGATTATACCATTTTTCATTGCTTGTGGAATCATTGTCTTTCACTTGTAATCTTATTTCCAAATCATTGTAAGACTTTCAATCATGGTTTCTAATGTTCAAAGTATTGAGTTTACATTTATGTTTGCTATGAGTGGCTAGTGCCTTTGTGCACTTGCTTAGATGATGTGTATTATTCATTGATTGGCATATGATTGTGATAACATGTTTTAATTCAATTTCAAGTCGATTCTAAGAACCAATTGTGATAAAGTTTCATAGTGACATTTGGGTAATCAAGTTTAACTAGTGCTAGTAATCTTAAAGGTTGAAAGAACTATTGTTATTCCACTAGTTATAATCATTTGTCTATGAATGATTGTTGTCTTCCACTATTCTTGATTAAACAAAGGAACTTAATTGTGATTGTAATGAAAATGCTTTTGTCTATCAAAACGGATTGATTGTAAACCACTTTAAAGGTCGAGAGATTAATTGTTTGCTTTCAATTGTGACCTTTTGTCTATAATCGGTTACCTTTCGTATTGACCATTTCCTAAGCTTGTTTGATTAGACAAAAGATTGTTTTTGTGTTTGAGGAACACCAACTCATGAACCTTGAATTGATCTTGAATTGATTGGTTAAACGTAATGCTTGTTTTTATAAACCAAAATCTTGACGAAGGTTTAATTTGTAGAAACAATAGATTAGTGTCAAAACTAATTATCACAACCAACATGTTATCCAAAGTTATCACAATCATATTAGTCAATTGTAGTACACTAGTCTAAGCAAGTGTAGTTTTTAATCATTTGAATTTTCATTATATCATTACTACTTATTTGAGATAGTTGTTTTTAACTTACAATTCGATTCACTACACAAATCCCTGCGAACGATCCCGACTTACCATCAAAATCTTGATACAACGGACGAGTATACTTGCTCGTATGTGTTGTCATTAGATTCGGTAATTCACCCCTTATAAGAAGATGAGATTAACGATTATTTTCCGGATGAAACACTCATGACTGTTGATACAGATGATGAGAACGAAATTCCATGGTTTGCCAATTATGCAAATTATCTCGTTGGAGGAATTCTAAAGAAAGGATTAACTCATGCCCAACGAAGTAAATTCTTTTCGGATCTTAAACATTATTATTGGGAAGAACCTTATCTTTTCAAAATGTGTCCCGATGGGATGATTAGAAGATGTGTTTATGGTTCTGAAACGAGAAGAATTCTCGATGAATGTCATCATGGCCCAACTGGGGGACATTATGGTCCTTCTACCACCGCTAAAAAAGTCTTTGATGCTGGATTCTATTGGCCGACTATTTTTAAAGAAGCCCATACTCTTGTTAAGAATTGTGATGCTTGCCAAAAATCCGGTAGTCTTTCTCGAAGAGATGAAATGCCTCAGAAGAGCATTCAAGTCTGTGAATTATTCGATATTTGGGGAATTGATTTCATGGGACCGTTTCCTAAATCACACAAATACGAATACATTCTCGTTGCTATTGATTACGTTTCCAAATGGGCTGAAGCGGAAGCTCTACCCACAAATGATGCACGAGTAGTTGTTAATTTTCTCAAAAAGCTTTTCGCTCGTTATGGAAGCTTACAAAACACCAATTGGTACAACACCATACAGATTGTTGTATGGAAAAACTTGTCATTTGCCGTTCGAAATCGAACATCGCGCTTACTGGGCACTGAGAAACTGTAACCCAGACCTCAAAGTAGCTGGAGAAAAGAGATTTTTGCAATTGCATGAACTCGATGAGCTTAGACTACAAGCTTATGAGAACTCCAAACTTTACAAAGCAAGAACAAAAGCTTATCATGACAGAAAGCTAAGAATCAGAAAAGAATTCAAAGCTGGAGACAAAGTTCTGCTTTTTAACATGAAGTATAAGTTCAAAGCTCCCAAGCTGAAACCAAAATGGTTCGGACCGTATACAGTGAAACATGGATTTTCATCCGGATATGTTGAATTGCATGACAAACATGGTGGAAGCTTCATTGTTAATGGGCACCGAATTAAGTTATACTATGACAAGGAGCAGATGAATGAAGTTTCTATTCAAGAGATTCCGCCTGAATCGGAATATGAAGCTATAACCTTTATGTCACCCTTCCCGGCCGATTTCGAGAAAAACACTCCGTGGGCCGAAGATTCTGGTTATATCTATGATGTTCTACCAAGACCGTGGGAGAAAGTTAAGCTCGAATACATAGATGAAACTGGAGAAGGAATAGTGATTGGAAATGTGCTGTACATTCCAAAATTTCCAAAGAAGAAGTCAGCAAGTGCACCAACATGAAGAGAGAAAAGTTCGAGTCCGGCTGATGACTCGTTAATAAAACAAGCGCTTCTCGGGAGGCAACCCGTGTGTTTGCTATGTTTATTTTTCATTTTTATTTTCTAGTGATTAAACCCCAAAGTTTTTCTAAATTGCTTAGTTGAACTTAAGTGTGGGGGTGTATCACTGTCTTTTGAATAAAGCGAAGAAATATTTCGTATGTGTGTCTCTTTTGTTTTTAGATTACTGCAGATAATGATTTCGAAGCTTGGACGCTAGGATCAAGACTCCTCTTGAGAAGAAAATACGGTTTATTCTCTTATTTCCCTATTTCATTCTTTGTCGTTTATCACATTGAGGACAATGCTTAACTTAAGTGTGGGGGGGGTGAATAGGAAAATAAGAATAGATTGTAGTTTTGAGCTGAATTTTAAAATTTTGTTTGCCCTTGTAATCTAGTCTTTTGTCATTTTAAAGATCATATTCTAGAATAACTGGATTTATCCACTGGTGAAATCTGTAATTTTGAAAATTCGAGATGTGTCCCGATTAATATTGCAATCCATTCTGGGATTGATAACATTAGCTAGCACATATTATAGCCCTTTCCACTAAAGTGTGAGGATTTGAGCCGGTGATTTTATTTTGCTTAGATCTTTTGCTATGAGTGTGCCGGTGATTTTATTTATTCTAGAACTTGTACTTGTAAATCATTACGAGACCGTTGTGAGATCACATTTCGTTTGTGATATAAGTGTATATGCGTGATAAGAGGCAATCTTAGGTTTTATCCCAAATGGCCTTCCATTTTCATATAATGCTATATTAGCTAGCTACATTGGCTAGTTAACCACTCATATGGACCCATTTGTTAGCATTTGTCTTTAATGCTAGATACCCCTAGTTACACCCGCCGAGCCTATCTTTTCTTTTGATACAATCCAGAAAAATTCAAAAAGATTTTACACCTTTTTAGCCTAGCCTTATCCATAGTCAAGTCTTGGTTGGTTGCTAGCTATTTGGCAAGATGGATGTTATGTGGAAATCATGAAAGTTCAAAGAAAGCGTAAGCTCCGAAAGTTGTTATCCAAGAAAAGTCATCGCAACTATAAGATGACAAGTCGTAAAAAAAAAAAAAATAAAAAAAAAAAAAAAAAAAAAAAAAAAAAGAGAAAGAAGAAAAGTCATCGCAACTATAAGGTGACAAGAATAAGCCAATGGGCTAAGTGAATCAAGTATGAATAAAGGAAGTATGGAGTTTTTCGCAAAATGGCATGATAGTGGTTTGTAATAGCTAGTAACAATTGGTTCGTAGACTTTGACTCATTTTGTTTTTATGTTCAACCAATTTCATAAACATATCCCATGCCTTATCCTACCCTTTTTGACTTTGTGAAATTATTAAGTGTATGAACATGTAGTGACCATCCGATTTCTTGAGGAATTGAATAACGTTGTTAGCGATCTAGGGAGTATTTTGGCGACCATCCGTTATGCAAGTAACGTCGTTAGCGAACCAAGGTACAATCTAGTGACCATCCGTTATTTGGTTATGCAAGAATTCGTTGTTAGCGAGCTATTATGTTTTGCATGAGATAGTGGCGCATTAGTCTTTTATAACCCTTTAAGCCTTAAACCCGAATAAAAGCCCTCTTTGATATGTATACTTGGCGCTCACACCATTTCGGTGTAGTTTTGTTTCTTGTACAAGCCTATGGTAATATTTAGATCATGACTGAGCAAATGAGTTTTATTCCTCTTATATACTCCACCAATCATACAAATGAGTGTTTGAGTGAATTATATTTCATTTTCCTTTCGTGAGGTGTTTAGTAATGTGTATCATGCAAGAAAATCATTTGGGTATTGTCAAACATCTCGATGATTCAGCCATAAAAGCTTAAAATGATGAATCTAGCTTGTACTAGTGCTTGATAGATTTGCATTACATTTTCCTAATCATTTGTGCATACCATGTGGAGAATTGTTTTTATTTCTAGATTTGCTTGAGGGCAAGCAAAGTTCAAGTGTGGGGGATTTGATAACGCCTAAATCTAACATATTTTTGATAGCGTTATTGGTAGTTTTATATATGTTTTGTGGTTATATTTATATGCTTTTGTTACTAAATCGTATCAAAGTGTGTTTGCAAAGCATTTGTAGCCAAAGACAGGAAAATGGATGGAAAAGATGCAAAAATGAGGAAAAAGGAAGTATTTGAGATTGCATGTGAATCTTGTGTCAAGTTCCGCTCCGTAAGGTACTTCAATGAGTTAAAGTCCAAGTAGTCGAGTTAATAAGCTTAAGGATGAAGAGAAAGATCAAAGAATCAAGAGCTACGACCGAGAAACAAGTCATACGCAAAAGTCAAAGAAAAAGGTCCATCAGCCATAGCCATCCGATCGGTCGCCGCCCGCAACCGATTCGGATGGAGTGAATTTGGATTTACCGAGAAGACCAACCGATCGGTAGACCATTCTATCCGATCGGTTAGAAGTCGCTGTTTGACCCAAGACTTCTTTATTAAGGATTGTGACTTTATAAATCCAGTTCTAGGTCCTTCTTTTCAGTATTCTAACCATTCAATACTACTTGGAGAGCAAGAGAAGCATTTATGCACTTAGACCCTTGGTTAGAGCAATTTATTGAACCATTTGTTGGGTATTTATAATACCAATCAATCTAGAGAGATATATGTGTGCTAGGAAAGTGTTTGCTTGAGAGAGAGAGAACCATTCACAGAAAATACTCAGAAAATTCGTCCATAAGTCCAGGAGAAGGGAGAAAGTCGATTATACCATTTTTCATTGCTTGTGGAATCATTGTCTTTCACTTGTAATCTTATTTCCAAATCATTGTAAGACTTTCAATCATGGTTTCTAATATTCAAAGTATTGAGTTTACATTTATGTTTGCTATGAGTGGCTAGTGCCTTTGTGCACTTGCTTAGATGATGTGTATTATTCATTGATTGGCATATGATTGTGATAACATGTTTTAATTTAATTTCAAGTCGATTCTAAGAACCAATTGTGATAAAGTTTCATAGTGACATTTGGGTAATCAAGTTTAACTAGTGCTAGTAATCTTAAGGGTTGAAAGAACTATTGTTATTCCACTAGTTATAATCATTTGTCTATGAATGATTGTTGTCTTCCACTATTCTTGATTAAACAAAGGAACTTAATTGTGATTGTAATGAAAATGCTTTTGTCTATCAAAACGGATTGATTGTAAACCACTTTAAAGGTCGAGAGATTAATTGTTTGCTTTCAATTGTGACCTTTTGTCTATAATCGGTTACCTTTCGTATTGACCATTTCCTAAGCTTGTTTGATTAGACAAAAGATTGTTTTTGTGTTTGAGGAACACCAACTCATGAACCTTGAATTGATCTTGAATTGATTGGTTAAACGTAATACTTGTTTTTATAAACCAAAATCTTGACGAAGGTTTAATTTATAGAAACAATAGATTAGTGTCAAAACTAATTATCACAACCAACATGTTATCCAAAGTTATCACAATCATATTAGTCAATTGTAGTACACTAGTCTAAGCAAGTGTAGTTTTTAATCATTTGAATTTTCATTATATCATTACTACTTATTTGAGATAGTTGCTTTTAACTTACAATTCGATTCACTACACAAATCCCTGCGAACGATCCCGACTTACCATCAAAATCTTGCTACAACGGACGAGTATACTTGCTCGTATGTGTTGTCATTAGATTCGGTAATTCACCCCTTATAAATTTAAAACTTGCACCGAACCGGGCACATCAGTATGTATTTGTTAATGGTGTTGAAATGGATTAATGGTATGGATGCGTAATGTGTGAATGAAGTATAATGTTATATTATACCCGTTTTACTTACTAAGCATTCGTGCTTACGGTTTAATGTTTCAATGTTTTGTAGGCTAGGGTGCTTAATGTGATGGCGAATAAGGGTAAGAGTTGGGTATGCAAAGTGTAGAAGAATTGGTAAGAAAGTAGAGCTAGGTAGAATACCGAGCTCAAGTCAAGGTTGACACCCCCGCGAGTCCTTTAATGGTTTGTAACGTGTTTTCAAGTGTCAAAGTGTATGTCAAGGGTTGTGTAACGATTTGGTGGTCATTTGGTATGTTTAAGTATGTTTTATGTTTTTATGGTTCAAGTTAAAGGGGCGTTTGGTTAAAGCGTAAATGTACCCATTTTGGGATGTGAACGGATCAAGTACCCTTGAAACATGTTTGTTATGTTAATGTAATGCTTTTGGTAAAGTTTGGTGTAAAACGAAAGTGGTATAAGTGGTTTGTTGTGAAAATGGGTCAAAACGGGTTATTTTACATAACCCGGGTTATTTTACATAACCCGTCTCATTTGTAAAAGTACCCCTTCGGGGTGTCGTAAGGTAAATGTTTTTGCATAAAAATGAGCCCATTGATACACCAAATGAATCTGGAAAGTTTGGTTGAGTTTCGAGTTCGGGAGGTCGGGTTTCCGGCCGGGGATTTTGGAAAAAAGGCCTTCTGATGAACAGTAACCTCGGCTGCTCAGTTGGGTAGATACGGCGCATCTCAATTTTTAGATATGCCATATCATATAGATACGGCGCATCTATTTTTGGGATATGGCGCATCTATCCAACAGTCCAGATTTGGTAATTTTCTAAATGTCGTACAAAACAAACCGTAAGTCGTTGGTGGTCGTGCCACCTATCGTTTTGAAGGTAATTGAATGTACTTTCATTTAAAAATAGCCTCAAGGGCTGAATGTGTAATTATTTTTGTCAGTTTATGTAAGAGTAACAGCAGGTCAGTTTTAGTCAAGTGTTTCCGCGTGAAAAGTTTTAGTTTTTGAAGTAATCGGGCACGGGGTGTAACACGTAGAGACCGATGGCACATTGTGGAGGCTCACCGCGGGTGGTGGATGCCTCTATTAGGCCCGGTCTTAAATTTTTCAAAATCTCACTTGTAGGCTTCAACCAAATAAAAGAATTGTCTTCCTTTTGTATGAAAAACATGGATTTAGGTTTTTTTTTTTTTTTTTTTTTTTTTTTTTTATTATTATTATTTTTTTTCTATTATTATTATTATTATTATTATTATTATTATTATTTTTAGCCGATGTAATGAGTTGTTGAAATGTGTTCGCTTAAGCTTATTTTTGAGCTATTGAGCTTAAATGATTTCGGTTTTCGTTTAATAAGCCTACTTTTACTAGCTTATTTAACTTTTATAGGCTGATATAAGTCTATAGGTCTTAAAATAAGCTAGAAAAGTAACTTATCAAACATAAGCTGAAACCACGTGACCTCGTTAGCTTAAAGTAAGCTTAAACAAAACCTCTTATTATGAACCGTGAAAAACTTTGTTAATGGACATGTCCCCTTATGGCAGATTAAGATAGATAACTTTAAGAAAAATAGAAAATGGATGGATAATAACTTTTGTTTTTGTTTTGTTAAAAAAAAAAAAAAAAAAAAAAAAAAAAAAAAAAAAAAAAGATTAGTAGTTATTGGATAAAGGGTGAAGCAACATTGGACCCAAGAACCACCCAGGTTTTGATGTTTATTTGTGAGGTGGATTTGGATGAAGGGTGAAGCAACTTTTGTTTTCTCATCTTTTCCTTTGATGTTAGTGCATGAGTCTTAGTTGTAATTCCCGTTTGTTTTAGTTGTAGGGGATACTTTGGGTTATCCCGTTTGGTCAGGATACTTTGGTTTATCCTATTTGGTAAGGGATACTTTGGTTTATCCCATTTGGTCAGGATACTTTGGTTTATCCGGTTTATTGCGTGTTTATGTCTACTGCTGCTTGAAGATGTGCTTCCGCTTGCTGTCGAATGTCTTCTTCAACAATTATTTATTCTCCAGTCTAAGCGTCCGGTGTCCTCTCGCTTCGACTGCGGGGGAGTGTTAGTTGTACAATTCGAAGATAAGAATGCTAGTTGTTCTTTAGAGGATAAAGGATAAGTGTATTCTGCTCACCAACTTACAAATTACATCATTTGCAAATCATGTAAAAGCGTATTATGGTCATTTTGATCCACACCCTACACATAAACCAAACACTCATTATCCCCTTCTTCTTATTCTTACCTTCTCCGTCTAACACCCACACAAATTACAATACAAACCTCGCTTAAACAATTGCGGTTTCAAACAATGTTGTGTTTGTGTAAATTTTGGTTTATGTGTGTTATGTGGATTAGTGTAAAGAAATATGATTAAAGGGTTGGCTAATAATGGTGGCCGGAAAATGCATGTGGCTGTAAATTGTTATACGTTGGAGGTGGCCATAAAAGTTATCTAGAATAGAATAAGATAAAAATGGTGTGTTTGTGATGATGAACTCACATGGTATTTATGTAAATAGGAGAAAAGAAAAAGGGTATTATTGTCATTTAATTCATTTAGACATGTTCTTATCGGTCAAGCTAATAGAATTATTTGTAACAACTGACAATTTTTCAAAACTTATTTTACTAGCTAAAACGTTTATTTTTGAAATCCCTCGGCTTTTAAACTTCTCTGAATCTGTTTGAGTTTGAAAACAGTAAATATCTTGTTAAACGCGAACGTTATTCCTTTATTGAGCCATCACAACCTAAAACGCAGGAAACAATTCGATTTATTTAGTAATTAACTCCAAGAAAGTTATACGTAT
This sequence comes from Artemisia tridentata subsp. tridentata, assembly GCA_021014915.2. Classification (NCBI taxonomy): domain Eukaryota; kingdom Viridiplantae; phylum Streptophyta; class Magnoliopsida; order Asterales; family Asteraceae; genus Artemisia; species Artemisia tridentata. The sequence continues at coordinate 12,502,953 of CP139506.1, read as the reverse complement.
TAATACTCGCTTTCAATGGAAAAATTATTTCGGACACAATGGCGTAAGTCCCGTAATTTAAAACGCACGTTTGCCAAGTCAAAATAGGCCCACAAGGATTTTATTAAAAGAATGACTAAATTACAATTTCTACCCCCCCTCCCTATTCTTACACCGACGCCCCTCCTACTTTCATTTGACCAACTTCACCCCTCCTCTCTATATAAAAACCCCACATTATGGTTTCTTCCCATTTTTATAACACCATCACCAGAAACACTGTTCCAGCGCCGTCACCTGAATCCGGCCAAATTCCGGCCAAGTCATTTTCTTAGCCGACGCGTAGATCAATACACGGGGGTTGTTTCTGGAGAGTTTCGAGCCAAGACCACCTTCCCCACATCTCTCTCTCTGCTGGTAAGACTCACTTCTGAGTCAACTCGACTCGTCCGAGTCAACTCACGAGTTGAGTTGACTCGGTGCTTATTTGTAATAATCTGATTGCTTATACGAGTTAATTGTTTTAGCGAATCACTTGATTATAGGTTATATGATGTCTCTGAATGTAACATTGTTTTAAATGCCTATGCTCAAGTATATATGCTGATTGGTTCTGTTCAACCAATGGAAGTAATGCTAGTAAAGTCAAGATCAGTTTTATTAGTAGAGTATCTAATAATATGCAATAGTAACACCTGAGTACTTGTCCATCAGGTTGGGTGATGGCAGAAAATGTAGCCAACCGTTGGAGCAGGGAGCAGAAGGGGTACTAAACTAACTGGGTGATGGGGTATGTAGTTGATTATGGTCAGTAATAAATCGATTAGGGGAGAAATAAAATTTAACTATGAAATAATGAAAATTATTTCATGGTCACTCTGATTTATAAACAGATTAGTGAAATGACCTTGAAGACATGGAATCAGGTTGCTCAGTTGAGTTTGGATCTTCATAGCCGTTCATCTCCACCACCGTTACTACCGAGTTTATTTTTTGGCTTATAATAATAATAATTAAGTAGGGATATATATGATGATGTTGGTCATAAGATGAGGGTGTCTTAACTATGTTGAAACTGAAAAACAGGTTTTATAGGATGACTAGGAATTATTGTTCATAGTGTCTCAAATGATAGACCCGCATAGGATATATGTATACAAGATGAGTATAACAGGTTTCTAGAATTTGTTTTGAAATGTCTTGGAAGAATGCGATGCTATTAAACTTGCAATTAGCTATTTGTTAGTTGTTTTCATTTTATTTATTTGAATCCACTAGAATTCTTATAGATTTACTTACTGAAGAGTTTTGTAGTCAATGTGTCACTCTCGGTCCTTTGCAAAATACAAATGTCATGCCTTAACATTAAAATGATATATGTCTTTGACACAAATTCTCTTGCAACGTTTGATGTACTTTTTCGACTCGCATTTTGTCTTTGACATATGTTTCTATAATATTAGTTAATTCGTAAAATCATGTAGCAATTAGTGTTCCTTCTTTATGTTTATATATTCTATTGACCAAAAAACTGTTTTTGATCAGACAATCATATTAGTATGCTCGTAGGAGGGTGATGTTGTTCTAAGATCTCTAGTAAGGTCTGATAAACTAGGAATAAGTTACCAATATGATAAATATCGTATTTTTCGACTTGTTAGATAGGAGGTCATGGGTTATTAGAGATAAAAGAACACACCAGGGTGTCTATTGGTGTTCGTGGAGCCATAAGTCTTGATTAATTATCTGAGATTGGATGCTCTTGAGCTCACTCATGGAATTGGCAATGCTAAGAGAGGCTGCTGGTTTATGCTAAATGAGGGAATATTGGAGTTCTATTTTAATTAGTGATTCTTGCTATATCGCTCTATTGAATCATGAACTAGTATCCTGTTGATATCGGAAAGTATCCCCTTGTTTGTATCATATGTTGTAGCAGCCTTATTAACAGCTAAATATAGGAGCATGAAAAGGTAAGCTGTTAACGTCATTCACATTATTTCGATGTGGTTCACAACGTGAGTTGTCGGAAAGGTAAGCTGTTAACAACTAATAGGAGCATGAAAAGGTAAGCTGTTAACAACTAATAGATTATTTGTGAAAATGTTAAAAGAGTTTGAATTTGTCAAGTTGGGTTGTTGGATCTTAGGAGGAAATGTTAGCTGTTATAAAAAAATCTATTACTAAGTATTATTAAAGGGTAATGTTATCCCCTTGTTTCCATATCTTGGACATCTCAAAGCTCCTTTAAACCCAATATCATACCTTTAAGGGTGTGTTTGGTTTGTAGACAAGAATCACTATAGGTTTGGGTTTGATAACATAGTGAATGGGAATGGGTATGACTCTAGATGTGTTTGGGCTAAGCCCTATCTTGTAGGTTTCATTCCCAGTTTTAAAACCAATATCTATAAAACAAATGTCAATTATTAATTTTATTCTCATTCCTTATTCTTAAACCCATATTCCAAACACACCCTAAATTTTTCACATGTTCGGGTCGTCTAATGTTTTTAACCATACGGGGAGGTTTGGTTTTGTTATTGGGTCAAAAGGAGTTCGGGTCAGTCTTATATATTTTGACACATGATACAAAATGATTTTCAAGCTATATAGATCATTGGTATACCGTATATCTTTTAAGAAATAATTGTGTTTCAGTAATTTTATTTATTTATTTATTTATTTATTTTTTGTATACATGGTATTCTTTTTCTAGCAACATCGCTCATATATCCATTTATATCATTGCAAACTAGTTTTCTCTTTGAACCACTTAAGGGTGGCCTAGTGGCAAAAGGGCTTGTGACTATCACTCTAAAATGTGTGAGGTCTCAAGTTCAATTCCTGCTAGGTGCAAACAACCTTAAGTGGCCACGCCAACCTCCTGAAAAGGGAAGGCTTTACCTGGTTTGAGTCTGTGTGGCGGTGGGTTCAAACCCCGTGGATTAGTCGGCCAAAAGGTCGGAAATCATGCTTACCAAAAAAAAAAAAAAAAAAAACTAGTTTTCTCTTTGCTATATGTAACTTTGGAATGAGGATCCTGGAATTTAAGCTCGTGTCAGCTTAGAGGTTTTTGAAAGATCTATTCAAAATTATAAATTACTATTTACTTAGGAGGTTAGTAGAGCCTGAAAATGAAGTGGTAGCAATTGCATAATGACTCCTAATATATCTAGAACAAACCTAACTAATAAAATATGGTATGTCATATTCTGCCTAAACTATGAATCAGATACTCTGGTTTAGAAACAGATAAGTGAAATGATGAAAATTATCTCATGGTCACGTACTCTGGTTTAGAAACAGATAAGTGAAATGAACATGAAGACCTGGAATCAGGTTGCTACTGAGTTTATTTTTGGCTTATAAATAATAATTAAGTAGGGATATATATGATGATGTTGGTCATAAGATGAGGGTGTCTTAACTATGTTGAAACTGAAAAACAGGTTTTATAGGATGACTAGGAATTATTGTTCATAGTGTCTCAAATGATAGACCCGCATAGGATATAACAGGTTTCTAGAATTTGTTTTGAAATGTCTTGGAAGAATGCGATGCTTTCATAGTTTCATGTTACAAAAGCTATTAAACTTGCAATTAGCTATTTGTTAGTTTACTTCATTTTATTTGCTGAAGAGTTTTGTAGTCAATGTGTCACTCTCGGTCCTTTGCAAAATACAAATGTCATGCCTTAACATTAAAATGATATATGTCTTTGACACAAAATTCTCTTACAACGTTTGATGTACTTTTTTGACTCGCATTTTGTCTTTGACATATGTTTCTATAATATTAGTTAATTAGTAAAATCATGTAGCAATTAGTGTTCCTTCTTTATGTTTATATATTCTATTGACCAAAAAACTGTTTTTGATCAGACAGTCATATTAGTATGCTCGTAGGAGGGTGATGTTGTTCTAAGATCTCTAGTAAGGTCTGATAAACTAGGAATAAGTTACCAATATGATAAATATCGTATTTTTTGACTTGTTAGATAGGAGGTCATGGGTTATTAGAGATAAAAGAACACACCAGGGTGTCTATTGGTGTTTGTGGAGCCATAAGTCTTGATTAATTATCTGAGATTGGATGCTCTTGAGGTCACTCATGGAATTGGCAATGCTAAGAGAGGCTGCTGGTTTATGCTAAATGAGGGAATATTGGAGTTCTATTTTAATTAGTGATTCTTGCTATATCGCTCTATTGAATCATGAACTAGCATCGTATTGATATCGGAAAGTATCCCCTTGTTTGTATCATATGTTGTAGCAGCCTTATTAACAGCTAAATATAGGAGCATGAAAAGGTAAGCTGTTAACGTCATTCACATTATTTCGATGTGGTTCACAACGTCAGCAGCACACTAATCTAATGAAACCACTTGCACTGTTGTTCAGAACAGATGGCCTATCATGAACTGTTGATACCTTCGGTTCTGGAAAGGCAAGACCCTTTGTTGTAACTTTGTTGAAACATGTAATAGATTATTTGTGAAAATGTTAAAAGAGTTTGAATTTGTCAAGTTGGGTTGTTGGATCTTAGGAGGAAACGTTAGCTGTTATAAAAAAATTTATTACTCAGTATTATTAAAGGGTAATGTTATCCCCTTGTTTCCATATCTTGGACATCTCAAAGCTCCTTTAAACCCAATATCATACCTTTAAGGGTGTGTTTGGTTTGTAGACAAGAATCACTATAGGTTTGGGTTTGATAACATAGTGAATGGGAATGGGTATGACTCTAGATGTGTTTGGGCTAAGGCCTATCTTGTAGGTTTCATTCCCAGTTTTAAAACCAATATCTATAAAACAAATGTCAATTATTAATTTTATTCTCATTCCTTATTCTTAAACCCATATTCCAAACACACCCTAAATTTTTCACATGTTCGGGTCGGCTAATGTTTTTAACCATACGGGGAGGTTTGGTTATAACAGAACATATCTTTTTAATGAGGTTCACGTACTGTTGGCACGAAGTCAGTTGCAAGGGTAACTAACATGGAAAGTGTGATGAGATTTTAATATTTCACATTTAAGGCAATTGTGGGAATATTAGTATAGTTTAAAATGGTATGTTTTCCTTTGGTTATAACTGTTAACTCTAATATGAAACAGAAAAGGAAACAGGGAGAGGAAGTGTCTGTGATTTGAGGGTTCGAGATAGTCCACTCTTCAAATAAAAAGAAAGCCATGATCAATGATAAGGCTGATGAAATTTTGGTATTTTCAACTACTGCATCTTTGGCAAAGAATTCTTTATATTGATTTCTCAATGCCTAGGTGGTTAAAATGAGATGCTCTTTTGTCGAAATGGTACTGTTAATACTAGTAATGATAGCGTCTTTTAGATATGTTGAGGTTATTAGTTTATGACTAAAGACGTTGAGGTTATTAGTTTATGACTAAAGACGTCCATAGAGGAATAAAAGGTATGGTCAGTAGTCGGTACTTAATCGAATGGAATATGTAGAGACCGATAAGTTAACTACGAGTTCAGTTAATATTTATGAAAATATGGTCAGTAGTCTGGTTTCCCTTTTAAAACGTTCCACAAGGACCATAGTTTTCTTTTATTTCTTAGATGTCTCATGAGGATCACAAGTCACAATAGTGACCTTTTGTGAGTGAATCTGTCACGAAATCCCGATAACAACTGCAAACCTTTGTGCCCATGACAATTTATGCCTTGTTGCCATTATATTATCATGTTAAGCTAATACTATTGTGGATAGTTTACTTGACATATAAAGTCAAGTATATTGGTTCTGCAGCTATATATGTGTGTTTGGTTTTATTGCTTCTGATTGGTGGCTGCTTCTATATGGGTTGTTTTGTCACATGAATTTGAGGTAGGCAGTAAAAATTTATCTTGAATTTGTCCTTTGTATGATTTGGTTTTTGTTTTTAATAATTGGGGTTGCGTGAGTTTGGGTGTATTTTTTGGTATATTCATAGTATTTTATGTTCTTTGAATTTACTATTTTTATGTAGGGGACTGGGAGGATGAAAATTATGAAGATTACATTGAGGCTCGAGATGATTTGTAGCTGAAGTTTGGCTGCTTGATATATTGGTAAAAGTAGATTCGCCACATAGGGATTCTACAAATTGTTGTCAAGCAACTTTTTCTTTCTTTTACCATTATTGTTGAAAACATATACAGAAACATATGCAATGAAGATTTTCCTGTCGCCACTAAAGCCCTTTTTCTTGTAGTGGATCATGTAAACCCCAAACTTGCACAACACATGTATATATCACACATCTACTTATTATATATGTTGTTGCCATCACATTCGTCCATTGATTTTGTTTCTGCTAATTGTTTGTTGTTCCTTGTTACTACTTTATGAAACTATATATCCATGTTTTGAACATCTGATAATTGCACTTAGGAAACTTAATAAGAAACAGTGTTTGGCGACCGTTTTTGAAAAATAGTGTTTAGCCACGAGGGTTTAGCTTTTGAATTTTGTTTAAACACTCCTATTGGAAACACGCTAAGTAGATGTGTTTAGCTTTTATGTCAATCCACATTTCATAATTACTCTTGCAGCTACGATATACAATATCTGTGTAGTCTTCCATATCCCAAGTCTTTTTAGAAGTCTCGTGTGATTGATTATACATGGAAAATAAATTGTCTTGGCCAAGCTGGGAAGGAATATGTGGATAATAGACCATAGGTTGCATAATTAACATTAAAATCCTATCCCAAGTCTTCTTAAAAGTCTTCGGTGATTATAGACCATAGGTGATGCTAGTCGTGCAACTTGGGTTACATGATTAATGTCACAATGAAATTTAAATGTCGTCTTCCCAATCTCAAGTCTTCTCTGAGTATACATACAAACTAGTTATTATCAATCAAATATTGTTTTGCTCAAGCCGATAAGAAATTTGTGGATGGCATTCTCTTCACAATTTGTGTGTCGCGAACGTTAAACATTAAATTTAGAAAATACCATAGTCTCTTTGAGTTTGAAGCTTGTACTAGATAAGTGTCTCAACAGCAAAGTATAATAAAGGAATTTATGATTTTCTTATTAGTTATTGTTTATAGTAAAATTTTTGTTATTATAATCTATTCATCTTATTTGCTAATATTGGTCCGTCCTATATGTAAACGATTGTAGAGTCTTTATCGCCAATTAATAATTGCTATAAAAACTATATTCTCAATGAAAAGTCTTGGTTAAGATGATAAGGAATTTGTGGAAGCCATTCATTTCACCAGTTGCATGTCACTTATGTTAACATGCAAAACTAAGTATAAAAAGCCAATGCTTGTTTTTATAAAGTAAATTTTCCAAAATGAAGTCACTGGTTCGTGCACAAGTATATATATATATATATATATATATATATATATATATATATATATATATATATATATATTATATATATATATATATATATTATAGCAAGAAAAACCCGACCAAAATGTAGATTCACTCTCTAACCAAGAGTGAATATACCGAGAGGTCAAAGAAATTCAAATCAAATATTTTTTAGAAGAAGTTTATTTTTCCCGGGTCGTTAAGTTCCGATGAAGTGTGAATGGAACTTTGAAGTTTATTTTACATTCCTGCTGGTTACATGTGTCAAACATGTACTTGGAGATTATGGTGTATCTGCATAATGAAGTTTGTTGAAAGTTGTTTTTTTGTTTTTTTTTTTGGAACGGATTTTGTTGAAAGTTGTAGTCAGATTACACCAACTTAGCTAAATTTGGGTCCTGTTTTTACCGAAAACGCGTACAAAAAAGAAATGCTTCGACAACCCCATCCCATACATCCGGAGGGCGAATCTGGGGAACGTACTTTTGCTTCTGATGCCGTCAAAAATCGACAATTTACTTATCGAGTTCATGGACCCGCCACCTAATATGTACATTTCTAACTACATGTATCAGCTATGGATATTGGGAGCATTGAACAACACAGAGAGTCTGACTGATATTGGGATAAAAATGACCGAGTTCCCGTTGGACCCACAGCTCGCTAAACTGCTTTTAACATGTGAAGAATTTAGTTGTGTAAAGGAAGTTTCAATGATTGTATCTATACTCTCAATCCCGTCTGTATTCTTTAGTCCGTAAGCCCAGACAGATAAAAGCGATGATGCACATGGAAAGTTATACATGCCTGAATCCGATCATCTAACCTTACTCAACATCGACACCATAAGTATTGTTTGCATTACATATTAAAAAGGTAAAGTATTGTTCATATGTTCTAGTGAACACGGCCATGCCATTGTCATCACACCATAAGTATTTTTTTAATAATTTATCTCCTTAACCTTTTAAAATATATATAACAAAATTAAGCAAATCAATCAACTGCCATTTATACTTTTTTACAAAATATGAAAATTTTCCATATTCTTCATTTGAATATATTAATTCTTCTTCATAAAATGTTTAGAGTTTTGAGTGTTATTTGATGATGTTATACGTTCTATTCCAGTTACAATTACTTGTCTAAGATATTTGCTATGCAATATAAGTGTAGTCTTCCATCTCCCAAGTCTTCTTAAAAGTCGATTATACATGGAAAATAGTTAATAATGTGATAAGCTTCCCTATCCCAAGTCTTGGTCAAGTGAGAATGAATGTGTGGATGATAGACCATAGGTTAAATAATTAATGTGATAAGCTTCCCTATCCCAAGTCTTGGTCAAGCTGAGAATGCATGTGTGGATGATAGACCATAGGTTAAATAATTAATGTGATAAGCTTGCAAATCCGAAGCCATTCATTTCACCACTTGCACACTTGCATGTCACAAACTGATAACATGCAAAAACTGAGTATAAAAAGCCAATACTTGTTCTCATAATTTTAAGTAAATTTCCAAAAATGAAGTCACCACAAGCAATAATTCACTTATCATCTTCCTCTCGTATTTCTTTTCTTTTTTACGGTCTCGCGATAACATGTCTTACTTCCGCCACTGTCTCTGTTTCTTATGGCGGTAATGAGACTGATTATCATGCATTGTTGTCATTTAAGTCAAAGATCACCCATGATCCATACAATGTTCTAACCTCGTGGAACCATTCCTTTCATTTCTGTGACTGGAGTGGTATTTCATGTGGAAAGCGGCACAAACGAGTGACTGTTTTACGGCTGGGTTCGCAAGGCTTAGAAGGCTCGTTGTCTCCTCATGTAGGAAACCTCAGCTTCCTCCGTGAGCTTTATCTCAGGAACAACAGCTTTCAAGGAACCATTCCTCATGAACTTGGTCGTCTATTTAGGCTACGTCATCTTTTTCTGTATACAAACAAATTTAGTGGAGTCATTCCAACAAACTTGTCTGGTTGTTCTAACCTCGAAGACCTTTGGCTCTATCAAAATGAGCTAACTGGAAGCATACCCAAGGAGGTGAGTTTACTCTCGAAACCCGTTGGGTGGGAGAATTCCAGATACCTTGGGTCTTTGGAAAAGCTTGACGGCATTTCACTCTGGTGAGTGCAACTTATATGGAAGCATCCCTCATTCCATTTTCAACCTCTCACTCCTAGTTAATTTTTCCTTATCTGATAATCACCTCACTGGTAGTCTTCCTTCAGAAATTGGTAATCAGCTCCCAAATCTTGAGTTCCTTCAGTTAAGGGATAACGAACTGACAGGAGTTCTTCCACCTTCTCTTTCTAATTGTTCTAAATTAGGATTTCTTGAAATGAGTCACAACAATTTTAGTGGGAAGTTGACTGTCGACTTTTCAAAACTAAGAGCTATTTATTGATTCTTTGAAAAACTGATGACATGAGGTTTGTTGATTCTTTGAAAAACTGCACCAGATTAGTTAGTTTGGGACTTGGTAATTGCAACCTTATAGGAGTGCTTCCAATATCAATAGGTAATCTTTCTGATCAACTTAGCATTCTAAGTTTAGTAGACAATCAATTATTTGGAAGCCTACCTTCAAGTATAGGTAGTCTAGTTGGTTTGACTGCTTTAGATTTAGGATGGAATCGATTCAAAGGAAAAATCCCCACTACCATTGGTAAACTAAAAAAGCTACAATGGCTTAGTCTATCTAGAAATCACTTTTCAGGGCCTATCCCTGATGCCATCGGGAACCTATCATTGTTGACTAAACTTTATTTAGATTCCAACAAATTAGAAGGCCATATTCCATCAAGCCTTGGGAATTGCAAAGAAATTAATGAGCTTAACCTTGGAGACAATAGACTCACTGGAAAAATACCCAAACAAATTCTTCAACTTCCATCAGAGATTAAAGATCTCAAGTTGTTGAGCGAGCTCGATTTTTCTTATAATAATTTATCAGGTACCATAACTAGTAGCCTTGGTGAGTGCATTAGCCTTACAACGTTAAACCTAAGGGGCAATAGATTTCAAGGCGTAATACCATCTTCATTCAGTTCCTTGGGAGGATTGGGGGTACTCGACGTTTCTGAAAATAATTTATCAGGCAGAATTCCACAATTTTTAGGCAAATGGAAATCCTTAGAGTTTTTGAACCTATCCTTTAATGATTTTGAGGGTGAAGTACCGGTTGTAGGAGTGTTTGCAAATGCAAGTGCATTTTCGGTTTTGGGGAACAATAGGCTTTGTGGTGGTTTGGTTAAACTTGAGTTACCCAAATGCAAGGAGACGGGTAATAAGAAAAAAAGGTTTCCTTTCTTCATATTAGTCATTGTGATTGCACCGACGTTGTTCATCATATTATGTTGTGTGTATCTTTTGTACAAGAAGAAACGCAACAGTCAACCATCTCAATCTTCAGAGAATGAACGGTTCTTGAAAGTTTCATACAATGAACTTCTCAAGGCTACTGATGGCTTCTCTGCCGCAAATTTGATTGGCGAGGGTGGGCACAGCTCTGTTTATAAAGGAATCCTCGATTCTAATCATAATAAGCCTGTTGCAGTCAAAGTTATGCATCTTCAAAATAAAGGAGCTCAGAAAAGTTTCTTAGCAGAATGTGAAGCATGGTGAAATATTCGGCACCGTAATCTGTTGAAGATAATAACTTCATGTTCAAGTACTGATTTCCAAGGCAATGATTTTAAAGCTCTGGTTTATGAGTTTATGCCCAATGGAAGTGTACATGATAGGCTTCATTCAAGTGCATATGCATCGAAACTCAACCTTCTTCAAAGAATAAATATTCTGAGAGATGTTGCAACCGCGCTTGATTATCTTCACAACCGCTGCCAAACAATGATTGTTCACGGTGACTTGAAGCCAAGTAACATTCTACTTGATGATGATATGGTGGCTCATGTCGGAGACTTTGGTTTAGCACGACTACTTGGTGGAGACTTAAACCAAAATAGCTCAACTGGGGTTTAAAGGAACAATTGGTTATGCACCTCCAGGTACTATATGATTCTTATATTCCATGATGCTTATATTTGTACTTGCATATTACAGTTTTGTAAACTAAGTGATCATTTTAATTTGCAGAGTATGGTATCGGGAGCGAGATGACAAGTTGTGGGGACGTCTACAGTTTTGGAATATTATTACTAGAGGTGATGACCGGGAAAAAGCCGACCGATGACATGTTCAACGATGGTCTTTGCCTTCATAAAATTGCTTACATGGCATTACCGGATCATGTCATCGATGTTATTGATGATGATGCAATTGTGTTGCAAAGTACGGAAGCGAATGCAAGGAAAGTGGAAGAATGTTTGGTTGCAATTATCAAGATTGGAGTATCGTGCTCTGTGGATTCCCCACCACAACGGATGAAAATTGACATTGTTGTCAACGAGTTGCAGCGCATTCTCGATGTGCTTCAAAATATATAAGGTACTCTGTTCTACCATTTTGTAGAATCTGATTTACATGAGTTTGTTAATAAATCATCACTAACTTTGTTTTATTTTTGAACGCTTTCAGGTCTAATTCCAAGCTTTCTTGGTGAAATTTGAAAGTAACTACAGCAAGGAGTAGGGCATGTCGTAGTTATATAAACATTGCTTTGTCATATTTGTTTTTAAGTGTGTTTTAGTTTTCTACTTGCATAAGTACTGTAATAGACGTAAGAGTGCATTTACATTCCTGCTGGTTACATGTGTCAAACATGTACTTGGAGATTATGGTGTATCTGCATAACTAGATATAATGCCCGCGCACGCGCAGGGTTTTTTCTAATCATTTAAATAAATTATTATTTTTAATTTCGGGTTTTAATTATTATAACAGAACCTTCAAAACCATTGTACTTTGATTGAGGTATTGAATTAGGGTTATTTACAAATGTAGTGGGTTTTAATATTAATTAGATTTGGAGGAGATGTTCTTGTGTCAATGATTGTGCGTGAATGAATGATAAGAGATCGAGTTTGATTGATGGAAGAGGAATTTGGGAATGTTGGGACTTCAAATATTTAGTGGGAATGATACTGAATTTTAAGTTTCAGCCCAAATCTTTGAAAAACTTGCTCCACCGTTTTCAAGTTTTAATTTTTTATATTTTGACACATATATTTTTGTAAGTTTTTATTGAATGATTACAAATCACATTCGTTTTTTTGTAGAATATGGATAAATTTAGAAGTATTTAGGCTTTTCTTATTTAATATTTAAGAAAATAATAATAATAATAATTTGATTATTACTTAATAAGGTATGATTTGATTTTTTTGAAATGTAAAAGTCCCCACTAGCGGTTTTGTTTTATTATATAAAAGATGAAGTTTTTTTTTTTTTTTTTTTTTTTTTTTGGAACGGATTTTGTTGAAAGTTGTAGTCAGATTACACCAACTTAGCTAAATTTGGGTCCTGTTTTTACGGAAAACGCGTACAAAAAAGAAATGCTTCGACAACCCCATCCCATACATCCGGAGGGCGAATCTGGGGAACGTACTTTTGCTTCTGATGTCGTCAAAAATCGACAATTTACTTATCATCTATGGATATTGGGAGCATTGAACAACACAGAGTCTGACTGATATTGGGCTAAAAATGACTGAGTTCCCGTTCGACCCACAGCTCGCTAAACTGCTTTTAACATGTGAAGAATTTAGTTGTGTAAACGAAGTTTCAATGATTGTATCTATACTCTCAATCCCGTCTGTATTCTTTAGTCCGTAAGCCCAGACAGAAAAAAGCGATGATGCACATGGAAAGTAGCATCAGACATGATAAACTGTTTCTGCTGTTCTAAATTGTAAAAGCAGACCATAAATAAGCTCACAAAACAACCAGACTTGAAAATTAAACTAAAATTACAAGCACACTGTCAAACCATCATGTTTGATTCATCTTCCTCCCCCGTTGCTGCTTCATTGAACATGTACTGGCTTTGATACTCGATCAAGTACTGTGTAGATCTTTTCACATCCCAAAACAGTTCATAAACTCGGCTCACGCCTTGCATTTCCACAACCTTCCCTTACCTCTTTTGGCAAGCCAATGCAGCTGATGTGATCAAGTTTATGGCGTATCTCAGAGATGCCTCAACCCCAATTTATGTCAGCAAAACCTTTGCATCATCGGATATGTCCACATCTTCCTCTTGACACCTTATATCAAGAATCTTGTGAACATCATCTTCAGTGTAAGGTTGTGTGGAGATGATGAGAAGGCGATCCAGGAAATCGATTAGAATCCCATAGGGAGATTTGTAGTTTGTGCCTCGAATAGTTGTGATTCCTCGGTTGGTGGCAACAAGAATTATAAACACTCATATCAAGCATGTGGACTTCATCTATGAACAGAACACCTGGAACAATCTCTACCTTTCCTTCCTCTCGCCACTTTGCAACCTTTGTATCGATCTGTTCCCTCACTTCAGCTCGTATTTCTCCGGTGTCACCAGTGAAAAGAGCAAGAAAACCCTGTGTTCTGAATTTCATAACAAAAATAATTAAGTTTTCAGAAAGATCAAGTACCATGGTTACTTTGACATTTCCTAGTTTGTGCATTTTTTTTTTTTTTCTCATCATAATCCAAGTTATTTCATCATGCAAAAGTTCACTGACTCCCCGTCCCATAGACAACAGAAACTGCCGCTGACAATAGCACAAAAAGACCAACTCTGTTCTATTATCAGAAAGTGTAACTTCAAAGAACAACACTACTTCAGTTATTCATGTTAGTCTAACAACAAGTGTCTCAGCCAGGACCATCAAAAGTTCCACCTAATGCATATTCCCGGAAGCCCAAATGAGACATCTAACTTCAAAGCATCCTAACTGTAAAGAAACTAATAAAAAATTCTGAATTTCAATCAAACATTATGTACCTTTGAGAATGGGCATCTATGCTCTTATCAGTTATATTACATTTATTACATATTAGCATGAAACACCAACATACATTTTCATTTGTCCCACTTTCATCATTGTACGTTTTTTGTTCTTCTGGATCAAACAAATCTTATTGAAACACAGACAAGGATTTTAAAGAAAATGTCGATATCAGAAGTTACAAAATAAGGTAAAAGAACAGAAACACTAATGCAATGCACAATCAAGAAAGGGAAGCATTAGTCATGACTTTGAGAAAATTGCACTTTTGTTCCTAGCAAAGAAGGAGTCATACCCAATTAATGAAAACAGTGCCATATATACCATGATTAGAACTTAATACACTACTTAAAGAAGAGACCGTGTAGACAATAAACATCAGCAATACATCTCCTGTATTAACTAGCAAGATACCACAATCACCAAATCAATCTCTTTTTCTTCATAGGGATCTAGAGTATCTTATCTATCGTTATTTGTACAGCAATATATCCATGAAGCCAAAATCTTTTAATTTTTCTAGTATTTATAAGACTAGTTTCAGACCATATATCTGCTATAGACGCAATTTATGCTTATACTTTTAGCCCTGATTTCTAAATTTATAATTTGTGAATTCTCGGGATCTTATATATCCCTGACCAAGGATTTGCAGGTACCACAACACTAGCATCAACTGAAAACATGTAGCTAATTTGAAACAGTAAACCATAACTTTAAAAATGCAGAGCAATTTCTATAAATTAAAAGTAATGAGAGATGTTAACAACTTAACGCATACAAACACACACATATACATTACCTTAATTTGTATAAACACGCATACAAACATTAATCTTTATACAAACACGCACCGTAGATATCATTTTCTTCTAGAGACATAATTAATGCTTAAAGTTGTAATCCGTAGCTGTAATATCCAAATCCATAATTACATCGTGCTATTTTAGAAAAACCAAAATTCACATCATTTGAGCATACAAAACGGGTATTAAACCAGGGTGGCAGGGTAGTTACACCGTCACTTATTGTCAAATACTAACAAGCCACAAACATCAAAAGCAATCTCAAATCAATATCCTAACAAACTGACCAACAAAATCTCAGAAACCTGAGAAAGGACAGTTATTTCTACCATTATGGTTCGTTTTATAAGGGGGATGTGTGAATGGTGGAGATGGGGTGTTTTGGAGATTGGGTGGGAAGTTGTGAAAATTTGGAGTGATGGGAGGCGTTGGATTGAAAGGGATTTGATTGGATGGTTGAAATACTTCAGTTATTTCATAATCCAAGTTATTTCATCATTCAGAAGTTCGTTGACCCCCCTGCCCCATAGACAACAGAAACTACCGCTGACAATTGCACAAAAAGACCATCTTTGTTCTATTATCAGAAATTGTAACGTCAAAAAGAAATACTTCAGTTATTCATGTCAGTCTAACAACAGCTGTTTCAGCCATGACCATCAAAAGTTCCGCCTAATGCATATTCCCAGAAGCCCAAATGAGGCATCTAACTTCAAAGCATCCTAACTGTAAAGGAATTAATCCAAAATTCCTGATTTCAATCAAACCTTATTAGCATTAAACACCAACATAGATTTTGTACGCAATGCACAGTCAAGAAAGGGAAGCATTAGTCATGACTTTGAGAAAATGGCACTTTTGTTCCTAGCAAAGAAGAGTCCTTTTAGATTTCAAATCAGTTTAAATTATAAATTTTAATTTTTAAGTCACATGTGTTTAAGGCGCCATACCAAATTAATGAAAAGAGTCATATATACCATGATAAATAGGAACATTTATAATCAACAAAGTTGTAACCTTAATACACTACTTAAAGAAGAGACCTTGTAGACAAAAAAAGTCAGCAACGAATCTGCGTGTTACATCTCCTGTATTAACTAACAAGATACCACAATCACCAAATCAATCTCTTTTCCTTAATAGGGATCTAGAGTATCTGATCTATCATTATTTGTACAACAGTATATCTATGAATCCAAAATCCTTTTATTTTTCTAGTATTTATAAGACTAGTTTCAGAACATATATCTGCTATAGACGCAATTTATGCTTGTACTTTTAGCCCTAATTTCTAAATTTATAATTTGTGAGTTCTCGGGCTCTTATGCTTCTAAAAGACTAAGATTAGCCCCTTGTGTCCCTGTAAACATGTAGCCAATTTGAAACAGTAAACCATAACTTTAAAAATGCAGAGCAATTTCTATAAATTAAAAGTGATACCCGTGGGAGAGATGTTAACGACTTAACGCATACAAACACACACATATACATTAGCTTAATTTGTATAAACACGCATACAAATATGAATCTTTATACAAACACGCGCTGTAGATATCTGTTAGCAATTATTTTATGAATTGCAAAAGTGATGGTCATTAGTTTATAAGAACTTATGTGTAATGTAATACGTAGTCAATATAGTGGGCTTGTAGTATTAGTTTATTGTGTAGTCCAAAAGTATAAGTGTAATACTTTTACAAGTCCACTCCAAGTCCAAGATTAAGCCCATCAAAGCCTTTGATGTTGGCTGTGTAATTCGTATAAACACACACACACTCCTTTAGTTTTGGTGTGCCTCATTATTATTAGAAAAAGAGTGTGTGTGTGTGAAAGTGTTCCATCCCAAGTCCTTATATCTTTTCTTTCTCTTTAAAGATAATAATCATTTGACTTGAAATTTATACATATGATCCATACTACTCTTGTGCTCTTAATGTGTTTGTGAGTGTCATCATCTAGCTTGTGTGTGTGTGATAAAGAGGAAGCTCTCGGTTCATCTTCTCCAAGTGAAGTCGAGTGTTACAAACACGCGCTGTAGATATCATTCTCTTCTAGAGACATAATTAATGCTTAAAGTTGTAGCTGTAACATCTAAATCCAAAATTAATTCATGTTATTTTAAAAAACCATTTGAACACACAAAACGGGTATTCAACCAGGGTAGTTACACCGTCACTTATTGTCAAATACTAACAAGCCACGAGCATCAAAAGCAATCTCAAATCATTATCCTACCAACTGACCAACAAAATCTCAGAAACCAAAAACCTAAACATCATAACTCAACAATCAAAGCTAAACCCGGTTCATATCCTAAATTCATACCACATTTTCCCAAAACACCAAAATTCACCCCATTTACACACACAAGATACGCATCCAACGAGGGTAATTAAACCGTCACTTATCGTCAAATACTAACAAGAAGTAAACATCAAAAGCAGTCTTAAATCCATATAAAAACAATTCAAATCTTAAAAAACATTCATAGGCTTAGCAAAATCTCGAAAACCAAAACCCGAAAAATCAACCAATTAACAATTAAAGCTAATAAATCTAAGCTCACAATAACATCTACAAATCTCACCATTATCAAAACATCATTTACAGCAAAATCTAAAAAAATAATAAATTATAGCTTTTTCTTCTACAAACAATAATAACAACCTTTTTATCAAACATCTCAAAAACCAATACCCAGTGTATACCTGTCAAGAACAACACACATATTTGAAAAACCACAGATTGACTGATTTTACACATACTTTACATAATCGTTGGGTATATTTTATTACATAAAATTTCTCCGCCACATATTTCCTCATCTTTTATTCACTTTTTCATTTTTTCAATTTGAAGTTATAAATTTTTTTTATTTAAAACAAAATTTTATTTATCTTATAATATATTTTCTCTCTCCAAATTCAAATACAAATCTTTCAAACCTTTCCCAAATACAAATCCAATTCTAAACCCACCTACAAACCAAATGGGCCCTTAGAGTCAAGTCCTTTTGTTTGCAAAGGTTGTGTGTGACGGGGATTGCCAACGTGGCACTCTTGCACACATAGAATTAGGGTGCGTTTGGTTTGTGCTATTAATCACAATCGGTATGCGTGTTGGTATAGGGTGGAATTGTAATGGAGGGTATGATTAAACCAGCCACACACATAAGATATAAGGAAACCTTCATATTTGGGTATTCTCAATCCATTGTGGTGGCCCCATAACCAACAAAACAACATAATGACTTTCAAAGTTATAGATTCATACCCATACGCCCTAACCAATAATGAATAAGGACAAAAATACTTGAAAAACCATCGATTGATTGACTGATTTTACACATACTTTACATAATCTTGGACTAAACTTGAAAAGCTTGAAACTTTATATGAATTTGAGATAAAGTATAGATGAAAGTTTGCAACTTTAAGCTATCCAAAAAGCTATTGAAAGGCTAGTTGAAAAGAACCTAAGTTTAAGCTATTCAACTTGATGTGAAGTTGGAGTGGGTGTGTGTTTGTTTGGAGTGATGGGAGGCGTTGGATTGAAATTAGGAGAAAGGGGGTGGGATCCGTATGAGGTGATTTGCAACAATAAGATGTTTACACCTTTCTATTGGAGTACCATTTACATACCTTATGATGTGTTTTCCACCAAATTTTGCTTCTTTCAAAAAGATTAAATGAATTGTTAATTTTAGACACAAAAAAGTTTAAAAAAAAAAACATGTTTAAGTATTTTTCGTTTTTAAGAAAATACTTAGGGTGCGTTTATATCCTTACCGCGGTGAAAATGAGTAAAGTGATGTGAGGGTATAAATGTCAAGACACTTTAAATTAGAGTGTGTCAATCAATTAAGGGAGTGTACAAATCACCTCCTGAAACATGGTACTGAATAGATATCAAGTCCCAAAAGTGGTTTGAAACTTTAATAAGTACAAGAAGTAAATATCTAATATTATTATGTAAAACCTTGATCCATATTTGTATCCCACTATTAGGGTACTCGTGTATAGCAACAACGACAAATAGTCTCCGTTTAACAAACAATATTGATACAAAAAGCTATAAAGAGGTTTAGCACATATTCATTTGTCAAAAATTAAACATAATATGTATCAAAACACCATTTCTATAAATTAAGACGTAATGTCCCCTAATTTTGTAAACTAATAATGGGTTCAAGCTTATTATTATAATGAAACTAATACAAACTGTGACCACACACATTGATTCCATCAACATTAATGTCCTCACTACATCATCTTTACCATTAAAGATGTGGTTGTTGATATTGAATTGAATCATATTTAATTTGCTTTGATGTGCACTCAACATCAATGTCCTTAGCTCGCTGCATTATTTTTTCCATCTCTCTGCTGCATGCATCTTTGACGTGCATATATTACTCAACATTTAAGATGTGGTTGTTGATATTGAAAGACTCATATTTAAGCTAGCTATCTCTAACATCTATGGAAGTAAACATGTGGTACTCTACTAAGCTGTCATAGCAGGCACAAAATTGACTAAGCATAAACACTTTGTGTTGTTTAAGGTAACAATGTACATGTTCTTCATAACAATGTCGTTGTTTAATGTGTTGGATCTTAAGTATATATGGATGATATAACCTGGTATTGGATTATAATGATGTGTTTGATATATAGGAACTTAATATTAGGCTAATAGATAATAGAAACCTTAATTTTCTTACACTATTTCTTGCGTCAAGACTTTATATTTAGACTCTACATACATACTGAAACATACGGGAAATCAAAAAAGATAAATCTAAATACTAAAACTCACACTTTGAGGAATGGAGACTAATTAGTTATGCTCTAAACCATAACATGGATAATGGATGCCCTAAGCTAAACACGTCACCTTGATAAGTTTGTTTGTGTAGTTGTGCGAGAAGTATCAACCATGTATACAGAATACAAGATCGACTACGATAATGATCAATGACTCTTACATTATTTGTATGAGATAAGTTGTTACATCCTCCATAGCTAATACTTTCTCCTTTACACATTTGTAACTTTAACATGATAATCACAATTCAGCTTACTTTTGCACATAGCATAATACAAGAAATACAATCATTGTTCAAACTATTTCTTTTTTAGAAAAAAATTCGTTTCCACACTAGTAATGACGCTCTAAGGGTATGCATGTGCATACTCTTCGCCTCAAGTATGCGAGGCGTGATCTATATCCCTCTCATTCACACTTAACATCTAACCCGGTAAACCATTTACGACATATATTGCGTTGTCACAAAAAAGTTAGTCATTATAGGGTGTTTTTCTTGTAGTGTAATATTAGTAACATGAGTACGTGCATGCTCAAGACGTCTGCTGTACAAGATTGTTGTCTTTTTTGTTTTTGTTTGTTTTGGCTTTTTTTTTTTTTTTTTTTTTTTTTTTTTTTTTTTTTTTTTTTTTTTTTTGTGTGTGTGTGTGCAATTCATGATGCTTTAAAGGTGATGATATTAAAAGAGTTGGAGACAGTAGAGCGTTTGTAGATAAAGAGGAATCTGATGTTGGTTACGACACTCAGTGACCATGATTTGGTAGGCGAATGAAATATATCCTAAGTTTTGTTATTTGTATAGTTATTTATGACTATATAAACTTTCTCTAAGACGTAATGTTACTATGTTTCAAAGGAAGAAAAAAGAAGATGTAATGTTACTTTTGTTAATTAGATGTGTTATATGGAGGTTAGGTACCGTTGTAATGTAGGCTTATAGACTAGCTAGATTGTATTGTCCTCTCAAACATATATAAACTAATTATGATGAGACATACTAGGTGAAGTAAATGGTATGAGAAGTATGTGTTGTTAAAGGAACAAGAGTATCTTCAAAGGTTCAACTTTTGAATTGAAGGACTGCATGTTTTGTATTTTGAGTTCAAGCATACATTTGTCATCTTTATTTTAATTAAATGTTATCGTTTTCTTCTCATACAATTATATTTTTATTATAGTTTTAAATGTATTCATTTTGGGCAAATGCTATTGTGTTGTGTTTGGAGAATATGATAGGGAAAATGGTCTGAAAAAGGCATCCAACTTATCACTTTTCCTTTTGTATGCTACATACTTTTTTTCTTCCTAATGTACCAACACACTTTCTTAATCTTCCTATTGTAATTAGTAACGGGGTTTTCGTTAGATTAATTTACATAAATCGTCCTTGTGGTTGGGACTAAATTGCAACGACAGTCCTTAACGGCCGTTAAGTTATTTGCATAAATCGTCCTTGTTGGTCAAGGGTCAACGGGTCGGGTGCCACGTGTCACCACCTGAGTGGTGCCACATGGCATCGGGTCGGGTGAGGTCATCTAACGGGTCGGGTCGGGTCAACGTGTCGGGTCGGGTCGCCACGTGGACCAATGAGAAGGTGCCACGTGGCATAGGTGATAAATACCCACCCCATGTCCCAAGCCAGGCTCGAACAAGGGAGGTTTGTGTGAAGGGTGAAGGTGCTAGCCATTGGGCTGAGCAGACCTTCAAGTATGTAGGTGAAAATTAATTACTTAACCAATAATATGAACTGTTCGTTTAGAAAAGGTTCAATATAGATTTTGACCTGCCATTTTAAGGAGTTATGGATTAGTTCAAAAATAAATAAAAGTACCTCCGGACTCGTTTTTTCGTGCTCTTTCCAATGGCGTGCTCGGGGAATTTTTTTGACTTCGTCTAAACCTTGAAAAATGAGAAAACGTCGTCGAAACTCATCCGAAAATCACCGTTTTTATTTTAGAAAAATGTTTAGAAAAAGTTTTAGAAAAAAAAAAGTTTAGAAAAAAAGTTTTGAAAAAAAGTTTAAAAATGTTTCTAAAAAAAAGTTTAGAAAAATGTTTAGAAAAAGTTTTTGAAAAAAAAAAAAAAAAGTTTAGAAAAAAAAGTTAAAAATGTTTCTAAAAAAAAGGTTTAAAAATTTTTCTAAACTTTTTTTTTTTTTGCAAATAACTTTTCTTAAACTTTTTTTCCAAACTTTTTTTTCTAAACTTTTTCTAAACATTTTTCTAAACTTTTTTTCTAAACTTTTTTTTAGAAACATTTTTAAACTTTTTTTTCTAAACTTTTTTTTTTTCAAAAACTTTTTCTAAACATTTTTTCTAAACTTTTTTTTTCAAAAACTTTTTCTAAAGCAAAAACGGTGATTTTCGGATGAGTTTCGACGACGTTTTCGCATTTTTCGAGGTTTAGACGAAGTCGAAAAAATTCCCCGAGCACATCATTGGAAAGAGAACGAAAAAACGAGTCCGGAGGTACTTTTATTTATTTTTGAACCAATCAATAACTCTTTAAAATGGCAGGTCAAAATCTATATTGAACCTTTTCTAAACGGACAGTTCATATTATTGGTTAAGTAATTAATTTTCACCTACATACTTGAAGGTCTGCTCAGCCCAATGGCTAGCACCTTCACCCTTCACACAAACCTCCCGTGTTCGAGCCTAGCTTGGGACATGGGGTGGGTAAACTATCACCTATGCCACGTGGCACCTTCACATTGGTCCACGTGGCGACCCGACCCGACACGTTGACCAATCCCGACCCGTTAGGTGACCCCACCCGACCCCGATGCCACGTGGCACCACTCAGGTGGTGACACGTGGCACCCGACCCGTTGACCCTTGACCAACAAGGACGATTTATGCAAATAACTTAACGGCCGTTAAGGACTGTCGTTGCAATTTAGTCCCGACCACAAGGACGATTTATGTGAATAAATCTAACGGAAACCCCGTTAGTAGTTACAATATGAAGATTAAGAAAGTTTGTTGTTACATTAGGGAAAAAAGTATGTAGCATACAAAAGGAAAAAGTGAAAAGTTGGATGCTTTTTGAGACCATTTTCCCAATATAATATAAAGTGACCATGAACATCATTTTGCCAAAATGAGAAGTAACTACGTACCTGATAACAATCAAACTAACTTTGTATAAGGGAATGATAGAAGAAATAAAGCAAGAACATATTTAACATTATGAGATCCAAAAAGTAAGGTCTTAGAGTTTTTTGACTAAAAAGAATTGGTCAAGCAAAATGTCAAAGGGCATAGCAAACTAACAGTGAACTTATAATGAACCAAAATTTTAGAATTGAAAATTTTGTCTTGAAGTCAAACTATGTCATATAGTAAGATCAAACCCTTCTTTCACTTTAAATCACAGTGTTAAGGAAAATAACAAGTGTTAGTTCTTGTGTAAAATACCATTTTGTGGGAATAAAAAATTCGATTGTAGAAGAAATTGGTTGTAGGATGTCATTTTTGGTAATGTTGTTGGATAAAAAGGTCTCAGTTAACACTCTCCAAGGTCATAGGTTTTTTGTTTGCTATAAGCATGCATGATATTAAATAAGTTGCTGTTTTAGTCACATTCACACGCGAAGAATCATCTCCCGCACAACTCAACCATTAGACATAGACCAACAATCACTAACTGGATGAAAAAGTAGCACATTCTTCATGTGGCCATCGGACATGATTAGCTGTTCTACTGTTCTACGTTGTAAATTCACACCGTAAATAGGCTCATAAAACAACCAGACTTGAAAATGAAACTAATAAAAAAGAATTACAAGCACATTGTCAAGCCATCATGTTGGATTCATCTTCCTCCCCCGTTGCTGCTTCATTGAACATGTACTGGCTTTGATACTCGATCAAGTACTGTGTAGATCTTTTCACATCCCAAAACAACTCATAAACTCGGCTCACGTCTTCCATTTCCACAACCTTCCCTTTCCTCTTTCGCCACAGGATGGACTTAGCCATGCCCATTGCGACTGCAGTTCTCCCAGTAGCCATAAAAGGACTTCTAAGCTGCACATCCAAATTCCCGAATCACTAGTCACGTGAGTTTGAACATTGAAACAAGTTATTTACAGTGTAAAGCTTTTCCAAAAGCGTAGACTTATTTCGTATGTTATAAAAATAGCTTATTAGTTTTGCAAGTATCAAAATAAAATGTAGGAGATAACGCTTAGGTGATATAAACACGTAGTAACGATAAACTAACAAAAAAGGACCAAAAATTCTCTAATGAAGAGTACAGGCAAAAGGGGGTTAAAGATGTAGTTAGCACAAAAGGTTCAAAGAAATGTATCATTCTCAATGACTTAAAGTTCTACACACATACAGTAGGATATAGCAGACATATATTGAAAACATTTGTGTAGTTGGATCGACTAATATAACAATCCTTGCAATATTCAATCATAATTGTTTTCACTTCCTAGGTTCTTTTCAATATAAATGCCGCAAAAAAAACCATAATTGCTTATTTAAGTTGTTTATCTTCTTAATGATTTCTAAAGTAACAACTTACGGTCCCTTGTACATAATCAAATCCCAAACATTAAAAACTCCTAAACAAACAAATTTACGTCACCATGCCAGATCTAAGGGACTAAGGCCGCATCTTAACTAAAAGTACATGACCTAATGATATTGGTGGTGGTACCAAATGGTTGAACTGCCTATTTCCCAACCTCTCAGACATTCTTGCAGCCAAGTTGCTAGAAGAATTGCTTAGAATACTTAGTTAATCCATCTTGATACTCTGGATGTGAATGAGTAGGAGGGCTACACATTTGCAACAAAGCACTAGCTTCATCTGCATCCAGCTCAGGAAACGGACTGCTCAAACTGGGTTAAAATCATGCAGATGTTGAGAGAAGAAATGATTTATTACACCCTTGTATGTAAAAAGAGTTACTCCGTATTTCACAATTCCAGAAAGAAAAAGTAGTATCCAAACTTCTCTTTATATCTAAAAGTGGGCTCTTTTTGTGGGGTGAAGTGGGTAGGCTAGTATGTCAAAACTCAAAACCAGCAACTTGTTATCGTTTGGGTCAATTTGACTCGAGTCCCCACAAACGCATCTTTGCCCTTCTTTGAATTTGATAATTAATTAGCATGCTAATTATGAATACAGAGGCTATAATTCTAAAACTTTAGATATAGTGACGCAGGAGGTTGTATGCATGCCAATACACTTTGAGGGACTTCTAACACAGGTAAATGGGTCAAAAGTGCCATGTGTAAACAGATGACAATTATAGCTATACCGTTTAGAGCGGTCGCTTCAAGCTTCATCCGTTTCCCTCCCAACTAACTCTTGTTTAAATTCATATGAAGCAGCTTCGGCAGCTCTTATGTCGTAAAAATCTATGGACTTGTGACGACTTCCTTGAGGAGTTTCTCGGATCTGCATCCCACAACCAGGAATACCCAATCAGATATAGTTGCCCTCATACTCAAAGTTCGAAACACAAAAATGACAGATCAATCTTACCTCCTTAACCTCAGCGTACCATTCAAAGTCGCAGCCAATACGGTATTCCTTCCTCATACCTAATATGGTTATAAAAAATTAGTTGATTTTTGTGAAGAAACAAAAATATTCAATGCATATGTTTTATAATAATAATTACCTTTGCATTAATCTTCATTTCCACATTCTCAAAATACTGATTACTCGTCTTCATGACATGTTGTGGTTTGCAACACCGGGAAACAATCCCAAACTCTGTTTCACACGCCCGTTTGATCCTTGTTGTTGGAAAATAAAAGTCAGACAAAATAAGTCAACACATTATAAGACTTTTAAAAAGGTCAAACTTACGGTAATTAGTTCCATAGCTTCAGGGAGAATCACAAACTTACGGTAAATTAGTTCCATTACCAAGGCTACGAGCTTCTTCAAGGTATTGAAAAGGATGATAACGTTGAGGAACTTCAATACACAGTCGGACAAAACTACGGTGCGTTTATAACGACTTTTTTAAATCATATAAGGCGTAACCGTAGATTTGGTTGGCTAAGAATGTTCGTAGACCCTTTCGGTTTTTCATTTTTAATTAGAAAATTTAACTTGTATATTAATGCCGTTCATAACGGCAAACGCCTCTCTTATAGGCGTTGCTCGTAAGGGATGTAAATTTTTTCAAACGAGATATTTTACGAATTAAGGAGTGGATTACGCGTCTCTGTTGAGAAGGACGACACCGCCATATAATTTACCTGAACTTAGAATTGGATACAACAAATTAAGAGAGTGTGCCATAACGATCCGTGACAATCTACATATAAAATATAAGTGGTGCTATGTTATAATGCAATATAAGTGTGTAGAACGTGTTCCCTACCCCAACTCTTTTTTAAAGTCACTCGTGATACATGTTCCTAGTATTAGTGGTGCTATGTCATAATGCAATATAAGTGTGTAGTATGTGTTCCCTACCGGCTCCAACTCTTTTTTAAAGTCACTCGTGATACATGCATGATTACACATAAAAATTGGTTTTTATCAATCAAATGTGTTGCTAGATTGTTTTTTGAATGTTGTTGAGAGTAAGAAGACTTAGACAAATCTAATATTTGAATCGCATTTTTTCTCTCACCGGTAACAAAAGTATTATAGAGACTTTCACCACTTTTATTTTAGGGGAGTTTATACGGACCCTGTTTAGTGGGGTCCTGTGCATTACGGGGTTGTACGGTGTGCATCGCGGTGTGTACATTTTGACCAAAACCCCCTATTGTCACATCATGGGGGGTCTTAATAACATAACTCTTATTTTATTTCCACGATAGTTAAAGATAAGATTTTTTTTTTTTTTTTTTTTTTTTTTTTTTTTTTTTGAAAGGCAATTTATAACAAACCAAACGAAACATTACAAACAAAGGCATCCACTACTTAATACATAAAACATTAAGTTACTGTTAAACTTTAAAAAAAATGAAATTCACAAATAAACGATCTTACTCAGCAAAAAAAAATTATACAAAAACAAAAAACAAAAATTATCAAATTTAGAGATTATAGGTGTAACTTATCTAAATAGAACTCTCACAATTATCCCAAAAAAACAAAAAGAAATACACACGAAATATACACTCAAGACTCACGCACAAACCAAATGAAGTAAAAGATTAGCGCATAGCAATATATAGCACATAGCATGTGAAATTAACACATAAGAGAAGTAGTAGTGCGAATTACACCTATCGTGAGGTTTTACAAACTACATAAATAATTAATTGTTTTTTTTTTTAGTGTGCGCTGTGCGCAACAAAGAGGTGCGACAGAAGGCGTGCTTCTGTGACCGCGACTAATAGTTGCAATCGCACGTACAGACGCAGATGGATGTATCGTGACCGCATAGACTCTAACGTTTGTGGATGATCGCAGATGACCACGGCTTTTGTCCAGTGCGCTCATGGCGATTGACTAGCATCGTGGTGCCTGTACGTGACAGTGCGCTCATGGCGCCGATCTGCGAAGATGTCCGAACGCATGGCCTAACGCGGGTAGATTTATCGTGACTGCGTTGTTCGCGGCTAAAAGATAAAGTAGGTCCGATCGTGCGGACTTAGTGCGTTCATAGATAAAATCGTGTTTACCAAGTTAAAAGATTTACATAAAATCTTCTGAATATTTAATAGATAACATATCCTATTACCAATTTAAAAATATCGGGATATCTTTTTAAATTTTAGATATTACCAATTTAACCAATCGTAGGCCTATGTGTGCGCACAGTAAAATATTGGATATTAAATAGAAGATTGTTCGCACAGTAAATAGAAGATTGTGCATGATGCATGTAGCATATGTACTGTAGGTAAAAGATCAAAATACCGGCTTTTGAACTCGATGGTTGCTTTCCGGTGATGTGAGAATACGAAACTTGTCGTGTCCCACGGATGGCGCCAACTTGTTGATACATAATCTGGCGCGGGCTGATTCGACGACTCTCCCTGGGCCGTTCGTCGTCTTCTCGAGCCCTGAGTAGACCTGTTCAACAAAGAGAACCCGTTAGGAGTGGACCCGAGGCCGTAGCCCCGGGATCCACCTCCGACGGTCAAGTTAGTATCGATGCGATATAGGCGTAGGGTTAGGGTTATGATAACCTGTTGTGTATATCGTTGTATGATGATCTGAAGATGGGGATTCCAGCCGTGTATTTATAGGGCATGGATTAGGGTTTAGGCGCAGAGTGGGCCGCTATCTGCCGGGCTTGGCCCACTTGTCGTGGCCCAGTCCAGACTATACGTCCACAAGAGCAGCTCCAAAAAGTACTCGTTCTTAATGTGGCATCATGCAATTTTATTGGTAACTTTACTTTCAAGCTGAATTACATAACACAAGATGTGTTAGTATGAAAGGAGAGTTGTAAAACCCTAAAATCTAAAATGTGTAAAAAGACCAAAATGCCCCTACAACTTTAAAAATTAAATAAAGGCTTATATCACTTATAAATTAATTCCAAAAATTATGAAATGTACCAAGGAGGACATGAAATAATTAGAGAGCATCATAAAATATTTGTGCAAGCTATAAAAATTATTATTGCACCTAAACAAGTTCAAAAATGATTAAGTATACATTTACTTAATTTTAAAAGTTAATTAAGTGTATTTAAATTACAAATAAATGGGAATTAATACCAAATAAATGGTGATTGACCTATCCATTAATAGGGCCGCTCCTTTTGATCCCCCTCCTCCTAATTTTCGGCATTATCACCCTTTAAACAGTCAAAATCATTTTCTCTCCCTAAAAGCAAAACCGATTGGATCAAAAACCCTAGAATTAGCCACCAAAAATCCATCCGACTTTCTGGAGATAAAAGACCAATTTTCCTGTGATTAGCATCATCCTAAGGAGCCTAGAAAAATACTACTTCGAATTTTGGTGGCCGGATTCAAGGGCTTTCGAAAATTCTTGTCTTATTCAAACCGAAAGGTAAAATTCCACTTTGATTCATTCGATCTTGGATAAATTTGTTTCTTATTTTTATTGTGTTCCTCACATCATATGTGACACGTGAAAATTGGTTTCAAGATTTTTAGATCATTTTTGAAGCCGTGGTGAATTCTTGTTCGATTTGCTCATACGCGTAAGGAAACAAATCGTGTAGCCCTCTCCCCACGTTCGATCTTTGGTTTGGTAATTTTCTCAGATCCTATATGTATTTAGAACATCAAATAAAATGATTATAACATACCATGCATGATCTACATATTATTTGCGAATTAAACATGGAAAACGGGTATAAATCCAAAATAATTGTATACGAATTTTTGGGGCTTCTTATTTATTTTATTTGGACTCTACATGATCATAATAATCTGAGAAAAATATTACTTCGAATTATTGGGGCCTAATCGAATTATTTTTGGATTTAATTAGTTTACCGATTTAAAGGAAATTAAAAAGAAAAAGAAAGTAAAATATAAATCGAATTAGGGTTAGACTTTTAGGGCTGTTCTTGAGTGATTAAATGATGATTAATGATGATGATATGATTGGTGAATGAGTGGTATTTTTAGAGTTAGGGTTTTGATTATAAAAAGTGTTATTCGATTATAATTAAATTATGAGGGAGTGTTTTGTAACTTTTAAAACTCAAGGGTTATTTTTAGAACTTAATTTGGACTGCATATTATTCGAATAAAATATAAGTTGGGGGTGTCATGTGTAAATTTTATGTTTTAAAGGATTAAAATGTATTTATTATCTAGGAATCGATTTGTAAATTAATTAAATGGAGGGACTAAATATGTAATTTCTGGAAACTTAAGATTGATTTGAGTAATTAATTATATTCAGGGGGTTATGTGCTATTTTGGTAATTTAATGGTTTAATATGTAATTATTGATAATTAAAGGGGAAATTGTAAATTAAAGGACTTAATATGTAACTTTGATAACTTGAGGGACTTAATGTGTAAATTATGAATAATTAAAGGTTCATTCGTATAACTCACTAAAATAAGTGCTCATTGTGTAAAATTGATAAAATAAGGGTTTAATGTGTATCTATGAATATTGAAGGTTTAAAGTGTAACTTATGTAATGGAAGGGTGTAAAGTGTAAATTATGAAACTCTAAGGACCAAATGTGAAAATCTGATTCAAGGATATCTTATTTCCATTTAATAATGATTTAACTAAGTTATGCTACCCAATACTTCTAAATATGGAAACTTTCTATATAAGGAAACTTTCTAAAAATGGAAACCTGTTATAAATGGAAAGTTACTTAAAATGGAAAAATTGTAATTCTCTTCTACTCCTCTAGGTGTGAAGAAGAAAGGTTTTGATCCGCTTCTGTGTCTTCTATTTCTAGTTCGTATGTGCATTCGTGACAAGGTACAGATATTCTGCCCTTTTTAATAAGGTGCCTTCGGTCTCTTGAACCCTTATCATGATTTGACCTTAACCTTTGCTATGAACCTTTGATATTTGAACCTTTGACATTTGAACCTTTGGCATATGAACCTTTTGATATGAACCATGTGGTTTGGACTTTGATATTTGGACTTTGACATTTGACCCCAGTTTGATACCCGAGCCAAGTTCGTTTCCTAGCCATGAAGGTAACATGGCCGTGTCTGTGATGCACCACTGGCATGACTAGCGTGTAGCCCTAGTGATTTGGTTACACCGTCCCCATTTTGATTTGATATGAGCTCACTATGATATGATTTGATATGGCCAATATGATTTGTTCGGGGGGCGAATGGATGCATCCTAGGTTCGTGTCCGTGTTCGTGGACAGTTCGTTTTGATATGATATGTGGTGACTGATGATGGGTGCAATCCACGTCTTTCACAAAGTTCGGGAGCTGATCACTCCAACTGGTACATGAGGACACCCCTCATATTATCGGCTTATTTGAGAGGCATCCCCTTACATGATTGTGATATGATTATGATATGATATGTGATTTGTTTGGGCTCGTGGTGGATGACTGTCCTAACCTTTACTCTTGTACCTTATTTATATTTCTTTCATTATGCTTCGTTTGTTCGTTTCCGTTTATTATATATCTGTTCACTGGGCTTTTTAAGCTCAGCCGCACGTTTTCTTTTCGTGTGCGGCAGGTTTTAGTTGGAAGCTGGGTAAGAGTGAAGAGACTTTTGGACTTAGAAGACCTTGATAGTTATTCTGAAGTAGAAGTCATTAGAAGGATTGCATTTGCAGACTTAGTATTTAGTTTTGTTTTCCTTTGTATCCTTGTGTATTCAGTATTTCATTTGTAACCTTTGAGAATCTTTGTATTACTATTGAATGTATGCTTTGTTTGATCTGATATGAAGCCATTAATGTGATACTTCTACCCTTGCTGGGTTGGGGTGTTACAATTATGGTATCAGAGCGACAGGCTGCGATTCGTAATACATTTACCCTTGGCCTGTGTGAGTTAGGACCACTAAGTTTCCCCTGTAGGCGCTCGTAGGATAACCTTTGCGAAGTTGCTTGAGTATTTTCCCATAGGAACATAAGTTACAACCGGTGAGGAATGGGTAGACTAGGACATCCATGTGAGTAGTATTTGCTTCCGCATCACTCTGAATCTTGCCTTTGCCTTTAGTCATGCCTTATAAGAACGTTGTCGCAGAAGACGAGGGAGTCTTACCTTCCGTCATTTGAATGATGAACGTTGTATGTTAACCAATTTCCTTTAGAAGGATTTGATGTTGATATTTGTCCAGTACGGAATTGTTATCTAAGCATGCTGATGCTAATAACTGATATTCCATACATCTTAACTCTGACAGTTAAACGATGTTCGTATTACTATCGGTGCACACCCTATCATTCCTATGTTATAAGATTCCAATCTTTTGAACTGTTCACAATTCTAACCTTCAATTTGATATATTTGACCTTGATATATTCTAATACTCTCCCATCCCACACTTTGATGAACCATGTACCTAGATTTGATATGTGAACTATCCGTATGATTTGACAACCACATTCGCTCTGAGAATCCGTTTTCCCTTTGGATGTATTTGACTCTGAGGTCTCTTGACTATGGATTGGTGGCTTTTGTAAAGCTATCATGGACTGCAATATTTGAAATACGATCTTAAGAATCTGCTTCACCATATTTTGATATGATGTTCTCAATCATTTGAATCTGTTAAGATTATTGTTGCTATGAAGCACATACTCCGATCTCTTTGATTTCCAATTTTCTCCTAACGCCTGTTAGTATCCACTCTTAGAAAGCTCCGGCATTTGAAAGTTGTGGTACGAATTTCTGGTGCTTCTGATGAACCTTTTGAGATCCGTTTGGGAAGTAAAGTTGCATTGAACTAATCTGAATTGACGAAACCACGATACTGAAGAAGTTAAGAGATTGTAGGAACTGATGGAATATGAGTTTGTTCACTCCAGTGATCTCTTGAATGCTCCTGTTGGTTTATGAAGAAGAAAGAGAGAAGTGTGCGGCGGCACACCGACCATCGTGAATGTAACCGTAATCATTATTCCATTTCTGCGTATCAATATTTGATTTGTTCTATTTTTGGAACTCCGTAGCAGACGACCTCATTTGAGTTTGAAAGATGGAAGAAGCAACCACCAGAACATCTGAGGAAGAAGTTGATTAATTGAGATTAAGTTCCGCGAAGCATTACAATTTGAATTGTGAAGAGATTTGTGATATGAAGTTTTTCCCTAAGAAGATTTCCTGAAGTTGCTTTAGTACCCATGTGACCACTATGAGTTTTGAATGATGTCAATTGTATTGGCTAGAAGATTCATGTTTTCGCAAGTATTCGGACAATTGTCATAGCATGACAGTATGTTTGTGCTCAGAGACGAACGAGGAGCACGTTGACCATTTTAGTATGAAGTGAACCGACCTCTTTGTTCTAGAAGAATAGATTTACTTGACGATCAGAGATTGTAGCAGACGACACCACCAGGTATCCGATGACTAAAGAGCTTCCACGAAAAGGACCAAGACTGAAGACCATTGTCAGAGTTAGAAACCTTGTAGAAGATGTGCGGAAGAGGTTTGTGATAGGCGGTACCAAGAGAGAAGCATGTGAGGAGAAGACAGATTGAGATGAGACTCGATAATACCCCAAGCAGCACGTGTAGATTTCAGTTGGGCATCGAGACGACCAGACCATAGAGATGAGCTTTCAGCACATAAACCAGGAAGTCCACAGCAGTTGAGTTGGTGAATTCTGAATCATGTTAGAGAACCTGTAGGAGGCACGCAACCTTGTTTCTCTAGTCATTTTAGTTGTACTAAGATGAATTGAGAGCTGAAGCAGACTCGCCAATGGAGGAATGCACGGTGATCACGTCAGAGATTCACGCTACCACACCGAAGTGTCCAGAAGAAGTGTCGAAGACTTGAGGAACCAGACTCAAGTTTATGATTTTCTTTTCACCCTATGATCGTATGATTAGACAAGAGAGTGACTACTTGGAATTTGAAAAGATTCGAGATCATGAAATTGAATGGATGGAATTTTGCAGTAAACGTTTGGATTTGGAAGATTTGATTGTTGTAAAGGATGAAGATATTGAAGACGTAATTCATTTCCTCTTAGACCACTCAAGTTTCTGTTATCTTTCGATAAGATCTTGAATGAGCCTTTTCCCTATTAGAAATTCCGTTCGATGTTCATTATGCATGTGTTGGATGTTGGTTCGTTATGAGAAGGATGATGAATTGTGGAAGACATAACGTCTCGACGACGAGTTTCATTTTGAGATGTACGCATTTCGTTACGCTATTTGTACGTTCAAATTCCTCCGATTTAGAATCCGTAGTGATGTTTGTTTTGGACCAACCTTAGGAGGTAGAAAGACTGATAGGTGGTTAAGATAAGTAGTTCTGTTCGCGACTTGAGATAAAGTATGACCATCATGATGGTATACTCATATGATGCTGGTATTATGACGGTTCGCGAACGTGATAATACTTATGTCATATGACGTACCCTCATTGTGTTCATAGGATATTTCGAGGAGTACTTTAGAAACCTTAGAATTTTGATTAGAGATGTGAGAAATTTCGCATTTGTAAGATTTAGGTTCGTTCCACCTATACGCTTAATCTGTTCGCCGTTATACGATCTGATACGTTCGATTCTTGATACGCATTTGTTGATCCCTATACTTCTGACAAAAATCTTAAGATCTGCTGTGAATTTTTTCTGCCATTTGATGTCACCAACAATCTATGTTCTGTACGATCTCATGTGATTTGCTTAATCAAATGCTATGGACGGCATATCCGTCAAAATCCTATGTATTCTTTGTATCTTTCCGAGAGAACGCGATAATCAGTTGTCATGTTGGATATGATCTTTGCAATCTGAAATTCAGTATAGTATGTTTTTCTGAGAAACCGAAGCCATCTTAGATCGACAATGAAGAGTCATGAGAAACAAGTCTTTTTACATTTCCGTTCGCTGTCCGTTGTGTCTTCTGTTTCGTTTCATCTCCGTTCGTAAAGATATTTTTTGAAGAACCACCAGAGCGAGAAGCTACCTGGGAGACTGAGGAGTCTATTCGAGCTAGTTATCCTCATTTTGTATTCTGATCTGGTATGTCTCTATTTTGTTTCCGTTCCATTTCAGTTCTACTTCTTTGCAAATTTCGAGGACGAAATTTTTTTCGTTTAGAGGGGAAGAGTTGTAAAACCCTAAAATCTAAAATGTGTAGAAAGACCAAAATGCCCCTACAACTTTAAAAATTAAATAAAGGCTTATATCACTTATAAATTAATTCCAAAAATTATGAAATGTACCAAGGAGGACATGAAATAATTAGAGAGCATCATAAAATATTTGTGCAAGCTATAAAAATTATTATTGCACCTAAACAAGTTCAAAAATGATTAAGTATACATTTACTTAATTTTAAAAGTTAATTAAGTGTATTTAAATTACAAATAAATGGGAATTAATACCAAATAAATGGTGATTGACCTATCCATTAATAGGGCCGCTCCTTTTGATCCCCCTCCTCCTAATTTTCGGCATTATCACCCTTTAAACAATCAAAATCATTTTCTCTCCCTAAAAGCAAAACCGATTGGATCAAAAACCCTAGAATTAGCCACCAAAAATCCATCCGACTTTCTGGAGATAAAAGACCAATTTTCCTGTGATTAGCATCATCCTAAGGAGCCTAGAAAAATAGTACTTCGAATTTTGGTGGCCGGATTCAAGGGCTTTCAAAAATTCTTGTCTTATTCAAACCGAAAGGTAAAATTCCACTTTGATTCATTCGATCTTGGATAAATTCGTTTCTTATTTTTATTGTGTTCCTCACATCATATGTGACACGTGAAAATTGGTTTCAAGATTTTTAGATCATTTTGAAGCCGTGGTGAATTCTTGTTCGATTTGCTCATACGCGTAAGGAAACAAATCGTGTAGCCCTCTCCCCACGTTCGATCTTTGGTTTGGTAATTTTCTCAGATCCTATATGTATTTAGAACATCAAATAAAATGATTATAACATACCATGCATGATCTACATATTATTTGCGAATTAAACATGGAAAACGGGTATAAATCCAAAATAATTGTATACGAATTTTTGGGGCTTCTTATTTATTTTATTTGGACTCTACATGATCATAATAATCTGAGAAAAATATTACTTCGAATTATTGGGGCCTAATCGAATTATTTTTGGATTTAATTAGTTTACCGATTTAAAGGAAATTAAAAAGAAAAAGAAAGTAAAATATAAATCAAATTAGGGTTAGACTTTTAGGGCTGTTCTTGAGTGATTAAATGATGATTAATGATGATGATATGATTGGTGAATGAGTGGTATTTTTAGAGTTAGGGTTTTGATTATAAAAAGTGTTATTCGATTATAATTAAATTATGAGGGAGTGTTTTGTAACTTTTAAAACTCAAGGGTTATTTTTAGAACTTAATTTGGACTGCATATTATTCGAATAAAATATAAGTTGGGGGTGTCATGTGTAAATTTTATGTTTTAAAGGATTAAAATGTATTTATTATCTAGGAATCGATTTGTAAATTAATTAAATGGAGGGACTAAATATGTAATTTCTGGAAACTTAAGATTGATTTGAGTAATTAATTATATTCAGGGGGTTATGTGCTATTTTGGTAATTTAATGGTTTAATATGTAATTATTGATAATTAAAGGGGAAATTGTAAATTAAAGGACTTAATATGTAACTTTGATAACTTGAGGGACTTAATGTGTAAATTATGAATAATTAAAGGTTCATTCGTATAACTCACTAAAATAAGTGCTCATTGTGTAAAATTGATAAAATAAGGGTTTAATGTGTATCTATGAATATTGAAGGTTTAAAGTGTAACTTATGTAATGGAAGGGTGTAAAGTGTAAATTATGAAACTCTAAGGACCAAATGTGAAAATCTGATTCAAGGATATCTTATTTCCATTTAATAATGATTTAACTAAGTTATGCTACCCAATACTTCTAAATATGGAAACTTTCTATATAAGGAAACTTTCTAAAAATGGAAACCTGCTATAAATGGAAAGTTACTTAAAATGGAAAAATTGTAATTCTCTTCTACTCCTCTAGGTGTGAAGAAGAAAGGTTTTGATCTGCTTCTGTGTCTTCTATTTCCTATTCGTATGTGCATTCGTGACAAGGTACGGATATTCTGCCCTTTTTAATAAGGTGCCTTCGGTCTCTTGAACACTTATCATGATTTGACCTTGACCTTTGCTATGAACCTTTGATATTTGAACGTTTGACATTTGAACCTTTGGCATATGAACCTTTTGATATGAACCCTGTGATTTGGACTTTGATATTTGGACTTTGACATTTGACCCCAGTTTGATACCCGAGCCAAGTTCGTTTCCTAGCCATGAAGGTAACATGGCCGTGTCTGTGATGCACCACTGGCATGACTAGCGTGTAGCCCTAGTGATTTGGTTACACCGTCCCCATTTTGATTTGATATGAGCTCACTATGATATGATTTGATATGGCCAATATGATTTGTTCGGGGGGCGAATGGATGCATCCTAGGTTCGTGTCCGTGTTCGTGGACAGTTCGTTTTGATATGATATGTGGTGACTGATGATGGGTGCAATCCACGTCTTTCACAAAGTTCGGGAGCTGATCACTCCAACTGGTACATGAGGACACCCCTCATATTATCGGCTTATTTGAGAGGCATCCCCTCTACATGATTATGATATGATTATGATATGATATGTGATTTGTTTGGGCTCGTGGTGGATGACTGTCCTAACCTTTACTCTTGTACCTTATTTATATTTCTTTCATTATGCTTCGTTTGTTCGTTTCCGATTATTATATATCTGTTCACTGGGCTTTTTAAGCTCAGCCGCACGTTTTCTTTTCGTGTGCGGCAGGTTTTAGTTGGAAGCTGGGTATGAGTGAAGAGACTGTTGGACTTAGAAGACCTTGATAGTTATTCTGAAGTAGAAGTCATTAGAAGGATTGCATTTGCAGACTTAGTATTTAGCTTTTGTTTCCTTTGTAACCTTGCGTATTCGGTATTTCATTTGTAACCTTTGAGAATCTTTGTATTACTTTTGAATGTATGCTTTGTTTGATCTGATATGAAGCCATTAATGTGATACTTCTACCCTTGCTGGGTTGGGGTGTTACAGTTATTATGTATGTTTAAGTGTTAGTTGCATTCGGTGCATAATTATCAAATAAATGTTTATTTTCAACTTCTAATGGTATTTTCTTACTTGGATATATGTTTTAGGATGATCGTGTCCCATCATCTCGTCATAGAATAGAAAAGAGAAACAGGATGACGCATGGTATGTAGCGTTTGGGTATTCTGAAAGTTTTTGTCATCAAGTACTACAAATGATTAATATGCCATATTTACTTTATTAATGAAATGACCCAAACTAACCCGTTTTAAGCTATATTCAATTTTATATCTTCTTTACATAGCCCGAACCGACATGTAGGACCTCAATTTAAGCTATGGAAGACCAGAACCGACATGTCAGACCTGGTTTTTAAGCTATGTTTATATCTTTTTAACACAACCTGAACTGAACCATTTTATACGGGTCGTTGTAGCCAGAAAAACAGCTCCTAGGAGCTTGTTGCAGCTCTGTAAAATACAGAAAAAAAATTATATAAATATTTTTTGGTACTCTCCATTAATGGGTCGAAATAGCCATTTGTACTAGTGTTGGTTAGTTGTTGTACTGACTGCTTTTGGAACCTGTTAACGCTAACAGATTTTGGGTAGTTTGCTAAATATAGGTTCATTTTGATATAAACTTTTGAAAATGGGTACATTTTTTAATAGGTCCCATATCACATGGGTCAAATTGGTAATTTTCCCTTTTTTGGTATTTGTAATTTTAAGAGACAGCAACTGAAATATAGATATTTTATTTCAGATACAAAGCCTCCATTTCTAGACGGGAGGATTGTATTTATAAGACAAGCATAACCCATAATGCTCTTTAAGAATGACTCGTCCGATATGGCTAAGATTTCAAGAAAGGTTACCTTGTTCTTGAAGTTCATGAAAAACGAATTATGAATAAATCACGTCAGTGTTTTTGGGAACTTGCTGGTTCAAAGCTTGGTAATATCCTTGGTGTTGAGAAGTCTGCAGAGCAGATTGGTGCTGATACGGCAGTAGTTGGTGAAGATGGCGAAGTTGATTTCAAAGGAGATGCAAAATTTGGCCAACACATGAAAATGGGTGAAGCAATAAGCGATTTTGCAAAATCAAAATCACTATCAGAACAACATCAATAGGTAATATGACTGTTTTGTGAAATATGTAATACGAGAGAATTAAGTGGTTGTGGTTATAGGCGAGACTGGTTCTGGAAACACAACACAACTGACTCAGGTAACATTCCGACCACAAATACATAACATTTGTAATTTTCTATTGTTGCAGTATTTGCACGAAGATGGTTATACGAGAAATGGGATGGTTAGTTGTACTCAGCCAAGACGTGTGGCAGCAGCGAGTGTTTCCAAAAGAGTCGCTGAAGAGATGGAAACGGAGCTTGGAGATTTGGTCGTTTATGCTATTCGTTTTGAAGACGTCACTGGACATAATACCAAGTCAGACTTAAAAAGACTAACTTTATATCTGCAGAATACTATAAGGTATTAAAGTGTTCCTTTACGCTATTCTGTTTGCAGTATATGACAGATGGTGTCCTTCTGCGTGAAACGTTGAAAGATGCAAATCTTGACAAAAGAAAAGTTATAAGACTTAGTTCACTATAAATAAGATGATGTCAACAGCAAACGGCAATAACAACTAAACGTAAATAATATTATTGTTTCAAGACTATAGCTTTCTATCTTTACTTGTTTATATTTTTCTCATCTAAGAGTTGTTGTATAGTAAGAATTTGACTATTCTGATTTCGTGTAGAAATCTCAATGACCAATGAAAGTGTTTTACGATAGAACTCTTAAAGTAATACTAGTAGTAACTAACAAAAATCATTCTTTGAATACTTAATTTTTTTTTTTATATGAATACAGGCATATCCTCAGAACAGATTGCAATTTCACATTTAACCTTTATGGCTCTATACCAAAAATTCAAGACCATTACGACTAGGGGTGGAAATGAGCCGAGGCACTCGTGAAAAGCTCGGGATCAAATCGGTAAAAAGCTTGAATGCGCGAGCCTAAACGAGCTCGAGCCTAAGTTGCAGCTCATTTATTAATCGAGCTCGAGCCCGAGCTTTATATAGAAAGATCGATTTGGCTCGCGAGCCTAAACGACACTAGGATATTTTAAGTTTTAAACATGTATAAAAGGTTATGCATTTGTATTATAGGCGAGCTTATTAACGGGCTCAATATATAACAAGTTTATTAACGAGCTCAAAATAGTTATATTACGAGCCGAGCTTGGGCCAAGCTTTAATTTTTCATTACCAAATCGTATATACGAGTTGAGCCCAAGCCTAAATAACATACAATGAGCCGAGCTCGAGCTTAAAAAATAAGGCTCGAACCGAGCCGAGCTCGAGCTTTATAAAACTTAAACGAGCCGAGTTCGAGCTCTGGCAAGCACGGGCTCGGTTCGTTTCCACCTCTAATTACGACCAAGTTTGTATACAATCTTGTAAGACTAAATGTAATGGTGAGCACACTTGACCGCGGTCATCACTAACACATCAGCGATAACTTTCTTCATGACCAACTTAATGTAATACCGCGATCGCGGTCAACACCAAAAACATACCCCACTTAAACACAAATATATCCCACAAAAATCATTTAAGAAAAACACCCACACACAAACATATCACACGACTCGGTCGAGTATACGACCAAGTCCTTGCAAAATACCATGCAAGACGCGTCCTACCATGATCTCCATAAGAACACCAACGCGTCCAAACTAGTGCCAAATCGAATGCAGACGCGCCCAAACTAGTGCCATTATTGACGGTCTAATGCATCAAGACGTAACTAACCTAGTTGGACTTTTCAAGTATAATGTTATTACTAAGAAGCCCTTCTTTAATTAATTCTCGCAAAAACTTCTAAGTAATATTGCTATCAATCTATAGCATTTAACCCTATAATAAAAAATTTAGTAAAGAATTAAATGGCAAATTTACTAATTTAACTGTAATAATTATATGAAATGAATTAAAAATATAACTAATACTCATAAATGTGATTTTTTTTTTTTTTTTTTTTTTTTTTTTTTTTTTTTTTTTTTTTTTTTTATCTATTTATTAAATTTATTGTTACAAAAATTTAACTCACGAAAAGTTTTAAACTAAAAAACCCACTAATTTTTTGACGCCATCGCATCACACTAGTAGTCGAGTACCATGGTATTTTTAAAGTAATTGTCAGTCTTTTTATGAACCTAAAACGTTTTCCATAATAATTTCACTTAATCCACTCTTGATATTTAAAACCAAATCTGTACATACTTAAATATCAAAATCATTCACCAAACGTTTACGAGTAATATGCCAAGCGATCAACTTTGTTAAACATTAATTCCAATCCAAATTTTCATACAAATCGACAGATTATCCAAATAAATAGGAGATAAACATAATAACAAAGTGATTTTAATAGTATGGATCAAAACAAAGGCTTGGGAAATGATGATGATAGATACGTACATAATTAGAATCGGAGTAAATTACACCGTTCGTCCCTGTGGTTTGGGCCAAATCCCTACCACAGTCTCTGATCTTTTTTTTTTTTTTTTCATCCTTATGGTTTTAATTTTGCACGCCATCCATCCTTATCACAAACGGCCGTTAAATCTGCCCGTTAAACCCACCCACGTCCCCCCCCACGCGAGGGTATATTTGTCTTTTCTCACTTGCCTCATTTATTATAGAGTTAATTACCATTTTAGTATTTCAAAAAAAGTTTGATCCATTTAAT
The DNA here is from genome assembly GCA_021014915.2 of Artemisia tridentata subsp. tridentata. Classification (NCBI taxonomy): domain Eukaryota; kingdom Viridiplantae; phylum Streptophyta; class Magnoliopsida; order Asterales; family Asteraceae; genus Artemisia; species Artemisia tridentata. The sequence goes on along the minus strand of CP139506.1, from coordinate 12,461,679 downwards.
AGTCACTTTTAACACCTCTTTCTCATTTTGGTCACGTTCGACTGCTCAATCGCTCGACTCCACTAGTTTTTTGCCACGTGTCATTCCATGTACTATTTTCTGGGACCACAAAATTTTAATAGAATCTCTTTTACTATTCACTTTATTAAAAGTCAATGATCAACCGACGGTGCTTGACTTGCAAATGATCGACTGACGGCGTACTTTTTGCAATGGAAAAGTAAAAAATCTTTTCTAAAGATTTTTGTTGTACTTTTTTTTTTCTTTTTCTTTTTTATTATACTTTATTTTATTTTTTTCTTTTTTGCTTAAAAAAACACGCACTGATAAAATCAAAAACACTGTTTTGAAAAAATTTATTTCTTCTTCTTCTTGGTTTCATCCGCATACCCATTTTGGAGATGTAACCAGAAATAAGCAAAAAAGAAAAGTCGCCTAGATCTTTTCAAGTCCCAAAACAGCTCATAAACTCGGCTCACGTCTTCCATTTCCACAACCTTCCCTTTCCTCTTCTGTCAAGCCAATGCAGCTGATGTGATCAAGTTTATGGCGTATCTCAGAGATGTTTCAACCCCAATTTTTGTCAACAAAACCTTTGCATCATCGGATACATCAATATCTTCCTCTTGACACCTTATATCAAGAATCTTGTGAATGTCATCTTCAGTGTATGGCTGTGTGGAGATGATGAGAAGGCGATCCAGGAAATCGATTGGAATCCCGTGGGGAGATTTGTAGTTTGTGCCTCGGATAGTTGTGATTCCACGGTTGGTGGCAACAACAAGTATTGGCGCCATGTCTTTTTCTAAAGCACGGTTTAGGAATGAAAAACATTCGATATCAAGCATGTGGACTCCATTTATGAACAGAACACCAGGAATGATCTCTGCCTTTCCTTCCTCTCGCCACTCTGCAACCTTTGTATCAATCTGTTCCCTCACTTCAGCTTGTATTTCTCCGGTGTCACCAGTGAAAAGAGCAAGAAAACCCTGTGTTCTGCATTTCATAACAAAAATAATTAAGTTTTAAGAAAGATCAAGTACCATAGTTACTTTGACATTTCCTAGTTTCTGCAGTTTTTCATCATGAAGAAGTTCACTGACCCCCCCCCCCCCCCCCCCCCCCCCAATAGACAACAGAAACTACCGCTAACAATTGCACAAAAAGACATCTTTGTTCAATTATCAGAAAGTGTAACATCAAAAAGCAATACTACTTCAGTTATTCATGTTAGTCTAACAACAGCTGTTTCAGCCAGGACCATCAAAAGTTCCGCCTAATGCATATTCCCAGAAGCCCAAATGAGGCATCTAACTTCAAAGCATCCTAACTGTAAAGGAATTAAACCAAAATTCCTAATTTCAATCAAACATTATGTACCTTTGCGAATGGGCGTCTATGCTCTTATCAGTTATATTACAGTTATTAGCATGAAAAACCACCATACATATTCATTTGTCCCATTTTCGCCATTGTACGTTTTTTGTACTTTTGTCTCAAACAAATCTTATAAAAACCAAGACAAGGATTTTGAAGAAAATGATAATTCTTAAGAAAATGTCAATATCAGAGGTTACAGGTTGCAAAAGTCATTATTTTAACGACACGTATGTTTGTAATTTATACACAAAAAAACACTACATTTACCGAAAAAGAACCCGTGGGCCTCTACAATATAAGGTAAAGAACAGAAACACCCTAATGCAATGCGGCAATCAAGAAATAGAAGCATTAGTCATGACTTAGAGAAAATGGCACCTTTGTTCTTGGCAAACAAGAGTCCTTTTAATTAGATTTTAAATCAGTTTAAATTATACAGTAACTTTTAAGTCGCATTTGTGTTGAAGGCACCATACCAAGTTAACGAAAAAAATATCATATATACCATGATAGAACACTTATAATCAACATGAAAAATAGGAACATTCATTTGAAAGAAAACGCCCTGATTCGAAAACACTAGGGCCAAAAACAGTTTCACTTATCTTCCAGAAAAATAAACTCGTTAAACTTTTGGAGTTTATTTATTGGTAAGAAAAAATAATCAACGGTCGAGATTTAATGTGGTGAATTTGATCTTAACGGTTGTGGGTTGTTTGTCACACGGATCGATGACGTGGACATTAAGGGTAGGTTGTTTTTGTTCGCAGTCACATGACATGGATATTGGGTTGGGTGGTTTTTTATTTTTATTTTTATTTTTTCATTTTTGGTGTATAATTCAAAAATAACAATATTCAATCCAATTGGAACAAGATATGAGAGTGATCAGATGTAAACAGTTACACTTTTACCCGATGGCAAAATGACTACTTTCAGAAAAACCTATGGCAAGTAAGTGTGTACAAGCAAATAAGCTTTATGTGAGGTGTGGTGTTCGGTTAAGCGACGGTGTATATCGGCATATACTATATACTTGCAAAATCGTGATTCTTGTTCGACCTTTGATGCAAAGCGTGTGCTCTTTGAAATAAAAACTTTTTTTTTTTTTTTTAGTGTGTGTTTTTAAAAAGTTGCCAAATTTTGAATTGACCAAGTTTAAAATGTATTAATCCCTCGGTCTCAAAATTACAGTCTATATTTACATTTTGGGATGTCTCAAAATAATTGTCTACTTTTCATTTTAAGTAAGAAAAATAGAATTTAGTTAAAGACCGCAAATCGCCAATTTTATGTGCTACAATATGACAACACAAATCAAAAAGCAAAGTAACTCGATAACGCCAATTTTAGGATGCCTCAAAATAATATTATGTGGTCCAATCCACGAAAAATCAATTTAGATCTTCCCATCTGACCATGTCCAAACTATAATAAACGACCCTTTACCTTTTGACCCAGGTCACCCACGATCTGACAGGCCAAAATAGACAAACACAACCACTTCCCTCCAAAATTAATGACAAACCGACCCACGATCTTACCACCATTACAATTTTTAAACATATTTCCCTCTCAAAAAAAAGGTGTGGTGGAGAGGATTAGAAATGTGGGACGTTGATTCTGAACGGGCGAGATTGGATCGGATGGTGGAGATTAATTAGAGTCAAGTCCTTTTGTTTGCAAAGGTTGTGTGTGATGGGGATTACACAAGAAAAGGAAGTGGTCGGTTCGATTGGAAATGTGGGGGACGGTGGAGATTAATTAGAGTCAACTGTTTTTGTTTTGATGGGATGCAACTACAAAAGAAATACTACATCTACTGCTGTATTTGTGTGTAATAACTTCATTTTTTTTTTCTTTGGCATGAATGTTAATTGACACATAGAATAATTTGTTGCAAAAATGATAATTAGGAAAAATACAAATACATCCAAACACTTTGACATGAGCTTACCCAAAATAAGCCAGGTCAGCAGCCAAAAACCCGTCTCACCAAATCTCTCATTTCTTCAAATTAGAGGGTTAGGGGTTTTAATTTTTATAAAATTTAAAGATTTTGTCTAAATTGAGGAATTTATTAAAGGGTTATTGTTTGGTGGTGGTAGTTGCCGGATACGGTGGTGGTTGTTAGAAATTGTTTCACAAAAGTGATAATGAGGAAAGAGGTTGAGGGTTGAGTGTATTAGTTACTGTATTTTGTTAGTATGTAAGTATCCTCTTAGTTAACGCTCAACCTAGTCAAACTAACGGTGCGTGTTAAAATTCGACCAAACCTGGAATGAATGTTTAATTTTCTGACTGAATTCGAATTTTTTTAATTACAATATTTTATAAGTTTTATTTATCGTTATCATTCGCGTAGTTATTAGTTTCGGGTTTATTGAATATTTTGTGTCCGTCCAGGTTCCGATATATTAAATTTTTTACGAGTCTAATATATTATTCCTCTCAAATACAAAATCGTCCAATAAGTCCATCAGCTAATACCGTAAATCCAATAACGATAAAAAAAAATGTCTAGCCTCATCCAAGCATAGGTATATTATATGTCCAATGCTTAAATTCAAGTAAAGTCCATATCCGAAACGTACCAATTGAACCATATGACAAAACAAATAATTACGTTAGTCCGATAAATATTCCATTATATAAACATTTAATTAAAGGGATATAAACTTTTAATACCCAAAACCTTAAGCAAACCAAACGAGCCCTTAACGAAATATTGGGCTTTTGACCCCACACACCAAATGCACCCAATTTGGGCTTTGTGGCCCAATCCATAAACAAACAGATCCAAACACAAACTAATTCAACACACAAACACAAAATTTGAAACACAGGTTCTAGCAAAAAAAAAAAAAAAGGCGACCCAATGGTTTGTAACTTACTCAAGACAAATCACAGCCAACACATACATTTACCTTCACCAAACACGATCATTAACTTAACTACAACACTCTTTCTCTTTTATTATTGTCTTTAACCAAAGTGAAGTCGACACACCCTTGTGGTGTTCCCGTAAAACCAGACCAAACAAGACATCCCTGGTGGGATTTGTGACTGACCCGTAATCATGCCAACACCCTAAATGGGTGTGGTCGAGTTTATTGATCAAAACAACCACTTAAGAGGTTTTCTCATTTCAATCCATACACCACAAATCAAAAGTTTAAACTAAGCGAATCCGATTTCAACTTGAGACCACTGACCTCGACCCAAGACACAGATCAAATAAGCAAAATCAAGTCAACACTTTGGATTTCAAATAAACCATATCCAAATGAGCAAAAGAATTAATAAGAAGTTTCGAATATTAAACCATATCCAAATCAAACCTAGTTGTGAACCTTCATCTAAACCTTAAACAACACGAATCCTTGATCTTCTTCCTGGCTTGATGGTGGCGGCAACACGCAGCAGCGGCGGCGGCAGGACTGAGACATTGTGGTGGCGTGTGCTGGGGGAATCAGAGTGGCGTTGTAGGTGGCGGCGTGACGGATTGAGGATAGTATGGTGGTGGTGAGGTGCGGCAGTCACTAGAGAGGTGATGGTGGTTGACGGCGGCGGCGGCGGCGGCTGGCAAGGGAGAGGGAATCTAGAGTAAATGAGTGAACCCTGATTGCATTGCTTATATACCCGAAATTTAGGAAGAAAAATGACAAATCAAGAAAATGGAGAGGTGGCGGGGTAATTTCTGCACAGGGGCCAAACTCGTATCTTTTTATAATCTTTTGCAGTTTAGTAGTTCGGAACACATTAGGGCTGGACAACAATCAATTCTTGAAACGAAAATTGCGCCATCGCGTTTAAAATAATTTTTTCGATAAAATCGAGTATTCACACGACTAGTTTCTCGCAATTAATAAAATAATCAAATTAAATCGTTTATCAGATTTATGGTTGTGCCGATACGCGTTGTGTGTCAGTTTTCCCCTTTTTCGAGATAACCTCTCGTATCCAAATCAAATAACTTCGAAAAAGTATAAAAGTGAAAGTTAGAAAATAATAGATATAATTTATTATTAACAATCAGTATGGAAATTCCGGTTTGTTACAATATATTATATGTAACACCCCCAAATTACCGCAGCGGAAACAGTAGTGTCAAGGGTGTATTACTTCATAATACAAATCAAGGTATAAAAAACGACCTCTAAATGAGACGTTTTGAAAAGTTATCTTTCGAATTATTAAAATCAGAGTTATGACAATAAGTTCCAAAGTAAAGATACATAAAAGTTTTCAAAGCGTATCGAATGATAAAGATAAGATATAAGTCTTCAAGTATGCAGATGACTCTAGAATCCATACATTCTCTATCGCCTTAATAACCTGAGATAAACATGCTAAAAAGTGTCAACCAACGGTTGGTGAGTTCATAGAGTTTAGTTTAATAGTAAAGTATTTGTTAGCCTTAAAGTTTTGTCATATTTGGAATTGCACTTCATTCTTTGTACAAGGACTAGTTTAGACATTTAGGCTAAGTTAGTCATTGTATTCTTTGTATAAATACCCTCCTTATCCACATTTGGAGGCTTGAGGATTCACAGCTTGTTTGAGGTGTGTGTGTGTTTCGTATTTCTCTCTCAAGAAATACACACACACCTCCCAATCAATAAACCGAAAGTTACAATGTTTAATCTTTAGTTCGTGTTTAATGTGTTTCCTCCACCTCCATGACGTGAATCTATACCTCTACAATTGGTATCAAGAGCTAACCGGGTGGCCATTCGTGGTGTTTTCAAGGTGATTAAGGTGATTTATGTTGTGATTTATCTCGGTTTTTCTTTATCTTCTTCAACAGCCGAGTATATGCTATATTTGGGTTCGATTTGTGTTTCATAAAAAACCCACTGCTGCGTTTTTTGATCTTCAAAAACGTGGTTGTTTGTGTTTTTGTTGAAACCAATATATTTGTGTTCGAATTTGTGCTTAAAAGAACTCAAAAGTTGCGTTTTTATCATCAAAAACGTGAACTTTTGTGGTTTTCTGGATTCAGACGCATGAACAAGGCAGAAAATGGGTATGTTCTAAGCTACTTTGTTCAAAAGTAGCTTAATTTGTGGAAAAAGGTGTAAGAAGTCTGTGGGTGAATTATTGGACAAGTGGGTGTGTAAGGCTAAAAAGTCAAGAGTGGTTGAAAATTGCATTTCATCGCATTTGGCCTCATCAGCGAACTTTATCGCATTTCAGTGTAAACCCAGCGAATTATCGCATTTCAGACTTTCTATCTGGATTGGACATCTTCTGTTCTATCGCAGTTGTTATCGCGATTCAGTTTCTATCGCGATTCACCTTTTATCGCAATTGGCACATTTTCTGAAATTATCGCAGTTGAAGACTGAAGTCTTATCGCAGTTGACAACTCAGATGGTTATCGCATTTGATGGTTATCGCATTTGAAGTCTGATCATACATATCGCAGTTCAAATCGCGACAATTTTATCGCAGTTGGCCCTTGTTCAGAACCTATCGCAATTCGACCTTATGTTTATCGCAGTTGCAATGTTTATCGCAGTTGCTATGTTTATCGCAGTTGTAAAAAAAAAAAAAAAAAAAAAAAAAAAAAAAAAAAAAAAGAGTTTTTTGGCGGGAAAAGTTGAGTAAAATTTATTTTTCACAGGAGACTTTACGGTCCATTTTTACGCGAGATTCAAATTCTGGTACAAGAGTGAAAATTTTGGCCCAAAATTCAAATTTTTTGGCCAAAATTCGAATTTTTCGGGGAATTTTCGGCGTAAAAATTTCTTAAACTCAAATTTTTCCGGCATCATTAGAATTGCATTTTATGGCATTTTTCACAACAATATCACAAATGATATTATCGGACTGCACCTTCAACATCACCACGTATTGCCAAAAAGATCCTGATCAAGATTCACAATCAAATGACAATGGTTAAATTATTAGCTGTGACTACGGGGATGATTCGTTATTATTTATTTGGGCTTGAAGTAAGGTTTTACGGACGCGTGTACTTATTTCATCTTCTTTCTTTCTACCCTACCGCGAAGATGACTTGTTTGGGCATATATTAATGGTGACGAAGACTTGGATATCTAGTTACTTTTGTGATTCTTTCTCTATTCTCACAAAGTAGCTATCACTTTAAGGAGTTACGTTGTAGTGCTCAGTGTCTCACGTAGTTGAGGATATGTCAAGAGGTTTTGTACTAATACTTCTGTTAAGGGTATCGGGTACACCGTTCTTAGTCACAAGGATAGTACAAGCTTAAGTCACAAATCTGGGCGATGTTACTTTATTCTCAAGTTCATCATATTGTGTTATCATCACATGTGGTTACTACATGAAGCCGTTGTTTTTGATAAAGGAGGTTAGATTGGGTTTATCGACATCTTCTCACAGGCTGACTGGATTTAATGATAAAGTGCTTCCAGTTAATACTTCACGTACACAACATTATGCTGATTCCGATAAATCGTAACCAGCAGGGGAGAGAAATGTGTACATCGAGGTCTCACAACAAGTTCACGTGATCGGGCTTAATGATTTATGAAATGATTTGATTTGTGTCGGAGATTGGTTGATTCTATGTCTTATCCTCTACTCATCTTATTCTACGTACTTCTACCTTTTCAACCTTCAACAATTTCGGGCAACAAATCAAGATGATCAGTGGTTCAACTTGTTACTTTGGTGTTATCATTTCATGTGTACGTTATGGGCTGATTTTTCATATGAAAGATAACTGGGATGCATTTGGTGAGATGAAGATGTTGATACCCTGTTCCCCCAAATGGATAATCTTGAAGAAGGTCGAGTCTACAGTCTGTTCTACATTTTCCGTTGCATGTTAGAAGACTAAAGACGAAATGCATTTAATTATCAAAAGACTTCTTCAGATTCAGGGCAATCATCAGAAAGGTTGTCAGTTTGGGGGAGAGCACTAATTAGGGGAGAGCACTCAGGGCACGCTGTATTAAACCCTAATTAGATTTGCTTACATGGTTCGTCTGCAAGTAAAGAAATGAAAGCTGAGAAGATTCTCCAAGCTGAACGAAGTAATGACGTTTGAAGACCATTCTCTGTGCTTATGGTTTATATTTTACTTGTAGGGAACATTGTAAGCAATTCCCATATGACTTCACTTTGGGGAGAGATTGTTAGCCTTAAAGTTTTGTCATATTTGGAATTGCACTTCATTCTTTGTACAAGGACTAGTTTAGACATTTAGGCTAAGTTAGTCATTGTATTCTTTGTATAAATACCCTCCTTATCCACATTTGGAGGCTTGAGGATTCACAGCTTGTTTGAGGTGTGTGTGTGTTTCGTATTTCTCTCTCAAGAAATACACACACACCTGCCAATCAATAAACCGAAAGTTACAATGTTTAATCTTTAGTTCGTGTTTAATGTGTTTCCTCCACCTCCATGTCGTGAATCTATACCTCTACAGTATTTGAATAAAGATTTCACAGCAACGGCCTTGTAAATCCACTCAGTCCCAAGTCCCGCCCATACAAGACTTGCAACCTGTGTGTTTATAATCCACTGCTAACATAGTATGTCTATCACGTATCATCCGTATAAATGGCCTTTCAACATCGCTATGTTGGGATGTATGTCTGTATCAAATGATAATAGTCTTCTGACATAGCCATGTCAGGATGTATGTCTAAATCGAATGCTAATAGTCTTCTGACATAGCCATGTCAGGATGAATGTCTAAATCGAGTCTAGTCAATATAAGTCAACAATAGAGTAATCAAGCCTATATACAAGTATGTAGGTAAATACAAATAGTGCATGTAAATCAAGCAAGTAAAGTATTACTAGCCACGTTTCTCACTCAAGTACTATAACTAGAACATATATATATAAAAATACATATCAATGTTATAAGAGTTTCAAGTATTTGCAAAAGTAAATAAATGTAGTTTGAGCATGTATCTCCCCCAAAGAGTTATTAAAATGAGTAAAAGAGTAAAAGTGGGGCTATGACTCACCTTGAGTAACTGGAAATGAGAAAATATGAAATCGAGTAAGTTACGGGAACGGCTCCAACACACGACCTGAATAATAATAAGGAAGTCTGAGATTTTAACGGTTTTGGCCTACTACCATTAATGGATGAAATGATATCGGATGACGAAGTGGTTTGTGATGAGAATGAATGATATGCTTAAAGTTCAAAAATAAAGTTTCCAAGTGTGTATTACGTTATGTATGGTTACTTAAATTCACAAGTAACGAAACGTATTCGTAAGTAATGGCTCATGGACGGTGGCGCATTTATGTAGGGGTATATAAAAATATTCATATTTAACAACGTTTCATGATACGATATAAATATAGATATGTTTATGCACATCTAAAGTTAGTGGATGATAAGTTAAAAATTATTTTCATTATACATGTCATAAAGTAATTTTTATATCATTTAGTTCTCGTATTTTGATCGAGTTTATGGAAAATATATTAAGTATAGAAGTTTGACGATAATTCGGGCATGAGCTACTTGTAAATATTAATTTTCCTTTTATAAAGTTATCATCACATAAATACGTCATTGTCATTATATAGCTTATATTTATAGTTTACCAATTAATCTTATTATTAGTATTATTTGTGACATGAAAACATTGATTAGAGCCTAGTAGTTCAAGGGTTAAAGGTGTAAAATCTGTTAAAAGAAGTAAGATTACAAAAAGGTCAGTTGCAGGGTTTGAAGCCCTGACCTCCCGTTCACAGTCAAGCGCCCCATCCAACAGGCCAAGTTGCTTGTTTGTGTCATGTTATCAAATTGATTCGAATAAATAGTGTCTTAGTCCTGTGTGATAAATATTTGCATGAACTTGACAGTTTCATGCGTGAGTTGTGTTTTTCATTCCCATAACTGATTTAAGAGCCCCCAAATAAGCAGTTGAGTTTCTTTACATGTAGACCAAAATAAGCTCCAAAATAAACCTCGACTTATTTTGGAGTTTCGCGACTCAAAATTCCAAACGAAACCGCATCTTTAAAACGGGTTATAGACAAGATTTGTGAGCTCGTTTTTAAGTCGATAAGTTATGAAAATAGTTTTACATATGCCGAACTTATTAATAAGTACTTGGTTTACTGGTTGGGCTTAGAAGTCCATAAATGGGTCGCGTTAAATAAGGAAAACGAGCTCATTTCTAAGTGACTAGACAAAGACGACATTTAAAAAAAATGCATGCAACGTTTAATATTTTACGTCCAATGTACTGTACAAATGTTAAGTTTTATACGTTGGGTGGTCATGCATGGTCCAGGATAAGTTGATTGTGGGTTTTTAACGTGAGTGAAATAAAATGATACGTGTTAATGTCGCAAGAGAAATATAAAACGAGACATGAAAAAAGGTAGTACGTATGAGAACAATATAATTACGTATTCATGAATAAAAATTGATACGTTCGAATAATGAGGAAAATCATGCATGAGTAATATTTCATACGTAAACATGGAATGTAATTGAGTTTGTAATACTCACAAAGAGTTGAGATGGACTGTGGTACGATGGAAACAAGCAAAACAGAGAAAACTTGCTTCAAAACCCAAACCCGTATATAAGTAATATATATCCTTCGACTTGAAATCTTTGGAACCCGATCGATTTAAGGATTTCTGGACTTGAGGTCTCGGTAAAGTGACTATAGAATTAGTAGAAGTATATGTGAATGAGTAAGAGTGGGTGAGATGAAGTGTATACAAGTATACGATTATATGTAGGGATTGATATGATTTCTTTTAGATTGTTTAAGACTTTAAGTACAAGTAGAGTGTAGAGACCAAGAATCACGTTTGGAGGTGGGAGAAACACAATAAACACGAACTAAAGATTAAACATGATATTCGGTTTATTAACTGTCAAGGTGTGTATGTTTTTCTAGAGAGAAGCTAGAGAAAACACACACACCTCTTTTGTATTAATGAATCTCCAACCCTCCTAGTGTTGACATGAGTTGAGATCCATGAAGAACCCATGCATGCCATAGAACCAATCAACAAATCCTAATCATACAATACAATTTGATCCAATGGCTCAGAATAAATCTAATATTTACACTTGAGGGGCAAAAAAGACAATTACATAAACAAAACAAAAAAATCAATCCCTTCATTATTTCCCTAAAAAAAATTAGGGCAAAACACACACACACACACAACCCCAATCACCGCCACCTTCACCACCACCACATTCACTGGAAAACCTTCATCACCACCGCCACCTTCATCACCAGAAAACCTTCATCACCGTCGTAACACCTTCACCGCCCAGAAACTCATCATTTCCGCCATTACTTAAACTCATCATTTCCTTAATTTCTCGTCTCATTTCTTAACGAATTTCAAATCCAAAACCATCATTCGATTCATCTTATCATTGCGCACACAATGATATGATTTAATTTGATTTTCGTTAGGTTTTGAGAAATCCCCCATTTTGATGATTTTGACCTAATTTTGGTTATTTTGATTCTCTGTTAGTTTTCCTCTAATTCATAGATATGTCAAGCAAAAAAGAAAATCCAAGCGTAAACTTATTAATAGATTCTATTTTATCATATATGATTATTGGGAACCTGTTTATCATATATACTGTTTTATACATTCTGTAAATCATATATGATAATTGTAGAATCATATATGATTCTTGTAGATGTGCAAGAAGAAAATATTGTTGTTATTCAAGGTAAATCATATGTGATTCAGCTTATTTTTTTGCTTTTTAAGCTTATTATTGGGAACCTGTTTATCATATATTCTGTTTTATACATTCTGTAAATCAAAAAAGAAAAAAATCATATATGATTCTTGTAGAATCATATATGATTCTTGTAGAATCATATATGATTCATGTGAAATCATATATGATTCTAATGAAAATACTATATTTCAGCATCTGTGACGACACCAAGGCTGACTTTATACGCACATGAAGAAATTCCCGGGGGATCTGTTAATTGGGAACCTGTTGTTGATGATATTTATTTACCTGTTGAGGGAAAAAAGTTTAATATGCTGAAGTAGCAGGATTTGAAGTTAAAAAATCGGCACAAAAGGATGGAACTGATGCAAGTGAACAAGCAACGAGAAATGTCGCAGTTGAACAAGCGACTAACGCTTCTTGAATAACAATTTCTTTAAATTTATTTATTATTATTGCACTGTTGCAAAAAGTGTTAATGAGGATCTTAATTCAACTATGTTAATTGAAATTTTTTTGTTATTTGACAAGTGATTCTGAATATATGTGATTACGAATATATGTAAGGATTAGTATGTTTACTTTTAATATATGATTCACATAGAATCATATATGATTCACATGTGAATCATATATGATTCACATATGTGAATCATATATGATTCACATAGAATCATATATGATTCACATGTGAATCATATGATTCACATAGAATCATATATGATTCACATATATGATTAATATATGATAAAATTAAAACATATACTACCCATCAGAAAAATTAAAACATACATCAAAATACCATCAGTTTACCATCAGAACTTGTTCAATACCAAATACATCAGTTAACTACATCTATTTATCAACAGATTTTACCAAAATACATCAGTTAACACTACCATCAGATTTTACCAAAATACATCAGTTAACTAGTACACAATCACTTAAGCACATTTTCTTTACGAACGTCTTTTTCTGGATCACGATCAGCCCTGTCCTTGATTTACAGGAGGAGGTTGAGGTTTCTGTTTTATAGGAGGAGGTTGAGGTTGAGGTTTGACAACTTTTGACTTTGGTTTATCAGAAGTCGTAGCCTTCTTAGATGATTCCTTTGTTATCTTCTCTTTAGGCTTATGTGCAACAGTTTTTGATCGACCTGCATAAAAATTTTAAATGTTAATAACCATAAAATAATCTAACACAATCATATATGATTCTATGTGAATCATATATGATTCTATCAGAATCATATATGATTATCCTTTAATCATATATGATTCTATGAGAATGATATATGATTCTATGTGAATCATATATGATTCTAACAAAATCCACTTAATAACAAAATACATCATATACATCAGTACATCACTCATAAAATCTCAGACATCGAATTCGACAGGGATATTGACAAGCATTTAGATATACCCTATTCATGTCCCAAAAAAAAGCTAAAACTACTAATTGGTTATCCAAAAAAGGCTGAAACTACTTATTATCAACAAAATACAACTACTTATTATCATAACAACTACTTATTATCAACATGAATAAAACTACTTATTATCTAAAAACATCTAACAACTACAATACTTATTATCAACAAAATAAGGAAAATCTACCAAATAAGCAACAAAATAAGCACCTTAAAAAGCTACAAGAGTATATTTTCACAGGTTCTTCACACATCTTATAATACTTGTAGTTGTAAATGTGCTTATTGAAGTCATTCACCTATACCTTTGTCGAGCAAAAACTAAATCTTTAGTTAAGAAAGCATAACCATAAGTACTATCACGACTACTAAACAATGAATCAACAAATAAAATTCACATCTGATATTGGTTCAGGCATTTCATCAAACAGTTGACATGCATTATAAACTTGAATCAATTTGATGCAATGATAGCAATAAAAGTATTAAATGAACAACTATTACAAGCAATCGTCAAACTGAACACCGATTACAAACATGTGAATGATGATGAAAGTGTAAGAATTTAACCTTCTGAATAGCAAATTTTAACCTAATAACCTCCAATGGCAACTATGCGCTCAAGGAGATGATCAATATTAGTGATAGAAAGGCGATTGGTACTCCAATGGCGGTTTTTGTTGTTGTGGTCGGTGGAGATTGGAAGGGATGGTGATTCAGTGAGAGCTATATTTGTGGCGGTGTAGTGGTTGTTCGATTAGGCGGTGTAGTGGTGGTTTGAACAGCGGTAGTTTGAACGGCGGTGATCCGGCGGTGTAGTGGTGGTTATGATCGGAGATTGTTGAAGGTAGTTGGATTGGAGAGGATCGTATTGTTTTTCACCTCAGGTATGTGGGATATGTGTGTTATTAGTAATGAGTGAATTGACCACTATACCCCTACATCAATAAAAAAAAAAGGAATGTGGATTTATGTGGAGCGTCGATGGTAAAAGGAATGGACCGATGAGATGAACTCTTGGGTTCTTTGGTAAAACTAAGATCTATACGGAACTTTTGTCGTGTTGACATAGGAGGGTATTTATTACAAGAATACAAAGATAATTTAGCTAACATGACTAAACTAGTCCTTGTACAAAGAAAGAATTGCAATTCCAACATATGACAAAACTTTAAGTCTAATGTTACATTTCATAGTAAACAATGATACAAGAATGACTAATGTTACATTTCAGTTGATACATTCAATCATTGTGAACTTAAGTGAAGGATTAGAAAAGTTTTAATATCAAATATTAAATAATTGAAGATAAGAAATAAAGATGTGCGGCGTAAAAACATGTATTTCGTTTAATTGATTTATACATTAATGAGAAGTTATGTTTATCGTTGATAACAATTTCGATACATGTTACTCAGTTTTTATTATTTAGCTTAACATTTTTTTTTTAATTATGTTTAATCTAAATAAATGAAAATAGGCCGTATATTACACGGGTTTTAAAACAGTAATAAAATAAAGCAAACTAAGCAACCGTCATTTTATAATCAAACACGTGCATGGCCGACAAAACACAATACAGCTTATGTTAGTGGTAGAAGAGTGTACTGTTGCTTTGGGTCCTTTCTGTAGTCTTTGGTAAGTTAATTAAACTTACTATGTTTTTTCCATTGTTTAAAAATAAAGACATGAGCATGGAATATATGAATGTGCTCGTAATTGAATCAGTTACAGTAATAAAGAAATTCAACACTTTCAACGTTATCATAATATTTGCTACATACAAAAGTAAGATTAATATAATACTAGATTTGTATTAAAAGTAGTTTGTTACAGATAAAGGAAGGTGCATGTCAATTCTTCTTAAAGTAGTACCGTTCATTTTTTTGACAAAAGGTCTTCCCTACCCCAACTATTTTTTAAAGTAATTCGTGATACATGATTAAACATAAAAATTGGTTTTTATCAATCGAATTGTCTTGCTCAACCAGACTATAAAAAGCCAATACTTATTTTTATGATTGTAAGTAAATTTCCAAAAATGAAGTCACCACAAGCAATGATAAATTTCCAAAAATAAAGTCACCAAAAATGAAGTCACCACAAGTAAATTTACAAAACCAGCTGGTTCATTTCTTGATTGAAATCCTTAAAGGGTATGAATCATAACAACCCACCTTCCAATTTAATAAAAATCATTTCTTGATTGGTTGTGTTTTTTTAGTTGCGCATTTTATAATCAAACACATTCATGGCAGACAAACAAAATAGCTTTATGTTATTAGTCAAGAAGGTGCTAGCTGCTTCCCACCTTCCAATTTAATAAATATCATTTCTTGATTAGCTTTGGGTCCATTGTTGTATTGTTTAACGTTATCTAATAGATATCTTGGACCATTATCCCTTCAAATAAAGTTAATAACGCAATATAAGTCTAGTCTTCCCACTCCCAAGTTTTCTTCAAAGTCTTTTATACATCGAAAATAGTTATTATTAGTCAAGGAATTAGTGGATGTTAGACAAAAGGGTGTTACTAGTCGTGCTATTTGCATGCCATGATTAAAGTTATAATGCAATAATGTTATATTGTTTAAGCTTATCTAATAGAAATCTTGGGCCATTGTCCCTTAAATTAAAGTTATAATGCAATATAAGTGTTCCACTCCCAAATTTTCTTCAACAAAGACACGCAATACCTTGAGTTAATAAATTGAGTTATCTTGTAAAGTATTTGATGCTAAAATGATAATTAATAAATTGAGTTATCTTGTAAAGTATTTCATTGAGGCATTTTATCAAACAGTTTATGTGCATATTACAACCGACTTGTTTGAAACATTGAAAGCCAAAAGGAAGGTGTCGTGCTATAAGTCTAGTCTTCCCTTATACATATAAAATATAGTTATTATTAGTGGTGCAATATAAGTGTAGTACGTGTTCCCTACCCCAACCGACTTGTTTTGTGAATGTTGTTGCGAGGCCCTTTTTTGTGATGGAATATATCCGTCACAATTTCGTTGTTGAAGGGCTTTAGCGACCAAATAGCTATGCAAACTTTCGTTGCTATGCCTAATTTTCTAGTAGTGCATATTTAAGAATTAAAATAAAGGGATAATATATCGGGAGGTCACAAAACTTTTAAGCTTTTTTCATATAGGCCACCCATTTAATGAAAGTAACTAATAGGCCACGAAACTATGTATTTATTTTAGTTTACACCAATTCCGATCAAATTTGATCCGAATAATGATTGAACGGCAAGATTGAACCTAACACTAACATATTAAACTAATATGAATAAAAAACCAGCCGCGAAATTTGGAGTTTTGTCCTTTTAAAGTACTTTTCATAATTTGAATTTACACTTAAATTAAGGGTATAATCGGTATTCACATCAAACTTTTCATTCGTATTGCTTTGATAAGTTAGGGGTTAGTTCCTTACTTATATTTTATAGTTTTCAGGCATAAATTTGGCCGGATTGGTGAAAACGAAAACAAACCAATAGTTGGATCGCTTATAAGTTCATTTCAATAAATGGGTGGCCTACATGTTAAAAATTGAAAACTTGGGTGGCCTCCATGTACATTATCCCTAAAATAAAAGGCAAACTACAAAAAAGGAATAAAAATAAATGTTTTATATGTAATATAAACTAGGTATGTTCACGGCCATGCTTAAGCACGGCCAACAAACGTCTGATAATCTTTTAATTATGGTCTACATATGTAGGAGAACAACGATTATACGCGTTGCGTATGTTTGACCTTGCTATCATGTCTCATTATCCTTAGATTGTAGATCATGCATCTGCATAAAATAGTCACCGTATGATTAGAGGAGTAAATATTTTTTCTTTCTTAAAAAAACAATGTTCACATACTTGGTTGTCTTTTATACAAGAACATGTTTGGATAGTTGTGTACGTATCTTTTCTATAAGTATGAGGATTGTTTTAGGTTGAAGTAACACTTTTTGGTATTAAATTAAAAGAAAGTTGAGCTTTTTAACTTGTATTAAATATGTTAACAACTTGCTTAAATTTAATTACTTTTTCCAATCAACAATAAGCCATGTGTCAACAAATTAAGTAATGATGCACGAAGATTAACATTTATATCCAAAGTATCTGTTTATACTCCATTGTATTATGCGAAAGACATGGTCATAGTAAAATAACTAATAGGTGCATCTATATGGTCACTCTAATTCGTTTGTGTTTGTTTAAGTTGAAGTTAGATTGTTTTTTGAATGTTGTTGAGAGTAAGACTTAGACAAATCTAACGAGTGAAATTTGGATTATAAACTTTTGGTCAATGCTGTGGTAACTAAAAAAGTTACTACTAGTGTTTTTTATACATTTAAAACGATTTTGCATTTTGGTATTCCACTTGGGAGTGTTATTGTTAGCTGTATATTTGAGTGTTATTGGTATGCCATAATGGGGAGTGTTATGACATGCTACAAAAACATGAACACAAATCCCTTTTTTCCCGTCCCTCACATTACTCTTAAAATCTAAAAACGGTAAAATTCATTTAAAAAAGACCTGCTTTTATTTTACCCGGGCTTTTATTTTCTCCATTGTTAAATAAGCGAGAGTTAATTCATACATTGAAAGAGTGCTTTTATTTTCTCTACTTTTTTTTTTTTTTGAACGGCTACTATCAATAAAAAAAACCATTGCCTAGCAAGACGCTAGAGCGGGGAAAAAACAACCACAACACGAGAATTACAACGCGAAACTACTCCAAACGTCCCAATCTATACAATTCATTGTTAATCTATGTCTAACACACATATAACTAGACGTCTTAATTTCGGCGATCATGTGATGAATGGAGGGTCTTTTGTTGTTGAAAGACGCATCATTTCTCTCCTTCCAAATGGCCCAACACGTAGCGAGAATCACGGCATAGACCATTTTGGCTTTCTTCTTGTCCGTAATGCAACACGGGATCTCCAACAAGTCTTTAAGATCAAAAGCGAAGATCGGATGAAGTTTACACCATTGGGAAACAATTGCTTCTAGTACTTCCAACAAGTTAAATAATTGCTTCTAGTATAGAAGTTCTGTACCAAAATGCATGATTGAATGTTTACAAGTTGCATCCAAAAAGTAGTGAGGTACAGCCAAAAGGAAGGCGTCAAGTTGCTTACATATGTCTAGTCTTCCCACTCCCAAGTCTTCTGTGATTATACATATAAAATATAGTTATTATTAGTGGTGCTATGTCATAATGCAATATAAGTGTGTAGTACGTGTTCCCTACCCCAACTCTTTTTTAAAGTCACTCGTGATACATGATTACACATAAAAATTGGTTTTTATCAATCAAATTGTCTTGCTCAACCCGACTATAAAAAGCCAATACTTGTTCTTATAATTTCAAGTAAATTTCCAAAAATGAAGTCACCACAAGCAATAATTCACTTATCATCTTCCTCTCGTATTTCTTTTCTCTTTTCTTGTCTCGCGATAATATGTCTTTTTTCTGCCACTGTCTCTGCTTCCTATGGTGGTAATGAGACTGATTATCATGCGTTGTTGTCATTTAAGTCGATGATCACCCATGATCCTTACAAAGTTCTAACCACGTGGAACCATTCCTTTCACTTCTGTGACTGGAGTGGTATTTCATGTGGAAAGCGGCACAAACGAGTGACTGTTTTACGGCTGCGTTCGCAAGGCCTAGAAGGCTCGTTGTCTCCTCATGTAGGAAACCTCAGCTTCCTCCGTGAGCTTTATCTCGGGAACAACAGCTTTCAAGGAACCATTCCTCATGAACTTGGTCGTCTATCTAGGCTACGTGCTCTATCTCTTAGCATAAACAAATTCAGTGGAGTCATTCCAACAAAACTTGTCTGGTTGTTCTAACCTCGAAGACTTTTGGCTCGGTCAAAATAAGCTGACTGGAAGCATACCCAAGGAGATGAGTTTACTCTCGAAACTTACTCGTCTTGTAATTCAAAACAATAAGTTAACAGGTGGAATCCCACCTTTCTTGGGAAATATTACCTCAATGGAAGTGTTCTCTGCTGTTGGGAACCCGTTTGGTGGGAGCATTCCAGATACCTTGGGTCATTGGAAAAGCTTGGTGGAACTTGACGCTGGTGTGTGCAATTTATATGGAAGCATCCCTCATTCCATTTTCAACCTCTCACTCCTAGTTAATTTTTCCTTAGCTGAAAATCACCTCACTGGTAGTCTTCCTTCAGAAATTGGTAATCAGCTCCCAAATCTTGAGTGGCTTCAGTTAAGTAATAACGAACTGACCGGAGTTCTTCCACCTTCTCTTTCTAATTGTTCTAAATTAGGATATTTTGAAATGCATGACAACAATTTTAGTGGGAAGTTGACTATCGACTTTTCAAAACTAAGAGATATTAATATTATTAGATTACAGAATAACAACTTCCATGGACGTGGAGAAGCTGATGACATGAGGTTCGTTGATTCTTTGAAAAACTGCACCAGATTAGTAAATTTGGGACTTTATAATTGCAACCTTATAGGAGTGCTTCCAATATCAATAGGTAATCTTTCTGATCAACTCAGCTTTCTAAGTTTAGGAGACAATCAATTATTTGGTAGCCTCCCTTCAAGTATAGGTAGTCTAGTTGGTTTGACCTTTTTAGGTTTAAGAGATAATCGATTCAAAGGAAAAATCCCCACTACCATTGGTAAACTAAAAAAGCTACAATATCTTGGTCTATCTAGAAATCAATTTTCAGGGCCTATCCCTAATGCCATTGGGAACTTATCACTGTTGACTAAGCTTTTTTTATATTCCAACAAATTAGAAGGCCATATTCCATCAAGCCTTGGGAATTTAAAAAACCTTATTGGGTTAAACCTTGCAGACAATAGGCTCACTGGTAAAATACCCAAGCAACTTCTTGAACTTCCATCACTAACAAATTTTTTAGATCTTTCATACAACAACCTGTCTGGTTCCATTCCAACAGAGATTAAATACCTCAAGATGTTAAGCTATTTGGATTTATCTTATAATCAATTATCAGGTACCATTACTAGTAGCCTTGGTGAGTGCATTAGCCTTACAACATTAAAACTAAGAGGCAACAGATTTCAAGGTTTAATACCATCTTCATTCAGTTCCTTGGGGGGATTGGGGGTACTCGACATTTCTGAAAATAATTTATCGGGTAGAATTCCACAATTTTTAGACAAATGGAAATCCTTAGAGTATTTGAACCTATCCTTTAATGATTTTGAGGGTGAAGTACCAACTGTGGGAGTGTTTGCCAATGCAAGTGCATTTTCAGTTTTGGGGAACAATAGGCTTTGTGGTGGTTTGGTTACACTCAAGTTACCCAAATGCAAGGACAAGGGTAGTAAGAAAAAACGGTTTCCTTTCTTCATATTTGTCATTGTGATTGCACCGACGTTGTTCATCGTATTATGTTGTGTGTATCTTTTGTACAAGAAGAAACGCAACAGTCAACCATCTCAATCTTCAGAGAATGAACGGTTCTTGAAAGTTTCATACAATGAACTTCTCAAGGCTACTGATGGCTTCTCTGCCGCAAATTTGATTGGCGAGGGTGGGCACAGCTCTGTTTATAAAGGAATCCTCGATTCTAATCATAATAAGCCTGTTGCAGTCAAAGTTATGCATCTTCAAAATAAAGGAGCTCACAAAAGTTTCTTAGCAGAATGTGAAGCATGGAGAAATATTCGGCACCGTAATCTGTTGAAGATAATAACTTCATGTTCAAGTACTGATTTCCAAGGCAATGATTTTAAAGCTCTGGTTTATGAGTTTATGCCCAATGGAAGTGTACACGATTGGCTTCATTCAAGTGCATATGCATCGAAACTCAACCTTCTTCAAAGAATAAATATTCTGAGAGATGTTGCAACCGCGCTTGATTATCTTCACAACCGCTGCCAAACAACGATTGTTCACGGTGACTTGAAGCCTAGTAACATTCTACTTGATGATGATATGGTGGCTCATGTCGGAGACTTTGGTTTAGCTCGACTACTTGGTGGAGACTTAAACCAAAATAGCTCAACTGGGGTTAAAGGAACAATTGGTTATGCACCTCCAGGTACTATATGATTCTTATATTCCATGATGCTTATATTTGTACTTGCATATTACAGTTTTGTAAACTAAGTGATCATTTTAATTTGCAGAGTATGGTATCGGAAGCGAGATGACAAGTTGTGGGGACGTCTACAGTTTTGGAATATTATTACTAGAGGTGATGAGTGGGAAAAAGCCGACAGACGACATGTTTAAGGAAGGTCTAAGCCTTCATAAATTTGTTTACATGGCTTTGCCAGATCATGCAGTCGATGTTACTGATGATGATGCAATTGTGTTGCAAAGCACGGAAGCAAATGCTAAGAAAGTGGAAGAATGTTTGGCTGCAACTATGAAGATCGGAGTATCATGCTCTGTGGATTCCCCACCTCAACGAATGAAAATTGAAATCATTGTCATTGAATTGCAGCGTATTCTCGATGTGCTTCAAAATATATGAGGTACTCTGTTCTCCCTTTTTGTAGAATGTGATTTTACATGAGTCTGTCAATAAATTATCACTAAAATGGTTTTATTCTTGTCTTTTTGAACTCTTTCAGGTCTAATACCAAGCTTGCATTGTGAAGATGAAAGTAACTGCAACTAGGAGCAGTGCATGTAGTAGATAAATAAACGTTACGTTGTCAAGCATGTTTGTAAGTTTGGTTTAAATTTCTTGCTACATAAGTACTGTAAGAGACGTAAGAGTACGTTTAGCATCATATGTGTCAAACATGTTTATGGTTATGTGTGGTTTGAATACCTCAATCCAATTTTTGGTATTGAATTCTACTTAAGTTTTACTTGCTACAATATCTTCTCAATCATATTGTCTCATGATAGCAATTAGAGCCAAAATAAACTTACAAATGGGTCTAACTGTCCATATCTGACCCATGAGTGATCAAGTCATGCAGTATTAGTACGAATTTAAATGTGCATTACGATAATGTATATGTACTGCTTTACTTACAAGTTCAAATCTTGTTTGCATTATGAGGTGCAAATGTGTTACTTGCTCAAAATGCTGCACATTGGACAACTCGAACTTACATTATGACAACCTAACGACACAGGTAAGGCTTCTCGTCATGCCCAGAACAAAAAACCATAACTAGAACCAAGCAACATTGGCATCAATAGTATCAATGCGTTTTCCATGACCCAAAAGATATAAATGAGTCTGTCTAAAAACATCAATGTAAGAAAAAACAAGAAAGTACCATGAAATCGCACTACTTGATCATCAAAACAAGTGGTAAAGATAGTAATAACCATTTCTTTTGGTTAATAAAATGATACCGAGGAATAGCTACAGGCTATAAAAGGCCGAGATGAATGATACTTTACTTGCATACATGATCACTATATACATATGCTCTACATATGGAAGGTAACAAAACCCAACCTTTTTTAACCCGTTTACCTTATTTACCGAGTGATTTAAACAAGATACTCATACAACAACAAATGGGTATCCGGAACAATAAATGGCAAGCTCTCGATGTAAAGATAGAAGCACCTTAGATTCTCTTTTGCTAGCGTTAATAAGTCTACTGAATCACTTTCACTCGTCAGAACCCATAAATCTCCTGAGTGCACTTTCTTTAAACTTCCTCGACAAAATGGGCATGATTTGGACCTAGTGTTCCTGTTATCAAGATTTTCTTATAGTAATTAGAGTTGGGCACGATTGGGGTATACATGTGTGTTTTAGTGTACATGTGAATGCATGAGCATGGAATTCTTACCAGTCGCGGAAGCACCCAATGCACAGAGTGGCCACAATTAGGCAGCGCCATTTTATCACTAGTTTCCATACATATACCACATTCGTCATCTCTACCAACATCTTTACAATAACTTTTCTTGTTGTCATTAACATCTTTCAACTCAATCAAATGACCATCGAGTTGTTTTAGTGACGGGTATATAACAGCTGCAAGAATCATTTTAAATTTTCTGAGTCAAAAAAGCGAAATTGAATAAATGACTGTAATAAAGATTATATCAAGAAATCGAGAAAAACCATAGAATTCTCTCAGGGTAGCTCTTCGTTCTTGAGACGACATTGTTTGAATGCCATCCATGTAAACCTGCATATTCAAAGATTGAAGTTCTTTTTCATTTTGATGACTCGGGTTTTTAAATTAAGTCAAATAGAGTTCAAAGTCGGGATCTTTTTTTTTTTTTTTTTTTTTTTTTTTGAAAAAAACGAGACTTGACCTTGTATATGAGTATATGAAGAAGGCCAAGATAACTTGGAATTGTATCGGTACAGCTATAGTCCATCCAGTCAATTAAGTAGAGTAAAAACGGAGCAAAAGTGCTGTATGATAATTTCATTTGGACAGAATCCCCCTCATCGTCTGGAGGTAAAGCAGCTGCCCTGAGACAAACGATATTACGAATCAAAATACTTACAAAGGTTTATTGCACGCTAGCAAAAGGTGAACAATCATCCATACACAGAGAGAACACAAGTATCTACATTGTTCACTCTTGTGCAAACAGGTGGAAGTCACTGAACACCTGGATGACGAGACATTTATATAAGTAGATAACATGATAATCGTGTGGGAAATGTCGAATGTCCATAACTTAAGATCCTAAAGAAGTTATGAACACAAGTATCTATATTGTTCACTGTTGGCCAAAGTTTTCATTATCCCACCAGGTAATTGCAAGAAATTGAGGACACGAAAGGACTTTCTGAAAATAACTGTTCCATATAACTAAATGTCTATTATTGGCTTCTAGCCATCAAACATACTACTCTTGTGTTAAGGGTGAGCTGGAATTGTTGGCGATCTTAATGGATACTGACTGGACCTCATACTAGGTAGCACGGCACGCCATGAAGTCAAAGCCGTATAAGTTTCAAGATTATCTGAACAAACTAAATTATTACGTCACTCACTCACTGTGATGAATTCAAATTTACAATTCAAGTTCAAAACTTTGCCAAAAATCTTCAAATGCAAAACTTGCAATTCAAGTTTTTATGAGTGAATTCTCATTATAAACTAATCTTGGTTACCAAGTACCAACCATCCCTCAAATCCTCAAAAATCAACACCAACATAGCCAAAACTAAAAGGTCAACAGCCTATTCTTTGACCTTAAAAAGTCAAACTTTACACAATCAAACATGGACATAAATAAACAACACTGGCACATTAGATGAACTTATAAACAGTTAAACACACAAAACACAGTCAAACAAGACTATCAAGCTGTAAGAAACATAAAAATCCAAACTTTATCATGATTAACATAAAAAGAACCCATTTCAGAACATGGGTTCATCAAATTACAATCAAAACAACAGAAATTTAAAAAAACTAGAGCAATAAATTACAAAATGAACTTTTAAACACTCAAAATACAGAGTCAAACATGCTAATCAACACACATTCAGCATAAAAATCCAAACTTTATTACAATAAACATAGAAAATACTCATTTCACAACATGGGTATGCTAAATTATAACCAAAAACAACAAATATCAAAAACTTCAAGGAATAATTACAGGTTATCAGCATCAACAACTACTCCTTTGACTTTTAAAAAGTCAAACTTAACACAATAAGCATATATAAACACAAAAATGACTCATTTCACAACAAGGGTATGCTAAATTACAACAAATAAACATCAAATATAAAAAATTCACAATAAATTATTACAAGATATTAGCATCAACAACAACTAGTCCTTTGACCTTTAAGCATATATAAACATAAAAAAGATACATTTCACAACATGGGTATGCTAAATTACAACCAAAAAACATCAAATTTCTAAAAATAGAAAGAAAAATTACATGGTATTAGCATCAACAACTAGTCCTTTGACTTTTAAAAAGTCAAATTTAACACAATGAACAAATATAAACACAAAAAAAAACACATTTTAATACTAAATCATAACCAAAAAACATCAAAAATCAAAAAAATAGAAAGAATAATTTCATGGTATTAGCATCAACTAGTACTTTGACCTTTAAAAAGTCAAACCTCACACAATGAACAAATATAAACACAAAAAAGATACATTTCACAACATGGGTATGCTAAATTACAACAATTAAACAAAAAATCTAAAAATCGAAGAATAATTACAGGGTATTATCAGCAACATTCAACAACTAGTCCTTTGACTTTAAAAAGTCAAACTTAACACATTAAACATATATAAACACAAAAAAGACTCATTTCACAACATGGGTATGCTAAATCATAACCAAATAACATCAATTTTCTAAAAATAGAAAGAATAATTATAGGGTATAGGCAACTATTTTTTTTCTTATTGTGTGTATTGAATTTTAAAATTTTAATCATTATGTGTATTTTGTGACCATTTTACCCTTACTTTTTTCAAATTTTGAAAGGTAAAATGGTCATTTTACATGGCAGAATAGTCACATAATATACACAATAATCGAAATTTCAAAGTTTAGTACACACAATAAGAAAAAAAATAGTTGGCTACACACAATTACAAAAAGTGTCAAATTCAATGCATTTTTTTGTCATTTACCTTTAAAAATAAGCTTAAAGTTTGTGATTTAAATATAGTAAAGTATTTGTTTTAGTTTAATTTTGAGTTTACAAGTTAATTTTTTGGCTTCTTTTTAAGTTATGAGTTTAGCTTTTAGGTTTTAGTTTACATATTGGTGTGGAACAAATGCAAACGAAAAAAGTGAGTGGTTTAAAATTATTTAAATATTTAATAAATTACGTTATTTTTTATAAGTAAATGTATTTTAGTTTAATAAAATTACTCATTTTTTATGTTTCTAAGTTTTAGTTAAATGTGTTTTTTCTTTTTATATGTATTATAGATAAGTTTATCAAATCATTAAACGCATAAGTGTTTCTATTATCGGAAAAAATCAATCATTTTGTGCTATAATCTACGCGGCGTTAGGTTATACATGTGGCTGTTTACAGACTTTTACGAACTATCACATAATATACATCCAACAAAGTTTAGTCGTTGGTTAATATGGGACTTCTAAAATAAAATCAATTACTAGAATGAGAACTTCCTAACAAGAATTACAAAAATCGACAGTTTTTTAGAGATTTATCAAAATTGACACATCAATCATTTTGATTTTGCTCACCCTCCCCTTTTGCTCGCTGTTTTCATAAGAAGACAAACATTTTGAAAGTGTTTGTTTTGATAATGATTTATGTAAAATGTTCATTTAAAAAAATGACACTTTAAAATACTTGGAGCACGCGCGTTTTGGCTCTATGACGTGAACCATGCCGTTCAAGAAAAAAAACATTTCTAATTGTAATTGTAGTCGTAATATAAGTAAATATATAAATAATTCCTATGAACAAAATGTGAGATAAAAAGTGTAAATCTCACAAATTTTGAACCTTTAAAGTAAATGAAAATTCTTGTATTTAAACAAAAAAGCATGCCACATAATAAATTATGTTTGGTTATGTTTGTTTGATTGCTTAAAGGTATAAACATCGTTATCAAAAAGAAAATGATATCTTTGATCTTCCTTTGCCTCTTCTCTTTCTCATCGTAGTATCTTTTGTCACCTTCTAAGTATATATTTGTTCTAGGTCATTGTTTGCGATGTTAACATAACACTATTTGTATCTTCACATTTTATCCTATATGGATAGATTAGGTATATATGAAAGACAATAGTGCATCGTCTCACTTTTGTGGATATATCACATGGCTTATATCCAAAAAATATGCAAAAGTGTAAAGTAAAGTTATAATCTACACAATATTATAATTAAGGGTGTTAACGATCCGAGCCGAGTTTCAGCCTATTCAAGCTAAGCTCGTTTAATAATTATTCAGCTCGAGC
This sequence comes from Artemisia tridentata subsp. tridentata, assembly GCA_021014915.2. Taxonomy (NCBI): domain Eukaryota; kingdom Viridiplantae; phylum Streptophyta; class Magnoliopsida; order Asterales; family Asteraceae; genus Artemisia; species Artemisia tridentata. Next base: position 12,434,249 of record CP139506.1, on the reverse strand, counting down.
TCGACTCGACGAGCTAGAATAAAATTTTCTTGTTCGAGTTCGAGCTCGAAGCTCGTTTATTGTCTGTTAATGAAGGTTCAAAACTAATTTTATACAAACTCGAGCACGATTGACTCGTTTATTAACTTAAGCTCGAGCTCGAATAAGCTCATTTATATTTAAGCAAATTGTTCTAATGCTCAAAATAAAGCACATAAATTTTATTTGAAAACATATTTATATATTTTATAAATATGAATAAACAATAAACAAATAATATATATTCGTTTTATGCTTTTATTTGTTGGCTTCTTTTTTAACTTTTACATAGGCTTTTATTTTTTATAATGGCCTTCATATCTCAACTTTCCTTCACTCATTCGATGTGGGATAGCTTTCTCTACATTTTTTTACTACCTGATAGACAACAACATTAGTAGTATGATTTCAAATGAGAAATATATACGACCACATGTGTTCTTATACCTTTATTTTCTAATAATTGTATATTTTTAAAGTGAGTTTACATATGTTTTTAGCACTCAGCTATTGGTACCCAATATGTACTACAACATAGTAAAAAGTATATAGTCTAGTTACATAATTTGTTGTAATTTTTCTTTACAAAATAATGAGATAATATGATCTGTTAACGGTTGGTGCAAATATGTAATACAAAGTAATGATCACATGATGCAAATAAGATTTATATTCTTAATAAAACTTTCATTCACTTGTATAACTAAGATAGAAAACTATTTATTCGAGCTATAGAAATTTTAAAATTTTGATAGTGAACTATTTGACGTTTTACATGGTTCGAATTAAGATAGTAAACTATTTTCTCTAGCTAGAGTTTGAACTCATATGTGTATAGATGCAAAGAAATGTGAGCTTGGATGGGATTCATGTTGACGAAGATAAGGTTAAGGTGGTTAGGGATTGGCCTTCAACAAAGACCTTGACCGAGGTTCAAAGTTTTCATGAATTCGCGACTTTTTATAGAAGGTTTGTTAGAGATTTTAGTAGTATTGTGGCACCAATTACTTATTGCTTGAAGAAAAGTCCGTTCAAGAGGACTACAGACGCGGAAGAGAGCTTCAAGTTATTAAAGAATAATTGACAACCGCACCGGTACTTTCTTTTCCTAATTTTGATAAAGTTTTTGAATTAGAATGTCATGCTTGTGGAATCGGAATCGGGGGTTTTGTCACAAGAAAGTAGGCCCGTGGCGTTTCATAGTGAGAACCTAAATGAAGCCCGACAAAAGTGGTTGACTTATGAGCAAGAGTCGGTTAAAGGTTTGTATGCGAGTGATGAAGACTTTGCGACACTTGGGAGGAAATTGAAACCGAGCAACATTGAGGTTAATTTCTTGTGTTTGATGGTTACTTGTTTAAAGAAAATCGTTTGTGTATTCATAAAACTGCCCTTAAAAGTCAATTGATTAAAAGAGTGCACGCGGGAGGATTAAGTGCTTATTTGGGGCGTGACAAGACTATTGCTTCCATGGAAGGGTGAGTTTATTGGCCTCAATTGAAGAAGGATGTTGGGGCATTTTAGCTCAAGCCGAGTTTGCTTACAATATTGTGGTTCATAGTTCAACGAGGGTTTCACCATTGAGGTTGTTTGCGAGACTTCACCAAGACAAGTGGTGGATTTGGTTGATTTATCTGGTAAGAAGAGTGCTAAAGCAAATAAGATGGTGGAAGAGGTTCTAGCTACCCATGAAGTTGTTCGAGCTAAGATTGCAAAATCAAATGCTAAGTACAAAGATGCTGTAGATAAACATCATCGAGTCAAGTTGTTGAAAGAAGATGACAAAGTGTAGGTGCATCTAAACTCTATATACACATAGCTAAAATAAACAATAATAAAATGTTAAAAATAACTAATAATATTTAATATTAATTTATTGATATAGAATTTAAAAAATATGATAAGTTATTAGTCTTATGATATTTCTTCATGATGCTAATAAAACTTTTTGTAAGTATGTGATACATAGTGAAATGGATTTATCCCACATCGAAAGGATGAAGATAAAAATAAGTGCATAGACTATATATTAAAGTCAACAATGTAACTAGCTTTCTAAAAGACTTCAGGTTTCACAATCCATCGGGTAATATGTCTTAGTAACATCTAGATCTAAATACACTTTCATATTCAATTTATATTTATATTTATAATATATAAAAAAATATAAAAGTTTTAAACCTCTAATATTTAGAAACAATTTATAGCTTGATTAGCTCGTTCGGCTCGAGTAGCTCGTTCGGCTCGATACAATTAAACAAGCTTTCGAACGAGCCGAGTCGAAAGTTTCATTTAAAGGCTTGGCTCATTAGTATAATCGAGCATAAAAACTTGTTCGAGCTCGACTCGAGTTTGATATTTATCAAGCTCGAGCTCGAGTTTGATATTTATCAAGCTCGAGCTCGAGTTAAACGTGTTGGAATTTGAAAACCATGAAAATCATAAAACTCCATAACACAAAGTACACAAGTGCGGAAGCGTGTAAACACATAAGTATAGCATATAAGGAATTAACTTAAACATAAAAAAAACGTACCCGATGCAAATCTTGAATCTTGAACAATATGAAGAACCCTAATAAGGATTTATATGGATCAATGATTAACCCCTTACCGTTTTGTTAATCAATCCCTTTGTTAGCTTTAAAGTTTTGTCATATGTCGGAATTGCATAGTTTGTAAATACGAGGACTAGTCTTGCCAGTAAGGCAAAGATATCTTTGTATAAATACCCTCCTAGTTGTGTAGGAGGGTTTGGGGATTCACAGGTTATTCTTTGGAGGTGTATGTGTGTTCTAGACTTCTCTCTCTAGAATACATATACACCTCCGCCAATCTATTAATAAGATCATGCTTAATCGTTATCTAGTGTTTTCCCCACCTCCATGTCATGGATCTTGGTCTTTACAATTGGTATCAAGAGCTAACCGGGTGGCTAACGTGGTGTTCTTAAGGTGATATATGTGATTTATGCTGTGTTCTTTCTCGTTAATGTTCATAAGTAGTGTTTAGAAGTTTTTTTTTGTGTTCGGTTGTGATCCATTGCTACTCACTGTTACGTTTTTATCATAAATACGTGATCTAGTGGGTTTCTTTCTTAAATCGTTCGCAAGAATCATAAGTAAAGGTGTGTTGTTTAGTGATTTAACGAGAAGGTTGTTATGGTCTCTTAGTTTTCTAGCCGATTATTGCTCTTCAAGGTTAGATTTTTGTGTTGTTCTATGTTCTTGGATCGACTGGAAATCTTTGAAGATTGAGAATGATGTGTTTTTTGGAATTGATTGGGTATTTTATTAAGAATAATCATTGTTTATATGAGATAGTGGTCAAGTTGCTCAAGTTGGTGAAAGATTGTCAGTAGAAATATCTTAAGTGATAAGGTCAAGTGGGCAAGTGACACAACAAAGTCAACAAAAGTGGGCAAAAGCTGCGTTTTATCGCAATTGAAGAAAAGCAGCGAAATGTCGCAATTCATCATTTCTATCGCAGTTGACTAGCTCAATTGACTATCGCAATTGACTATCGCTGTTGACTATCGCAGTTGACTATCGCTATTGACTTATCGCAATTGAGCTGAACAAGCTTATCGCAGTTGACAATTCAGATGGTTATCGCATTTGATGGTTATCGCATTTGAAGTCTGATAATACTTATCGAAGTTCAGTATTCAGTTTTGTCCGACATCTTTGTACCAATTGCGATATCAGACATAACTGCATTTCAGATATCGGACAACACTATCTTATCGCAATTGCCAAAAAAAAAAAAAAAAAAAAGAGTTTTTTGGCGGGAAAAGTTGAGTAAAATTTAATTTTCACAGGAGACTTAACGGTCCATTTTTACGCGAGATTCAAATTCTGGTACAAGAGTGAAAAGTTTGGCCCAAAATTCAAAATTTTTGGCCAAAATTCGAATTTTTCGGGGAATTTTCGGCGTAAAAATTTCTTAAACTCAAATTTATTCCAGCATCATTATAATGTCATTTTATGGCATATCTCACAACAAAATCAAAATTGAAATTATCAGACTGCACCTTCAACATCACCACGTATAGCCAAAAAGATCCTGATCAAGATTCACAATCAAATGACAATGGTTAAATTATCAGCTGTGGCTACAAGGATGATGATTCCTTATTACTTATTTGAAGTTGAAGTGGAATATCACGGGTGCGTGTACTTAGTATCTTGAAGATTTCGCAAATCTGACCCTTTCGCATTTGGTTGAACTCTTTTGCAATTGGTTGAACTTTTTCGCAATTGGTCCCTTTCGCAATTGGTCCCTTTCGCAGTTGGTTGGATGCATGATTCTTCGAGATCCTTGCTCGATCTTAAACGGCTCTCAGAGCATTCGATGATTAAGTCTTGATTTATCTAGTTTTCATAGGTCAAGGGGTGGACGGACAAAGACCTAGTTAACTATCACTTAAAGGAGATACGTTGTAGTACTCAGTGTCACACAAAGATGTGGATAATTCAAGAGATGTTCATATACTATTAAGGAAGGATGGATGGTTATATGAAACGACCTATGCTATAAGGAGTTACGTTGTAGTGCTCAGTATAGGTACTTAGTCATACAACAATGCAAGTTTAAGACACAAGTTTGGGTTATTCTACTTCAGTCTCAAGTTCGTCATGGTGGGCTTTTCACCATCAGTAGTCACTACATGAAGCCGTTGTTTTTGATTCAGGAGGTTAGATTGGGTATATCGACATCTTCTCACGGGCTGATATGATTCCTTATAAAGGGCTTCCAGTTTGTATTTCACGTACACATCAGTATGCTGATTCCGATTAATCGCAACCAGCAGGGGAGAGAAATGTACGGGCTGATCTCTCATGGGAAAAAACTGGGATGCATTTGGTGAGATAAAGATGTTGATACTATATTCCCCCGAACTGCAGGGCACTCAGGGCATTCAAAATATGAGGTTGTCAGTTTGGGGGAGAGCGCTAATTAGGGGAGAGCACTCAGGGCACACTGAATTAAACCCTAATTAGATTTGCTCACTTAGTTCGTCTGCAAGTAAAGAAATGGCGGCTGAGAAGATTATGCAAGCTGAACGAAGTAATGAAGTTTGAAGATCTTTCTCATGTTTTTGTATTGAATTTTACTTGTAGGGAACGTTGTAAGCAATTCCCGTATGACATCACTTTGGGGAGAGATTGTTAGCTTTAAAGTTTTGTCATATGTCGGAATTGCATAGTTTGTAAATACGAGGACTAGTCTTGCCAATAAGGCAAAGATATCTTTGTATAAATACCCTCCTAGTTGTGTAGGAGGGTTTGGGGATTCACAGGTTATTCTTTGGAGGTGTATGTGTGTTCTAGACTTCTCTCTCTAGAATACATATACACCTCCGCCAATCTATTAATAAGATCATGCTTAATCGTTATCTAGTGTTTTCCCCACCTCCATGTCATGGATCTTGGTCTTTACACCCTTGATAATTACTATAGTGAGTATTTACCTCGTTCTTGTACACACAAACTACTATCGAATAAAAGTGATTGCAAGATCAAAACAAAACACTTGTGGTTTTATGAAAAACAAATCGACAAGAACCCTAGGGGTGTTTGTACGTTCGAATTTAGGGAAGAAAAGAACAAGAAAAACTTTAGGGATAGTGTGTGTGCACAAAAGATGTGAATGCATGTCCCTAGGCCTTGTATATATACTATGTGTAACTTGGAGGACAAGTTTGGGTGGGTTAGGGTTACCCCTTACCCTTGTCGACCGGTTATGGAGTCCAAGAAGAGATTCCGGATCCTTCTTGGCTCCTAGTTACATTCTAGTCCTTTTCTTTTCCTTTTAACGATAGTTAGTCCGTACACTTACTAACTAACGACCGTTAAGTCCGTTAAGTGTTTAAATAATTACATATATACATAACATTTAATATATATAATTATTATACTTTTATTCTCGTTTGTATTGTGTGCAATCCCGAGGTCTCGGGTTCGATACTAGACATGCACGTATTAATATTTATCCATAAAACCAACAACTCCCACTTGGATATCTATTAATAGTGCAATGACATTGGTTAGCGTCTTGCAACACTCCAATGCCCCTATTTCAACTCGAGCTAGGTTTCTTGGAAAACCTTTAATGATTCATCATTATTATTATCCTTTTGTTTCTAATACCACGTTAATTAAAGATATGGATCTCAGTCATTCTTTAATCAACAATTCTGTTTCTCGTTGTTTATGATTTGAGCAAGATTACCAAAACATCTGAACGTATTCCAGATAGACTTTGGGCGTGCGCACGCAAACACCTTGTCAATCCTACGAGGGGCCCAGCAGTATTAAACTTCAAAACGAATTTGAAGGAACAAATTCTTTCTTGACTACAAGAATAACCCATAGACTTTGCAACATTTCTGAAAACAATCCTTATAACTCCCAGTTACGGTAAGCGGTAAATTGCTTCACAGAAATGCACTACATCCATGACACTTATCTGGTATCTCAAGTCTGAGGATAACTAAATTCATGATTTACTTACTGACAAGATCCACAAAGTAAAATCATGTAGTTGGGATAAGTCCTATATTCAATTCATTGAATATCATGTGAAATTGGTATGTCTACGCATCAATATACTTTCAAGTATATTCTAACCAATACTCAGATTTGTCTTAGTTCAATGATATTCCCATATCATTAATTGACAACGGACATTTTGAATAACATAAGTTATTCACGGATTTAAACATGCAAATATATGACACAATTTATTATTAATGAAAACAAACGTACTAAGTACTTTAATTCATTATAAATAATAATTGTTTAATGTCCTTTATCCAAAAACTAAATAGATCAATGCATGATATTACTTGTTAATGAATTATGCCTCAAGTCATGTCTATCATACTTGTTGACAAGGCATAAATCAACTAACTTTGATCTATAAAATTTTGAGAATACTTATTTCAAGAATTATTTAAATTCTTGTATGTGTGCAATCAACTATATTGATATTGCCACATATTATTTCATAAATGGTGTGACATCTTCAATCACCAATTTATGACAATTAAACTTTCAAACAATTTTAAAGTTTAAAGTATTCTAATTCTTTAATGTATAATGCAACTATGCTTCTTAGTTAAGCATAACTAGTTCACATGGCCATTATCAAGGATAAAATCCTACCATGACTAGTATTGAGTGTCATCTCAATTAAACAAGCACTATTGTATAAAACTACAATATGCCTTTTAACTATTCCGTAAACTTAATATCAATTGTGTAATTACGATGCCTTATAATCTTTCAAGATTTGTTGGCCATAACAATTACGCAACAACTTGCTATATTGTTTATACTTAGAATTTAGGAGCAATTCCAGGTTGAGGATCATTATTCTAAGTCCAAACATATTCTATTAGAATATCCATTACACAATTTATCAAATATCTTTTATTAGATATCAAATGTTGTCAAATCATTTTGCATTCAAACATGATACAACAATAACATGATATACATGAAAAATCCTAGAATCATACTTAGACTTCATTCATGTTCTAACTTATCAAAAGATATATTCTCATTTAGACTTTCTAAATGATATGTCATGTCTTATTAGGTTTAATTACCACATATGTTTATATTAATAAACATATATTTCCAAGGTTGTATGTTTTACTTCTTAATTTTTTCAAGTAAAGTTTCATTTCAAGTTAAGACTTAAAATTTAACTTATATGGAATGTTACTTCCTATATGTTATACAACATATATTATTTAAGAAGATAAACATAATACTCCCACTAGCTTTTAGGAATACTGAGAAATTGTCTTATTTCAATTATAAATCAAACAATGGATTTAATAATTAAACATAAGAATATTTCATTGATGCATGCATTAATCCACTCATGGATTATTACACTTTGTACACTTCCAAGATAATTATGAATTCAAAAGACCTTTCGATTACTTACCGTCCTCGCTCAAGTAATCACTCAAGAAATAGTTTTGATATTCCATTGTCATCCTTCATATAAATGAAAATAGATATGACAATTATTATCTTTATATATTTAATGTGCTTATGAAAGAGTATTCAATCATAGTTAATTGCTTAAATATGATTAATAATCTTGTCACAAGACATACATTAAATATGTGTACAATATTGTCCATATGATTTCTACATAAAGATTTAAACCACTAGGGTTTTCTATCTTTAAAAGAAACTCATTTCATTCTCTAGTCTTACTTTAGAATTCAAGATAAACCAAATTTCCAATAAATTGATTATCTTGACGGACAGCATCTTTAACATTCATAGCATGAGTAATTTTCCAAATTCAGTATTTGAAAATTCATCATAATGATTAACAGGTTTACCATAATCCTGTAACTCATAATCCTCAGCATATTAATCAGATATCCAAGGTATCCTTGCGGATCTATGAATGAGAATTCCATCATCTTGAGATCTAACATTTACATGTCTAATCTCATCATGATATTCGCTAGTGTATATTAGAAGATTCTGTATCTTGTAACTTTATCTCCACAAGATAAAACTCACACTTGCTTTTTATTATTTATAGATAATCTATAAATAATTAGCAATTAAAGCAACACCATATTGTTCTCTTTTGGGATATTACAAATACACATGATAGTTCCTGACATTTGTTTGTTAATATCTAGCTTCATCAGAAGTTTAACAAATTCAGAACTTCAATTTAAGACTTAATGTGATTCATCACATTCCATAATAAATGGTGTCTTATAAATCTTCTAGGAGTCTAATTGAGTATATTCAATCCATACTCAATTTTCTAACCTTGATAACTTTTGGAAGAAAAGAAGTTATAGTTATCTTTAATCAACCAATACAAATAAAGTTTGATTTTCCTAACTGAACACACCACAAATATGTGATATTTCATTAGAACTCATATTGTGAGATAATCTAACAATATGAAAGATAACTTTGTATTCCTATTGGCTTACCTATTTCCCAACTAAGTCATCTTAATGATGAAATAGAATTTCAAGCCTCTTGCATGCTTTATAACTCAAGTACTTATTAAATAAGTCACTTCATGTTCATGTCTCAATTAAGAAGACATAAACTGTTATAATCCCACTACACGTTATAAATCATTAATCAACTCAATGACTTCTTGTATATGTCTTTTAATAAAGAGGACATAACAATTTAACGTCTTACTTTAGATTATACTAAGTCTTAAAAGACTTCATTTATAACTTTACATTAAAGTATAAATATTTATAACTAAAGTAATCATGAACACCATCATTTGGTTTCATTAGTATTTTCAAGTTAACTTATTACTCCACTTATTTATGTCATTCAAAGAATACATAATTATTGAAGTAGTATTACATTACTTCATGCATTTATGTCATTCCAATAATACATAAATATTAAAGTTGAAGTAATCTTGTTATCATATTGACACAAGTTCTAATAAGTATCTAATTTAGAAACTGTAAATTTTCCATGTGTGGTCTCACGCACACTTGGAAATTTACCTTGTCATTAATTTTGGTCCAGGTCTCACGCATACCCAAAATTAACTCCAAGTGTTCCTTAGGATAGATAAGTACAAATTATATTAGAACAAGAATCTCTTACCTTGAAGTTAAGAGAATCTACTAAATCATATTGTTATATGTTGTACCTTGCACACAATAAAGATTTCTCCCACTTGTGCATGGAACAACATCATCTACAACATGAACAACACTACACGCGTTTGTTAACGAGTAGGACCACCCGCGCGTTGTCGCGGGGTGTTTAGCAAAAGAAGGTGCTAGGAAAATTTGAATATCTGATGCAATAGGAGAATGTATAAGATTTATAGTCATTTATCACCTGCTGTGAGTTTCTGGACAATAGAGGAGCTGATAAGGTTGAGTAAAACAGATTCCGCAAGTTTAAGTAACATTGCAAGAGTGGCATAGCAGTTTGCTTACACAGTTGTTTATGGCATAATCACATAACAAAAAATAAGTAATGAATCACCTGCTGAAATTCAGGTCATTTATCTTAGGCATTGTAGTGCTTTGCAAGTCATTTCCTCAACATTCTTTCCTGTGTTATCCAGATTTAGTAAAATTAGTTGCATTTCATATTTACGTATTTTGGTGAACTTGAGCCAAGATACCTGTATAAAAGTGACGTTACATTTGACATCTCCAACAAATAGTTACATTACTGGTGTGAGTAGAATTTTGATCTGATCTATTTAACGAACACCCCAAACTGTCGCAGCTAGATGTGTCAACAGCAACAACAATCAGCACCATGCATGACCTGTGTATAAGGAAAGAAAAAGTAACATTAAATTATAATTCTTTCCCCTACAGTATGCCACAAACACGGTTTGCTAATCTTGTATAACCTGTACAAACAAACTTTTTTTTATTTCAAATGGTCAAAACTAAGGCTGCATTCTCCTTCCCAAAAAAATGGTTATCGACCATCACACAGATTCTTTGCAATCTGCCTAATGCTAGCACACAACTAAAAAGCCATAAACTTGTTTTGTCAAGTTCTCAAACCCACAAATTTCAGAAATAAAAAAATAAATCTGAGTGGGTGTGCATACCTTTCTTCAGAAATTATTATGTTGTGAGTTCACACGTTGGTTCAAAACTTCTCTTATTAGTCGTTAAAGTCAATAAAAAATTGTATATGGTATATCTACTCAAAATGGCCATTATCCATACTAACACAAACCTCCCATGTATACACATTCATAGAAACAGCATAAAATCCATTTGATAGAAACAACCTCAAAGAAGCTCATAAGTTTAGGTTATTTGATGAGCTTATTAGTTTATTAGAATTTTAATAAGTTGGACTTACGGGACATACTGCTGTTTGGCTATAGGTCATGTATTTGCTCACGTCACTCTTCAGTTTCTCAACCTTCCTGCAATTATACATTTGGTTTTAAACTGCAACGACACACATTCACTGCCCGGCACCGTTGCTCAAAATCTTGATTGCAATGGCATTTCGAATCACCTCTTGAATATCAGTCGCAATCAACGCCCTCTTGAATATTAGCCGCAACCAACGCTATATCTGCCATAAACAAAGGTATACTGCTCCAATTAATTAAACCTCATAAGCCCACTAAAAAAGCTAATACAAACACCCTCTTACCTTTACTTTTAATAAACTATGTGGATCCACGACACCATCACACTACCGCCGTGGATTATCAGTAAACAACCATCACCACCGCTGCAATTGAGACCCCAAATCCATGAATCGGAACCTGCTTCGGAGACCCAAATCTCTACAAAAATCTGAAAACAAAGAATGAACCCAATTCAATACTTCAAATTAAAAATAAATAAAAAAAAAAAAAAAAAAAAACTTGAAATTAGAATTACTTTCACATCTTACATCTAGCTTGAATAATACCTGAAAGCCGAGTGATTACATGACCAAAGTATAAAACTCCCTCCATTTAAGAAATACACTATCTACAATAACCAACCTAGGTAACCAACCTAGGTGCAGTGTAGTTCTAATCTTTCTAAATAAGGAAAAAAATCAGATCCAACAAAATTTGCGTTTCTTAAACAATCAAAAACACGTCCATGAATTTCTGAACAGTACCACGGATGCAGCCACATCTCTAGTGTGGCTGCCACGCCAAAATACGGAGTTAAGTAAAATGTGACGATCATCATTGCCTCAGTGGTCATATTAAAAAAATCCACATCAGTCTGTGGGAAAACAGTTGCGGTTACATACCGGATATCACCCATCTGTTTGCCAAAGCTTCAGGAAAGTCCCAGTTATAAAAGGTCACATATTATTCGATCCTTACAACAGCGACAAATAGGGCTCATGTATGTGGACAAAGGAGTATCCGACCTGCCATGGCTGCAAACACGATGTCGTGATGCCCCGCCAAGATACAGGTCGCTTCTACCCACCATAAGCAGCCATAAGCTCAACAAACCAACCTCATAAGCCCAACAAACCAACCTCATAAGCCTAAAATGAGGTGAGATAATAAGACAATCCAATCACCATAACCCCATAAGCAGCCATAAGCTCAAAAAAGCAGCCATAAGCTAATACCAACCCTCAATGTTGTAACCCGCCCATATAATCAAAAAACTGTCATTGATTTTCAGTTGACGATATGAGGCTCAGATTGATTACCAATCTCAAAAAGCGGATACATCCGGCATGGCTGCAAACCTGATAGTTTGCCCCGCCAAGACACGGAGATTCACGGCTTTAATGAAACTCTTTCAAATTCATCATTGCCTCTTATAAGCAATATCACAAACAGTTTCGTCTAACAGTAAACATAAGCAACCTTAATTTACAAATTCAGTATATTTAGAGGATATACCCGCCAATGGCTGCAAGGTTGCCCAGCCATAAGAAGTGTGAACGGCATTGCAGATAAACCTCAAACAGTTAAAGGATAGGAATAAAAACAGGTACGACCTCCACGGCTGCAAATCCAATAATTTGCCATGCCAATGTGCGTACCGGCACAACACACATTAAGCGAATAGCAGGCACTTGCAAGTGCGTAACCGGATAAAAGGGCCCGCTTTCACCCATCATGTTCCAGCAGAAAAAAAAGGCATAAAATCCTACCAAAAAAATAAACCTTATCAGCTCCAAAAAAATAAATAAGCTCATAAGCAGGGAAAATAAGGTAACCCAACCATCTACAAATCATGTCTTATAAATAACCAACCCTAATATAAAAATACAAAGAATTCACACCTTCCTTTCAATTCAAATCAACACATGACATCGTCAAACCCCAAAATTAACGGAACCCTAATTTGAAGGAAAAATATAAATAAAAGAAATATCTAAATTAACTCATGAATTAGGCAAAACTAAACCGTAACCGAAAATTAAAAAACATTACCTGATTTGTGTGTGCTCGTAGCTTTTAGATTTGCAGAAGAATGGATTTGTGTGTGTGAAGACCATACACCTAACTGACTGTCTATTATCCAATTTTGCCTTCCTCACCTGAAATCATTAAAAAGAAATGACAAAATGGTTATAAAAAGATTGAGATACTTGGTAATAGCTAGGGGTTTAGCTAAAAATTAAGCTAATACATACCTCTTGACAAAATGGGTATAAAAAGTTTGGAGTAACAGTGTATAGAAAATTCCACTTACAAAAACAAACAAAGATATTACTTAGGCATTTTATCAAACAGATGGAGGCAAACACCACAACCTGATAGAAACAAAAAACCCCCAAATTAATGAAACCCTAATAATAATTCCAAACCCTAATTTTTAAAAGGAATACATCAAATTAAACGATAAATAATAATAATAATAATAATAATAATAATAATAATCGATAAATAATAATAATAATAATAATAATAATAATAATAATAATAATAATAATAATAATAATAATAATAATAATAATAGTAATAATAATAATTCTTAATGACAAACACTCACCCACTAATGGTGGTTTAAAAAACTTCTTGATTCATTGGAGCTTATTAAATCGAAACTGCTAAAGAAAATCAGCAGCCGCCATAGACGAATGATATGTATACACATCTATGGATAGCATACAGATCTATGGATAACATATAATCTGATTATTTAGTGTGTTTTGATGTGAGTATCATTGTGTGTGTGTGTGTTTTGTGACGAACCATCTGGAAATGGTAGGAGTAGTAAGTAGTATATTATTATTATTGTGATACGACTGTAGCTTGCACGGGTCCAAGTTTTTTTCTAAACACGACCCGCCCTAAATGGTTTCTACAGTGGATATGTGAGGGGAGGAAAAAAAGGGGAGGGGCAACAAAGCCCGGTAAATGTAATATGTGATAATATGATCAATATGATTGTGTCATTAACATAACTTAGTAGATATAGAGTTACTCAATCAATCAAGGAAGCGCACATGACTATCCTTGGAAATATTAGTATCTATATTTGGAAAGTAATTATCTTGAGGCATTCAAAAGATAATCCGAGTTACAATCAAGAAAATAAATCTTGTAACTCCCACTGATTTAGAGAACTTACAATAATCCCTTATTCAGTACTAAGAACACATTACTCCCACTGAATTCGACACCATAATAAGTGTTTCATAAACCAGTGAAAGGAAAGAGTGTCCTTGTTACTTTCCTACATCTTTGACAAAACCTATTCATAACAATTTACTTAGGTTCTAAAAGATTGTATTCTACTACGTAATTGATGGACTATCCACATTTACATCAAATGTGATTCATCACATTGCTTACTATTAACTTGAAAAATTGGCATGCAATTTCTTCCATAATAGGTCTACAATTCCAACAATTGTATGTAGTACCTTCAAATGGTTAAAACAAAACAACTAGATATACTAGCTTGTCTTTTACCATTATGCGGTAATTAGTCTAGCTTCTAATTTAATAACTCATAAATTCGCAATAACCTTAACGATTAAAACTTGCTATGAGTTATGTATTTAGAATTTAGACAATTCTAATTTTCCCATCATACCTTTCTCATTCATGAAAAGGAATAGGATTTAGTCTCACGCTTCTCATATGAAAGGAGACTTGGTTTATTCTTTTAATGAAATTGACTCTAACCAAAACCCCTACGGGTGTAGATCAATTTACTAATAAAGAATAACCCATGTTTACGGTTTATCGTTGCATTAATACAATTAAAAGAATTTACAAAATTCAATTTAGTATTTTCGATAATAGCTCTTTAAGAAAATAACATACTCATTGGTAAATATTCATATAAACCATAGAATTTTCTTAAAGCTAGGATCCTAATTGACATAGTACCATTACATCAGTTGATCTGCTAGTAATGATAGTATTCAACTAGGTAATTGTCGAACAATAATTGGCAAACAATTTTCCAATTCCTAGATCATTATGGGATTTACATCATATTGATTCATCAATATGTCATGTAAGCATGTTTCATCCCATCTCATGCCTTAAGCTCTAGGTCTCACGCATCAGCTTAATTAAGTCGTCTAACTTAGAAACTGTAAATTATCCATGTGTGGTCTCACGCACACTCGGAAATTTACCTTGTCATTAACTTTGGTCCAGGTCTCACGCAAACCCAAAATTAACTTCAAGTGTTCATTATAGTTAGATGGCATGTAACTTAAATTACAGGGTATTTAGTTTTTGGTGTGACAAAACATGTACAAAGACGCATGCACTCATCTTTGTATCATTAGTTTTCAAAACAATTTTTATTAACCAATTAGTTAAGAGTAAACCAAAAACTATGTACTTGAGGTATTGGGTTCACCAATTAAAGAAGTACCAACAATTATCGCCCACATATCCTACTCTTACATGTTATTCGGATATTTGCCACAAAAGTGGCGCGTGGAATTGAGGTAAATCACCCTTAAGATGATAGTGTACGTAAATAGTGATATAGGTAAGTCGCAGTTGACGCACAAGCGGGCCCGGAGAGCCGGTAGGAGCGGATCTCTTAAAAAACCCCTCTCCAGATAAACCCACCACACAGTTTGTCAACTTTGGTCCGCCTTTCACACACTATTGTACAAAAACATCAATCAAGCAAAAGTTTATGATCTTAATCTTAAAAAATAAGTAACAAAGTTTAGATCTTGCTAGTCTCGCCTGGGAGCTGATTACCGTGCGAATCGGACCACTAGCGGCACATAAGACTCTGCAAGATCCTTACTTTATCACTTTATGTTTCACCGTCATTAGTCCAATTTAAATTTTCTTTTAAAAAAAAATTACCCTTTTTATTGCTTACTTTAACATATCACACATATATATATAAAACAATAAACAAGTAATTTAAAAGAAAAACAACAATCAACTAATAAGAAAAACAATTAATTGTTAGTGAAACATCTAGCCACATGCAACCTTTTAAACAGTCCTACATAAAATCAATATCTAGATGTCAAGTATGCATATGTTTTAACTAAGAATTTCACCTTGCACAGGTGAGCCACATGCATTGACAAAGTCAATTGCGTAAGTCATAGTAAACATATACCAAATTGCACATTAATTGATTTTAATATATACATATATTGGAGTCTTCCCCAATTTTAGAATTATTAATCATGTGGAAACAACTAAACAGTTTAAATTAAAGTACTAATCCGTGACTAACATGCATGTTTTATCATGGATTCATGCAACATATAGCAATTAGGTCACAAGAACGAACACAACACCTTGTATAAGACCTAGGGTTTCTAATTAATCACAATTAATTATGAAAACCACAAACCCTAATTAGGGTTTATGGAACAAATCGACACCCCCCCAATTAGGGTTAGGGTTTCGACTTTTTATTAAAAAACAAATCTTTAATAATAAAACCCTAGAAAATAAAACATGTATAATCTAAACAATTTAAAGATACGTTTTTTTTTTATTGTTTAAGTAATTAATTACATGTTATACATGGCTCTTGATGCCACTGTTGGAATTTGAAAACCATGACAATCATAAAACTCCATAACACAAAGTACACAAGTGCGGAAGCGTGTAAACACATAAGTATAGCATATAAGGAATTAACTTAAACATAAAGAAAACGTACCCGATGCAAATCTTGAATCTTGAACAATATGAAGAACCCTAATAAGGGTTTATATGGATCAATGATTAACCCCTTACCGTTTTGTTAATCGATCCCTTGATAATTACTATAGTGAGTAATTACCTCGTTCTTGTACACACAAACTACTATCGAATAAAAGTGATTGCAAGATCAAAACAAAACACTTGTGGTTTTATGAAAAACAAATCGACAAGAACCCTAGGGGTGTTTGTACGATCGGATTTAGGGAAGAAAAGAACAAGGAAAACTTTAGGGATAGTGTGTGTGCACAAAAGATGTGAATGCATGTCCCTAGGCCTTGTATATATACTATGTGTAACTTGGAGGACAAGTTTGGGTGGGTTAGGGTTACCCCTTACCCTTGTCGACCGGTTATGGAGTCCAAGAAGAGATTCCGGATCCTTCTTGGCTCCTAGTTACATTCTAGTCCTTTTCTTTTCCTTTTAACGATAGTTAGTCCGTACACTTACTAACTAACGACCGTTAAGTCCGTTAAGTGTTTAAATAATTACATATGTACATAACATTTAATATATATAATTATTATACTTTTATTCTCGTTTGTATTGTGTGCAATCCCGAGGTCTCGGGTTCGATACTAGACATGCACGTATTAATATTTATCCATAAAACCAACATCGAGCTCGAGTTAAACGAGCTCGAGCTCGAGTAGCTCGTTAAAAGCTCGACTCGTTAACACCCCTAATTATAATCAATAGCATTTATACGTTATCTGTTGAAGGTCTTTTTGACTGTTTACATCTCACCTCCTTAATACCTCGTTTCGGCAAGAATTTTTATAAAGCTTTTTTAGTCATGAAAATAAAAGAATCATTAAATAGTTAACTGTTTATAGCTGAGATCTCAAAGTTTATGAACTTGGAAGTTGGAACAACAGCATGAATGTTACTGAACATCTTTTGGTTATGTTTGTTTTAATATTTATTATTATTTTTTTCTTCTTTTTTTGCATTCATTTATATTGATGTCGTTTATTTATTTGCCATTTGAATAAATCAAGACAACAAACCCATTTAAATAGGAAAAAAAAAAAAAAGAAGATTACTATAGCCTGAAATATTTTTATATTTATTTCATGTGGCAACATCTTAAAAAGGCATGGTTATGAGCTTTCTTATTTATTGATTTGCAACTTATTTTATTTCCTCTATGTCACTTTAAAATTCGTTTGATTACTTGTGGTCCATTTTTAACATACGAAACTTTATGGAATTCAAGTTTAATACTTGCAATAAAGATCAGTTGGTATAGTAACTACTGGCACATTGAAGAATAGTTAAGTCTAACTCATAAGGCTATGCACAGTCGTTGACCCAAGCGACCTGGGTCACTGGCTGCCACGTCAGCTTTCTCTCTCCGGTGACCAGAAGCGACCAAAGTGCCACAATCGATGACCGACTTTTATTTATTTATTTATTTATTTTTTTAATCAAACATTTAAAAAAAAAAACTTAAAATTCATTAATAATAAAAACATTACATATATTATTGGGGTGATAAGATATTGTTAGCATTTAATTTATATGTGAAGTGATGGTCATTTGTATTTCATTAGTGTGTCGAACTTATGTAATAGAATAGTATGCAAAGGGCTTGTGTTGGACTTAGCTAATATGTATTAAGTAATGTCATGAAAATGTCCAACCCAACACAAGCCCAACCGATCCATTAAAGGCCAAAGAAAGCCTCTTAGGGCGTCCACTTTGTAGTATAAATACACACTCTCACCTCAAGTTTTAGTGTGCCTCATTGTGTAGTAAAGGTGAGAGTGTGTGTGTGTTCTTATCTTGTATCTCATTCTTTCTCTTTTCTAATCTAATATATACTCATTCCCGTCATCTCTATTGTACCAGTCAACATCTATCTTTCTCCATCTCTATTATTCCATTCGATCTATACTATTGTTGTGTGATAAAGTTGTGTTCTTTATTGTTATCAGGTGGTATCAAATTGCCAAACAACGATTTAGGAAGTTTGTGTGTTCGGTTTTTTATCAAAGTAAAATAAAGTGTAAGACCTCGATCTTCACTATGAATGAACACCGACAGCTTTCCTCTTTATCACACAACACACTAGAACACAATGATGACTCACATATACATATTAAGAACAAGAAAGAGTAGTATGGATCATAGGCTAATTTCAGTCAAAGGTTTATTAGCTTTAGTGAAAAGGAAATAAACAATGACAAGGTTTCACACACACACTCTCTTTCTACAAATGAGACACACTTAGAAGAGTGTGTGTGTGTGCGTGGTTTTGTTGTGTTCACAGCCAACCAAAGGCTTGGTGGGCTTTTACATATTGGACAACATGTGGGCTTAGTCTAAGTATTACACTTGTGCACTTGGACAATAACAAAACTAATACAACTAGCCCACAATATTAACTACACATTACATGACACACTTAAGTCATACAAACTAATGACCATCACTTTTGCAATTAAGAAAAGTAATTGCTAACAATCTCCCCCTAAGGGATGGTCATTCAAATGATGATCCCGTGATTGTTCTTTTGTCTTCATTCAATGTTCCTTCATGTGCTGTGATCTTCAAAGAATCGTCTTCTGGTCTGACTTGCCTTGATCTGCTTCTTCTGTTCCCGATGCGTCGTCATAGCAGATGATGGTGGATGGACTTCCGTCGGTACCTGCATAAAACAGTTAGCAATAAAACGTCCAGCGGCCATCATGTCGTGAGGCAAGATCTTTTAGATCTCATTAAGACTCATACAACTTGTATCCTTTGAGGTGAACACAAGTGTATTGCATAGGAAGTGTTCCTAAGAGATCTTTTGATGAATCTCATGTCTCTAGACTCAATAATGTGCGTTTTGGTTTTAGTCGTCGGAGGCATGGAGCAGAGTGCCACCTTTTCAATATCAACACATCTCGGAGTGAGAGGTCGATAGATTATGTAGTGTTCTCCGTGAGAAATGAAACAAATATCTTTTTAGAGATATCTGAGTGGATAGGAGGGGTGGTGCATTGCGTCACTGGGTCCATGATGTCTTGTCTTCAATACCAGTATCACCTTGGTGAGTACCGATAGCAGATGTATTGACCCGGTTTCTGACCTAAGTTTTCATGGAGGGCTATTTCTTTTCACCCTTACAAAAACTTTTCTTTTTCATTCTTCAACCCCTTCTTTCTCCTTTCTCATTATACTCCTTTTTTTCAATCATACCTAAGGACTTCTAATGCTAAGCTATTGGAATAGTCCTTGGGTAGATCCCTCCGGTTCTGGCGGATCATTGGACATAACCTAACCATAATCACCTTATTACTCCATGATTATCCTAGATTATTTGTCACATGCCATTAAACCTTGTGAAAATCTCTCAACGTGTTTATGAGAAAACACATTTTGTTAACACATCGAGAGTTTTTGCATTTTTGAAACACTCCCCCTTCACATGTGCTCATGCATTTTTGAAATAAACTGCACATGTTGGGTAGAATTCGCACATTTAAATTGATTGACTTTCAATGAACACGACCTTCGCGAGACACGCTTACATCACTAGTTAGACTAGCTTGAAATTATTACCCGTCCTGGTCATATTCAAAGATCATCTCTCGAATTGGTACATTCTACTCAGACAAGTCCTTTGCGAGACACGCTTACATCACTGGTAAACCAGCTTGAAATTATTACCCGTCCAGGACATGTCTTTTCGAGAACGGACATTTAGTTTCGTCAATTCGAGGGTTCATGCTGAGTCTTTTTGAAGAACTCGTTTTGAGATTCAAACGATAAAACTTCTTTTAGATCACTTTTTAATCACATCCTCTCCCCCATATTTATAATAAACACCTAATCTCCCCCTCAAAAATAGCATGAAGTGGTATTTTTGAAAACAGTTGATTAAAATGAAACTTTTTGTGGAGAGACGAACTGATTTTAGCATGAAATTGGAACATTTTTCTTTTTCAACTCCCCCTTAATCAGAGCAAATGGTTAAACTTTCGAGTTTAAAAGCATTTTAGAGGTCTTTGAGGGAGTTCTTGTGAGCACAAAATTTATAAAAAGACTTTGAAAAATCTTTTGAAATAATTTTGATTAAGTGCTCACGGGTTTTAGCTTTTCGCCATTAACATTGCGAGTTCTGATCGGAAATAATCAGAAGTCATTCAATGTAGCGCGGGTTTCGTACTGAAATGCACGAAAGCCGTAATGAAGAAAAATTTGAGAAACGACATGTTTTAGAAAAACATAAAAAATAACTCTCGCTCAAGCATCTGTAAATACCCGTATCATTGTTGAGTGACATTTCTAAGTACGTACAAAATATTGATTAGACGAGAGACATGTCGTGAGAAGAATATTTTTGATTTTTGTTGTTTTATATTTTTTATGTCTTTTTGAAATTTTCTATTTTTATATTTTGTTTTTGAAAATGTATATATATATATATATATATATATATATATATATATATATTTACCAAAAATATATACATAAATATTTACCAATATTTACATAAATATATTTACTTGCGAAGCTTTATGAAGTAAATCAATATGATTCGAGAAGACTTTCTAACTCTTCGGGAGTTAGACTTCGCATTCCAATTCGACGAACTAAGTTTTCAAACCGCTCTTTTGGGAGGGCCTTAGTAAATAGATCAGCGAGTTGGTATTCAGTCTTAACGAAAAACAATTCAACAGTACCCTCTTCAACGTGCTCTTTTATGAAGTGATAGCGAACTCTAATATGCTTGGTCTTCGAGTGTTGCACTGGGTTGCACGAGATGGCTATGGCACTTTTTGAATCGCAATACAAAGGTATGCGGTTGAAAGAGAAACCATAATCTGTGAGTTGTGTTCTCATCCAAAGGACTTGAGCACAACACGCAGATAGAGACACATACTCGGCTTCTGCTGTTGATAAAGCAGTGCAGTCTTGTTTCCTTGAGGACCAGCCTACTAGCTTTTCTCCCAGAAATTGCGCTCCGCCTGATGTACTTTTCGCTGTAACTTGGCAACCAGCATGATCGACATCTGAAAAGGCAATTAGTGTAAACTCCGAATCCTTCGGATACCAAAGTCCCATGTTAATGGTTCTTCGAAGGTATCGAAAGATCCGTTTAACCTCTTGGAGGTGAAGTTCGGTAGGCCTTGCCTGAAACCGTGCAAGTAAGCAAACAGCAAAATGAATATCTGGTCGGCTTGCAGTTAGGTACATGAGAGAACCAATCATGCTCCGATATTTCTTCGGATCCATGGGTTTCCCATATAGGTCAGCGCCAATTTTTGGTGAAGTGACCATAGGAGTACCAACAGAGTCATAATTTTCCATTCCATGTTTTTTCAAAATCTCAATTGTGTATTTAGCCTGATTAAGAAAAATACCACGTGGGGATTGATGAATTTGTAAGCCTAAAAAGAATTTTAATTCACCCATCATGGACATTTCGAATTTGATTTTCATGAGATTTTCAAAATGTTTTGAATGTTGCGGATTAGTGGACCCAAATATTATGTCATCCACATAAATCTGAACAATCAAAATATCATTTTTGTATTTTCTTGTAAACAAGGTTGGATCAATTGTTCCTTTGGTGAAATTATTTGACAACAAGAAAGATGATAACTCGTCATACCACGCCCGTGGGGCTTGTTTCAAACCATAGATTGCCTTCTTTAGCTTGTAGACGTATTTCGGATGATCTTTGTCAACGAAACCGTCTGGTTGACTCACATACACTTCTTCCTTCAGAGTTCCATTCAAGAACGCTGTCTTGATGTCCATCTGATAAACCGTGATGTTCTTGTGAGCGGCATAAGCTAAGAAAATCCTGACAGCTTCAAGCCTTGCAACCGGTGCGAATGACTCTTCAAAATCTATTCCTTCTTCTTGTCTGAATCCCTTTGCCACCAGACGAGCCTTGTTGCGAATCACAGTCATTTCTTCATCCTTTTTGTTTTTCCATAACCACTTAAGATCAATGACTAGTTTGTCAATTGGTCTTGGAACTAAATCCCAGGTGTCATGGATTTGAAATTGAAGAAGTTCTTCCTGCATCGCTTCAATCCAGGCATTATCTGCCATTGCTTCCCGAATGTTCTTAGGTTCTATGAGACTGACTGAGCAGACATAGATGCACATGTCGCAATCGGTATGAAGTTGTTTTCTCGTCTGAATTGGTCTTGAGGGTTCACCAATAACTTGTTCGATCGGATGGTCTTTTGTCCACTATAATGTTGAAGGGTACCTTGGACTGAATAATTGCGTGTTAGTCGGTTCATGTAATCTGGAAGATGATTCACCAGATTCCGTTCCAAACGGGTTTTCAAAGACTTCATCGTCTAACACAGCATTATTATGTTCTTGCTCATCAATTCTTGGTAGAACAATTTCAATGAATGGAGTTGCTTGAGTAAATGTAGATGATGTTGATGTTGAGGGAGTTGGTGTGCCAGCTTCGAATGTTGTGGATGCATCTGGATTTGGTGGAGGTGGTGGTGGTTGTTGATGTTGAGTGGATGCAGCGGAATGTTGGTTAGATGCATTTTTCGAAGCGCCACCATAGTATTCATCGTACATGAACTCGAAGAAATTATCCAGTTCTTGAGTTGTAGGTTGTTCGTCATGATTTGATTGAGCTCCTTGAGGTGCGAGTCCCGAACTGATATGTCCGGAAGTCATTCGGTTAAGCGCGGGTTCTAGAACCAGTCTCTCAGAAGCCATTTGTGAAATTTCATCAAACTTCACATTCATCGTCTCCATGATCTTTTTCGTTCTCCTGTTATACACCCTGAATGCCCTCGAGTTTTCAGAATAACCTATGAAGATTCCAATATCACCCTTAGCCTTCAACTTTCCCAGATCTTCCCTGTCATTAGTAGGATAGCATAAAGCGCCAAACACATGAAGATAAGAAATATCCGGTTTTCGGTTGTTGACAAGTTCGTATGGGGTTTTATTGAATCTTGGATGGATTAGGGATCGGTTTTGAGTAAAACAAGCAGTTGAAACAGCATCAGCCCATAAGAATAATGGAGCACTGGAATAAATCAGCATTGTGCGAGCAGCTTCTACAAGGGTTCTATTCCTTCTTTCAACTACCCCATTCTGCTGTGGAGTTCTAACAACTGATGTCTGGTGAGTAATACCAGTTTCTTCAAAGAATGTTCTTAACTCCTGATTGATAAATTCCGTGCCATTATCCGTTCGAACTATCCTAACTGGAGCTTGAAGTAGAACTTGAATCCGCTTCAGAAAGGCAATGATGGTGCTTGGGGCTTCATCTTTTGATCTTAAAAACTTTACCCATGTATATCTTGAATAGTCGTCAACAATTATAAGAATATACTTCTTCCCATTTATGCTTTGAACTCTCATCGGGCCACATAAGTCCATATGCAACAAATGCAACCTATCAACCGAACTATGTACAGGTTTAGGTTTGAATGTTGCTCTTTTTCTCTTTCCCTGCTCACATGATGGACATAGGTGTTCTTTGGTGTATTTGAATTTAGGAAGACCGGAGACGATGTTGTCTTTGGCAAGCTTGTTGATCGTGTCAAAGTTCAGATGGGACAAATGTCTGTGCCATAACCAGGATTTTGTTTCACCTGCCTTGGTCATGAGACAAATCGGTGATGAAGAGGCCATTTGGTTTATGTCAATTGCATAGATATTGGTGTCACGATTCCCAATTAAGATATCATTCCCCACCAAATTCCTAACAAAGCAAGTGTTTCTCCTAAAAGCAACCTCTAAATCTGCATCACAAAACTGTCCAACAGAGAACAGATTGTGTCCCAACCCTTCGACATAGTAGACCCGTGTGATCAAGTAATTCCCAAACTGAAGATCACCATAAACCAGAATAGCTGCAACGTGATCATTCCCAAACCGTACAGTCCCCATGAACTGCCATACAAAGTTGATCAGCAGCTTCAGATTCCCGGTCATGTGCTTGGAGCAACCCGAGTCTATGATCCAAAGACATATTTCGATAACCTGACATGAACAGAAAACAATTGCATTTGGAAACCGTATTTCATTTGGTTCCATGGGTTAGGGGTAACACATGAACCACATACACAAAGATGGTTTAATTTTGTTCTAAGGGAACAACTTTTTGTTTGCGATTCTTACATGTAAACTTTCTACCAGTTGGTTTCCATGCACACAGCTTAAGATAGTCCCTAGGCAATAGAGTACTAGATATGGTCCTAGATACAGCGATGAGACTGTTAAGGTATCTAGTCTTAGCACTAATTCGAGTAGGAACATCTTTCTTTTCAGGCTTATCATTCACATTATCAGAAACAATATCATCACAAGCATTTTCAGACAAAGATTTTTCTTGCATTAAACAAACAGATTCATTACATGCATTCAAAACACTGGTCTTTACATTACATCCAGATGATATTTGTTCCTTATTTGAAAGCTTTAAATTCCTAGGGTGTTCTTCTACTTCCTTGCATTCACTTTCAGAGACAGGCGATACTCTAGATTTCTTGATAGTGCTCCTAGACTTTCGCTTGCTCCTAGTGGTGCTTTCTAATCCTGTAGAAGGTAAGGCACACTCATTAGAATTTATGATGTTGTCCTGAGATGTTGTAGCATTCCTAGATTCATTTGGATTATCGTTCATACTTTTGTCTAACGCCCTAGATGTTTTAGGTTTAGAGGTAGACGCAGTAGTGGGACTAATCCTATAAAGGCCAGGTGCTATTACATTAGTGTTCTTGACAACAGCTTTCTCTTTTTGTTTCTCATTAGGCAAGGGGGTTAATGGTGCAATACCCGTAGTTTCCTCACCCTTCCCTTTTTGACATTCAAGCTGAGACTTCAAAATATCAATTTGTTCTTTCAAATGTTTGTAAGAACGCTCATACGACAGTTTGTCATACTTGCATTCTTCTTTTTTCGTATCAAGTTGTTTAAAATATGTGCAATTTTGTTTTTCAAGTTTTAAAAGCGCCTTTTCATATTTTTCAACAATTTGAGAAGTCTCAGCTCGAAGTGTTTCATCGTCCTCAACAGAATATGTTTGGAAAATAATAGACATGATATCGGTCGATAGAGCTTCGAAAGAGAGAGAGTCATTTTGATGTTCCAAAACCTTTATTCGTTCCAAGTATTCATTTGCTTCCTTCACTAAGGATTTGTGATCCTTAACGAATTCTGCAGACTCTTTTAAAAGATTATTTTCCACATTTTGAACAACCGCATAGATTGCAGCAACATGTGGATTAATTTCCTCTTCAAAAATCTTTTTTAGTTCATCCTGAACACCCGGAAACCATTCAAACTTGTTATTGTTTATTTTGGAAGCCACAATACGTTGAAGTTTCTCAATTCTCTGCTTAAGATCAACCAAATATAGTCTAGCTGCACTTGAATCATAAGTGTTTTTAGATGCCATTTGTTCGATGTTAGGCAGATATTTTGAGACAGCTTTTTGTTTTGTGAAAACCACTGGTTTTTGAAAAAACAGAGGTGACTCCTTTTTAACAAGATGAAGACTATACTCTTTATGAAGCTTATTATAATCAATTGGTTGAATTTATGGTTTCATTTGTTTCATTTTGATTCTACTCTTTTCGGAAAGCTCAATCGATTCATCAGAATCATGACCCGTTAGAGGATCATGCACATCATTTATAAGAGTACCATCATATAACACATTCTGTCCTTTCTGAGCTTTCTTGAGATTACAAGGGTTTTCATAACCGATAGCCACTTTCTTTATTGTATGTAAAATCGGGTTTGGATCGTTTATTAACAAGTTAACTGTTTGTGCAGAATGACCCGTTTTTACAAGCAACTCATCCAACTTTGCAATGGTTTCCTTTTTGTCATCGATCTCTTTAAGAAGATCCTTTTCACGTTTTAAAAACCTTTCATTCAACTCCTTCTTTTCTTTTTCAAGATTGGAATAAGTTGATTTTTGTTTTGAAAGCTGGTTGGTTAGTTCAAAAATTTCCTTGTTAAGAGATTTAATTTGCTTATTCAAATTAACATCTAGAGTGTTAAATTTGATTTGTAAACGTTTTTCTCTTAACTCAGAATCTTTTAAGCTAACCTCAAGTTTCGACTGTTTTTTGTTATGAAAATCATAAGCTCTTGCATTCACCTTATAACTCTCAAGCTCAGTGGTCAATTTTTCATTCGCGGCCTTAACATCGCGATTGACCTTTTTGACCTTTTCAATTTCTACACTACAATTTTGCAATAATGATTCAAACATAGCACGTGTTTCCTCATCATTATCAGTATGCTGTGACTCGAATTCTTCATTAGGATCCATATCTGGAGTTACCAAATTAGTATTGCTACAACTTGGTTCGTCCATATATGTATCGTAAATGAGATTAGGAGTCTCAGGATACTGTTCATTTTGAGGTGAAACATCAAATATTTCATTATTGTGACATGTAGCATATGGTTGTACCTCAGAAACCGCATTAGTGTCAAAAGCAGGAGGTGCTTCTGAGTCTGTGTCGTACTTTGCCTCCTGTAGATTTGCCATAAAAATGCAGTTTGCATCGATGTCCTCTTGATCTTCTGAAGCATCCATAATGGCCATGAAGTCATTCTCTTCTGCACTCAACTGAAGTCCAGCCGTTTCCTTGTTTGCCAACATTAATGCTTTCTGCAAGTAAGCTGGATCCCTCTTATTCGGCTTGTCTGGACAGTTCCTAGCCATGTGACCAATACCCTGACAGTTGAAGCACTTCATCCCATTTCCCTGATTTCTATTCCCAGCTCCCTGAGCAACATTCCCAAACTGATTCCCAGCATTCTGTACCCTTTGATTACCAACAGCATTACCCATCTTATTCCCTGCAAACTGACCCATCTGATTACCAACATACTGCCCTGCATTCTGATTACCCATCTGAAATCTTGGAGCATATCCCTGTTGATTCCCATATCCTCCAACCATTTGTCCTTGCTGTCCCATGTTGAAACTCGGCTGTGCAATCTGCTTGTTGCGAGTATTCGATGAGATTCGTTGATTGTTGTTGGTGGGTGTGGAGTAACGTCCTTGGAATGCTTTTGATAGATAAGCAAAAGCTTGAGACAAGGCATCAGTTGACTCATCCTGATCATGTTGATCTGGGTGTTGCGAGTATTGTTGTTGTGGGATTACCTGTTGTTGTTGTGGGTAGAATGGTGATTGTGGAATATACTGTTGTTGCATGAATTGCTGAGTGGATGATGATAATGATGGTTGTGCACTGACTGTTGCGGGTGTAGGTGATTGGACTATGAGTGCAAGAGGATCTTGTTGTTTTGCTTGCTTCTCTTTTCTGACTTCATTTGCCTCTGCTTGGTTTTGTTTGAGAAAATCATAAAGTTGATCATAGTTCACCTTGTGAAGGTCTTGTGTTTGGTTGACAATAGTAACATATCGTCCCCATTCTTCTGGAAGGTTGTTGATGAACTTGATGTTTTGAACAATTTGTTTAGGCGACAAATTGTTTCTGATCAACTCATTCATGAGAGTACAAAACCGTGTGTAGTAAGATTCAATCTGTTCAGCTGGTGTTGCTGTGAACTTCTCCCATTCAGTCAGAAGCTTGTTTTCCATGTCTTGAATGCCAATTTCTGTACCATGACAAAGACGTCTAACTCGATCCCACATTTCTTTGGCAGTTTGACAGCTATCTACAGCACAAAATATTTCTTGTGGTAAACCGAGTTGGATTAGGTGCATTGCTAGGTGATCAGCTTCAATTTGCTTCCAATCTACTTCAGTGTAATCCGATTCCTCTTTGGTTCTGTACGTTGGATCAACGGGAGGTTCTGCAGTAGGGTTTCCAGCTGTTTCTTCAATCTTACCAGGCTTGAATGGACCTTCTTTTACGGAGTTAACCAAGAGTATACCTTGTCCATTAGGTTTGGATCTCATATATCGAAGCATACGACTCGTCCATGGAAGGTAACCACCTTTTTCTAACATTGGAGGACGGTTTTCTGAACCTGCGGCATGTATGTCCTGTTGTGTAGTCATCTTTAAAATATTGTGTATGATAAAGTGGATTTAGGATCTTTGCAACAAAGTAGGAGACGTTGTTGTTGAAGGTTGAACTTGGTTGTTGTTGTTGTGAAGCTTTGTTACGGTGGAATTTTGGTCTGAAAACTTAGAAACTCAATAACTTCCTTCTGGAGCGTTTTTAGGCCTCAAAACTTGGGTTGATATCGGTCGATAGAGCTTCGAAAGAGAGAGAGTCATTTTGATGTTCCAAAACCTTTATTCGTTCCAAGTATTCATTTGCTTCCTTCACTAAGGATTTGTGATCCTTAACGAATTCTGCAGACTCTTTTAAAAGATTATTTTCCACATTTTGAACAACCGCACAGATTGCAGCAACATGTGGATTAATTTCCTCTTCAAAAATCTTTTTCAGTTCATCCTGAACACCCGGAAACCATTCAAACTTGTTATTGTTAATTTTGGAAGCCACAATACGTTGAAGTTTCTCAATTCTCTGCTTAAGATCAACCAAATATAGTCTAGCTGCACTTGAATCATAAGTGTTTTTAGATGCCATTTGTTCGATGTTAGGCAGATGTTTTGAGACAGCTTTTTGTCTTGTGAAAACCACTGGTTTTTGAAAAAACAGAGGTGACTCCTTTTTAACAAGATGAAGACCATACTCTTTATGAAGCTTATTATAATCAATTGGTTGAATTTATGGTTTCATTTGTTTCATTTTGATTCTACTCTTTTCGGAAAGCTCAATCGATTCATCAGAATCGTGACCCGTTAGAGGATCATGCACATCATTTATAAGAGTACCATCATATAACACATTCTGTCCTTTCTGAGCTTTCTTGAGATTACAAGGGTTTTCATAACCGATAGCCACTTTCTTTATTGTATGTAAAATCGGGGTTGGATCGTTTATTAACAAGTTAACTGTTTGTGCAGAATGACCCGTTTTTACAAGCAACTCATCCAACTTTGCAATGGTTTCCTTTTTGTCATCGATCTCTTTAAGAAGATCCTTTTCACGTTTTAAAAACCTTTCATTCAACTCCTTCTTTTCTTTTTCAAGATTGGAATAAGTTGATTTTTGTTTTGAAAGCTGGTTGGTTAGTTCAGAAATTTCCTTGTTAAGAGATTTAATTTGCTTATTCAAATTAACATCTAGAGTGTTAAATTTGATTTGTAAACGTTTTTCTCTTAACTCAGAATCTTTTAAGCTAACCTCAAGTTTCGACTGTTTTTTGTTATGAAAATCATAAGCTCTTGCATTCACCTTATAACTCTCAAGCTCAGTGGTCAATTTTTCATTCGCGGCCTTAACATCGCGATTGACCTTTTTGACCTTTTCAATTTCTACACTACAATTTTGCAATAATGATTCAAACATAGCACGTGTTTCCTCATCATTATCAGTATGCTGTGACTCGAATTCTTCATTAGGATCCATATCTGGAGTTACCAAATTAGTATTGCTACAACTTGGTTCGTCCATATATGTATCGTAAATGAGATTAGGAGTCTCAGGATACTGTTCATTTTGAGGTGAAACATCAAATATTTCATTATTGTGACATGTAGCATATGGTTGTACCTCAGAAACCGCATTAGTGTCAAAAGCAGGAGGTGCTTCTGAGTCTGTGTCGTACTTTGCTCCTGTAGATTTGCCATAAAAATGCAGTTTGCATCGATGTCCTCTTGATCTTCTGAAGCATCCATAATGGCCATGAAGTCATTCTCTTCTGCACTCAACTGAAGTCCAGCCGTTTCCTTGTTTGCCAACATTAATGCTTTCTGCAAGTAAGCTGGATCCCTCTTATTCGGCTTGTCTGGACAGTTCCTAGCCATGTGACCAATACCCTGACAGTTGAAGCACTTCATCCCATTTCCCTGATTTCTATTCCCAGCTCCCTGAGCAACATTCCCAAACTGATTCCCAGCATTCTGTACCCTTTGATTACCAACAGCATTACCCATCTTATTCCCTGCAAACTGACCCATCTGATTACCAACATACTGCCCTGCATTCTGATTACCCATCTGAAATCTTGGAGCATATCCCTGTTGATTCCCATATCCTCCAACCATTTGTCCTTGCTGTCCCATGTTGAAACTCGGCTGTGCAATCTGCTTGTTGCGAGTATTCGATGAGATTCGTTGATTGTTGTTGGTGGGTGTGGAGTAACGTCCTTGGAATGCTTTTGATAGATAAGCAAAAGCTTGAGACAAGGCATCAGTTGACTCATCCTGATCATGTTGATCTGGGTGTTGCGAGTATTGTTGTTGTGGGATTACCTGTTGTTGTTGTGGGTAGAATGGTGATTGTGGAATATACTGTTGTTGCATGAATTGCTGAGTGGATGATGATGATGATGGTTGTGCACTGACTGTTGCGGGTGTAGGTGATTGGACTATGAGTGCAAGAGGATCTTGTTGTTTTGCTTGCTTCTCTTTTCTGACTTCATTTGCCTCTGCTTGGTTTTGTTTGAGAAAATCATAAAGTTGATCATAGTTCACCTTGTGAAGGTCTTGTGTTTGGTTGACAATAGTAACATATCGTCCCCATTCTTCTGGAAGGTTGTTGATGAACTTGATGTTTTGAACAATTTGTTTAGGCGACAAATTGTTTCTGATCAACTCATTCATGAGAGTACAAAACCGTGTGTAGTAAGATTCAATCTGTTCAGCTGTGTGTTGCTGTGAACTTCTCCATTCAGTCAGAAGCTTGTTTTCCATGTCTTGAATGCCAATTTCTGTACCATGACAAAGACGTCTAACTCGATCCCACATTTCTTTGGCAGTTTGACAGCTATCTACAGCACAAAATATTTCTTGTGGTAAATCGAGTTGGATTAGCTGCATTGCTAGGTGATCAGCTTCAATTTGCTTCCAATCTACTTCAGTGTAATCCGATTCCTCTTTGGTTCTGTACGTTGGATCAACGGGAGGTTCTGCAGTAGGGTTTCCAGCTGTTTCTTCAATCTTACCAGGCTTGAATGGACCTTCTTTTACAGAGTTAACCAAGAGTATACCTTGTCCATTAGGTTTGGATCTCATATATCGAAGCATACGACTCGTCCATGGAAGGTAACCACCTTTTTCTAACATTGGAGGACGGTTTTCTGAACCTGCGGCATGTATGTCCTGTTGTGTAGTCATCTTTAAAATATTGTGTATGATAAAGTGGATTTAGGATCTTTGCAACAAAGTAGGAGACGTTGTTGTTGAAGGTTGAACTTGGTTGTTGTTGTTGTGAAGCTTTGTTACGGTGGAATTTTGGTCTGAAAACTTAGAAACTCAATAACTTCCTTCTGGAGCGTTTTTAGGCCTCGAAACTTGGGTTGATATCGGTCGATAGAGCTTCAAAAGAGAGAGAGTCATTTTGATGTTCCAAAACCTTTATTCGTTCCAAGTATTCATTTGCTTCCTTCACTTAGGATTTGTGATCCTTAACGAATTCTGCAGACTCTTTTAAAAGATTATTTTCCACATTTTGAACAACCGCACAGATTGCAGCAACATGTGGATTAATTTCCTCTTCAAAAATCTTTTTCAGTTCATCCTGAACACCCGGAAACCATTCAAACTTGTTATTGTTAATTTTGGAAGCCACAATACGTTGAAGTTTCTCAATTCTCTGCTTAAGATCAACCAAATATAGTCTAGCTGCACTTGAATCATAAGTGTTTTTAGATGCCATTTGTTCGATGTTAGGCAGATGTTTTGAGACAGCTTTTTGTCTTGTGAAAACCACTGGTTTTTGAAAAAACAGAGGTGACTCCTTTTCAACAAGATGAAGACCATACTCTTTATGAAGCTTATTATAATCAATTGGTTGAATTTATGGTTTCATTTGTTTCATTTTGATTCTACTCTTTTCGGAAAGCTCAATCGATTCATCAGAATCATGACCCGTTAGAGGATCATGCACATCATTTATAAGAGTACCATCATATAACACATTCTGTCCTTTCTGAGCTTTCTTGAGATTACAAGGGTTTTCATAACCGATAGCCACTTTCTTTATTGTATGTAAAATCGGGTTTGGATCGTTTATTAACAAGTTAACTGTTTGTGCAGAATGACCCGTTTTTACAAGCAACTCATCCAACTTTGCAATGGTTTCCTTTTTGTCATCGATCTCTTTAAGAAGATCCTTTTCACGTTTTAAAAAACTTTCATTCAACTCCTTCTTTTCTTTTTCAAGATTGGAATAAGTTGATTTTTGTTTTGAAAGCTGGTTGGTTAGTTCAGAAATTTCCTTGTTAAGAGATTTAATTTGCTTATTCAAATTAACATCTAGAGTGTTAAATTTGATTTGTAAACGTTTTTCTCTTAACTCAGAATCTTTTAAGCTAACCTCAAGTTTCGACTGTTTTTTGTTATGAAAATCATAAGCTCTTGCATTCACCTTATAACTCTCAAGCTCAGTGGTCAATTTTTCATTCGCGGCCTTAACATCGCGATTGACCTTTTTGACCTTTTCAATTTCTACACTACAATTTTGCAATAATGATTCAAACATAGCACGTGTTTCCTCATCATTATCAGTATGCTGTGACTCGAATTCTTCATTAGGATCCATATCTGGAGTTACCAAATTAGTATTGCTACAACTTGGTTCGTCCATATATGTATCGTAAATGAGATTAGGAGTCTCAGGATACTGTTCATTTTGAGGTGAAACATCAAATATTTCATTATTGTGACATGTAGCATATGGTTGTACCTCAGAAACCGCATTAGTGTCAAAAGCAGGAGGTGCTTCTGAGTCTGTGTCGTACTTTGCCTCCTGTAGATTTGCCATAAAAATGCAGTTTGCATCGATGTCCTCTTGATCTTCTGAAGCATCCATAATGGACATGAAGTCATTCTCTTCTGCACTCAACTGAAGTCCAGCCGTTTCCTTGTTTGCCAACATTAATGCTTTCTGCAAGTAAGCTGGATCCCTCTTATTCGGCTTGTCTGGACAGTTCCTAGCCATGTGACCAATACCCTGACAGTTGAAGCACTTCATCCCATTTCCCTGATTTCTATTCCCAGCTCCCTGAGCAACATTCCCAAACTGATTCCCAGCATTCTGTACCCTTTGATTACCAACAGCATTACCCATCTTATTCCCTGCAAACTGACCCATCTGATTACCAACATACTGCCCTGCATTCTGATTACCCATCTGAAATCTTGGAGCATATCCCTGTTGATTCCCATATCCTCCAACCATTTGTCCTTGCTGTCCCATGTTGAAACTCGGCTGTGCAATCTGCTTGTTGCGAGTATTCGATGAGATTCGTTGATTGTTGTTGGTGGGTGTGGAGTAACGTCCTTGGAATGCTTTTGATAGATAAGCAAAAGCTTGAGACAAGGCATCAGTTGACTCATCCTGATCATGTTGATCTGGGTGTTGCGAGTATTGTTGTTGTGGGATTACCTGTTGTTGTTGTGGGTAGAATGGTGATTGTGGAATATACTGTTGTTGCATGAATTGCTGAGTGGATGATGATGATGATGGTTGTGCACTGACTGTTGCGGGTGTAGGTGATTGGACTATGAGTGCAAAAGGATCTTGTTGTTTTGCTTGCTTCTCTTTTCTGACTTCATTTGCCTCTGCTTGGTTTTGTTTGAGAAAATCATAAAGTTGATCATAGTTCACCTTGTGAAGGTCTTGTGTTTGGTTGACAATAGTAACATATCGTCCCCATTCTTCTGGAAGGTTGTTGATGAACTTGATGTTTTGAACAATTTGTTTAGGCGACAAATTGTTTCTGATCAACTCATTCATGAGAGTACAAAACCGTGTGTAGTAAGATTCAATCTGTTCAGCTGGTGTTGCTGTGAACTTCTCCCATTCAGTCAGAAGCTTGTTTTCCATGTCTTGAATGCCAATTTCTGTACCATGACAAAGACGTCTAACTCGATCCCACATTTCTTTGGCAGTTTGACAGCTATCTACAGCACAAAATATTTCTTGTGGTAAACCGAGTTGGATTAGGTGCATTGCTAGGTGATCAGCTTCAATTTGCTTCCAATCTACTTCAGTGTAATCCGATTCCTCTTTGGTTCTGTACGTTGGATCAACGGGAGGTTCTGCAGTAGGGTTTCCAGCTGTTTCTTCAATCTTACCAGGCTTGAATGGACCTTCTTTTACGGAGTTAACCAAGAGTATACCTTGTCCATTAGGTTTGGATCTCATATATCGAAGCATACGACTCGTCCATGGAAGGTAACCACCTTTTTCTAACATTGGAGGACGGTTTTCTGAACCTGCGGCATGTATGTCCTGTTGTGTAGTCATCTTTAAAATATTGTGTATGATAAAGTGGATTTAGGATCTTTGCAACAAAGTAGGAGACGTTGTTGTTGAAGGTTGAACTTGGTTGTTGTTGTTGTGAAGCTTTGTTACGGTGGAATTTTGGTCTGAAAACTTAGAAACTCAATAACTTCCTTCTGGAGCGTTTTTAGGCCTCGAAACTTGGGTTGATATCGGTCGATAGAGCTTCGAAAGAGAGAGAGTCATTTTGATGTTCCAAAACCTTTATTCGTTCCATGTATTCATTTGCTTCCTTCACTAAGGATTTGTGATCCTTAACGAATTCTGCAGACTCTTTTAAAAGATTATTTTCCACATTTTGAACAACCGCACAGATTGCAGCAACATGTGGATTAATTTCCTCTTCAAAAATCTTTTTCAGTTCATCCTGAACACCCGGAAACCATTCAAACTTGTTATTGTTAATTTTGGAAGCCACAATACGTTGAAGTTTCTCAATTCTCTTGCTTAAGATCAACCAAATATAGTCTAGCTGCACTTGAATCATAAGTGTTTTTAGATGCCATTTGTTCGATGTTAGGCAGATGTTTTGAGACAGCTTTTTATCTTGTGAAAACCACTGGTTTTTGAAAAAACAGAGGTGACTCCTTTTTAACAAGATGAAGACCATACTCTTTATGAAGCTTATTATAATCAATTGGTTGAATTTATGGTTTCATTTGTTTCATTTTGATTCTACTCTTTTCGGAAAGCTCAATCGATTCATCAGAATCATGACCCGTTAGAGGATCATGCACATCATTTATAAGAGTACCATCATATAACACATTCTGTCCTTTCTGAGCTTTCTTGAGATTACAAGGGTTTTCATAACCGATAGCCACTTTCTTTATTGTATGTAAAATCGGGTTTGGATCGTTTATTAACAAGTTAACTGTTTGTGCAGAATGACCCGTTTTTACAAGCAACTCATCCAACTTTGCAATGGTTTCCTTTTTGTCATCGATCTCTTTAAGAAGATCCTTTTCACGTTTTAAAAACCTTTCATTCAACTCCTTCTTTTCTTTTTCAAGATTGGAATAAGTTAATTTTTGTTTTGAAAGCTGGTTGGTTAGTTCAGAAATTTCCTTGTTAAGAGATTTAATTTGCTTATTCAAATTAACATCTAGAGTGTTAAATTTGATTTGTAAACGTTTTTCTCTTAACTCAGAATCTTTTAAGCTAACCTCAAGTTTCGACTGTTTTTTGTTATGAAAATCATAAGCTCTTGCATTCACCTTATAACTCTCAAGCTCAGTGGTCAATTTTTCATTCGCGGCCTTAACATCGCGATTGACCTTTTTGACCTTTTCAATTTCTACACTACAATTTTGCAATAATGATTCAAACATAGCACGTGTTTCCTCATCATTATCAGTATGCTGTGACTCGAATTCTTCATTAGGATCCATATCTGGAGTTACCAAATTAGTATTGCTACAACTTGGTTCGTCCATATATGTATCGTAAATGAGATTAGGAGTCTCAGGATACTATTCATTTTGAGGTGAAACATCAAATATTTCATTATTGTGACATGTAGCATATGGTTGTACCTCAGAAACCGCATTAGTGTCAAAAGCAGGAGGTGCTTCTGAGTCTGTGTCGTACTTTGCCTCCTGTAGATTTGCCATAAAAATGCAGTTTGCATCGATGTCCTCTTGATCTTCTGAAGCATCCATAATGGCCATGAAGTCATTCTCTTCTGCACTCAACTGAAGTCCAGCCGTTTCCTTGTTTGCCAACATTAATGCTTTCTGCAAGTAAGCTGGATCCCTCTTATTCGGCTTGTCTGGACAGTTCCTAGCCATGTGACCAATACCCTGACAGTTGAAGCACTTCATCACATTTCCCTGATTTCTATTCCCAGCTCCCTGAGCAACATTCCCAAACTGATTCCCA
This sequence comes from Artemisia tridentata subsp. tridentata, assembly GCA_021014915.2. Lineage (NCBI taxonomy): Eukaryota > Viridiplantae > Streptophyta > Magnoliopsida > Asterales > Asteraceae > Artemisia > Artemisia tridentata. The sequence goes on along the minus strand of CP139506.1, from coordinate 12,397,408 downwards.
GCATTCTGTACCCTTTGATTACCAACAGCATTACCCATCTTATTCCCTGCAAACTGACCCATCTGATTACCAACATACTGCCCTGCATTCTGATTACCCATCTGAAATCTTGGAGCATATCCCTGTTGATTCCCATATCCTCCAACCATTTGTCCTTGCTGTCCCATGTTGAAACTCGGCTGTGCAATCTGCTTGTTGCGAGTATTCGATGAGATTCGTTGATTGTTGTTGGTGGGTGTGGAGTAACGTCCTTGGAATGCTTTTGATAGATAAGCAAAAGCTTGAGACAAGGCATCAGTTGACTCATCCTGATCATGTTGATCTGGGTGTTGCGAGTATTGTTGTTGTGGGATTACCTGTTGTTGTTGTGGGTAGAATGGTGATTGTGGAATATACTGTTGTTGCATGAATTGCTGAGTGGATGATGATGATGATGGTTGTGCACTGACTGTTGCGGGTGTAGGTGATTGGACTATGAGTGCAAGAGGATCTTGTTGTTTTGCTTGCTTCTCTTTTCTGACTTCATTTGCCTCTGCTTGGTTTTGTTTGAGAAAATCATAAAGTTGATCATAGTTCACCTTGTGAAGGTCTTGTGTTTGGTTGACAATAGTAACATATCGTACCCATTCTTCTGGAAGGTTGTTGATGAACTTGATGTTTTGAACAATTTGTTTAGGCGACAAATTGTTTCTGATCAACTCATTCATGAGAGTACAAAACCGTGTGTAGTAAGATTCAATCTGTTCAGCTGGTGTTGCTGTGAACTTCTCCCATTCAGTCAGAAGCTTGTTTTCCATGTCTTGAATGCCAATTTCTGTACCATGACAAAGACGTCTAACTCGATCCCACATTTCTTTGGCAGTTTGACAGCTATCTACAGCACAAAATATTTCTTGTGGTAAACCGAGTTGGATTAGGTGCATTGCTAGGTGATCAGCTTCAATTTGCTTCCAATCTACTTCAGTGTAATCCGATTCCTCTTTGGTTCTGTACGTTGGATCAACGGGAGGTTCTGCAGTAGGGTTTCCAGCTGTTTCTTCAATCTTACCAGGCTTGAATGGACCTTCTTTTACGGAGTTAACCAAGAGTATACCTTGTCCATTAGGTTTGGATCTCATATATCGAAGCATACGACTCGTCCATGGAAGGTAACCACCTTTTTCTAACATTGGAGGACGGTTTTCTGAACCTGCGGCATGTATGTCCTGTTGTGTAGTCATCTTTAAAATATTGTGTATGATAAAGTGGATTTAGGATCTTTGCAACAAAGTAGGAGACGTTGTTGTTGAAGGTTGAACTTGGTTGTTGTTGTTGTGAAGCTTTGTTACGGTGGAATTTTGGTCTGAAAACTTAGAAACTCAATAACTTCCTTCTGGAGCGTTTTTAGGCCTCGAAACTTGGGTTGATATCGGTCGATAGAGCTTCGAAAGAGAGAGAGTCATTTTGATGTTCCAAAACCTTTATTCGTTCCATGTATTCATTTGCTTCCTTCACTAAGGATTTGTGATCCTTAACGAATTCTGCAGACTCTTTTAAAAGATTATTTTCCACATTTTGAACAACCGCACAGATTGCAGCAACATGTGGATTAATTTCCTCTTCAAAAATCTTTTTCAGTTCATCCTGAACACCCGGAAACCATTCAAACTTGTTATTGTTAATTTTGGAAGCCACAATACGTTGAAGTTTCTCAATTCTCTGCTTAAGATCAACCAAATATAGTCTAGCTGCACTTGAATCATAAGTGTTTTTAGATGCCATTTGTTCGATGTTAGGCAGATGTTTTGAGACAGCTTTTTATCTTGTGAAAACCACTGGTTTTTGAAAAAACAGAGGTGACTCCTTTTTAACAAGATGAAGACCATACTCTTTATGAAGCTTATTATAATCAATTGGTTGAATTTATGGTTTCATTTGTTTCATTTTGATTCTACTCTTTTCGGAAAGCTCAATCGATTCATCAGAATCATGACCCGTTAGAGGATCATGCACATCATTTATAAGAGTACCATCATATAACACATTCTGTCCTTTCTGAGCTTTCTTGAGATTACAAGGGTTTTCATAACCGATAGCCACTTTCTTTATTGTATGTAAAATCGGGTTTGGATCGTTTATTAACAAGTTAACTGTTTGTGCAGAATGACCCGTTTTTACAAGCAACTCATCCAACTTTGCAATGGTTTCCTTTTTGTCATCGATCTCTTTAAGAAGATCCTTTTCACGTTTTAAAAACCTTTCATTCAACTCCTTCTTTTCTTTTTCAAGATTGGAATAAGTTAATTTTTGTTTTGAAAGCTGGTTGGTTAGTTCAGAAATTTCCTTGTTAAGAGATTTAATTTGCTTATTCAAATTAACATCTAGAGTGTTAAATTTGATTTGTAAACGTTTTTCTCTTAACTCAGAATCTTTTAAGCTAACCTCAAGTTTCGACTGTTTTTTGTTATGAAAATCATAAGCTCTTGCATTCACCTTATAACTCTCAAGCTCAGTGGTCAATTTTTCATTCGCGGCCTTAACATCGCGATTGACCTTTTTGACCTTTTCAATTTCTACACTACAATTTTGCAATAATGATTCAAACATAGCACGTGTTTCCTCATCATTATCAGTATGCTGTGACTCGAATTCTTCATTAGGATCCATATCTGGAGTTACCAAATTAGTATTGCTACAACTTGGTTCGTCCATATATGTATCGTAAATGAGATTAGGAGTCTCAGGATACTATTCATTTTGAGGTGAAACATCAAATATTTCATTATTGTGACATGTAGCATATGGTTGTACCTCAGAAACCGCATTAGTGTCAAAAGCAGGAGGTGCTTCTGAGTCTGTGTCGTACTTTGCCTCCTGTAGATTTGCCATAAAAATGCAGTTTGCATCGATGTCCTCTTGATCTTCTGAAGCATCCATAATGGCCATGAAGTCATTCTCTTCTGCACTCAACTGAAGTCCAGCCGTTTCCTTGTTTGCCAACATTAATGCTTTCTGCAAGTAAGCTGGATCCCTCTTATTCGGCTTGTCTGGACAGTTCCTAGCCATGTGACCAATACCCTGACAGTTGAAGCACTTCATCACATTTCCCTGATTTCTATTCCCAGCTCCCTGAGCAACATTCCCAAACTGATTCCCAGCATTCTGTACCCTTTGATTACCAACAGCATTACCCATCTTATTCCCTGCAAACTGACCCATCTGATTACCAACATACTGCCCTGCATTCTGATTACCCATCTGAAATCTTGGAGCATATCCCTGTTGATTCCCATATCCTCCAACCATTTGTCCTTGCTGTCCCATGTTGAAACTCGGCTGTGCAATCTGCTTGTTGCGAGTATTCGATGAGATTCGTTGATTGTTGTTGGTGGGTGTGGAGTAACGTCCTTGGAATGCTTTTGATAGATAAGCAAAAGCTTGAGACAAGGCATCAGTTGACTCATCCTGATCATGTTGATCTGGGTGTTGCGAGTATTGTTGTTGTGGGATTACCTGTTGTTGTTGTGGGTAGAATGGTGATTGTGGAATATACTGTTGTTGCATGAATTGCTGAGTGGATGATGATGATGATGGTTGTGCACTGACTGTTGCGGGTGTAGGTGATTGGACTATGAGTGCAAGAGGATCTTGTTGTTTTGCTTGCTTCTCTTTTCTGACTTCATTTGCCTCTGCTTGGTTTTGTTTGAGAAAATCATAAAGTTGATCATAGTTCACCTTGTGAAGGTCTTGTGTTTGGTTGACAATAGTAACATATCGTACCCATTCTTCTGGAAGGTTGTTGATGAACTTGATGTTTTGAACAATTTGTTTAGGCGACAAATTGTTTCTGATCAACTCATTCATGAGAGTACAAAACCGTGTGTAGTAAGATTCAATCTGTTCAGCTGGTGTTGCTGTGAACTTCTCCCATTCAGTCAGAAGCTTGTTTTCCATGTCTTGAATGCCAATTTCTGTACCATGACAAAGACGTCTAACTCGATCCCACATTTCTTTGGCAGTTTGACAGCTATCTACAGCACAAAATATTTCTTGTGGTAAACCGAGTTGGATTAGGTGCATTGCTAGGTGATCAGCTTCAATTTGCTTCCAATCTACTTCAGTGTAATCCGATTCCTCTTTGGTTCTGTACGTTGGATCAACGGGAGGTTCTGCAGTAGGGTTTCCAGCTGTTTCTTCAATCTTACCAGGCTTGAATGGACCTTCTTTTACGGAGTTAACCAAGAGTATACCTTGTCCATTAGGTTTGGATCTCATATATCGAAGCATACGACTCGTCCATGGAAGGTAACCACCTTTTTCTAACATTGGAGGACGGTTTTCTGAACCTGCGGCATGTATGTCCTGTTGTGTAGTCATCTTTAAAATATTGTGTATGATAAAGTGGATTTAGGATCTTTGCAACAAAGTAGGAGACGTTGTTGTTGAAGGTTGAACTTGGTTGTTGTTGTTGTGAAGCTTTGTTACGGTGGAATTTTGGTCTGAAAACTTAGAAACTCAATAACTTCCTTCTGGAGCGTTTTTAGGCCTCGAAACTTGGGTTGATATCGGTCGATAGAGCTTCGAAAGAGAGAGAGTCATTTTGATGTTCCAAAACCTTTATTCGTTCCAAGTATTCATTTGCTTCCTTCACTAAGGATTTGTGATCCTTAACGAATTCTGCAGACTCTTTTAAAAGATTATTTTCCACATTTTGAACAACCGCACAGATTGCAGCAACATGTGGATTAATTTCCTCTTCAAAAATCTTTTTCAGTTCATCCTGAACACCCGGAAACCATTCAAACTTGTTATTGTTAATTTTGGAAGCCACAATACGTTGAAGTTTCTCAATTCTCTGCTTAAGATCAACCAAATATAGTCTAGCTGCACTTGAATCATAAGTGTTTTTAGATGCCATTTGTTCGATGTTAGGCAGATGTTTTGAGACAGCTTTTTGTCTTGTGAAAACCACTGGTTTTTGAAAAAACAGAGGTGACTCCTTTTTAACAAGATGAAGACCATACTCTTTATGAAGCTTATTATAATCAATTGGTTGAATTTATGGTTTCATTTGTTTCATTTTGATTCTACTCTTTTCGGAAAGCTCAATCGATTCATCAGAATCATGACCCGTTAGAGGATCATGCACATCATTTATAAGAGTACCATCATATAACACATTCTGTACTTTCTGAGCTTTCTTGAGATTACAAGGGTTTTCATAACCGATAGCCACTTTCTTTATTGTATGTAAAATCGGGTTTGGATCGTTTATTAACAAGTTAACTGTTTGTGCAGAATGACCCGTTTTTACAAGCAACTCATCCAACTTTGCAATGGTTTCCTTTTTGTCATCGATCTCTTTAAGAAGATCCTTTTCACGTTTTAAAAACCTTTCATTCAACTCCTTCTTTTCTTTTTCAAGATTGGAATAAGTTGATTTTTGTTTTGAAAGCTGGTTGGTTAGTTCAGAAATTTCCTTGTTAAGAGATTTAATTTGCTTATTCAAATTAACATCTAGAGTGTTAAATTTGATTTGTAAACGTTTTTCTCTTAACTCAGAATCTTTTAAGCTAACCTTAAGTTTCGACTGTTTTTTGTTATGAAAATCATAAGCTCTTGCATTCACCTTATAACTCTCAAGCTCAGTGGTCAATTTTTCATTCGCGGCCTTAACATCGCGATTGACCTTTTTGACCTTTTCAATTTCTACACTACAATTTTGCAATAATGATTCAAACATAGCACGTGTTTCCTCATCATTATCAGTATGCTGTGACTCGAATTCTTCATTAGGATCCATATCTGGAGTTACCAAATTAGTATTGCTACAACTTGGTTCGTCCATATATGTATCGTAAATGAGATTAGGAGTCTCAGGATACTGTTCATTTTGAGGTGAAACATCAAATATTTCATTATTGTGACATGTAGCATATGGTTGTACCTCAGAAACCGCATTAGTGTCAAAAGCAGGAGGTGCTTCTGAGTCTGTGTCGTACTTTGCCTCCTGTAGATTTGCCATAAAAATGCAGTTTGCATCGATGTCCTCTTGATCTTCTGAAGCATCCATAATGGCCATGAAGTCATTCTCTTCTGCACTCAACTGAAGTCCAGCCGTTTCCTTGTTTGCCAACATTAATGCTTTCTGCAAGTAAGCTGGATCCCTCTTATTCGGCTTGTCTGGACAGTTCCTAGCCATGTGACCAATACCCTGACAGTTGAAGCACTTCATCCCATTTCCCTGATTTCTATTCCCAGCTCCCTGAGCAACATTCCCAAACTGATTCCCAGCATTCTGTACCCTTTGATTACCAACAGCATTACCCATCTTATTCCCTGCAAACTGACCCATCTGATTACCAACATACTGCCCTGCATTCTGATTACCCATCTGAAATCTTGGAGCATATCCCTGTTGATTCCCATATCCTCCAACCATTTGTCCTTGCTGTCCCATGTTGAAACTCGGCTGTGCAATCTGCTTGTTGCGAGTATTCGATGAGATTCGTTGATTGTTGTTGGTGGGTGTGGAGTAACGTCCTTGGAATGCTTTTGATAGATAAGCAAAAGCTTGAGACAAGGCATCAGTTGACTCATCCTGATCATGTTGATCTGGGTGTTGCGAGTATTGTTGTTGTGGGATTACCTGTTGTTGTTGTGGGTAGAATGGTGATTGTGGAATATACTGTTGTTGCATGAATTGCTGAGTGGATGATGATGATGATGGTTGTGCACTGACTGTTGCGGGTGTAGGTGATTGGACTATGAGTGCAAGAGGATCTTGTTGTTTTGCTTGCTTCTCTTTTCTGACTTCATTTGCCTCTGCTTGGTTTTGTTTGAGAAAATCATAAAGTTGATCATAGTTCACCTTGTGAAGGTCTTGTGTTTGGTTGACAATAGTAACATATCGTCCCCATTCTTCTGGAAGGTTGTTGATGAACTTGATGTTTTGAACAATTTGTTTAGGCGACAAATTGTTTCTGATCAACTCATTCATGAGAGTACAAAACCGTGTGTAGTAAGATTCAATCTGTTCAGCTGGTGTTGCTGTGAACTTCTCCCATTCAGTCAGAAGCTTGTTTTCCATGTCTTGAATGCCAATTTCTGTACCATGACAAAGACGTCTAACTCGATCCCACATTTCTTTGGCAGTTTGACAGCTATCTACAGCACAAAATATTTCTTGTGGTAAACCGAGTTGGATTAGGTGCATTGCTAGGTGATCAGCTTCAATTTGCTTCCAATCTACTTCAGTGTAATCCGATTCCTCTTTGGTTCTGTACGTTGGATCAACGGGAGGTTCTGCAGTAGGGTTTCTAGCTGTTTCTTCAATCTTACCAGGCTTGAATGGACCTTCTTTTACGGAGTTAACCAAGAGTATACCTTGTCCATTAGGTTTGGATCTCATATATCGAAGCATACGACTCGTCCATGGAAGGTAACCACCTTTTTCTAACATTGGAGGACGGTTTTCTGAACCTGCGGCATGTATGTCCTGTTGTGTAGTCATCTTTAAAATATTGTGTATGATAAAGTGGATTTAGGATCTTTGCAACAAAGTAGGAGACGTTGTTGTTGAAGGTTGAACTTGGTTGTTGTTGTTGTGAAGCTTTGTTACGGTGGAATTTTGGTCTGAAAACTTAGAAACTCAATAACTTCCTTCTGGAGCGTTTTTAGGCCTCGAAACTTGGGTTGAATGAATAAATTTATTCAACGTGTCATTCTCCTCGTTCTCACGGTCGTTTTGACAGGTGTTTCGCTGAAAACGGAGTTACGGTTCAAAAGTTATGACCTTTTGAAGTTTCACAGAAGTACGAGGGCCAAAACTGCCAATTCTGGAAGTTCCCAAAGGCTGCTAGAAAGTACAGGGACTGAAGATGACAATACTGAAAAGTTAGTTTTGTCCGATATCGCAATTGGTGTTTTGTCCGATATCGCAGTTGGTAGAACTTGTCGGACAGAACTGCGACAACTTTGTCTGAGGCCAAATGCGATAAGTCTGATCAGTGTCAAATGCGATAGTTATCGCAGTTTGAATTGTGATAAGTCCTTTTGGCGATAGTCAACTGCGATAGTCAACAGCGATAGGACCAAATGCGATAAGGTCTGATCAGTGTCAAATGCGATACCTATCGCAATTCTTATACAAGAAATGCGATAATCTCTATGAATTGCGATAACCTCGTTGCTTTTCTTCAATTGCGATAAAACGCAACTTTTGACTAAATCTCACCCACTTTTTGACTTTTAGCTACTACCCATGCAACTCCCCATACTTGTCAGTAAACTTTCGGCCACTTTTTACTAACTTTCTCTGACTATTACCAACTCAATAATTCACAATCTAATACTAAAATAATCACTAACAAATCTTTTACAAAATTTGTTATGATTCAATACGATCCAAGATGGTAAAAACAAACCCAAATCCAAACTTTCACTTTAACTTGGATCGAATGGAGTAAAAACACAAAGTGTTATTTTTCTAGTTAAAGAAACAATAACAATGGGTGTTTTAAACTATAGGATCAAGCATAAAAATGAAGAAGCTCCTACCTTAAAGCTTGGCTCTTGAAACCACTTGTAGCACCTCGATCTTCACTAGGAATGAACACCGAGAGCTTTCCTCTTTATCACACAACACACTAGAACACAATGATGACTCACATATACATATTAAGAACAAGAAAGAGTAGTATGGATCATAGGCTAATTTCAGTCAAAGGTTTATTAGCTTTAGTGAAAAGGAAATAAACAATGACAAGGTTTCACACACACACTCTCTTTCTACAAATGAGACACTCCTAGAAGAGTGTGTGTGTGCGTGGTTTTGTTGTGTTCACAGCCAACCAAAGGCTTGGTGGGCTTTTACATATTGGACATCATGTGGGCTTAGTCTAAGTATTACACTTGTGCACTTGGACAATAACAAAACTAATACAACTAGCCCACAATATTAACTACATATTACATGACACACTTAAGTCTTACAACCTAATGACCATCACTTTTGCAATTAAGAAAAGTAATTGCTAACAAAGTAAAATAAAGTGTTTCGTTTTTTTAGTCAATAAAAAAAAAAAAAAAAAAAAAAAAAAAAAAAAAAAAAAACGTGCATTTTTTGTCTCAACCTTTGATTCAAATATGTTCTTTGATTCAACTTTTTAGTCTATAATAAAGTGTTACGTTTGTTACTTTTTGATTTCACACGTGTTGGTTACATATCATAGTTCTACATTTCATACGTGTTGACTTCATACGTGGTGGTTACCTTTGATTCACTTCATAGTTTTAAGTGTTGGTCAGTAAGGTTTGGAAGATCTCATCGAAATATAATATTCAAAAATCTGTTCTTGCGTTAAAAAAGGTGTTCTCTTGGTATCGAAATAGTATTTTTAAAAACAAAAAGTGATAAAGATTCGATCTTTAGAGTGATTTATGAACTCGTTGAAGTTTTTGATCGAGAAAAAAAAGGGACTACAAAAAGTTGCGGTTTGAATCTTCATTGAATTGGATTTTTAGTTTAAGAAATTTGAATTGGATTTTTATACAATTTCTTGTATAAGAAGTTTGAAAAAAAGTGGGCTCCATCGACTTGAAAAGTAGGATTTCTTGTATAAGAATTCCTATAGAAAAGGGTTTATAGGAATTGTGAATCTTATAGGAATTGTAAATTTCTATAGTAATTGTGAATCTTATAGGAATTGTGAAACCTATAGGAATTGTGGAACTTATAGGAATTGTGAAACTTATAGGAATTGTGAATCTTATAGGAATTGTGGCTGCCTATCGAAATTGTGGAACAAAGTTTCTATCAAAATTCTGGGAATAAAGTTTTATCGCAATTGTGGCTCAAGGTTTCTATCACAATTGCACCAAAGTGCAAATTATCGCAATTCTGTTCAAGGCATCCTATCGCGATTCCTTTTGAACCATTCCTTTCGCAATTGTGGCATTTAGATTTCTTTCGCAATTGTAGAAAATATTAGCAACTTAAATAATTTTTATAAATTCGATTTGATCTTAATTTCTACAACATCGAACATGAACTCGGTATTCCCTCGCTTGTATAAGTGTGACGAATACTTCGACAAGGGAATATCTACTAGTTTGTATAAATTAGTTATATCGTTTATATAAATTGCAAATTTATATAAATTGCATATTTCTATATAAATTGAAATTTTGCCAAAATTTGTATAAATTTTGTCTAAATTAAAATTTCTATAGAAATTGTGGTTTTATCTAAATTGTAATTTACATAACTTTGTCAAATTTACCTTTGATCTTGTCTAAATTATAGTCTAGTCAAATTTAGTAACTTTATTTAATTTTCTACGTTTATCTAAATTGTAATAGTTTATCTAAATTACAAGCAACTTCAAACGATCTTCAACAAAGGACCAAGACTTTACAACTGTAACACCCCAAAAATCGGGTCCAGCGGAAGCATACATGTCACTGGGGTGCTACGCAATTGGTATCTGTTGGGTCATGAAAAACCCAAGAATACATAAAACGTGATTTGGACACAAATTAACTAAGTGTTAAACTTAAACCGAGAACAATTCAAGTCACTGAGAGAACAGCCTCTCAGTGAGTCATCTTCAAGATGCTTAAGGCGAATTCAAGAAGAAGGATTCACTACTCAGGAAGGCGGTACTCCCTGAGTAGGACTTAAGCCAAAGAAGAAGATGATGGTTCAGTGAGTGTTGGACAAGAACTCACTGAACCCCAGTCTCCTCAACAAACAAAGTGATTGAAGACTGAGGAACCAACGCCTGAAGAAAAGGCGGGAACAATAGGGAAAAGATCTGAGAAGATAAAAGTGTCAGCCCAACACTCTTCTCTTGTCAGATCCAACCTTCCCTATTGCGGCTAAAAGTCATGGAGTGTCAGCCAACAACTCCCAAAGTCTTATTAGCCCTTTCCTATTGGTTCTTGGAAATGACAATTACTATTTGTAATTGTCAGACATGCAACCTCAACAACTTGTATTATTTTTAATCACTTATACTTAGATTACTTGTGTATAAATAGATCAGATGGGAGAGAAGTTAAAGTGTGCTTTGTATATTGAAAGCTTAGAACTTTTACAAAGTAACTTCTCTCCTACAAAGAGTATACAACTCACTGAGACAGCTCAGTGGGTATATTGTTACCACTCAAGCAAAACTTGAGTTTCGATAGGAGACACCCCATACCCTTGTCTATTCAATCCCAAGTGTTTGTTCCGCAAAACACTTGGGTAATAGATTCTTGGAATTATTTCTAATAAGAATTTAAACGTTGAAAAATATTGTTGTTTTTTATATTCACGTTTTATAACTGTTAGAATTAACCTTAAACATTGTATTAGTCATAAACACAAATAGATTAACTTTCTAGTTAACTCTAATCGTGTAAAGGGACCAACAAGTGGTATCAGAGCCTCTGGTTTATAAAATCTTTTAAACTAACCAAGAGTGCTCTAGGTTTTTAAAACCAAGATCCTACTATGGCTGATATCAATGTACCCCAGCTAGTCGACAAAAAGGGTGGCAGCTACTCCGCTGTTGCACCCAGACTTGAAGCTGGGAAATTTAGCAAATGGAAGAAGCGTATGATTTGCTATCTTACTGGTATGGAACCCTACTACATCACCTGTATCAGGGATGGCCCATTTGTCCCTAAGACAGCCGCAGGGCTAAATAAGCCTGAGGCCCAATGGACCATTGATGAGAGGAGGGTGGTCAATCAAGACCAACTGTCTGCCTGAAAAGCAAACTTGGGATGACTTGGTAAACAGCTTTGAGGGTCCCTCAGATACCAAGGAAAATAGGGTCATGGACCTTAAACTTGAGTATAATACTTTCAGGGCAAAAGACTCTGAAAGTCTCTCACAGACCTACACCAGATACAAGACTTTGATAAATGAATTATCAAATGATGGTGTTGTACTGTCCAAACATGAGACAAATGTTGGCTTTGTCAACAGTCTCCCTGAGAAGTGGCTCAACTTCTCACAAGGCCTGAGGAATGCTAACCACATTCAGACCCTTGAGCTCCCTGAAATTTATGGGAAGTTTGTCTATGAAGACAACTTGATCTCAAGGAGATACCCTGACTCAAAAGCTCTTGAGTCCAAAAAGGCCTTAACCTCCACACCCATATCAACTGCTTTCTATTCTAATGGTGTTGTGCAGGATATTCAAGAGGATTCTGAAGAAGAACTTGATGAAAGAACTGGTGAGGAGTACCTGAACGACCTGAACTTGGAATTCCAAGAAAGGGCACTCCTTGCTAGTTTAAGACGTTTCATCAAAAGAAATCAGTCCAACTTTACAAAACCAAAAGCAAATGAGACCACTGAATGCTTTAAATGTGGTAAAAAGGGTCATTTTGCAAGGGACTGTTATTCTAAAACTATCTCAGAACCCTCTTACAAATTCTCAGGAACTAGCAAGTTTCAACCTAAAATGTTTCAGTCCACCTGATGAACTCAAATAAGTACATTTTATTACTATCATTTATCCTATTAAATTGACTTGTTTTATTATATTATGTATGAGGATTGATACTTAATCGTTTACTTTTGTAATTCTCAGTTGAAAACAAGCATTTGGTGAAACTTGGCGATTTTGGACTAATTATGGAGCAAAACGTGCATAAAGTGAAGAGTCTACTGAAATGGACAAGATCAAGTCAAATCTGCTCCAGATGCGCCGCATCTCACTCATGACATGCGCCGCATCACTATCAAGATCTCACCAGATACGATCCAAGATTCAAGAGGACATGCGCCACATCTATAAATGAGTTACGCCGCATCTTCTGGCGGTGTACGAATATTCCTGAATATTATAATCTTGGACCCCACGCGAAGTTAAGTACATGCGCCGCATCTACTCCTCAGATGCGCCGCATCTCACCCTCAGACAGAAACTATAAATACCCCAAGACCAGACGAAATTCGAAGTACCATATATAATACCGAAGACCGAAGGACAGAAACCAAGGACGAATTCAGTCAAGGCAGCAGCACAAGACACACTCAAATCAAAGATACAAGAGCTGTAAGAAGGTGCTGCATGTGTTTAATTCATTAAGTAGTTTTGTTTTATTGTGTTAGTAAACTTTAATTCATCAAGATTGGTGGCTTGTGTAACGTGACAACGGAAAGGTTGCACTCCCTTAAAACTGCTTTCTCATCAATTAAAGTTTATATGTTGATGTCTTTGGTGACTACTTATTAGTGCATTGATAACCTCTGTGTTTATTAGTGGCTTGTGTAATGTGGCAATTGAAAGGTTGCACTCCCACGGTTGTTACTAAATTGATTACTTAGGAATAACTTTTAGACATAAGTAATCATTAAGGGTTTACTCGCCGATAAGAATAGGACCAACGAGAAAGGGTTAACTACATACACTTTATATAAAGCTATCAATAAAACAAGTGACAAACTACTTAATCATAAGGACAGCCCTCTTATTGTCTCGAGTATTTATCTGTGTACGTGTGTGCTACTTGCTGATTCGTGCCTATTGGTTTAGTTTATTATTTAATTGCAACCAAATCGTGCCAGTCTCTCAGGCTGAACCCCCTTGCGTTAGATTAGGTTGTATAGCTAACTTAATATATTAAAATACTGATTAGAATAACTAGATAATACGTTCCACTCTTAGTGATCGACACTCTACTTACCATTATATTCATACTGACCGGGTACACTGCTCGTTAAGTGTGTGTGTTATTGATAAGTCGGCTAAATATAAATTTAAAACTTGAGTAGGCATTAAAACTGCTAAACCGCAACGACACATCACGCGCATCAAGTTTTTGGCGCCGCTGCCGGGGAGTGAATTGTTATTATCTGTTAATTTGATTAGTATTTTAATTAGGTTTTAATTTATTTTTATCTAACCGCTAATTTTGTTGTGTATTAGATTAATTTGCATTCATTGTACTATTTTGCATATTTTCTGTTTTTGTGTGTTATTTGTTTGCTTTATTTGTTTTTATTTTCGTGTGTTTTATTTGTTTTTTTATTTTTCGTATTTTTGTGTACTGCTATCGTTGTACAGAGCTAAATCGAACGATACGGCGCATCTGATTTCTCAGATACGGCGTATTGCGTTCAATTTTTTTTAAATACAACGTGTTTAATTAATTCGATACGACGCATCTTTTCCCCAAGATACGGCGTATCTGTTTTTAATAAGAAAATTTTTTCGAAGCGATAAAGTAATACGACGCATCTGCTTTTGCAGATACGGCGTATCTGTTTTTGATAAATTTTTTTTTCTAAACGTTAACGATATACGACGCATCTGATTTATCAGATACGGCGTATCTATTATTTTAATTAAAAACAGTTTTCGAATTATTAAACAGATACGGCGTATCGATTTTTATCGATACGGCGCATCCTTCTGAATCAAAAATCTCGTATTTTGAAACGTAACGAAAATACGGCGCATTAACTATTGTTAATACGACGCATTTAATTTTTAATAAATATCGATTTTTGATAATTAAAACAGATACGGCGCATTCAAATTTCTAAGCGGCGTATCTATTTTCTGAATAAAGTCTGATTTAATTTTAACGATTATAAGATACGGCGTATCCAACTTTTTGGATACGGCGCATCGTCTGCAGATATCAGTAACTTTAATTTTTCGTGTTCCATTTTCGTTGTTGATTTTCTGATATACTACTTTCTCGAGCATACCCTACTGATATTTTTGTGTTGATTTCAGGAAGTGCATGACCAGGAGTTCTACGAAGAACTTGATTCAACCTTTCGACGATCCTGAACGAGCTTTTCATTCGCTTAAAAGGCTTTTCAACACAAAAAGCTTTGATACTTCAAGTTCATTCGAGCTTGATTATTTTTCTGAAGAGAACGAGGAAGAAGAAACAGAAACAATGGGCGAAAACACTACTATGGAGGAATACATGAACAAAACCCGTGCTGATCACACTTCAGGAGTTGCTAGACCAAAGTTTGATGATAAGTCAAAATTTGAATTGAAGGGTCAGTTTCTCAAGGAACTAAGAGAGAACGCTTTCAGTGGATCAGAACATGAGGATGCTAATGAGCATGTTGAGAAGGTCCTCGAGATTGCGGATTTGTTTACTTCAGAAGGAGTGACTGACGATCAAATCATGCTAAGAATCTTTCCACTCTCACTAAAAGGAGCTGCTAACAAGTGGCTAAGGAATGAACCTGCTAGTTCAATCACTACATGGGAAGATTTGAAGAGCAAATTCCTGAAGAGATATTGTCCACCTGCTAACACTGCTAAAAAGATGGAGGCTATCAATAGTTTCAAGCAAGAGCCTGATGAGACTCTTTATCAAGCTTGGGAACGATTTAAATATTTATTGGTAAAATGTCCTCAACACTATCTAACCGCTATGCAGCAGATAATATTGTTTTATCAAGGATTGGACGTGCCTACTAGACAGATTTTGGATGCTAAGGGAGCTGTACCTCAAATGAGTGCAACCAATGCTAGGAAAGCTATCCAAGAAGCTGCTGATCATTCTCAAAAATGGCACGATGGGACCTCTACTAGATCTAAGAGCAGTACTAATTTTGACGGGATTGCTGCTATTCAGGCTCAATTGGATAAAATTAGTAGAGAGATGAAGAAGCGTGATGAAAGAGCGTATGCTGCCCAAGTTGGATGTGAAAAGTGCGAAGGACCTCACTACACTAAAGATTGCCCGAATAAGAATGAAAGTGAGACATTTGAAGAAGCATACTACACCCAATTTGGACAACCATTCCGACCTTCAGGAAGATTTAGGGAAGCTAGTCCGGGATTTTATCAAAAGAACAACTTCAATCCCGCTTATCAAGAAAGGAGGCCGACTTTAGATGACACTCTAAAGCAAATTATGGCCGATGCTGCCAAAAGACATGAAGAGAATACTGCTATGATCAAGGAAATCCGAGCTTCAACGGACACTACTACAAGAAATCAAGGAGCTTCGATCAAAGCATTGGAACAACAAATTGGTCAAATGAGCAAAGTTCTTCAAGAGAGGGGATATGGAAGTCTACCTAGCTCAACTGAAACAAATCCAAGAGATCATGTCAAGGCCATAAGCACCACTGAAAAAGTCACTCCTAACATTCCTTTTCCTAGAAGACCGATGAATGGTAATGATGGCGCAAGACCCGAATTTTTCTTTAATTCTTCAATCAGCTTAAGGAGATTGCTAAAAGAAAAGACAAAGATTGAAGAGGAGATCAAGGCTACAATGAAAGAAGAGAGCTCTGCAACCGACTTAAATGCCTTGCCTCACAAAGAAAAAGACCCAGGAAGTTTTACTTTGCCTTGTTCAATTAATAATATAAATTTCAATAATGTGTTAGCTGACTTAGGAGCTAGTGTTAGTGTTATGCCTCTTAAGACATTCACTACCCTAGGACTAGGAAAATTAGCACCAACTAAGTTACTTATTGAATTGGCTGATAAAACGGTAAAACGACCTGAAGGGATTGCTAATAATGTGCTAGTTAAGATTGAGAAATTTGTTTTCCCTGTAGACTTTGTTATTTTATATATGCCTGAGGATGTTAAGATTCCTTTAATGCTTGGTCGACCTTTCTTGTCTACTGCCCATGCTAAAATTGATGTGTTTAAGAGAAAAATTTCATTAAGGGTAGGGAACAACAAACTAGTCTATAAGTGCCAAGATCCTGTTAAAAGCATAATTAAAGGAGTCTATGTGCTAGGATTAAGAGAGCGTATGGACCTCGATCTTGAAGCTAGACTTATGGGAGAAACATTAATTCAAAACAACTCAACTAATCCTAATCATGAGAACTTTGTGGAATTTATTGACCTTAATGTACCGACCGAACTTAGACGCGATGTTGTTAATGATTCTGATGATGAGTGGTATGATTGCGTAGTAATTAACAAACGTAGGAGAATAGTTGAGATAATGAATTTGAATAATGATGTGTTTATTGAACTACCACCCCACCTTGCTTATTTGTGCCTATGTGATAATAAGAATTTCCCGTCTATCATTTTGTCATCTCTGCCCGAAAGGGACAGGACTTTGTTTATACAGATATTGAAAAAGAACGGCGTGGAAATCAAGAACGAGCAAGGAGTGTTCAATATTACCGAATTGGCAATGAGGGAGCGCGATGTTTCCGACTCCTTCAATGATCGATATTAATGAGCTGAACGTGAGTCTAACTTGAAGACTCTGGAATAAAGACAAGTGCTTACCGGGAGACAACCCGGATTTATCTTTTATTTACTGTTTTGAGTCGAGTCAGTCAGGCCGCCGAGGATACGGCGCATCTCAATCCTGAGATGCGACGCATCTCCTGCAAATGGTCATATCTTATTTTATTTTATTTTTCTGCATTTTTTATTTTTGAATTTAAAACTTTTTATCAGTTTATTTTTAATGCGGCGCATCCCTGGTTAAGGATGCGGCGCATCTTTTATTCTGATCCGTATTTATTCCAGGCTCGATACGGCGTATCTTCTTCCATAAGATACGGCGCATCGACTGACCTGATGATTTTCATTTTTATTTTTTATGTTTTATTTTTATCTAACTACTAATGTATTATGCAAGTTTGAACTTTTCTTACCTTAGGTGTGTTTTGAAGCATTGGTGGTATTATAGATTCCTGCATTTCCTGTGGATACATCAAATATGAAGATTAAACGTTCTAATCCACAAGAAAGATGATTTTTGCTCTTTCACTAATGGAGGATCATACCGAGCAAATCTCAGGGGAGTTTTTCTGTTCTAATTCTTTTATTTTCCAGTTTTTAACATTTTATACAAACAACGAGGGCGTTGTTTAACTTAAGTGGGGGGATTGGAGAATTAGAACACTTAACATTTACTTGTCCTAAACTTTTCAAAATATGCTTAAAATGTGCTTAATATATCAAAATTTAAAATTTTTTAGCATGTTTTTGTTTAAGGTCTAAGTTGCATAGCTGCACACATGACATTATTTTCAAAAATTGTGATTTTTCAAAATTCACAAATCTATGAGTGTGCCGGTGACTTGTAAACTTTAGAACTTGGCTTGTATACTATTCGAGACCACCATAATAAGTATTATTTATATAATTGGAATGACTTGTCTAACTTGGTAAAATTCTAGGATTACACCAAAAATAGCCTTATATGTTATGTGTTATTAGCTAACTACACTGGTTAGTTAACCCCCGTATAAACCCTTCGTTACTCTCATTTTTAGAGTAAGATACCCCTAGAAAAACACTCAGAGCCATTCCTTTCGTTTCTTACACCTATGTTTAAAATGTTTCGTTACACCTTACACCTTAGCCTACCCTGTAGATTAAGATCCGTGGTTGGTTAATTGCTATAGGCAAAGTGTGTTTCCTTACATTACCTGTGTTCGCGTGCGTAATTCATTACCTTTGGTTAGGTCGGGAAATTGCACAATGCAATTGGAGTGAAAGTAAATATTGTATATCTTTGAGTTTATTTTTCGTGTGTTTACTACTTTCACTATTATCATTATTTCTGAAGTTATGAAAAGTATGGAAAAATTATCCAGAATTATCGTTATAGTGATGTGGTGAAATTTTACACATCTATCTTTATGTTTCAAAAAAAAAAAAAAAAAAAAAAAAAAAAAAAAAATCGAAAAAAAAATAGAAAAGAAAAAGAAAAAAAAAAGAAAGAAAGTTGGATGTTTGTTTTAAACCAACGATGTAAAGTTATGTAAGTGGTCGATATCACCACTAGTTGTTGTATTATATTTATGGATTGAATGGGAGTTGGCAGTTATGGGAACGTCAACTAAGGTTTGTTCTTTGATTAAGATCTTGTTGAGTATAATTCGTGTCTACCTAAAGCGTGTGTTTCAAGTGTTAAAGCGTGAGTTATTCAATGATATGAGTCTTATTCATGGGATGGTTGGGATAGTGATTAACCACACTTAGGATTTTAATTTATTTGTTTTGTTTATTTTTCATTTTACACCAATTTATATCCCAAATGTTATCCATACCCTATTCTTTATCCAACCAAACCTTTGATTTATTGAGATTAGGGATTTGAGCAATCTTAAGTATCGTGGTCGTGGATTCGGCTATGTATTTATGATTTTGTCGCCCTTTTTGATATATTATTATTGGTGAAGTTTGGACCTATCTTTAGCCTATTCGAGTTAAGGATTTGAGCAATTGCAAGTATCGTGTTCGTGGATTCGATCATGTATTTGTGGTTTTGTCGCCTTTTCTGGAATTTGAGATCGATAGAGTGTAAGAATAATTAACCCCTTAAGCCTAAAAACCCTTTTTACCGCTTTAGACTTGTTATTCCTTGGCTTTAGTGGTGGAGATGTGTATACTTGCCAAGCTTATGATAGAATATTCGTCGCGACTGGACAGTTAAACGATTAGATTTGCTTTTATCAGATTATTTTATTTTACTTCTAATTCGTTAAGTGTTTAGTTGTGTGATTATGACAAAAATGAATACATGCTTAAATATAAAAATAAATCCTAACATCTTTTAGGATACATTTTCATAAGATTTAATCTAAGGTTTACTTGGGGACAAGTAAAGTTCAAGTGGGGGGATATTTGATGAACTCAAATAAGTACATTTTATTACTATCATTTATCCTATTAAATTGACTTGTTTTATTATATTATGTATGAGGAATTATGTATGAGGATTGATACTTAATCGTTTACTTTTGTAATTCTCAGTTGAAAACAAGCATTTGGTGAAACTTGGCGATTTTGGACTAATTATGGAGCAAAACGTGCATAAAGTGAAGAGTCTACTGAAATGGACAAGATCAAGTCAAATCTGCTCCAGATGCGCCGCATCTCACTCATGACATGCGCCGCATCACTATCAAGATCTCACCAGATACGATCCAAGATTCAAGAGGACATGCGCCGCATCTATAAATGAGTTACGCCGCATCTTCTGGCGGTGTACGAATATTCCTGAATATTATAATCTTGGACCCCACGCGAAGTTAAGTACATGCGCCGCATCTACTCCTTAGATGCGCCGCATCTCACCCTCAGACAGAAACTATAAATACCCCAAGACCAGACGAAATTCGAAGGACCATATATAATACCGAAGACCGAAGGACAGAAACCAAGGACGAATTCAGTCAAGGCAGCAGCACAAGACACACTCAAATCAAAGATACAAGAGCTGTAAGAAGGTGCTGCATGTGTTTAATTCATTAAGTAGTTTTGTTTTATTGTGTTAGTAAACTTTAATTCATCAAGATTGGTGGCTTGTGTAACGTGACAACGGAAAGGTTGCACTCCCTTAAAACTGCTTTCTCATCAATTAAAGTTTATATGTTGATGTCTTTGGTTACTACTTATTAGTGCATTGATAACCTCTGTGTTTATTAGTGGCTTGTGTAATGTGGCAATTGAAAGGTTGCACTCCCACGGTTGTTACTAAATTGATCACTTAGGAATAACTTTTAGACATAAGTAATCATTAAGGGTTTACTCGCCGATAAGAATAGGACCAACGAGAAAGGGTTAACTACATACACTTCATATAAAGCTATCAATAAAACAAGTGACAAACTACTTAATCATAAGGACAGCCCTCTTATTGTCTCGAGTATTTATCTGTGTACGTGTGTGCTACTTGCTGATTCGTGCCTATTGGTTTAGTTTATTATTTAATTGCAACCAAATCGTGCCAGTCTCTCAGGCTGAACCCCCTTGCGTTAGATTAGGTTGTATAGCTAACTTAATATATTAAAATACTGATTAGAATAACTAGATAATACGTTCCACTCTTAGTGATCGACACTCTACTTACCATTATATTCATACTGACCGGGTACACTGCTCGTTAAGTGTGTGTGTTATTGATAAGTCGGCTAAATATAAATTTAAAACTTGAGTAGGCATTAAAACTGCTAAACCGCAACGACACATCACGCGCATCACCACCCAACAATTTCAAAACAAGGGTCAAAAGGATTTTGAAACAAAATATAGGAATATCAAAGCTAAACTTGCACTTCTTGAAACTAACCCCATATTGCCTCAGGCTGCTCAAAAATCTAAACCTATTCAGACAAAGAACAAGGTATTAGTAGCTGAAGCATATGATTGGGATGATGAAGAGGTTTCCTCTGATGAGGAAATAAGAGTTAGTGCACTGATGGCACTTTCTGAAGAGGATCAGGTGGCTGTGGGAAAAAGCCATGCTAGAAATGGAGAGTGGGTCAACATCACCATGAAGAAGGTAAATACTTTACTTTCTATGGATGATGATTCTGATTGGCAGTCTTACATGAATTATATTTGTGTTGATTTAAAGTTTGTTGAGGAACAAAGGCTTAACCTGTTTTCAAAATATAACAATATTGTGTCAGAATTGAACAAATGTAGAGATGAACTGCTTGTACTAAAGCAAGCCAAACTAGAAACAATAACTCTACAAATTCATAACACTGAAATTTTGAAACAAAACCAAGCCCTTCAAACTGAACTTAACAAAGAAAAGGCTGTCATCCAAAGCTGGACCAGGAAGAACCCCAAGGTTTTTGACACTGTGGGATTAATCTCTCAGAAAACCATTGGAATTGACCCTCTTATGGTTGATCCAAATGTGTGTCATAATGAAATAAACTTTGTTCCAGCTGGCATATCTTTTGAGCAAGAATTGCTTCCCAAGTCAAATGACTGGATTGTCAGGGACAACCCAGTCAGTAAGTTACCAAACTTTGAGACTGGAAAGATCTTGCTTCCTGAAAGTCAGGCTTTGAAAAATATGCTTGGACTTACTGAACAACTCAGTAAGCTTGAACTCACTGAACAACTTAGTATCACTGAGTCTGTGAATGAGTCTGAATCAGAATCATACCCTCCACTTCCTCCACTAAATACCCTTCAGGGTGCTGCACCTAACTTAGGCCTCCCACCAATGGTCTTCTCACCACACTCTCCAAAGGAGAGATCAGGAAGGGGAACAACCATCCTGAAGAGAGCAAACCTTGATGTCTCAGTAAATACTGATGACTCATCAACTTCAGTCCCTTCTGAAGTAACAACCCAAAGCCCTGACTCAAAATTTGATCAGTTGGCTGAAATGGTCAGGAAGCTAGGAGAGAAGATTGCATCCTCTGAGAAATCTTCTCAATCCAAGAAGGAACAAAAACCAACTTCCTCACAGACCAAACCCAAACCTACAAAACCCCTGAAAAGATGTGAACTATGCAACTATACAAATCATCTCACTGATGATTGCTATAGAGTCCTTTATTGCATGATTTGCAAAAAGGAAGATCACAGGACTTCTGATCATAAACAATGCTCAGTCATGTCAAACTTTTCAGGACTTAAGGCTCAGTGCCTAAACTACCCTTCTGATTCTAAGCAGAAACAGAAGCAAAAGGCCAAACCTTTTTCACCTTGCCCTTTATGTGGATTCAATGACCATCTTCCTGAGGATTGTCAAATTGACAAACACTGTGAATCTAGTGGAAGTTCCACTCAGAAATCCTCGGGAAAAGAGAAGGTCATTCAGTCAAGAAGAGGAATGAAACAATCCTCTCAGACTACTGAGGCTACCCCTGCAACTAAATGCAAAACATGTGGTAGCTCAGTCCACTCAACCTCTGACCATGAATCAATTAATACTTTCATAAAGACCTACAATACCAAACCCTCCATGAAATGGAGTCCTAGAAAGAACTGACCCAGTTTACTATTTGTGCAGAGGCATGCCAGGGATCCTGTTTGGCATCTAGATAGTGGATGTTCAAGGAGCATGACTGGTGTTAAGGAATGCCTGCACAAATATGTGGAAGAATCAGGACCCAAAGTGATATTTGCTGATAATTCATCATGTCTTACTGAAGGCTATGGTTCAGTAAACTGCAAAGGTATTGTCTTTACTAGGATAGCATATGTAAATGGTCTTAAGTATAATCTGATCAGTGTCAGTAAACTATGTGATGCAAAATATATAGTTCAGTTTGATGATAAGCAAGGAACCATCTTCAATGCAAATAAGGAAATTGTCCTCATTGCACCAAGAAGACAAGATGTTTATGTATTAGACATGTCTAGTCTAACTCAGGATGGAACTTGTCTCTTTTCTAAGGCCACTGATACACTCAACTGGCTTTGGCATAAGAGACTCACCCACCTGAACTTTAAAAACATTAACAATCTTGTAAAACAAAACAAGGTCCTTGGCTTACCATCTCTTGTGTTTTCAAAGGATAAACCATGCTCAGCTTGTGAAAAAGGTAAACATCACAGAGCATCCTTTAAAACCAAAACCAACTTTTCCATCAGGAACTGCCTACATCTTCTCCATATGGATCTATTTGGACCTATCAGTCCAAGGTCTATTAATCATGAGAAGTATACTCTGGTCATAGTGGATGAATACTCTAGATACACTTGGGTATTCTTCCTGATAAAAAAGAGTCAGGCAGCTGAAACAATCATGTCCTTTGTCAGGAACATTGAAAATCAAAATGACATTAAGGTCAAACAGATTAGAACTGACAATGGGACTGAGTTCAAAAATTATGAACTTGAATGTTTCTGTGATGAGAAAGGTATTTCCCAAAACTTTTCCTCTCCATATACACCTGAACAAAATGGTGTTGCTGAAAGGAAAAACAGAACACTCATTGAAGCTGCTAGGACAATGCTATGTGGATCAGTCCTTTCCAACCATTTTTGGACTGATGCAGTCAAAACTGCCTGTTATACACAAAAGAGATCCATAATTGTCAAGAGACATGGGAAAACCCCATATGAGTTATTCAAAGGAAGAATCCCTGATATCAGCTACTTTCATGTCTTTGGGTGTCCTGTGTTTATTCATAATCACAAGGATCACCTAGGGAAATTTGATGCAAAAGCTGATGATGGATACTTTCTGGGATACTCACTTGTCTCAAAAGCCTTCAGAGTGTTCAACACAAGGAGACAGCAGACTGAGGAAACATTTCAAGTTACCTTTGATGAGAGCACTGATGCAATCAAGTTCTCCACTGCCTCAGTAGAAGAGATAGGAATTGATAATTCTTCAAGATATCCTCCTGATGAATATCTTTCTGAAAACAATCCTTCTACTCAGTATCAAGATGATGCTAATCTCTCCTATTACATAATCCCTCACAACCTACCTAACCCAACCATCACTGAGTTTGTTGAGGCACATGCACACACTGATAAAATCAATCAGTCTGTTCAAAACACTCAAGAACCAAACAATCTCAATGAGCTGGTAGACACTCAAGATCCAATCAATGATCATGTGTCTACTCCAGAACCAACCCCTCTACCCAATCAGGCCTCCACAAGTTCACATCAGTATCCAGGACCTCAAGAAAGTTGGACTAGGTCTCAGGACATTGAACTTGTCAATATTATTGGAGAGCCTACTGAAGGCATGCTCACCAGGAGCATGGCTGCTAGTCTAAGAGCAGCCTTATCCAATGAATGCCTATTTGTGGACTTCATTTCAACAATTGAACCCAAAAGTGTTAAAGAAGCACTTACACATCCAAGTTGGGTTCAGGCCATGCATGATGAACTGGAACAATTTGACAGAAACAAGGTAATGACCTTGGTCAAATGTCCGGAGAATGTCTCAGTCATTGGCATGAAATGGGTATTCAAAAACAAAACTGATGAAAATGGCATAGTCATTAAAAACAAAGCCAGACTTGTAGCCAAAGGCTATAATCAACAAGAAGGCATTGACTATGAGGAAACATTTGCACCAGTAGCAAGGATGGAAGCCATCAGAATCTTCCTTGCTTTTACTACATACATGAACTTCAAGGTTATACCAAATGGATGTTAAAAGTGCATTCTTAAATGGTTCACTGAAAGAAGAAGTTTATGTTCAGCAACCTCCTGGATTTGAAAGCCATGAGTCTCCTGATCATGTCTGTAAGCTTAACAAAGCCCTTTATGGACTGAAGCAAGCTCCCAGGGTATGGTATGAGACTCTCTCAGCCTTCTTAATCCAAAACAAATTTGTCAGAGGCAAGATAGACAACACATTGTTTATCTATAAGACAAATAATGATGTCATACTAGTACAAGTGTATGTTGATGACATCATCTTTGGCTCAACAAGTTTCAAACTTTGCAAACAATTTGAAAAACTAATGGCAAAGAAGTTTGAAATGAGCATGATGGGAGAACTGACATACTTCCTTGGTCTACAGATCAAGCAGACTGATAGAGGAACCACTATCAGTCAAGAGAAGTATGTAAAGAATCTACTGAAGAAGTATGATCTCAGTGACTGTGCCTCTGTCAAAACTCCCATGGTCCCCCCAAATAACCTTGGTCCTGATCTAACTGGAAAACCAATAAATCAAACTCTCTTTAGAGGAATGATAGGATCACTGATGTATCTACTTGCATCAAGGCCTGATATCCAATTCTCAGTATGTCTATGTGCCAGATATCAATCTGACCCAAGAGAATCTCATATCACTGCTGTGAAAAGGATATTCAGGTACCTGAAGGGCACTCCTAACCTTGGATTATACTATCCAAAGTGCTCAGGACTTGATCTCAAAGGATACTCAGACTCTGACTATGCTGGATGCAACATGGACAGAAAAAGCACCTCAGGCTCCTGCCAAATACTTGGTGGGAAATTAGTCCGTTGGAGTGCCAAGAAGCAACAATCAGTTGCCCTGTCCTCAGCCGAGGCTGAATATGTTGCAGCAGCTAGTTGTTGTGCAAATGTACTCTGGATGAAAAGTCAACTCAGTGACTATGGAATTCAGTACAAGATGGTGCCCATCTTTTGTGATAACACAAGTGCAATTGCAATCTCAAACAACCCTGTTCTTCATCAGAGAACAAAACACATTGATATCAGATATCATTTCATCAAGGACCATGTCATGAATGGTGACATTGAATTACACTTCATCCCTACTGAATATCAGTTAGCTGATATCTTCACCAAACCTTTGGATGAACCAACTTTCACAAGATTGAAAGCTGAATTAGGAATGTTGGATATAGAGAATCAGTCCACTGATTGAATCCTTCCAACTGAAGTGTAAATTCTTAAAACCTCAGGTCCATGACTCAATGTGTACATCAGTGAAAACATCTCACTGAATCCTCAACCTCAGGAACTAAACCCAAGTTCCTGAAATCTTGAGGGCTCAGGAACTAAACCCAAGTTCCTGAATCCTTGTTGCTCAGGATTCATTCCAAATTCCTGAATCATCAGTGACTAATCCCAAGTCCCTAAAAAACCAATCACTGAATGAAGTATCATTCAGGGCCCTGAAAAGGACATTAAATACTGACTTAAATGCTCTAAGTATCTGTTAGTAAATGTCCGAGGTTGGTAACTGAACTCGTATTTAATTCAAGAATATTTGTTCTTTTTTGCCTTTCTGGCTTCCACCTCTGGGCCACCACATTCCCATTTGGCATTAAATGCCTCTCCAATCACATTTCAAATATGTGATGACTCATCTCTGCAAATTACACTTTTGCAGAACTGCTCAACTGTTCACCTTGACTGTTGCGCCAAACCAGGAAAGTGGAGTGTTGGCATTAAATGCGGATCCCAAAACATATTATTCAAAACGATTTTCAATAATTCCTTTTGAATAAACTAAGATCGCTCAAATGTCTTAAATACCCCCATCTCCACTTCCCTATAAATACCCATCCAAAAGAATACACACACACGTTTTTAGAAAATTATAAGCAAACTCTGCCTCTTTTTTTTCTCAAACAAATTGTGTGTGTGTTCTTAGCATGGAGAAACATCCGACCATTTTCCGACCAACACCCGATCATAAAATGGCTTCCTCTAATGCTATAACCACCGCCCCAAATGTGAGCTTCACAATGGAGGGCGTGGACCTGACCAAAAACAATGTGGTTGGAAATTTCCACTATCCCCAGCAATATGGGGGTTACAAGGATGTAGTTAAGTATTTACAAAACTGCTTCATTGCCACAGCTTTTACAACTACCCCAGAAGTCATTTATAATGACTATCTCAGGGAGTTTTGGTGTACCGCAACGGCTACTAGCCCTAAGGACACCAAAGAGTCAATCATCACTTTCACTGTGATGAATGGGACTAGGACTCTCTCCTTCAACTACAAGACCTTCATCTTGGCCACAGGTCTTAACTTTGTTGAGAACTTTGAGGCAAACCCTACTGATCAGGAAATAAAAGCTGAAATGCTTTTCCTAGGGCCTCATGATGTTAGGCGTCCTACCGAGTCCCCTGAAGCCTTGCTGGCAAAGGCTCCAATAGTGAAGACATGGTTTCACCCTGTCTGGAGACTTATGATGACATTCGTCATTCAGGTACTCGGAGGAAACAAATCCTCCACTGAGCAGTTGAACTCATCACAACAATTGATGATGTTCAGTCTCTTGGAGGGTAGAAAAATTGATATCGGAGGAATAATCTTCCGTGACCTCGTGTCAAAGCTCTCAGGGAAACATAGGCAAAGACACATGTCTTATCCTAGGTTCATTTCCTGTGTGCTACAAGATCTTCTTGGTTCTGACTACTTAAGGTCTGACGATGAAGGTACAAAACCTGACGTCTTGCATAAGACCAACTTTAGTAGTGACATTACTGAGGTACAACCAGTCTCCCTGACCACCTACATGTTAATGGTGATTCAGGGTGAAAATGTATGCTCACCAGTTCCTTCACCAACCAAGAAGGTGAAGAAGACCAAAGGGAAAGGGGGACAATCCAGTAAGGTGGTTAGACCTAAACCACTCGTCACTGAGACTGTTGCCTCAGGCACCAAGAATGTTTTTGTGACCTTGACCTCTCAGACTCCCATAAAAGAGACCACATTGGCCACAAAACAAACGCCAATGGAGGGTGCTGAGCAATCATCCTCAGTATCCTCGGGCAAACCCTTTCCTAATGTCCCTACTGACAAAAACAAGTCAGAAGGGTCAGGAGCATCCACCCACTCACATCCTAATGAAGGCACTGATAAATCACAATCAGAGCTTGAGGGAGTTCAGGGTTCTATATCCTCGGTGGAGCAGTACTACTCCACTAAGAAGGGGACCCATACCTATTCACATCCCGTTAACGTCTCTAAGCAATCACTCTTAGAGTCTCAGGGAGTTCAGGCCTCTAAATCCCCAAAAGGACAGCACAATCCTGATGGGAAGGGAGGCCATCAACAATCACCAATAGTGCCTCATGATTCCACTGGAAAACACCCATCAGTGGATGAAGGCGCTCAGGGGGACAAAGACTCAGAGGGATATAAACCACCCGCCGATACGGAACCCAAACCCACCTCAGGCACTTTTGTTCTCTCAGGAACTGACCCTAAAAGTCAGGCTGGGCAAACCCCCCCAGTTATTATGACTAGTCAGGCTGGTCAAACCCCACCAGTTATTATGACAAAAGAGTCAGGACCTGGCCACAACGAAGGTGAGCCCTCTTCTGAGGGGGAGCCAGATTTCCTGAAGGCTCCTTCTCTGGCTGACTATGAAAATTTGTTAGCTGATGAGTCAGAGGAGGAGATTGATTTTGGTGATGATGATATCCCTGATGCTGAGGAGGAAATGGAAACCCAATTAAGCCCTCCTCAGCCCTCTGAGAAACAACATTCCTCTCCTCATCCTGAGGATCAACCACCCAGTTCTCAATCAAACTCATCATCATCATCATCATCAGGTGCTTCAACCACTCCTAAGTGGTTGCAAAAGTATGAAAATGCTCGTTCGGCTTCTGAAAGACAAATGGAAAAAGTCCTTCGCAAAGCCAACGAAGGTCTTTACAACTCTCTTACGGATGAGCAATGGGATAAGCACACTGAAGTGGCAGCCTCCTATGCTGACTTCAGGGCTTCTGTTGAAGAATCTCAGGCAAAGATTCTTCAGGCCGCCACCCTCACTGATAAAAAACTTGGCGACCTAAACAAATCTGTAGATGACATAGCCACTGGACAGCATCAGGAACTGTCCAACATCCTCAAGGCTATCGAATCAGTACAAGAACATCTTACAGATGATCCCACATTTGTCAACAAACTGGATGCATACTTGGCCTCTCAGGCGTCCACCTCCACCAGCATTACTGAGCTTCTAAAGCTCCTTCAGGGGGTAGATCTTCAAGGTTTAAGGACACAACAAGAGTCCATACATCAGGCTGTTATTGCATCCAAGGAGCACCTGATCAGAATCTCCTCAGCCTTTTAGCAGCTCTCAACAACACATAATGAGCTGGTCAACCACTACACCACCCAAGTAACTGAACTCACCACCCACCAGAAGGAAATGGCTGCCGAATTAAGTGTCGTGAAGAATGAGACTTCTGAAACAAAGTCTATGGTCTCAAACATCCTATCCATTCTTCAGGCCTCTCATATTCCTCCACCTCCTCAGTCAGCAGGTGTCTCCACTGAAGCTCCACCATCTGCTGAGGGGGAGATAAATGATGATCCTCCAATCCCTGACCCTACTTCTGCTTTGGTAACTGTCCCTGAGACATCCACCAGTCAACCTCCTCCCATTGACAAAGGGAAGAAAATCATGGTGACTGAAACAAACCCTCCTCCTGAAGCACGCTTAATCAAGGCTTCAACTGAAAAATGTGCAGATCCTGATGCACCGTTCTATGTAGATTTAGAGGATGGGAGAAGGGTCTATGGGACTCCTGAACAACTTGCTAGAATTTTACACCAAGAAGAGCTCAGGAAGGAACAAGAGAAAGAGCTGGAGCTCAACAGGTATGAAATTTCTAAGGTTGCCAAAGAAGTGATCAAGGAGTCTGAGAAAAAGGACATCAAAGGGGATGAGTTTCTCAAGCTTCAGGCTGAAATCCTTAAGGAACACAACAAACAAGCCAAACTTAAGGAAGAAAAGAGGCAGAGGATATATGAGAGGTATGTATGGCACATGACCAAAACCAAAGGTGAAGGCAAAATAACTGACATCACCATTCACCCCACCAGACCTCTGAGCTTAACAATCCATAGAGGTCCAAGAAAGTCCGAACATCTTCCAACAGTCAAATTTTCAGACTATGGGTTAAGAGAATGGGATATGATGATGCCTATCCTAAAGAAGAAAACCACAAGCAAGAATGCCCCAATCATCATCAAGTCACTGAGTGCTAAGTATGAGGAACTCGTAAAAGTGGCAAAGAGTCTTGGCATTAACCATGATGAGGCACTTGCTTCTCAGGGACTGGCTATCCCTGAACTTACTCAGAAGACTGGGAAGAAAAGAAAAGCTGTGGATATTGAACCTGAACAATACATAGCTGCACTTCATTGCAACAGGACTACTCCTCAGGGAGTCAAGTTCCGTCCCAACCTGGTCATCAAGGAACCTGAGTATGGTATCTTCTTTGTGGATGAATTTGGTCAGGAAGCCTTTCAAAGAGTCTCTGACATCGACAAAGTGGAAACGACAACACTCCTTGCTTACAAACTGATGGCGCTTAATATCAGGAGACCTGAAAATGAGGAGTTTGTCAGGCTGATGGATCAAATGATGAAGGATCGACCTGATAAAGAGGTGTTGATGTCAAAGAAGGCGAAACTTGAACTCATGGGTCTTGTTCAGGAACCTTGAGTATTTTGTAATGATATGAATAAATTGATGAATGTTTTGCTATATCAATATCCTTATTTATTTTCTAGTACATTCAGTATGAGCAGAAGACTTTAGCTCACTCATACTGATCAAAACACTTAGGAATAATTTATATCCAAATAGGGGGAGATTGTTGGGTCATGAAAAACCCAAGAATACATAAAACATGATTTGGACACAAATTAACTAAGTGTTAAACTTAAACCGAGAACAATTCAAGTCACTGAGAGAACAGCCTCTCAGTGAGTCATCTTCAAGATGCTTAAGGCGAATTCAAGAAGAAGGATTCACTTCTCAGGAAGGCGGTACTCCCTGAGTAGGACTTAAGCCAAAGAAGAAGATGATGGTTCAGTGAGTGTTGGACAAGAACTCACTGAACCCCAGTCTCCTCAACAAACAAAGTGATTGAAGACTGAGGAACCAACGCCTGAAGAAAAGGCGGGAACAATAGGGAAAAGATCTGAGAAGATAATAGTGTCAGCCCAACACTCTTCTCTTGTCAGATCCAACCTTCCCTATTGCGGCTAAAAGTCATGGAGTGTCAGCCAACAACTCCCAAAGTCTTATTAGCCCTTTCCTATTGGTTCTTGGAAATGACAATTACTATTTGTAATTGTCAGACACGTAACCTCAACAACTTGTATTATATTTAATCACTTATACTTAGATTACTTGTGTATAAATAGATCAGATGGGAGAGAAGTTAAAGTGTGCTTTGTATATTGAAAGCTTAGAACTTTTACAAAGTAACTTCTCTCCTACAAAGAGTATACAACTCACTGAGATAGCTCAGTGGGTATATTGTTACCACTCAAGCAAAACTTGAGTTTCGATAGGAGACACCCCATACCCTTGTCTATTCAATCCCAAGTGTTTGTTCCGCAAAACACTTGGGTATAGATTCTTGGAATTATTTCTAATAAGAATTTAAACGTTGAAAAATATTGTTGTTTTTATATTCACGTTTTATAACTGTTAGAATTAATCTTAAACATTGTATTAGTCATAAACACAAATAGATTAACTTTCTAGTTAACTCTAATCGTGTAAAGGGACCAACAAGTGGTATCACAACACAAGGTACAAAGAACGGTTTTACCTTAACCGTTTAGAATAAAATTCATTATCAAAAGTAATACGTTTACATCATTTGAAAATAGTGCGGAAGTAAGGCCCAAAACGATTAAAGCGGTCGCAAATATAATCATCAGAGTCGTCTATGACCATGCCTCTTGCCAAGCGCCTCCAAAGATAAGCTATAACCTTAAACCTGAAAATACATGCTAAAAGGGTCAGCTTACGCTGGTGAGTTCATAGGTTTAAGTTTAAAACAGTTTGGTTAAACCAAAAGGTTTCTAAGTTCAAATCATCGTTCGCAAACAAGTCAAGTTCAACGTAGGCTAACACTGCCTAAATCACGGGTTAAGAAAAAGTATAATAGTGGACCAGGATAAGGGATTTGCTACACTGGACTAAGATCGATGAAAACCACGAGTTCCAATAATACTTCCAAAACCAATCATTCCATAACCAATCGTTCCAAAACCAATCGTTCCAATATCTTAACGAGATCTCAAGTAGGGCCCTAAGCGACTCTAGCCAGGTGACACGGTTATAGCAAGGGATTGCTACCCTGGTCTAGGCCGTAAGCAGATATCTATTCTCAGCTAGGTACCACGGTTATAGCAAGAGATTGCTACCCTAGACTAAGTCAACATCTACCGCAAGTCAAATCCTTAGCCAGTTAACGAGTTATAGCAAATCCAAAATGACGGTTAGGTCCATTCAAAATAGTTTAAATGTTCTCACTCATGAATACCAGATAAATCACGTAATGTCATCAAATAACCAAATAAATCACGTAATGCCATCAAATAACCAGATCAAATATATCAGTCAAATAGTCAAATATAGAGTAAACAGTTCACGTATTCCAAATAAATAGTCATGAGTTTAGTTAAAAGCGAGCATGTATTCTCCCCCGAAAATAGTTAGAAAACCGGTAAAAGTAGGGGCCATGAACTCACCTTAGCCACAACAATGCATAGATCACAACTGACACGACTGGCATCGAGAAGCAAGACACAACGGTCTCAATACATACCGCATGACGAAACACGGAGGTGCAAGCACAGCGGTACACAACGGCCTAGGATCGGCACAACCTAGTACGTATACGATCATCTCAAAACACGTCTCGCAAAATAATAAAGTCTATAAAAGACAGCGTGTCGTAGTTTTCGTGGATTACTCAGTTTTCAAAACTTATCAAAAGCTTAGTTTCAACATTTCGTGTGGTGTGGTAAGAAGACATAGACTCGACATACAACTCACGCCAAAGAGAAGAGACATCGACATAGTCGAGAGAGTACAGACGAGAACTCAAACCAAAGAAGACAAACCTAGAAGTTTACGACAACAAACACCTCAAATCAAATAACTCAGTTTGTACGTTTCGACATTTACCCCGTTATCCCCAAATAATTTGTATAAAACATAAACGTTTTATAATAAAATAAGTTTAATTAATAAAATTAGGTTTTCCTCGAGTCGTCGAGACTTGGGTTAATCAAATATGAAATTTCAATATTTAATAAGTTTATGTCTCGCTATTGTTCTTCTCGTAGATATTAGTTTTGGTTTTATTGAAGATTTTGTGTCTGGTCCGAGTTTAATATATTAAAGTCTTTTCGAGTTTAATAAATTATACCTTCTCAAGTCTCAAAATGTCCAATGAACCCGATATCTAATATCACAAGTCCGACAACGATCCATGATTTTCCAAACGTCCAAGTATATTCAAATCCAAATCACGATTCCTAATATAATCCGAAACGTACTAATTGGCACAATGTCAAATTCATTATTTTGATGGCAAAATATATTGACACCACATTTTATAACTGAACACTCTTTAAATATTTTAACAACTGTACCATTTTTAAATTATTATGGGCTTGTGAGCCTCTTAACCAAACAAACCTCATTGGGCTTTGGCCCATGTTAAAGCAATTCAAACGCACCTCTAATTAAAACTAATGATACCACTCAAACCATATTTTGACACATAAGGTACACACCGGGTCGACCCGACCCGAGAGCAAAATAAGCACATGCTGGGTCAAACGGACCCGTAACCATGACCAAAACCCGACACCATTACACGCAATCTTGTGGCTGTTAAACCGAGACTCAATCCAACGAGGACAACAACCCTTGCGGGTTTCTAGTATTCCGAGTACCAAAAAGAAGCAAGGCAACACTTATAACCATGACAACATCAACAATCAACGACACCTCAACAACAACAAATTAAACTTACCATGCCGAGACCATGGGGGTCTCGGCTGTGAGCCTCGTGTTGTACCAAACCCAACCAAAACGGACTCAATGTTTCTCGGCTCAAACTACACGCGACCAAGACCACCCAAAAACAACTAATCTCGACCGAGACTCGAACACAGTCGAACAATCACCGTTTTACTCGAATCTTACCACACGAAATCAAAACAACACCATTTTATATTAACTCTCAACACACGAATTCAGTTTCCAAAACGTGTTTGTATCCGGTTTTTAATGACAAAACTAATAACAGGTGTTATTCGGTTTTTAGTTCCATTTAATCCACGAAAAATATACGCAACCTTTTTAAATCAAAATGAAATAAACAACAAAGAGGAGTGGTTTACCATACCACTCGAATCAACGAGAGACGAGATGAGAGGAAAATGGCGGCAGAGATGGTGGCGCGTGGTGACCTTCTCGAACCACAGTAGATAACCCACTCGATCTATACTCGTACGACTGCAAAAATGGTGTCGCCAGAAAACTCGCCGGAAAAATCATAAGTTACCGAGAGTGGAGGAAATAGGTGAGGGTGGGTTGGAGGCGCGTGAGCCATATAGAAATGACGAGGAGGGTGAGAGGATTAAGGTGGTGGTGGCGGTGAGGTTGTATGGCCGGCGGTGTGGCTCAGATGGCCGGATTTATGGCCGGAAAAGAGAGGAGATGGGAGGGTAGGGTTTGTCGGCTGGAAGAGAAGAAGGGGTTTTATAAACCCTAGAAGTATTATAACAATATATATATATATAGTGTTAGGGTTAGGGTTAGGGTTAGATTAGAATTACCCTAGGGACCAAAGTCGTCACAATCCAAGTCTAAGGGAAGAGGGATAAAATTTACTGCAGGGACCATAGTTGTAGTTTTTGCTATCTTTCTTGAAATGAGGCTCGGGGCTCGTTTAAGATAGCAAACGATCGATTCAAAACACGGGAATTTCGCCATTGCGCTCAGAATAAATTTTCCAATAAAAACGACTATTCATACGCCTTGTTTTTCACAATTAATAAAACAATCAAATCAAATCGTCGGTTGTGCCAGTACGCGTTGTGTACGAATTTCACGTTTCGCGAGATAGATTTCACGTTTTAGAGTCAAAAGAGTTCGGAAAGGTTCGTAAATGAAAAACAGAGATAATCTTGTATAGAAATAAATCTAGAAAAATACGAGTTGTCACAGCCTCACCTCCTTAACGAAATCGCGAACTCGCGATTCAATTCAAGTTACTCGTTACGGTTGAAAAGAGATGAGTACATACACACGAGGATTCGTCGTCACGTTCTCACGTGAATTCAGGACTTTTTCACGAGCTTCGACGAGCTTTGTCGATAGGGATGCGACTTTACTAAAGTCGTTCGACTTCACGGTTCATGATTTAGATAGGTTTCTCAACAAGGTTTAAACGTTCATAAATCTGGATCTTTCCCGGAGGAATAGCGGTTGCCTCATCGGCAAGTCATTTCTTCACAATGCACATAAATACGTTGCGAACACTGCTGAGTCCTGATGGTAGCTCGAGCCTGTGTGCTACCGGTTCAACTCTAGCAAGGGTTTCAAAAGAATCAATATAGCGAGGATTTAGCTTTCCACGTTTACTAAACGTATCACACCTTCTCATGGTGAATCTTTAAGCATAATCTGGGATTTAACTAGGAATTCAATGGGTTTATGTCATTTTTCAGCATAGTTGTTCTGACGATTCGTGAGCAGCTTGCAACTTGGTTCTGATCTAAACGATTTTCTCGGTAGTCTCGTGAACAAGTTCAGGGTTGGTAAGTTCGGTATCCCCAACTTCTACCCATCAAGTAGGCGGTCGACACATGCGACCATAAGGTGCCTCGAATGGTGCCGTTGGAATACTAGAGTCGTAAGTATCGTTATAAGATAATTTGGCCAACAGGAGGTGTCGATACCAATTATTGCCAAATTACGCAGGAACACAACATGTCCTCTAACATTTGAATGATTTTTCCACTTTGGCCATCAGTCTGGAGATGATACACAATATTCATCTCCAAATCTGTTCTCATGGCTCTTTGGAGTGATTTTCGGGAATTTGATGTGAAACAACTATCCCGATCAGAGAATGGTAAGAGTC
The DNA here is from genome assembly GCA_021014915.2 of Artemisia tridentata subsp. tridentata. Taxonomy (NCBI): domain Eukaryota; kingdom Viridiplantae; phylum Streptophyta; class Magnoliopsida; order Asterales; family Asteraceae; genus Artemisia; species Artemisia tridentata. The sequence continues at coordinate 12,361,360 of CP139506.1, read as the reverse complement.
GACACTCTATACCGGGTAATGATTTCATATGAGTATGGACGAGCAAGTTTGCCCATACTGTCGTTTCATCGATTAGAGAAGGTGAGTAGATTAGGTAGGATTATCAACAATCACTATCTAGAAAAGGCTAGGCAAAAGGCACATATTCGAAAAGACGGAATTTTAGGTACAAAACCTAGAGTGATGAATTCTACAATATTACAAGGCACTGCTAGTAGTAGTAAACCATTACCTAGGAACACTCAACAAAAGACTAGGGATTGGCTTGCATCTAAGAGTAGTTGCGCAAAAGAAAATGTTATGAACGTAGAATGCAACACTAAGAATTCAAATTCCTCTTCGAACACGAAAGGAAAATCACGTGCTGAGGCACAATCCACTAAGACTCCAAATAAAAACAAACCCGTTGATAAGAAGCAAAAGGCTAAGAAACCTAATAGGTGGATCTCTACAGGACGTAGTTTTTCTCAAAATGAGACTTCCGCTGCATCTGATAAGAAAACAACTCCTAGATCTTGCCTTAGGTGGATTCCCACGGGAAAAGTTTTTAAAACAGTTGGTCTTAGATGGATTCCCACAGGAAAGATTTTTGATACTTGCACCAAGACAATTAATAGTGACAATCACCAACAGGAAGTAGAAACCATTACAACCGTTGATAGTCAACATCCTCAGAGTGATGATTCATGTACTTCTAACACTGTTATTTGTGAAAACTCTTCGTCTTTGGTTACAAGTGATTCAACTGTCTCAGAACTCAGATCATCAGAGAGTTCTAATTCTGTAAATTCTTCACACTCATTCTCTCTATCTTCTATTTTTGATTTTCCATTTCTTTTATAGATAAAAAAAAAAGAAAAAAAAAAGAGGATATAGATATATATAAAATAAAAAAAAAAAAAAAAAAAAAAAAAAAAAAAAAAAGAAAAAAAAAAAAGAAGAAGATATAGATAGATATAGGATAAAAAAAATGATGTATATTCTTCTTCCGACATGTCTCTCGTATAATCGATATTCTGTACGTATCTAGAAATGTCATTCAACAATGATACGGACATGTACAGATGCTTGAGTGAGAACATATCGTCTCTCAAAATTTCTTCAATGGCTTCGGAACAACTCAGTTTCGGACCCGAGCTTCAAAGAAAGGAAAGTGCTCAATCAAATCAAAGGTTTTAAATATTTTTTCAAGCACTTATCCTAAAAACTTCAATGATGGTTTTCGTATATATCAGTACGAAACCCGCACCTAAATGAAGACTTCTGATTATATCTGATCAGAACTCGTTATCAAAGATAAAATATCCCAACTTCATGCAAATCCGTCTATCTCTTCACAAGAACACTCATTTAATCAGTTGATATCAAAAACATCACTTCATGCTATTTTTGAGGGGGAGAAGACGTGATTAAATGTGATCAAAGATCGTGGAATTGAATCTCAGGAGAGCTCTTATCCATATAGACTCAGTATGAACCCTCGAATTGACGAAATTAACTGTCCGTTATCAAAAAGACTTGTCCGGGACGGGTAATAATTTCAAGCTGGTTCTCCAGTGATGTAAACGTGTCTCACAAAGGACTTGTCTGAGTAGAATGTACCAATTCGAGAGATGATCATTGAATATGACCGGGACGGGTAATAATTTCAAGCTAGTCTAACTAGTGATGTAAACGTGTCTCGCAAAGGTCATGTTCATTGAAAATCAATCAATTCAAATGTGCGAACTCTACCCAACATGTGCAAATTTATATCAAAAATGCATGAGCACATGTGAAGGGGGAGTATTTCAAAAAATGCAAAACTCTCAAAGTGTTAACAAAATGTGTTTATTCATAAACACTTTGAGAGATTTTCAAAATGTTTTATGGCATGAGATCAATAATCTAGGATAATCATGGAGCAATAAGGTGATTATGGTTAGGTTATGTCCTATGATCCGCCAGAGCCGGAGGGATCTACCCAAGGACAATTCCAATATATTAGAATTAGAAGTCTTAGGAAAGATTTAAAAAAGGAGTAAAATGAGAAAGGAGAAAGAAGTGGTTGAAGAATGAAAAAGAAATGTTTAATGAAAGGGTGAAAAGAAATAACCCTCCATGAAAACTTAGGGCAGAAACTGGGTCAATACATTTGCTATCGGTATTCACTAAGGTGATACTGATATTGAAGACAAGACGTCATGGACCCAGTGACGCGCTGCACCACCCCTCCTAGCCACTCAGATATCTCTTAAAAGATATTTGTTTCATTTCTCACGGAGAACACTACATAATCTATCGGCATCTCACTCCGAGATGTGTTTATTGAAAAGATGGCACTCTGCTCCATGCCTCCGACTACTAAAACTAAAACGCACATTATAGAGTCTAGAGCCATGAGATTCATTAAAAAATCTCTTAGGAACACTTCCATAAGAATACCCTTGTGTTCACCAAAAAGGACACAAGGTGTACAAGAGTCTTAATGAGATCCAAGGATCTTGCCATTTATATCATGATGGTTACCATGCTTCATACGGTCTACAGTCGTGGGGTGATCTCCAGTGACTCACTGAATCGTGGGTGCACTTCGGTGTGTCCGTGTAAGCCCTTTTCTGGGGTATTCGGTTCAGAACGGCCTGGGCGAGGATTAGGGAAAGTCTTCACACTATGTTGTTGACAATCTCGAAGTCCGAACCTGTAAGCGCTAGACGATTTATCACTAATAGTTTTATGCAGCTACCTAAAATGTCCATCAATCATCATCATATATCAAGCATCTTCACCTCAACATACTCATACTTATGCAGACCATCCCTGATCCGGTGTGTGAGTATATATATAAATATAGTATCGGATATGCGTGATACGCGGGAAATGACAAATCAACCTTTTGGGAAAAAGGTTAGCTTACAAAACCCGTGAATACGGTGTGAGATACCGGATAAGTGATTACCCCGGTCGTGTCTTAGCGAGGTGTGAATCGAGGATTTCGTTTTTGGTTCAGAATTAAAATGCTTGATGATTGGATTTTGGATTTTTGAGTTTTTAACTTCTAATTGGGATATTGAAAATAAAGTTACAAAGAAAATTAAAGCACAAGTTAATTAAACTAAAAACGCGAATCGGGAAATTCTAATAACGAGCCAACAACTAAAATATTTAGAATTCTAATCCTACGGGTACCAAATTAATTTTCCTACATCCTAAATGACAAAAGAAAATTTTGAAAAAAAGAATTATATTTTTTTAACTTTTCAATAATTAAATACGAGTTTAAAACTAATTAAAAGAAAATAAGTGATTAAAAATACTAAACTAAAAGAAAAAAATCTGAAAGTTTTATATAAAAATACTTTAAGCTATGCTGGTTCTAAGAAAAATTTGAAAAAGACCCCAGCTTATTGCAATAAGCTGGGAAAAAGCAATTAAGTACGGACTGCTTAAATGGAAAGAGTGGGTTATCAATTAAATGTTGCAAGACAATGATGAAAAAGACCCAAGGGCGGATTGGTGAGTGTGTTTGTGTGTGAGTCAGGAGACTGGGGTTCGAACCCTAGTTTTGGCACTTTTTTTTTTTATTTTTTATTTTTTATTTTTCTTTTAACAAGCTATTAAGCATAACAAAAATAAGCATAAGATGTAACTACAACTAATTATAGAAACCACTAATAAGCCCAGAAGTGAGCTAGATAAGCAGTCAGTTGGTATCCAATGGAGACAAGCAAAGGGAAAAAAAGCTAAGGGCTGATCTGCACAAAATGTGCAGACTTAAAACATAAAAAGGGGCAATTTTTGGTTTTAGAAATGAGCACTTAAGATTAAGCCATGTCCACAAAAATCAGATGATTAGTCAAACTCATAAGCCAATAAGCTCAGAAACCTAGCTACAGACCAAGATATGCTTATTTGTGGCTTAAAAATAAGCTGAACAGAAGCTTATCACACACTGATTGATCAGTGTGTATTGGTCTGAGATTGGACTTTTGAGCTTAGTTTTCAAGACCAAATAAGTTATCAACTGACCTGGACTTAGAAATAAGCAAGGGACAATAAGTAGTCTACTTATAACTTAGAAAAATAAGCTCTTGAACAGGACTTAGGGCTGCTAATTCAGATATGAACTTAGAAATACTATACTAATGCAGAATTTGGTAAAAACTAGACCAAGAACTCACTACACCTACTGAGATTTAACCAATTCCCCAAGATCAACTTAGTGCACTAACATGAACCCAGAAACACTATATTTGAGAAATAAATAAGCTTGTTCCTACAATAAGCACTATGCACAGTCCTGATTTCTTAGTTCAAGGCAAAGATACCAAAACCTAAAAAACTTTCAAAACACCCTAAAAGCTCCTACTAACAACTCAAACAAGCCAAGTTAAGCATGATCAAAACTAAGAAAAGTGCATATGAACAGTGAGTCCCCATTTTGACCCATTTTGGACTCTGACCCAAACACTCCTTAATGGGTCTGTCTTGGATTTTAAAGCCAAAAGAAACTTGAATAAGCCTAGACTTCTGAAGAACAATGATTAAGTAACTTAATTGAGACCTAATAAACAACTTATTAGAAGAAAATAAGCTCAAATTAAGCTAGACCCTAGTCTACTGATTTTAAGCCTTTTTGTACAATTCTAAGCAAAGTGGATATTAAAGCCAAGCTACCTACTGAATTATCATTACAAAGCATAACTAAGCACTATTAAGCTACAAATAAGCAAATAAGCTCAAAATAAGCTAATGAACAGTACACTATGCAGAATTTTGAGAAATTAGAAACAAAATTGTAAAACCTTCAACCCTAGCTGAACAAGGGTGAGTATAAGCTGCTACAAGCTCCTCAAAGATAAGCTAGGTAAAGTCCACCTTGCCATTCCATTACTGGCAACTTCCAAAAGCTTTCCCATGTCTAATGCAAAGGTAATTCTGAGATACTATGATTCTGAATTTGCTTTCTTTTGTATTTTCTTATGACTATTAAGAGCTTATGTGAGCTTATGTAAGGTTTTGAAACATTAGATAAGCATAAACAAGATTTGTTAAAAAAAAACTTGAAATTTCTATTAAAACTGAAAATGTTACAACTTGGAATTCTGGATGAGAAAATTATATTAAACTTTAAAACACAGATTACAATATTAAAACTAAATTACCTAAAATTAAAAACATGCCCTGAAAGGCTTACAATGATCCTATTTATACTAGCAACTAAACTAGGGGTCTTCTTCCTTTTTGTGCTAGTTCTGTGAGAGAAAACAGCCTTGGATCTCATTTGTGCTTCTTGGGATTAAATCCCAGCCATTGGATAGAAATGGAATGATCACAGCCCTCTAATTGATTTTGGTGCCCATTTGAAGTGGTGGATTGCCAGCGTGGAGGAGGGGGGAGAAGAAATAATCTCTGGGTTTTGACTTTGGAGTGTGGTACAATTTTTCTAACCTTGATATCTTTAGGAAGAAAAGAAGATATAGTCATCTTAATCAAACAATATAACAAGAGTTTGATTCTCATAACTTAACATACCATAAACACTATGTATTTCATTAGGATTAATATTGTAAGTCATTCTTACAATATATAAGATAAATATATATCGTATTGGCTTACCTATTTACCAACTAAATCACTTTAATGGTACAATAGATTTTCCAAGCCAATTGCATGCATTATAACATAAGTACTTATTAACCAAGTTACTTCATGTCTATGTCTTACCAAGAAGACATAACTGTTATAATCCCAATCTACGTTATAAGTCATTAATCAACTCAATGACTTCTTGTATATGTCTTAATTAAAAACATAACAAGATAACGTCTTACTTTGTTATAAGTCTTATAGCAATCTAAGACTTCATATTTATATCTTACAATATAAACATGTATAACTAAAGTAATTATGAACACCACAACTTGGTTTCAATGGTAATTTCAAGTTAATTTATTACTTCATATATTTATGTCATTCCACGAATACATAAACATCTAAATATGAAGTAGTATTAGATTACTTCATTTATTTATGTCATTACAACAATACATAAATATTCACATTTGAAGTATTCTTCTTATCATATTGAAACTTGTTCTAATAATTATCTAATTAAGGAACTTGTAAATTAACATAGTTTCATTACATCAGCCGAGGCTGCAACAATAAAAGTATGTAATTTACCTTGTCATTAATATCTAGTAATGAAAGTAGATATTAACTCCAAGTGTTCTAATATTAGAATGTGTATAAAACACATTAGAACATTAGTCTCTTACCTTACAGTCAAGAGAAACCTATAAATCATATTCCTTTATGTTGTTGCTTGCACACAATAAGATTTCTCCCTCTTGTGCATGGAACAACATCACGTATCAGATAAACAACACGTCAATAGTTTTCTTATTTGATCAATATGATTTGTGTCATAGATATAAGTAGGTATAGAATCACTTCGTCTAGTAAGGAAACGTACACGACTATCCTTAATACCACAAGTGTCTATAATTGGAAAGTATTTATCTCAAGAGATTCTAGAGATAATCCGGGTTACTACCAAGATATCAAGACTTGTAGCTCCCTCTGAATTAAAGATCACTACATGAACTCATTATTCAGTCATTACAACACAATGCTCCCACTGGATTTGACAACATTATAAATGTTTCAAAACTAGTAAAAGCAGATAGCGTGCTGTTTACTTTCTTACATCTTTGAGTAATCCCTTACTAAGGTACTCAGAGAATGTATTCTACTTTGTCAATGATGAAATATCCATCAATACAATTAACTTGAAAAATTGGGTATGCAATTTCTTCCTCAATAAGGTCTACCATCCCCATCATGGTATGTAGCACCTTTAAATGGTCAAAGCATAACAACTAGATCAAACATTCTAGTTTGCTTTTTACCAATTATGCGGTAATTAGTCTAGCTTCTAATTTCAATAACTCCTAACCATGCAATTTCTTAAAAATAATTCGCCATGAGTTATTTCTTAGAATTTAGACAACTCTAATTTTCCTATTATACCTTTCTCATCCATGAAAAGGAATAGGATTAAGTCTTACTCTTCACACGGAAAGTTGACTAGGTTTATTCTTTTGAGTAAAAATTGACTCTATCCAAAACCCATACGGGTGTAGATCAATTTACTACTAAAAGAATGCCCCACGTTTACGGTTTTAACGTTGCATTAAATACATTAAAAGAATATTCAAAATTCAATTTTAGTATTTTCGATAATAACTTTTCAAGAAAATTAAACACCCACGGTAAATAAAAGTTCACCATTTAATTTTCATTGAAAATTAGGATCCAAATTGACGTCGTTTCATTACATCAGCTTTGGCTGCTAGCAATGAAAGTACTCAATAAGGTACGGGATCACCCAATTGCCAATATCCAATTGCAATTCCTAGAAATCATGGGACTTACATATTATGCCAACATCAGTTGCAAATGTAAGCATGTTTCATCCCCAAATCTTTATGCCTTGACGCCGTTCCATTACATCAGCTTTGGCTGCTAGTAATGGAAGTGCTCAATTAAGTTAACCAACTTAGAAAACTGTAAATTGACGTCGTTTCATCACATTCAGCTTTGGCTGCTAGCAATGAAAGTACTCAATTTACCCTTAGACAACCATCCTTTGAACATCACATTCAGCTTTGGCTGCTAGTGATGTAGGATGAAACCTTAGGTGTTTCCGCTTCAGTTGGATGGCATATTACTTAAATTTAAAAGGGTATAATTTTTTATGTGTGTAATCAAAATATGTACAAAGATGTCATGCATTCATCTTTGTATCATATGTTTTCTACAAAAACCATTTACCAATTCGCAGCTTAAAATCAACAAAATTTTAATTGATGGCGTTGAGAAACTTACAACATTGCCTTAAGATGCTTCGTACTTTATCATGGTGTACTTGGTAAGTCTATTATTGACGCACAGGCGAGCGGAGGGGCAAACGTCCGCCGAAGCTAATTAAAAACGCGCCCCTTTCGGATGACAATTTAATGTCAAGCCTCCTTATACCCACTTTATAGTTTGTCAATAATAGGTCCGCCGCTTCGACCACTTTTGTACAGTCGCATCAATCAATTAAAACTTTAAGATTTAAAGCTTAAAACATTTATGTAGTAAATTATTAATTGCTAGTCTCGCCTGGGAGCAAATTACCGTGCGAAGCGAACCACTATCGGCACATAAGACTTGGCAATTAAATAGTTTACTACAAAGGTTTCATAGTTATTAGGTTCATTTATTTTTTATTCAAAAAATTACCCTCTTTGATGTTACAATCCATCATAATTAAACACAAAGATCAAGTAATTAAAAAAATAAATAAACAAACACTCAATAACACATATATGATCATTAACAATATCATATAGCCACATGCAAACCTTTTGATAAATAATATTAATAATCTATGTGAATTTTTAATGTATCTAATTAGTAAAACTCCCATTGGTTTTCGAGCTCATTGTGCCCAATGGACCACAGACGCCAAATAACTTGGCCGCGTAAGTTTTGATTAATTAGATACCACATTGCACATAACCGATTAATTAATATATATATTAGGGTCTTCCCTAATTTTAGATTTATCTTAAAACCATGTAGCAAATAATTAACCATCATTCCATAACAAAATATGCAAGATTTTGTCATAGATCCCCATATTGCACTTAAAATCATGTATCACATATTAAAAGCCAATATAGTACGCAATCTAATTAATGACATCACATAAGTACACATTAATTAAACACTTAAAATTGCATGCAATCCTAGGGTTTCTACAAGATTTTTATCAATAACCTAAAACCCTAAAAAAATTATGGGTGTCGACCCATATTAGGGTTTACCAAAAAAAATCAAAACCCTAGATAACCAATTGCATGTATCTATTCAACAAGATTCAATTTTAAGGTTTTTAGTAATTAATTACATGTTAAAACGGGCTCATGATGCCACTGTTGGAATATGTGAATCATAAAACTATAAACACATACACATATAACATATAACATCAAAGCATACGCAATGGAATAGATCTACAAAACACGTAATTAATTAACTAAATAATAAAAGAGATGCGTACCTTTTGGTTTCTAGCAAGAACAAGAAACCGGATCACCAAGAACAAAGTAAACCCTAAGTCGGGTTTTGGGATGGATCGACTTATGTATAAGTCGAATAGGGAAATCACCACAAGCTAAAGTAAGCTTGTTACTCGTTCTTGTACACACGTAATACTAGCGTTTCAATAGGAAAAGCTAGGTTCTAATATCACAAACACAACCCTAACTTTTGTTGAAGCAAAGTCGACAATCCCAAGGTGTTTGGGAAGAGGTACGACCGGCCACAAGAAGAGGGAAAGAAGAAGAGAATAGGGTTTGCTTGGAATTAGGATTAGGGATTAATGAATACAATGGGATTGTATTTATAGGCACCCATTGGCTTGTTCCCCACTCCAAGAAATCGTCCCATAAACCCTAGGGAGTTTTTCGGCCGACTTTTGCAACAAGAAAGGATTTCTAGATCCTTCTTGATCCCTATTTTCATCCTTAGTCCTTGTAGTTAATATTTAACGTCCGTTAAACAAACTCCGTTAAATACAAACGACCATTAAGTGTTAGTTTGTGAAATGAATAAATAAATATAAAATATATTTAATTATTCAAACCATCGAAACTCTTACGTATTGTGTGCAATCCCAAGTCTCGGGTTCGAAACCGGTCATACAAATATTAATTTATATCCACAAACTCTAACAAGTTACGTATTTCTGATTTCAAAATAAAGAAAATAGGTACCAAGTTTTTCATGATCGGGATCCTACTCAGGATCGTTTTCGTGTTTGCAAGATCGAAATCGTAAAATAGGATCGGGACCTAAAATCCTACTATAATGTCATTTTATTAATAGTCTTTGTAATATTATTCAAATTGTGAACCAAAACATCTTCCTAACAGAATTACAGTATCTATTGATGCTGAAGGAGTGTCTTTTTATCATATTTTTATAACAAGAATTAGTCAATTGTTTTGTTGCCAACCATATTATAAAATCTTGCGTTATTATAAATTGTTGGTGTTTTGCATTCCTGTTGATGTGTTTATGTGGGATAATGTATCCATTCAGATGTGCTGCAAATGCGCAATTTGCGAAAAGCTCGTAACTTCAAATTTGCGAATATTGTGTACCCAATTGAAATGTATATGACGAATGCAATAAACCAACACGCCAAATTCGGATGATCCATTGCACCCATCCGTTCAATCATCCCCTAAATTCAGGCATTGTTAACACATTTACCTATATTTCTTCATTACCACAATTGAGTTGGACTTCAACACACACTTATACATAATTTTCCCTTCCCAAGTGCTTTAACAATATCAATATTGTTCACAGCAGTTTACATAATTTTGCAACAACCACAGGGACGATTTATGTAATTTACTCCCATTCTTTTCTATAAGCACATAACAAACATGCCCTTATAATTTCCCAAGAGAAAAATAAGAAATTCCAAAGATCCGCTTATAATAACCACAAATGGAGAACTCAAGATTTAGAATGTAGGGAAACGGTTACACTTTATTAATAAAATCTAAATTACAATAAATAAAATTAACAGTATATAAATAACAGAAAATTAAATACAAACAGAATGTAAGCAAATAAAAGATAATTAAATAAACAATAAACTAATAAAAAGACTTACTAGATCACCAACGGACATCAGCAACGAAGCACTAAAAAGTCGAGGCACGTGTTTGACACGCTTCCCTTAAAACAGATTCGCCGTCTGTTTCCCAGGGTACAACAACCAAAACAGTAAGTTGTACTGTCGGACTTAACTAAACTGTCAGGAATTTCATCTTAAGAGATGCATATTCCTTATGTTGGAAATCAATAATACTTATTGATTTGATGTGTGTAAACTTGTGGAATTAGGGTCTCTATTTATACACAATAGACTCCCTCTAAGTTTACCCATCCCACCGATGTGGGATTGAAAATAAACTATTTTTCCTCTTTAGTCATGGTACCGAATGACTAACTTTGAGACCCGATATCTCATTCACATCAACTCTATTTTGGACACATAAAGGCTTATTGCGAAGCTCTCTTCGAGGAGAACGCAAACCTACAAACTATTACTTATATATATGACACATACATATAAATAATTGTGTCCAAAGTTGGTCAAAAGTCACTTTTGCCAACCAATTTTCCAACAATCCCCCACATGAATGGAGATCGGTCGTAATACAAAAATTACGATGAAATTCCAATGTCTTTGAACTGAGCTGCTGTTTATGTAGACGACAATACACTTCACACAAGACTCTCCCTAACATTGTTAAGTCCTCATAGTCATGTTCATTATGGTCCTGAACATTTGCCTGGTTCTGCAAGAGCTCTTAGGATTTGCGCCCCCCACAATTCCCTTCGAAGCGACCCCACTTCTCTCTCACATAGGTGATTTCATCTTGAATCATTAAAAACATATGCTTGTGATTTCATCTTGAATCATTATGCTTTATGATTTCATCTTGAATCATAAAAGCCATATGTTTAACCTCTCAACAAGTCACATTTATTATAGGAATGGACTAGGAAGTTACAATGTTAAGTAACTCCCCCATATTGACGTGACTTCCCCCACATTTATATGATTAGGTTATCCTTTGAACCCAGATCTTGGGATCTCCAGTCAACTGGGTTAGGTTTTCCTTCATATAAACTCATTCCTTTAAGGGCTTTAGTCCCATTCCTTTAGACGACTTACTAACTAACTCTCTGCTTAAGCCTTTCGCAAGCGGATCCGCGACGTTATCTATTGACTTTACATAGTCAATTGTGATAACTCTAGTTGAGAGTAGTTGTCGCACTAATCAATGTCTATGATGGATATGTCTCGACGTACCATTTTACATTGTGATATGAGCTCTGTCAATTTCCAATTGACTATCACACTTATTATAGATGGTCGTTACCGGTTTACACCATCTTGGTATGTCCTCTACGAATAAACGTAGATATCCCGAAGATTCTATAAATTTATCTCAAAAATAAATTTAAATTCCATCATAGATTTCGCTATAAAAGTCTGTTTGAAATACTTTCAAGATTTCCAAGACATGGCTTCCTACGTAGAGTCCATACATCCGCTCTAGTGGATCTAGATTCTTTTATGTAAGAATCCATATTTGCATTACTCTACCATTATATAGCAGTTGGATATCTTCCAAAATGCAATATCATAAGTATCATAGTACTCGTGTAATACTATTCAAGTGGTCATCACTTGAATTACTGGTATATTTACTAAACCTGGTCATAATTTATAGATCAGGTCTCACACAAGTTATAGACACACAAGACGCCCAATATTCTTTGAGTATTCAAAATAGGCAACACCTCTACCTCTATTTTAAATAGATTTCTAAAGACATCATTGGAGTTCTAGCTAGGCCGGAATCCCCCACATTGAACCTCTCAAGAATATTGTCCTTATAGTGTTTTTAACTTCAAAACACATCCATCTGGTTTCATATGATCTTAGTTCCAAGAACCATATCAATCAACCAATGTAGTTCTTGTCAAATCTTGACTCCAACATTTCATTAGTGGATTTGTTCATCTTGATATCACTTCGAGTGATAAGTATACCATCTATGTATAAACACACGACTACATATATACCAGTGATTTATTTTTCCCACATACATCCATTAACTTTGAATCCACGTTCTGACATGACGTGGTAGAAAATTTGGATATCATTGTTTGGGAGCTTTTCCTAAGCCGTATAGTGACTTAACAAGCCTACAAACTTTGCTCTCTTGTCTAGGAGCCATGAAACCCTCAGGTTGGTTCATGTAGATTTCTTCTTCTAAATCCCTGTTTAGAAAGCCATTCTCACATACATTTTGGCAGACTTCCAAATTTCTTAAAGCAGCAATAGCAAGTACCATCCTAATAGAGGTTATTCGTGTAACAGATGAATATGTATCAAAGTAAGCTAGACCTTCTCGTTGTCTAAACCCTTTAATTATCAATCTTGCTTTATACTTATCAATGGTTTTATCGACAACCTTTTGTAGTTGTTAGGTATAAACCATTTGTAGCCTAGTGGTTTACCACCAGGAGGTAAATCCATGAGCTATAATGTATCATTTTTGTAAAATATAATCTATTTCACATTTGATGGCTTCTTTCCATTGAGCCCCTCTTGAGGAAGTTACCATTTCTTTGTAAGAAGTAGGTTCATTTTCTACCATAAAAGAAACAAATCAGATCCAAACAATTTTTCGGTTCTTGCCTGTTTGCTTCTTCTAGGTTCAACCTATTCTTCTGGGTTGATCTTGTCTCACATCATGGAGATCATAATCAATCTCGTGTTGTCACTTATCATGAACAACATTATCATCTTAATGTCTCTCATCATGAAGGACATCATCATTTAGTTGCCTCTCATCATGGACAACTATATCATCTAGTCTAGATGAACATCCATTTTTCTCAGATAAATAAGGAAACAAAGTTTCAAACAATGAAAGTTTTCCTTGATTCCATTATCGTATCTTTGTATATATTTAGATTTTCTGAATCATATACAAATAAATGATAAGCACTACTGTAATGAGCATATCACAAAAATATGCAATCCACAGTTTTAGGTCCAATATTTTGAACCTTGGGTGTCGGGACAGATAGACACCCCCCACATTCGTAAGTACTTGTAGGATGGTTATCATCCCATCCATAGTTCATAGAACTATATTCTTTTCCTTACAAGGGATCTTATCTAAAAGATAAGTAGCTGATGACATCAAATAACGACATATTATTAGCATCATTTATCCTATATTATTGACTTGTTTTATATTACTTTATATGAGAATTGATACTTAATCGTTTACTTTTGTAATTCTCAGTTATAAACAAGCATTAGGTGAAAGTTAATGATTTCGGACGGAAATTGGAGCAAAATGAATCAAGTTGGAAAAGTCTACTGAACTGAAGGAAGATGCGCCGTATCATTCTTGATAGATACGTCGTACATAAAGACTTAGACGAATCAAAGACCATTGCCTGACTTTGAAGCATGCGCCGCATCTGATTTTATCATGCGTCGCATATGAAACTTTGGTCAACGAAGAAGAACCAACTTGTTCTACTCCAGATACGCCGCATCGGACCAATCCGATGCGCCGTATCGGCCATACACAATCCTTACCAAGAAATCAATTGGAGATTAGAAGCTTAATGAAGAAGTCAAGATTACAAGTCAACACTTGAAGATGCTTTCGTATTTTGGCCATAAAATCTTCATCCGGACTCCGTTTTAGTTGATTCAAGCGGCCACGGAAAGAGAAAAAGGAGATCTACCTGTATCTGAAGGAGATGCGGCGCATCAGGTCTTTAGATGCGCCGTATTGGGAGATGCTCCATATCAGATTTATAGATGCACCATATCGGGTCAGTTTCAGACTTGGAGGCTATGATTACTTATAGATGCGGCGCATCTAACTCTCTAGATGCGCCGTATCGACCCAGATTTCAGAATCTATAAATACCGAACTCATTAACGAATTATGGCATCATTGGGGACCCTCGGGATCATTCCCAGGCGTCTGTAAATGTCCCAAAACAGCAGAAGACTATATTGAAGATCCATTCCATCCACGAAGAACATCTCAAGCCAATTTACTTTGTTTAATCATTCGGTTAGCGTGTAGTTTTCATTATGATTTCTATCTTTTATGCTATGATTCAAACATTGTGTATTGTTGCTGAGATTATGGGCTAACACCCTTAGGTGTTAGCCATGTTTATGAAGTTTTATTAGTTATTATGATTTTGTCGATGTGTTTGCTTTGTTATTGGATTGGGTGCTTGTCGATAAAAACTCGTTTATTGCTTATAACTAGTAGAAGTCTATGTAACTAGATTATGATCCTTATAACTTTAATTGCTGTAATTTAACTATCTGTAATTGTGGTTACTTTAATTGATCATAAGTGTAGTAATCCGAATCCTATATAGACGGCTTAGAGGGAACACACCGGAACCGTGCCTCATGCCACTATTAGGACTAGTAGCGCGTAATGCCAAACTAGGTTAGACGGTTTAAAGCAATAAGTTAGTATTGATGCTAGACGAGTCACTATGATCATGTCCTCTTTCCCACCACGATGGTAGGTTATTTAATCGTGACTGGATTAATAATCGGATTGGCGACAAAACAATTGAATGAATTAAAACAAGTAGACATAAGCATGTATAACTATAAAATGGATTAGACGTGGCTAACCCGTTCTTCCTATCTATCTTCATCTATCTTTAATTTGCTTTTAATTAGTTTAATATTTATTTTCTCGCATTTAGTTTAATTAAACACACAAAATCGTGATAGCCTCTCAGGCTAAAACCCCAAAAATATTTAATTGCTTTCTAGGTTAGAATAGTTAGTTTAGTAATTAGAATACCTTTAGATCATCTTAGCTTCACTCCTAGTGAACGACCCTTGCTTACCTAGAAACTATCTACATTGACCGGGTACACTGCTCGTGAGTGTTTTAGTCTATAGGTTAGTTCGGCAATTATAAATTTAAAACTTGGTTAAAAATTATAGACTATAAAAAACACATCAGTAGCCGATAGAATCGCTTTCCCCCACATGCCATGGTTTAAACCAAGACTTTAATAACATGGCATAACCATATCTTTTAAGGCACAATTCTTTTCATCCAACAATTCTGTTGAGGCGTATAAGGAGCAATAATTTTGTGTCTTATTCCAATGTTTATCACATACATTTGGAAATGGAGACACATATTCACCTCCATTATCACATCGAACCGCGTTGTTTTCGATAATAAGTTGATTCTCAACTTATTTGTATAGATCAATCTTGTCTATATCCTTAATCTCAAGTAAGTATAAATAGCAATATTTTGTGTTACCATCAACAATTACGATGAAGTACCCCACTAATTACTACCTTAGTAGGTACCGATTCCAAATCACATAAAAACACGTGAATCAAGGGTTCAGTTAATTTCCGGTCAACCGAGTGAAAAGACAATCTTGTCAATTTGGCTTCAACACAAGTTTTACTATTGTAATCCGTGTTCGTTCATTTGATTAAACAACGTATTGAGTTAAAATTTACATGTCCGAGTTGGCCATGCTATACATTTAAAGAATCAAATAAGCTGAATTCATACTCATTTTATTAAAACAACCATTAAAAAAAATTGAATTCAGCTTAAACATTTAATGAAGAGCATAACCCGTATCGACCAAAATTTTGTTCAATGTTAACTCAAGTTTATTTGATTAAATAAAAGAAAGCCAAATTTATTAAGCAACCATCCAGACACAAGATTCCTACGAATCTCTGGCACATACAACATGTTGTGTAACAACTCGTAATTTTCCAGATTTATTTCTATACGAGATTATCTCTGTTTTTCATTTACGAACCTTTCCGGACTCTTTTGACTCTAAAACGTGAAATCTAACTCGCGAAACGTGAAATTTGTACACAACGCGTACTGGCACAACCGACGAATTGATTTGATTATTTTATTATTCATGAGGAATGAGGCGTATGAATAGTCGTTTTTATTGGAAAAATTATTCTGAGCGCAATGGTGAAATTCCCGTGTTTTGAATCGATCGTTTGGTATCTTAAACGAGCCCCGAGCCTCATTTCATGAAAGATAGCAAAAATTACAACTATGGTCCCTGCAGTAAATTTTATTCCTTCAACCCTAAACTTTGTTAATTACAGCATTGGCCCCTAGGGTAATTCTAATCTAACCCTAACCCTAACCCTAACACTATATATACCTTGTTATAATAATTTTAGAGTTATAAACCCATCTCTTCTTCTTCCAGCCGCTACCACACCTCCTCTCTTATTTTCCGGTCACCATTTCCGGCCACCTGAGCAACACCGCCGGCCACACAACCTCACCGACGCCACCACTTTAATCCTCTCACCCTTCTCATCATTTCCATATACTTCACGCGCCAAGAAACCCCCTCTCTCTCGGTAACTTATGATTTTTTCGGGGAGTTTTCCCGGCAACACAAGTTAGAGGTAACGAGTATAGATCGAAGGTTTTGGTTCGAGTTTCCAGTCACCACGCGCCATCGTCTCCACCGCCTCGTTCTCTTCTCCTTCTCGTCATGGTAAAACCGAGAAGCCCGTCGTTATATATTTTCTTTTATATTTTTGAAACCGATTATTATTGTTAGTGTTTTCGTGGATTTAGGACAAGTTTGAATCGGTTTATATAATTTTTGAGACTATAAAAACGAGATTTAAAACATTTTGAGATATATAAATTCGTGTGGTAAGATTTAATATCAAAATGGTGTTTGTTGACTACTCTTGAGTCTCGGTTTATGTCATAGCCGATTAGTTGCTGGGTTTCGAGTTGTGGTACGGGTCAGGATTGACCCAAATGGGATATAGGTTTAATGCTTGGATAAATTTTAGTATATGTTATTCTCGGATCAGTTGTTGGTTGTTATTGAAGTTTTGTTGTTTGGTTGGTTTCTCTATTCCGCTAGCATATTAGCAGCCGAGACCTCCCATGGTCTCGGCGTAAGGGAGTTGTCGTGGTCATTGTATGTGATGTTGAGTCTCAATCGAGTCGGGTCGTTTCGGTGCTATGGTTTAGTCTCGGGTTGAGAAACCCTTGGTCACAAAGCTGGTAAGAAAACCCGAGTGGGTTGCGTGTCATTAAGCGAACCAGGCTCATATTTAGGTTGCGTTTGGTTTGCGTTTGCTTGGGCCAAAGCCCATAAAAATTATTGATAGTGTGATTAGTTTAATTTGAATCTCAAGCCCACAATGATTTAAAATGGTATATTTGATAGATGAATTAAAGTGTGTTCGGTTATAATTGGTTGATGATACATTAGTACGTTTCGGATTATATTAGAAATCGTGATTTGGATTTGAATATATTTGGACGTTTGGAAAATCATGGATCGTTGTCGGACTTGCGATATTAGATATTGGATTCATTGAACATTTTGAGACTCGAGACGGTATAATATATTAAATTCAAAAGAACTTAATATATTAAACACGAAACGGACACAAAATCTTCAATAAAACCAAAACTAATATATACAAGAAAAATATCGAGACATAAACTTGTTAAATATCGTAATTTCAGTTTTGGTTAATCCAAGTCTCGACGACTCGAGAAAAACTAATTTTATTGGTTAAACTTATTTTTATTATAAAACGTTTATGTTTTATACAAATTATTTGGGGATAACGGGGTAAATGTCGAAACGTACAAATTGATCTATTTATTTGAGGTGTTTGTTTGTCTTTAGCTTCTAAGGTTGTCTTCCTTGGTTTGAGTTCTCTTCAGTATCCTCTCGAGTTTGTCGATGTCTCTTCTCCTTGGCATGAGTTGTATGTCGAGTCTATGTCTTCTTACCACACCACACGAAACGTTGATACTAAGCTTTTGATAAGTTTTGAAAACTGAGTAATCCACGAAAACTACGACACATTGTCTTTTATAGACTTTATTATTTGGCGAGACGTATTTTGAGATAATCGTATACGTATTAGGTTGTGCCGATCCTAGACCGTTGTGTACCGCCGTGCTTGTACCTCCATGTTCCGTCGTGCGGTATGTCTTGAGACCGTTGTGTCTTGCTTCTCGATGCCAGTCGTGTCAGTTGTGATCTTTGCATTGCTGTGGCTAAGGTGAGTTCATGGCCCCTACTTTTACCGGTTTTCTAACTATTTTCGGGGGAGAATACATGCTCGCTTTTAACTAAACTCATGACTATTTATTTGGAATACGTGAACTGTTTACTCTATATTTGACTATTTGACTGATATATTTGATCTGGTTATTTGATGGCATTACGTGATTTATTTGGTTATTTGATGACATTACGTGATTTATCTGGTATTCATGAGTGAGAACATTTAAACTATTTTGAATGGACCTAACCGTCGTTTTGGATTTGCTATAACTCGTTAACTGGCTAAGGATTTGACTTGCGGTAGATGTTGACTTAGTCTAGGGTAGCAATCTCTTGCTATAACCGTGGTACCTAGCTAAGAATAGATATCTGCTTACGGCCTAGACCAGGGTAGCAATCCCTTGCTATAACCGTGTCACCTGGCTAGAGTCGCTTAGGGCCCTACTTGAGATCTCGTTAAGATATTGGAACGATTGGTTTTGGAACGATTGGTTATGGAATGATTGGTTTTGGAAGTATTATTGGAACTCGTGGTTTTCATCGATCTTAGTCCAGTGTAGCAAATCCCTTATCCTGGTCCACTATTATACTTTTTCTTAACCCGTGATTTATGCAGTGTTAGCCTACGTTAGACTTGACTTGCTTGCGAACGATGTTTTGAACTTGAAAACCTTTTGGTTTAACCAAACTGTTTTAAACTTAAACCTATGAACTCACCAGCGTAAGCTGACCCTTTTAGCATGTATTTTCAGGTTTAAGGTTATAGCTGATCTTTGGAGGTGCTTGGCAAGGGGCATGGTCATAGACGACTTTGATGATTATCTTTGGTACCGCTTTAATCGTTTTGGGCCTTACTTCCACAATATTTTCAAATGATGTAAACGTATTACTTTTGATAATGAATTTTATTCTAAACGGTTAAGGTAAAACCGTTCTTTGTACCTTGTGTTGTGATACCAATTGCGTAGCACCCCAGTGACATGTATGCTTCTGCTGGACCCGATTTTCGGGGTGTTACATATTGGTATCAGAGCCTAGGTTATAGAGAACTGGGTTTATTTTCAAAAACCTGGACTATAACCACTTTTGGCGAAAACTTAACCCTATGACCAACACGTGCCTGCCTGCCAAGCTGATGCCTCGCGTATGATTTTATTTGAGGATATAATTGGTGTGACGAGATAATTGATGAGATGTTTAGGATATCTTAGATGAGATGTTCATGGTCTATTTGACGAGTTGTTTGATGAGATGCTTGATTTTATATTTGTTTGAGACGTGTGCCTGACTCTTGGATATTTTATATCCGCTCGTTCTAACTGTTCACTATAAGCATTTCCATATGCTTATACTTGCACCGAACCTGTCACTGAGTTACGCTATTTCCTTGCGTAATCTCACTATTGAACGTCGTGTTTGTACACTTTTCGTGGTTTTGGGAACGATTCTGGATATAATGGACATACTACTAGTATAACTAGGCTTAGTATTCCAAAATTCATTGAACCTCGGGTGAATATAGACTGATCACCTATATTCAACCAAGGATAGTGGGACATAGCCTGATCAACTATGTCCGACTCAGAGGTGAATTTTGCAATACTGAGAGTAGTTATAACAGAATTATGTTCGGGTTGGTCATTGATTTTTGGAATGGTACAGTTTTGCGTGTGTACACGGACATGGAATCTTACTTCCACACACACTACACACTGGCATCACAACACCGCGTGAACCGTAATGCCCTTGGCATCGCTATACGTCTCCATTATATGGAAATCCTGTTTGCCGCCGTCTGGCCGTAATTTGCATCGGGTCGAGTTAGATCCGATTGGCACCGTTTGAATCCGAGTTACTTATTTGTAACCCCTTAAGAGCGATATAAGCCGTCCGAGCTTACCGGAACGTCTAGATTCGATTTTGACCACGTTTGGTTTTGATTTTGGCTACGTTTGGATTTGATTTCTAGCCCCGTTTAGATTTGATTCTGCTAAGTTTAGATTCGATATTGACTCTGTTTGGATTGGTTTTGATTCTAATTTAATTCGGGTTGTTTGATTTTATGATTTTAGACATCATCCTGGATTTGGATTTGTTATCCGACCTCGTTTTGTTGTGACCTTGTTACAGTCGCCGCTACTCTAAGCCTTGTGCTCAATCGATGATATTCATTTTTCCAACCGAGGTTGTTCAATCGAAGCTGTTCAATCAATGTTGTACCTTCCGTTTTGAGTACCTTGTACATTACCGATTCAACCAACTGATTGCTTGTGGCAATCAACTTCTTTTCTCAGAATTATACTCTGAACTCGCTAAACTCTCTATTTGGCAGAGATTCCACGCCCAACAAAAATCTTGAGACTCTAAGGAGTAACTGAAACCGCGATTCCTTGGGACAACCGCCCAACTTCTCACTCGTCCCTCGGAAGTACCAGTGATCCTTGCTACTTTCTTACCGGATAATGAATTTTATCATAAACGAAACCTTGGAGATAAATCACGCGCCGCTACCAGAGTAATTGTTGATAATCCTACTTAATCTACTCACCTTCTGCTAATCAATGAAACGACAGTATTGGCAAACTTGCTCGTCCATACTCATATGAAATCATTACCCGGTATAGAGTGTAGACACTTACCATTCTCTGATCATTACCCAGTATTGGCAAACTTGCTCGTCCATACATCAAATTCCCGGCAATCACACCAAAGAGCCATGAGAACAGACTTTTGGGATGAATACTGTGTATCATCTCCAGACTGATGGCCGAAGTGGAGAAATCATTCAAATGTTAGAGGACATGTTGTGTTCCTGCGTAATTTGGCAATAGTTGGTATCGACACCTCCAGTTGACCAAATTCTCTTATAACGATACTTACGACTCTAGTATTCCAACGGCACCGTTCGAGGCACCTTATGGTTGCAAGTACCGATCGCTTACTTGATGGGTAGAAGTTGGGGATGCTCAACTTACTGACCCTGAACTTATTCACGAGACTACTGAGAAGATCGTTCAGATCGAAACCGAGTTGCAAGCTACTCACGAATCGTCCGAACAGTTATGCTAACAAATGACGTAAACCTCTTGAATTCCCAGTTAAATCCCAGATTATGCTTAAAGATTCACCATGAGAAGGTGTGATACGTTTAGTAAACGTGGAAAGTTTAATCCTCGCTATATTGATTCTTTTGAAACCCTTGCTAGAGTTGAACCGGTAGCACACATGCTTGAGCTACCGTCAGGACTCAGTAGTGTTCGCAACATTTTTATGTGTATCGTGAAGAAATGACTTGCCGATGAGGCAACCGTTATTCCTCCGGGAAAGATCCAGATTGATGAATGTTTAAACCTTGTTGAGAAACCTATCTAAATCATGAACCGTGAAATCAAACGACTTTAGTAAAGTCGCATCCCTATCGACAAAGCTCGTTGAAGCTCGCAAAAAAGTCCTGAATTCACGTGAGAACGTGACGATGAATCCTCGTGTGTATGTACTCATCTCTTTTCAACCGTAACGAGTAACTTGAATTGAATCGCGAGGTCGCGATTCCGTTAAGGAGGTGAGGCTGTAACAACTCGTAATTTTCCAGATTTATTTCTATACGAGATTATCCCTGTTTTTCATTTACGAACCTTTCCGGACTCTTTTGACTCTAAAACGTGAAATCTATCTCGCGAAACGTGAAATTTGTACACAACGCGTACTGGCACAACCGACGAATTGATTTGATTATTTTATTATTCGTGAGGAACGAGGCGTATGAATAGTCGTTTTTATTGGAAAAATTATTCTGAGTGCAATGGTGAAATTCCCGTGTTTTGAATCGATCGTTTGGTATCTTAAACGAGCCCCGAGCCTCATTTCAAGAAAGATAGCAAAAATGACAACTATGGTCCTTGCAGTAAATTTTATTCCTTCAACCTTAAACTTTGTTAATTACAGCATTGGCCCCTAGGGTAATTCTAATCTAACCCTAACCCTAACCCTAACACTATATATACTTTGTTATAACAATTTTAGGGTTATAAACCCATCTCTTCTTCTTCCAGCCGCTACCCCACCTCCTCTCTTATTTTCCGGTCACCATTTTCGGCCACCTGAGCCACACCGCCGGCCACACAACCTCACCGCCGCCACCACTTTAATCCTCTCACCCTTCTCATCATTTCCATATACTTCACGCGCCAAGAAACCCCCTCTCTCTCGGTAACTTATGATTTTTCCGGCGAGTTTTCCCGGCAACACAAGTTAGAGGTAACGAGTATAAATCGAAGGTTTTGGTTCGAGTTTCCAGTCACCACGTGCCATCGTCTCCACCGCCTCGTTCTCTTCTCCTTCTCGTCATGGTAAAACCGAGAAGCCAGTCGTTATATATTTTCTTTTATATTTTTGAAACCGATAATTATTGTTGGTGTTTTCGTGGATTTAGGACAAGTTTGAATCGGTTTATATAATTTTTGAGACTATAAAAACGAGATTTAAAACATTTTGAGATATATAAACTCGTGTGGTAAGATTTAATATCAAAATGGTGTTTGTTGACTACTCTTGAGTCTCGGTTGATGTCATAGCCGATTAGTTGCTGGGTTTCGAGTTGTGGTACGGGTCAGGATTGACCCAAATGGGATATAGGTTTAATGCTTGGATAAATTTTAGTATATGTTGTTCTCAGATCAGTTGTTGGTTGTTATTGAAGTTTTGTTGTTTGGTTGGTTTCTCTATTCCGCTAGCAGATTAGCGGCCGAGACCTGCCATGGTCTCGGCGTAAGGGAGTTGTCGTGGTCATTGTATGTGATGTTGAGTCTCAATCGAGTCGGGTCGTTTCGGTGCTATGGTTTAGTCTCGGGTTGAGAAACCCTTGGTCACAAAGCTGGTAAGAAAACCCGAGTGGGTTGCGTGTCATTAAGCGAACCAGGCTCATATTTAGGTTGCGTTTGGTTTGCGTTTGCTTGGGCCGAAGCCCATAAAAATTATTGATAGTGTGATTAGTTTAATTTGAGTCTCAAGCCCACAATGATTTAAAATGGTATATTTGATAGAAGAATTAAAGTGTGTTCGGTTATAATTGGTTGATGATACATTAGTACATTTCGGATTATATTAGAAATCGTGATTTGGATTTGAATATATTTGGACGTTTGGAAAATCATGGATCGTTGTCGGACTTGCGATATTAGATATTGGATTCATTGAACATTTTGAGACTCGAGACGGTATAATATATTAAATTCAAAAAGAACTTAATATATTAAACACGAAACGGACACGAAATCTTCAATAAAACCAAAACTAATATTTACAAGAAAAATATCGAGACATAAACTTGTTAAATATCGTAATTTCAGTTTTGGTTAATCCAAGTCTCGACGACTCGAGAAAAACTAATTTTATTGGTTAAACTTATTTTTATTATAAAACGTTTATGTTTTATACAAATTATTTGGGGATAACGGGGTAAATGTCGAAACGTACAAACTGATCTATTTATTTGAGGTGTTTGTTTGTCTTTAGCTTCTAAGGTTGTCTTCCTTGGTTTGAGTTCTCTTCAGTATCCTCTCGAGTTTGTCGATGTCTCTTCTCCTTGGCGTGAGTTGTATGTCGAGTCTATATCTTCTTACCACACCACACGAAACGTTGATACTA
This sequence comes from Artemisia tridentata subsp. tridentata, assembly GCA_021014915.2. NCBI lineage: Eukaryota > Viridiplantae > Streptophyta > Magnoliopsida > Asterales > Asteraceae > Artemisia > Artemisia tridentata. Next base: position 12,336,949 of record CP139506.1, on the reverse strand, counting down.
AGCTTTTGATAAGTTTTGAAAACTGAGTAATCCACGAAAACTACGACACATTGTCTTTTATAGACTTTATTATTTAGCGAGACGTATTTTGAGATAATCGTATACGTATTAGGTTGTGCGTTTCCTAGACCGTTGTGTACCGCCGTGCTTGTACCTCCGTGTTTCGTCGTGCGGTATGTCTTGAGACCGTTGTGTCTTGCTTCTCGATGCCAATCATGTCAGTTGTGATCTTTGCATTGTTGTGGCTAAGGTGAGTTCATGGCCCCTACTTTTACCGGTTTTCTAACTATTTTCGGGGGAGAATACATGCTCGCTTTTAACTAAACTCTTGACTATTTATTTGGAATACGTGAACTGTTTACTCTATATTTGACTATTTGATCTGGTTATTTGATGGCATTACGTGATTTATTTGGTTATTTGATGACATTACGTGATTTATCTGGTATTCATGAGTGAGAACATTTAAACTATTTTGAATGGACCTAACCGTCATTTTGGATTTGCTATAACTCGTTAACTGGCTAAGGATTTGACTTGCGGTAGATGTTGACTTAGTCTAGGGTAGCAATCTCTTGCTATAACCGTGGTACCTAGCTAAGAATAGATATCTGCTTACGGCCTAGACCAGGGTAGCAATCCCTTGCTATAACCGTGTCACCTGGCTAGAGTCGCTTAGGGCCCTACTTGAGATCTCGTTAAGATATTGGAACGATTGGTTTTGGAACGATTGGTTATGGAATGATTGGTTTTGGAAGTATTATTGGAACTCGTGGTTTTCATCGATCTTAGTCCAGTGTAGCAAATCCCTTATCCTGGTCCACTATTATACTTTTTCTTAACCCGTGATTTATGCAGTGTTAGCCTACGTTAGACTTGACTTGCTTGCGAACGATGTTTTGAACTTGAAAACCTTTTGGTTTAACCAAAATGTTTTAAACTTAAACCGATGAACTCACCAGCATAAGCTGACCCTTTTAGCATGTATTTTTAGGTTTAAGGTTATAGCTGATCTTTGGAGGCGCTTGGCAAGGGGTATGGTCATAGACGACTCTGATGATTATATTTGGGACCGCTTTAATCGTTTTGGGCCTTACTTCCGCACTATTTTCAAATGATGTAAACATATTACTTTTGATAATGAATTTTATTCTAAACGGTTAAGGTAAAACCGTTCTTTGTACCTTGTGTTGTGATACCAATTGCGTAGCACCCCAGTGACATGTATGCTTCCGCTGGACTCGATTTTCGGGGTGTTACATGTTGGTTCACTTAAGCTCTTTTCCACATGTGAATTTCAACATCACATTTCTTTTTCCCTTGCTATTAGCAGTTGTAAAGTTGCCCATAAATTGCATCTCTCCATTTTCTGCTGCTTTGAAAGAGGTAACCAAACTCTTATCAACATACTCATGGCATGATGCCCAAGTGTTAATCCACCAAGTCGGATCCCGCCTTGGCAACAATTTTCATGTCATTCAGGCCATTTAACCCATAGTTATGGCACATAAAATCTGAATGCTTTAAAGCATCTACCGTACACATAACTCGAGTATCGGTCTCCCTTTCATCAAGTTCGAGAGCAGATCCTTTAGATGTCACTCGTGACATTCCAAACATTCTGTTAATACGAGATTCCGTTATTAGTCTAAAACTAAGTTTGGAATAATTAACAACTTGATATATCACAAAGTGTTTCTTAACAAAATGATTACATCGAATTTTGTTTAAAACACTACTGTTTTATAAGATCCATTATACAAAACCGCTTTTAAAGAAGTCTTTCTATTATAACAATTAAACAATATGGCATATTACATAATGTTTTAAACAAAAACAAATTTGTAATATGATTTTGTCAATCTTCTTTAAGAATATTTTAATAGATCTGTAACACATAGTCTAATTCTACAATGAAACTCGACAAGGTTTCAAAATAGATTTACTCTTCCAAAGAAACTCAACAAGGTTTCTATAGATCTACTTTCATATGCATAAAGTTTCAAGAACTATATTTAGTTTATAATTAAACTCAACCTGGTTTAAATAAGCTAAACAAGTCAAAGAAATTTATCCACCAAAATATGACAACAGCTTGTATATTATCAGATTTTGTTTCAAACAGACTCATCTTGGGTTCTAGTAATCTAATAATATAACAACTTGTATTTTATGAGATTTGTTTCAAAGAAACTCCACTTGGTTTCAATGAATCTGATTTCATCATGATTTGCAACCATGTTAGTAATCAGCGCACCAATTATATTCACAAGATTCACTAGGGTCACAAATTATGTTCTCATCAGTTAACTTGTGAATATTTAAACACAAAAACTGTTAAAACAATATGGTATCACTAGTACAAATTTGGCCTACGGTCACACCAAAAATGTGTGACTATATGCATATAGTCACACACATTTTTTTGGGTGTGTGTGACAAAAAGTCGTGCCACCGTAGGTGCTATATGGTCACATTGTTTAGTTTGTGACCGTTTTCATTGAAAAAGAGTGACCAAAACCCGAATATGTATGACCAATTAGGCACAAGTTTTGTTGGATTTATCAGTATGTGTGACTATTTCTCATCCTATGGCCACATGAATATATAATAAATGTGACGGTTATGATGATTTAGTTACACAACGTGTGTTGTTTTTTTCTAGTTAGTCACATACAATTTAAAAAACAATGGCCAAAAGTGTGAATAAGTGTGACCATATGCTGTTTAAAGTGAAGAAATGTGTATTTTGTGTGACTATTGTTCATCCAATGGTCACTTGAATTTTATGTTTGTGTGGCCTTTCGTAATATTTAGTCACACAAAACATGTTTGTTTTGGGTATTTAGTCACATTCAATTAAGCAAAAAGTGACCAAAAGTGTCAATAAGTGTGACCATATGCTGTTTAAAGTGAAAGAAATATGTATTTTGTGTGACTATTGATCATCCAATGGTCACATGAATTTTTTTTTGTGGCTGATGAAGCGAAAAGTGTACCGCTTTTAGGGGGTCATTTAAGCCCTAAATCGTATTTATTTGATCAAATATTGCCCTAAATCGTTCCTTTTGTCATTTTAGGTACTTTGGAGAAGAAATCTGGAAAAGGAAGCATTTTGGACGTTTTTGGAGCATAAAAGTGAAGAAAACGACAAAGTCTCAAAATTATGCTGGAAAGTACCTTTGACGGCGTTAGGGATTGGTCCAGACGGCGTCATGGCTTGGCAAAAAAGGTGGATATGAAAATTAATCATGATAAGCCAGAGAATTTTGCATGAAAAATCTGACGGCGTCACCCTTTGAAGTGATCAAGGTCGTCACGGTTTAAGCTAAAGAGGGACGGCGTCAAGCTCATTTCTGACGGCGTCAAGCTTTGATAAGCCAGAGCGGATTTTGGAGGTCTAAAGAGGGACGGCGTCAGGAAGGCCATCCGGGAACCCTAAAAGCGGCGAGGTGACGGCGTCAGGATCTATAACGTGACGCCGTCAGCCCTTAAACTCTATATATAGTTTTGCAATTTTTTGTCATTGGTGTGGAACTTATTGTGTGTAATTTTGGAGGAGAAACCCTAAGACGAATTTCTGCCATTATTAAGGGTTTTCATACCCTTGGATCTCCCATGTTTAATTGAAGATAAGTGATTATTTAATCATTCAATATGTCTATGTGTTGTTTGATTACATCTTGTTCTTGTCTTTTAATTAACATGCTAGGCTAGATTTATCTTGTGTTTGCTTAGATCTAATGAAACCTAACTATTGATTATTGGTTATTAGTGTGTTATTAATTGTATTGGATGATTGTTCATCGATGTTAGGCTTAAGAAAACTGGCTAACTTCCTATTCGGTAACTTGCTTGAACGTCTTAAGAAACATGAACCAATGCGTACTAAGGTTATTATGGTTGTATTTAATGAATGAGCGAATTCTAGTGATCCCATGTTAGGAGCTTCTTAGCCGGCTCGACATAGGAGTGAAGTAGGAGCTTATAGAGTTGGGGAAGTACGTACGCCACCCCACGATTGGTATTAAGGAATACACCCGTCATCCACGCAATTAATACACACTAATCAACCGGTAAAAGATAGTTAGGGAGTAAGGAAATCTAAGTAAACACATTTCTCTCCACATAAGTTTCACGACCTTTTAATTTTCAGTTATTTTATTTTATTTGCATTTGTAGTTATTTGGGTTAGTTGACTAGCAACTAATTCCGCCCACTCTTTCAAACCCGAGATTTTACTTGCTTTCATAAAACATAAAAATACAAAAAGAATCTTCTCTCACCCTTAGACCTATTAGAGTAGTTTTTCAATCCTAACGACACTATTCCCTGTGGAGAACGATCAATCCCCCGTACTTACCACTACACTATACTACATCGGTCAGGTACACTGCCTGGTGGGGTTGTAAGCCTCTTGAGATCCCTCGAGAGGTAAAACCTGTTGTAAGGTCGCAAAACCACGCATCAAGTTTTTGGCGCCGCTGCCGGGGAATAGTTATTGTTTAGGTTGAATTTTTATTTTATAGGTCTACTCACTAGATTCCTTTCTAGTGAGATTTTTATTTTATTTTTCTAGATTTTCTTTAGTCTATCTTTTTTCTTCGTTTCTTTGTTCGTAACCATTACCATCCGACATTATGGAAGGTGGTAATATCCTCGATCCCAACAACCCACCACCACAACCTCCTAGAGCCCGTACCTTAGGAGAGTACTCCCGTCCTAGCCACCATGGCTATCGAAACACCATTGAGCTCACTCAAGGAGCCAATGTCACTCCCTTGCGATCCGACACCATCCGGTTGGTGCAAAGCGGATGCGCATTCCATGGACTTCGTTCTGAAGATCCTAATCAACATCTCAAGGACTTTCTCAAAATCGTTGATTCTATAGACCTTGATGTTGCCACTCGAGAGACGACCCGACTGCGTCTCTTTCAATTCTCTTTGCGGGACCAAGCTATTCAATGGCTAGAGCGTCAACCCGCAGGAGCCATCACCTCTTGGGATGATCTCACCACTCGTTTCCTTGCTCAGTTTTTCCCACTAGGAAGAACTACCAAGCTAAGGAATGATATCTTGATGTTTCAACAACGTCAAGGCGAAACCCTCTACGAGGCATGGACTCGATTCAAGGACTTACTCCAAAAAGTCCCTCAGCATGGCATAGAACTTTGGCTCCAAATCCAAATCTTTTATGACCATATCAATCTCTCCACGAGGCAAACCATTGACCAATCGGCCGGTGGTAAGCTACGTGATCTAAGTGCGGAACAATCATGGACTCTCCTAGAAGATCTTGCTCTTTATGACAACGAAAGTTGGAGTGATCCCCGTGATTTGAATAAAACGGTCAAGGCAATATCTTTGCCTTTGAACAATTCAAGCACTTCCGACCGTAGTATCATAGAACTTGAAGACCAAGTCAAGTTTCTTATGAAATCCTACGAGGCTCCTAAACCTTCAAGCCAAGTGAACAAAATCACTTCTTCGTGTGAATTATGTAGTGGTCCCCACGACACTCGTGATTGCATGGAACTCCTCGAACAAGCTTTTGCGGACTACGCATCCTCGCGTACCGACGGAGCGGGAGACAAGTGGTACACTTTCAAACCCGAGCCAAACCCCTATGGTGATTCATATAACCCCTCATGGAAAAATCACCCAAACCTTAAGTGGAAACAAAACCAAAACGCACAACAAACCAATTCTTCCAACCCACCTAATCGTTTCCAATCAAGCGGTTCCAACTCGAACCGTACTTTCAACAACAATCCTTCCGGCAATGGTAGTACCAATAACTTTGAAGGATTGATGTCCCAATTTATGGCATCTCAAGAAGCTCGGATAGCTAAATTTGAATCCGAATTCAATCAACAACAAACGGAGATGACCAATTAAATTGACAACTTGTTGAAAGCCCTCAATAACCAAGTGCTATCACCTCCACATAAGGACGCTAGGAACACAAATAGCGGACCCCAAGTAAAAGACCCCTCTTCATCCAAACACGTCCACTTCGTCAACGTTGTCACTATCAAACCAATTGATAGGAATGAGGATAATAGTGAACCTGAGGATGAGGTTGAGAAAGTCGAGGTTGATAAGGAAGTTAGGAAAAGTGAGATTGAAGAAGTAGATGATGATGAGGACTACTTCAATAAGCTACCCACTAAGGAAGAGCGCGCATATCATGCAGACTTATTCGATGACCCCGAGACACCATACTTCCTAGGTAGACCAATTATAAAAATAGGCGATGCTTCTAATCTCAACATACCATGCAACATCGGACATTTGCATGTGTGGAAAGCTTACATCGACCTTAGATCGCCCATAAACATCATGACTAGAGCCCACTACAACTTAATAATGAAAAATCAACTTGGGTATAGGATGTTCCTTGATAAGGGTTGGATGAGTAACTTCACGGGAAGAGTTAAGGGATTACCGGTTTATGTAGGAAACTTTACCTATGTCACCGACTTTGTAATTGTAGAAGATATCCGCCCAATAGTCGATGCATCCTTAACTCAAGTGGTTTTTGGAAAACCATTTGTTGAGGCCTCTAGAATGACTTATGAACCTTCCTTAGGGAAAGTTAGATTTGAGGATGAGACCGATGAGGTAAACTACCAAATGCCATATAAGATAGAGCAATTCCAACACTTGTCAAATGTTGAGAAGGAGCTTAAGCAAGCGGTCTACTATAGGAATGATGAGGATAGAAATAAAGGAGTAGACTATGTTATGGAAAGGATATCTGGTTTCTACAAGGATTGTTTGAAATTAGGACCGGAATATAAAACCGGAAATGAGAATGGCCTAGGAACCGTGACCAATGATGGAGTCACGTAATGTACGGTGACTTTGAGTCTAGCTACAAGACTCGTTAATAAAGAAAAGCGCTTCTTGGGAGGAAACCCAAGCTTTATTTGCTTTGTGTGTTTATTTAATTGTTTGTTTGATTTTATTTGTTTCCGTATATATGTTTAATTTTTATTATTATTGATTCATGTTCAAAACTAAATTGTGAAAATGCTTTATCTTGTTTTTAACTTCGTCTTAACTACATATAAAGGTATTTTGCAAAAGTTAAGTGTAAGGGAAATCCAAATCGGTTTATTAGAACACAAATGGACATGAATCGTAATAATATTAAATTAACATACATATTCGTATTTGTTTGAGTCAAATGCTTGTATCGAATCATAATGATGTTTTGCAGGAATTCCAGGAAGTAAGGTATAGGTTTTTCCAAAAATTTTCCGGAAACTTAACATTAGAATTCTGTCAGATCATTTCTGACGGCGTCAGGATTTACAACCTGACGGCGTCAGGTTTTAATTTTCTGAAAATTTTGAAAGTTTTATTTTCATAAAAAGTTTTTATTAAATCTCTAACTTATAATCTCCAGGAATCTGCAAAATTATCATTCCACAAGCATTATATCCTTATATATAGAATTTATCCCGCCGATGTTATGCAAGTTTTCGTGTTTGTTTTCTCAGGTTTAACAGGTTATTTTGGACAAGGAAATGTATGTGGAATCAAGCTTATGGCGATGCATTAGTCTTGGAGCTTCTACATTCTCTTGGAAGAAGATTTAACCATGTTACTTCTTTATCCACCGAACGAATCAGGGGAGTATTTGATTTCATTCTTTTACCTTATTACTTTTACATCTTGTTATTTGAACATTGGGGACAATGTTCATCTTAAGTGTAAGGGGGGTAAAGTACGATTAGAGAATGCTTTTACGCTTGATTTTTGTTTGTTTAATAGTAGATGTGTAATAAAACTGAGATAAATACCTGTTAGGGCAATTTTAGTGCCAAATTTAAATTTTTTTACAACATATAGGAGTGAAACTTTGATCTTAATGAGCATCTCACGGATAGGAGTTATATGACTAGCACAAAACCGTACCACTAAAAAAATTTTCCACCCCAAATATGTGAGGTTCGCCCCTAGAATTGGTAGGAAAAGCATTTATGCTATGATGTGTGTACCGGTAGCACTTAGATTCTAGAACTTGCGTTAGGACCATTCCGAGGCCACAAGTGAGACTACATCCGTGTAGTTAGATTTACTACATGATAAGAGGCATTAGGATTAACCCATTGTTTTACACCTGTGTTTTAGTTATAATTACGTTGGCTACATTGGTCAAGTAATTCTCCCACACCCTTTGCGTTGTACTCATTTTTAGTACACGATACCCCTAGTACACCCCTTAGAGCCTATCTTTTCGTTTCGACCTTTAAGCATTTTACTTAAAGGAAGAATTTGTTACACCCCACCTAAATGTACACCCAAATCGCCTTAGCCTACCTTGTATGCACTCATTTTTAGTGCATTATTGTGACAACATTTGTTTAAACCCCAAGTTAATTATCTAATTGATTACATGGTTGCTAAGTCGAGTCATATCCTTGTACATATTGTTTTGGGACGATTGGGACTCATGGGTAAAGTACTAGTGTAATGGAGTAATGGGGAAGAACAACATTATTACCCCCATATGTGCTAAATATTTTAAAAGTACTCCAAGTTTTTCGATTATCTTTAATTCGAGTCATTAGAGTAGTTATTTGTAAAGTTATGTAAAAGTTCAAGTGTAAGGGGAATGCAACGCCCCTGTGATGTATTATTTTGGATGGTAGGGCAAGAGTGTATGAAAAAAAAAATCGAAAAAATCAAGAAGAATACAAAAAAAAAAAAAAATGAGAAAAAGAAAAGTAGAAAAAACATACGGACTACCATCCCGTTTCATTTTATGTTTATTTTATGTTTTTGTTATTTTGTTTTTAGCTTAAGATTGAGTCGAGTCTTGGCTTAGCAACATTGTATAGTACATGTAATTAATCCAGATCTTTAACTCGCCACCAGTAAAATATCCCTTATCCAACAAAACCGTGTTTATCATATCCCTACACCTAACGTTATAACCCGTTTAAAAGCCCTCTTTGATAGTTTATCTTAGGTGCTTACGCCTAGTGGAAGAGGTTTTTGATCCTTTCCCAAGCCTATGGTAATCTATTTGCTATGACAGGTAGTGAGAGATATTATCCGTTTTCATTTATGAGATTTATTTTGATGACACTTGAGAGATGTGAGTATCTAAACACTACTTGTGAGGTGCTAGTTTGTAATCTCCGTGCTTATTATGATTAAAGTGGAACGACTATTTGTTGTAATTACTTTTATATTAGCATTAAATGACCCCTAACTTGTATTTTGATTAGAATAAAAGCGCATTTGCTTGAGGACAAGCAAATCTCAAGTGTAAGGGTATTTGATGAAGCGAAAAGTGTACCGCTTTTAGGGGGTCATTTAAGCCCTAAATCATATTTATTTGATCAAATATTGCCCTAAATCGTTCCTTTTGTCATTTTAGGTACTTTGGAGAAGAAATCTGGAAAAGGAAGCATTTTGGACGTTTTTGGAGCATAAAAGTGAAGAAAACGACAAAGTCTCAAAATTATGCAGGAAAGTATCTTTGACGGCGTCAGGGATTGGTCCAGACGGCGTCATGGCTTGGCAAAAAAGGTGGATATGAAAATTACTCATGATAAGCCAGAGAATTTTGCATGAAAAATCTGACGGCGTCACCCTTTGAAGTGATCAAGGTCGTCACGGTTTAAGCTAAAGAGGGACGGCGTCAAGCTCATTTCTGACGGCGTCAAGCTTTGATAAGCCAGAGCGGATTTTGGAGGTCTAAAGAGGGACGGCGTCAGGAAGGCCATCCGGGAACCCTAAAAGCGGCGAGGTGACGGTGTCAGGATCTATAACGTGACGCCGTCAGCCCTTAAACTCTATATATAGTTTTGCAATTTTTTGTCATTGGTGTGGAACTTATTGTGTGTAATTTTGGAGGAGAAACCCTAAGACGAATTTCTGCCAATTTTAAAGGTTTTCATACCCTTGGATCTCCCATGTTTAATTGAAGATAAGTGATTATTTAATCATTCAATATGTCTATGTGTTGTTTGATTACATCTTGTTCTTGTCTTTTAATTAACATGCTAGGCTAGATTTATCTTGTGTTTGCTTAGATCTAATGAAACCTAACTATTGATTATTGGTTATTAGTGTGTTATTAATTGTATTGGATGATTGTTCATCGATGTTAGGCTTAAGAAAACTGGCTAACTTCCTATTCGGTAACTTGCTTGAACGTCTTAAGAAACATGAACCAATGCGTACTAAGGTTATTATGGTTGTATTTAATGCATGAGCGAATTCTAGTGATCCCATGTTAGGAGCTTCTTAGCCGGCTCGACATAGGAGTGAAGTAGGAGCTTATAGAGTTGGGGAAGTATGTACGCCACCCCACGATTGGTATTAAGGAATACACCCGTCATCCACGCAATTAATACACACTAATCAACCGGTAAAAGATAGTTAGGGAGTAAGGAAATCTAAGTAAACACATTTCTCTCCACATAAGTTTCACGACCTTTTAATTTTCTGTTATTTTATTTTATTTGCATTCGTAGTTATTTGGGTTAGTTGACTAGCAACTAATTCCGCCCACTCTTTCAAACCCGAGATTTTACTTGCTTTCATAAAACATAAAAATACAAAAAGAATCTTCTCTCACCCTTAGACCTATTAGAGTAGTTTTTCAATCCTAACGACATTATTCCCTGTGGAGAACGATCAATCCCCCGTACTTACCACTACACTATACTACATCGGTCAGGTACACTGCCTGGTGGGGTTGTAAGCCTCTTGAGATCCCTCGAGAGGTAAAACCTGTTGTAAGGTTACAAAACCACGCATCAGTGGCCTTTTGTAATATTTAGTCACCCAAAGCATGTTTGTTTTGGGTATTTAGTCACATACAATTAAGCATAAAGTAACCAAAAGTGTTAATAAGTGTGAACATATGTTGTTTAAAGTGAAGAAATTTGTATTTTGTGTGACTATTGATCATCCAATTGCCACATGATTTTTTTTTGTGTGGCCTTTTGTAATATTTAGTCACACAACGAATTAAGAAAACAATGACCAAAAGTGTTAATAAATGTGACTATATACATCTTTTAGTCACATTTAAAAAATCAATATATATATATATCAAAACAAATTCAAATATATATTAAAACAAATTCAAATACAATAAAATTGGAATGTATATAACTGAACCACTAATACATATCAAATAAGCAGTACTAACTATATGAACCAATAGTACTAACTTATAACTAACAGTTGTAACTAATACACTAGCAGTACTAACAGTTGTAACTAATACACTAGCATCGTCCAACCTTTTTATCTTTTCTCTGCATATTCACATCAGCATATTACCTGCATATTCTGCATGTTCTGTTTAGGAAGCAATTACATCTAATTACCTCCATATTCACATCAGCATTCCTGTTCAATAGCAACTCAGCAACATCGATATGGCCACGGTCAACAGCCCAATGCTTCATGTTTACGTGCTTGTACTGCCTCCATTCTTTGCTCAACCGTACCCTAACATAATTTTAACAAATCAATATCTAATCAAAAAATTTAAGTACAACTTAATCAGATTTTATGTTGATATACAAGCATAAAATAAATGAAAGAAGGTATACCTTCACAATAAAACGATTGATAGAAACGCTCTTCGTTTGTCCAATCCCGTGGATGCGCATCACAGCTTGTTCCTCAACAGCAGGATTCCACCAAGGATCCTAAGGTAAAAAAAGTGAAGAAAAAATAAAAAACAGAAACACAACCAGAATTTTATCTATAATCATGTTGGCACAATAATACCTATACAACTGTATATGTTAATAACCAGAGTGCAGCATACCATTACAAATGCATTAGATGCTGCTGTCAGGTTGATTCCAACCCCTCCAGCCTTCAATGACATCAACAATACCTGTATTTTACAAAATACCATTGAAATGCATAATTTATGACATAAAACTATACTTTCTAATATACCAAACAAGATAAAAAACACACCAGAATGTCGCTATCTTCCGAGAACTGCTTTATGACTTTTTCACGCTGTTGTTGGTTTAGAGTCCCATCCAGACGAAGAAATGAAATGTTATTCCTTGACACAAGTTTTAAAATCATTAGACTCCAAAACTCATTGTCTGAGATAGTGATTAGTGACCATTGTTTATATAAATGTAAGATATAAACAAGGCGAAAACTTTCTAGCTCACGCAGCAGTGCAGACACTTTTGATGATTCCACCCAGTTTTTGTCAACATCGACTTGAAACCGACTGTCGGTTGGTGCTGTAATAAGCTCCTGCTTGCTCACTTCCTTTTTGCCCAATGAAGATGGTGTTCTCTTAGATATACACAAAAACCCAAAACAAAGAACAAGCAACCTCCTTTTATAGGTAGGGCAGATTATTAACTAATTGATTTATCTCGTTCAAGATTCAAAGATCTAGCAGGTTGGAGGTATTCACCATGACAAGAAACATAACATGGCCATGAAAGTATATGATCAAACAAGAAGGTAATAATCAGTGTCAAATAGTGAATATTCACCATTGCAGCTTCATGTTCCAAAGCAGACACTTTTCGATAACATCAAGGGGTGCCTGGAATACAGACCTACAACTGGGGGACTAGATCTGCTTAAGATCTGTCGAGCTGCTTGAGTGAATATCTTACCCTTGATTACTTGTTTGGAAGATCCAAGAATGCATTTAGTTTCCTGACAGCCAATGTACTCAAAATTATGTTGGGTTTCTAAATTTAGCAAGCAAATGTGTCAAGGGTTCATTGGTTTTTTTAACTCATCCTACAAGATACTTAAGCACACAAATGTATAATGTATTAGCAAATAAAGGCACTAGGTTTGCTGAAACGGTTGGACTAATGTCAAATGAAACCTTACTAGGCGAAGATTTAAAAAAAACAAATATACAGCAGAAGATTCAGCTGGAGTCGAATGAAAACTTACCTTTCTTTTAATGGGAACAGACGTGCTAGTGACTGGTTTAAAGAACGATTCCAATCTGATGTTATAGTCCACAGTTAGTTAATTTACATGAACATAATTAGCATGTAAAAGCTAAAATAATATATCATACCTGATCAGGTTCAGCTTTACTAGAACTAACAACTTTAACGCTGTTGCCCGTAGCCTTGTTCACAACATTCAGTTGTTTAGGTTGCGCGGCCAAAGCAGACTGTATAGTTGTAAACTGCTCATCCAGTTTTTTTATCAACTCGTCATTTTCTTCTTTGTCCCTAGCTTTCTCTGCCAGGAATTATATAGCAATGGAACGATATAAACAACCTCATGTACATCAAAAACTAATAACCACCATAGAAATGTTCCAAAAGTAACATAAAGTAGTTATATGATCATCACCTTGAAAAATTTGCTTTTGGATATAATCTCATCATACACCTCCTTTTTAGTCTTTTGTCTCTGCGATTAGAACAACACCACATTAACTAATGAACAAGAGAGCATTATACGAGACAATTATGAAAGGTGCAGGGTCAGATGACTAAGTCATGATTTTTTGTGCAGGAAGAAAAAAAAACATGTATTGAAGAAACAAGTCAAATAAAAACACTCACCTCTTGCTAGGTGCCACAAAGGGTGCATATAACCTGAAAGAAAGACACATTATATGCATGTTTGATGTTTCATGTGTTCAGCAAAAAAGAAGTATAAAGAAACTTCAAAACTTTTGTAGGAAGCTACCTGTTGGACCTCATGGCGAGGGATGGTATGCCTCTCCTTTTGATCAACATAGATGTTATTCTGTAGAATGATGAAAAAATTATCAGCACTTTAGAACACTTCGGTTCTTAGCTACAATCCTAACAGGGTACCGAAAACCTTTGTTTGAATTTATCAGTACTTTAGAACACTCGCCAATGTGGCTTTCTCTTAAACTTCAGTACATCAGTTGAAATCAGCAACACATTATCCAAGTACCTGTCCATCAGCAGATAATACATTTGCTTAATTAAGTATTTACTATAAATTATGTTAAATTGCTACAACAAGGGATGAATGCATACAAATCCTGCACGGGTTTCAATCAAGGTACCGGCTCCCGAGCATCAAATACCCAATAAGAATCAGCACCACAGCTGCAATACAAACGAATACACCTTACTTTTAGATAAACTCACATGCCATATGTTGCATGGAACACAATGAAATAACTCATACCAATAATCTTACTTAACAACTGATAGCAACAGACATATGATTTTCCATCTAAAAAAGATTTTCTTCACCAATAATCAACCACAATTCAAATAAAAACAAATGAACAAGCATCTTACTTAACAACTGTTGTTGAATTGAGTCCTATATCCGACCAATAAGCAGTAATTTGGCTTGTTGACCCGCCTCTGTTCCATAGAACTACATCAACTTTCTTATGTGCAAGAGGCCCAGCCCACACCTGCATTTTATTTAAGTTGTGATAAAAACTGGACATCATAACCAACCAGTAGAGGTGCCTAAAAATGTCAATCTCCCATCAATTTTTTTATTTTTATTTTTTTTCTTTATTATATTTTATTTTTTTTAACAAAACCTACATCTCAAATGCACTGGTATGTTGCAATAAAAACTAGTATTATACATAAATCTATATACCTTTGCTAATGCCCAAATACTAAAATGTGAACGGTATTCCTCCGTCGTCATGCCTCCATTCCCGACTTCCAACATGTCAGGATCTAAGAGCAAGTCACAATAAAACACGAGATTAAGAACCCTTTTAACTGTACTGTAAGTAAAAATACAGTCAAAGAGTCGATAAATTAACTACCGTTCCATCCGCCAGGTCTCGCGTAAGCAGCCCATTTATCATTTTCATCTGCCCTTGAAGTCATGCTAGTGTAAAACGAAATATATTTATGGTGTGTTAGCTTAAGTACAAGCAACTTTATTTACTGGAACTATGAAATATAGTGTACAAGACAAAGATATAACATATAAATGACCTGTATCATAATAGAAGAAGACCAGATCTAGACATAAGTGTGGTGGTGGTGCGAGCAGTGGTCTTGGTGCGAGTGTGGTGGTGGTGGTGGTGGTGGTGCGAGCGGTGGCGTTGGTGAGGAGAGTGTTGAGGAGATAGAAGAAGACCGGATATAGTTTAATGAAATATTAGGGAATGGAGGGCAATTTGATTTGGGGAAAATTTTAGGCTATTTTGGGGAAAAATTTAGGCGGGGTTGTGAAAAGTTGAGAGCGAACTTTTACTTTTTTTTTTTTTTTTTGAAAAACTAAGTGTAGCACTGCACATGTAAAATATTACTTACCACTTAATTATATGATTTAGTCACTTTTAAATAATGTGTGACAAACTTGACTATATGATTTAGTCACATGTAAATAATCTGTGACAAACTTGAGCATATGATTTAGCCACATACACAATAACTTCATGTGACCATATATGAATTTTGGTCACACTTTTCAATTGTGTGACATATATTTGTCACATATGTATATATATAGTGTGACTAACCTTTCAAACTTATTTTTATCCGTCACACGTCCCAAATTATAAGTGACTAACAAATCAAAACAAATTTTACCAGATACCTCTAGTCACGAAAATATTCAAATGTGTGGCTGTAGCCTCAGATGTAATTTTGAAATGGTCGCACAAGTCGGATCAAGTGTGGTTGTTTATTTTATTCTGGTATATTTAGTCACTAAAAAAGTTACTGTGTGGCCGTTCGAAAAAATGCATGTGTGACTAAATCCCATTTTTGTACTAGTGTATCTAATAAACTCGACATGGTTTATGTAACTTGTACCAAACATGATTCAAAGAAACACAAAATTGGTTTCAATAAATCCAGATTTAAACAATAAAATACGTAATAAACAAACTAAAAGAAATCAGTTTGAAAAGAAACTCATCATGGTTTCAATATAAACTGATTCAATAAACTGTTTTAAAAATCGTTTATAAATCTGTTAATTAAAATTCTGTTTAGTTATAAAACTGATTTTCAAAGAAACACAATCTTGGTTTCAGCAGAAAACAGTTTGTATAAAATCTGTTAATTATATTAATCCGATTTTAATAAAAGTGTTTTAATTCTGTTACACAGAATCTGTTTTAAGATTGTAGGGAAACGGTTACACTTTATTAATAAAATCTAAATTACAATAAATAAAATTAACAGTATATAAATAACAGAAAATTAAATACAAACAGAATGTAAGCAGATAAACGATAATTAAATAAACAATAAACTAATAAAAAGACTTACTAGATCACCAACGGAGATCAGCAACGAAGCACTAAAAAGCCGAGGCACGTGTTTGACACGCTTCCCTTAAAACAGATTCGCCGTCTGTTTCCCAGGGTACAACAACCAAAACAGTAAGTTGTACTGTCGGACTTAACTAAACTGTCAGGAATTTCATCTTAAGAGATGCATATTCCTTATGTTGGAAATCAATAATACTTATTGATTTGATGTGTGTAAACTTGTGGAATTAGGGTCTCTATTTATACATAATAAACTCCATCTAAGTTTACCCATCCCACCGATGTGGGATTGAAAATAAACTATTTTTCTTCTTTAGTCATGGTACCGAATGACTAACTTTGAGACCCGATATCTCATTCACATCAACTCTATTTTGGACACATAAAGGCTTATTGCGAAGCTCCATTCGAGGAGAACGCAAACCTACAAACTATTACTTATATATATGACACATACATATAAATAATTGTGTCCAAAGTTGGTCAAAAGTCACTTTTGCCAACCAATTTTCCAACATAAAATACCACAAACCACATATGTCTTTCAACATATATCACGACTTTTATCCGAGCTTAGTAGTTGATCTTATAAATATGTGTTTGAATGAAGATATAGAGTTTGAAACACTAGATGACGGCGAGAAGTACTTTATTGTTAGGTTGGAAACTAGCGAAGCAGACGAGGATGGAGTCCTCACGTATTGGAGAGCATTCGATCTTTACGTGATGGCGGTTGGTGTAAAGAACCATGAGATATACTATTTGGGCGATGTTCCAATTATTAAAAATGCCAAATCTCTCGGTGGTGTGTCATACTGTGATCTCACTAGTCAAAAGGGTATCAAGGTTGGTGTACAAGCATTTGTAAATGATGTTACATGTCTTTTACATGGAATTGTCTCGCACAAATTTGAGGAGGAGAAGAAATTATGGGGAAATGTGTAGGGACGATTTTACTCTTTTGCCAGACGGGTCTTTCTTTCAACCTTCTTCAAGAAAAATTTCAAAAAGACATAAACAAAATCCAGCAACTTGAAGTTCCTGATGAAAATCAAAACAATCATCACAAAACTAAAAACAAAAATTAACTACACATAACAAAATTTTGTAAACAGTGATCTTAGCAATTCATAACCTAAATCCACCATTTCTTAAAATATTTATTATGTTAATCTGGTCTGATAATACTAATATTAAGCCGAAAAATAAAAGTATTGTAAATGATAAAGTGTAATGAAAATGAGTTGTACCTTAATATTCCGAGACCACCTATTTCAACAATGAGTGAAAACAATTTTTGGTTGTGCATCAAAAAGTAAAAGCACAAATAACAGATGATCTTGGGTAGAGCCAACAATGTTCATCGCCACCAACCAAAATAATTAAAGAAAACTGGTGAATGTTGATATGAAGAAAAGGGAGAACAATGAGAAAGTGTGTGTGTGAATCAAACTTTTGGAGCTCATTTATTGTGAAGGATGAAATGAATCAACGGTTGAGATTTAATGTGATGAATTTGATCTAACGGTGTGGGTTGTTTGTGAAAAGTATCACAAGGATCGTTGACGTGGCTATTGGGTTGTTTTTGTTGACAGTCACACGGATCGATGACGTGGCTATTGGGTTGTTTTTGTTGGCAGATCGATGACGTGGAGGCTGGTGTGTGACTAGCCTTGAGGCTGCTATTTTGTTAAACTTTTAAGGCAAAATGTGTTTTAGGTTGTTGCGAATGGCCTTGAACCACCAATATAACATACCAGTGGTGTCGGTCAAATTAGTTTTAAGGTTTTATTTTTGAAGTTGATGATAAACTTTTGAGGCCAATGATGTTTATTGCTCTAGTGGTTTTATTATTTTAGAAAGTTGGTGCTAACACTTTCTTCTATACAATGATTCAAACGTTAATTATCTACTACAGTAACATTTTCATTTTACATTAGAAGACGTATCAATCGCACCCTTAGCATCTCGAATGAGGTAGGTAATTCACACTTGTCCCTCACGAGTATTTTCACAAACTCTTGGGTGGAGAATGTATTAGCTAATTGTTTTTGCACAATTATTACTCCGTACGTAAATTATTCCCACCCTGTTGATATTCAATTATTTTAAACGAGTTCTTGTCTTTTTCTAATAACTTTTCCCAGAAAAATGAACAATATATCGATATCAAGATCAAGAAGATCTTAAATCGACGATACACTTGGATATTGACTAAACTGTTGTATGTTACAAACCAAACTACAATGGGACTTCACTATATATATTGTTGAAATGTGGTTAACAATTTAATATGTAAATGTCTAGTATCGAACCCGAGACCTCGGGATTGCACACATTACAAATGAGTATTAAGGAATAATAATAAATGTATTTTATATATTTATTATTAACACGAGAACTTAACGACCGTTAGTGTTTTCCGTTAAATGACTAACGACCGTTAAACGCAAATAAGGAAAGAAGTGTTTGTATGGAATTAGGAAACATGGAAAAGATCTAGAACCCTTCTTTGGGTTATGGATCGACCGGCCTAGGGGTTGGATCGACCCAACCCTTTGCTTTTTCTCCAAGTTTCTAATTTAGTATAAATACAAACACAAGGGGTCTTGGTTTTGATAACTTGAACACACAATTATCCCTAAAAGTTTTCTTTGTTCTTCCTTTGGGTTTGCCGATCGAATCATCTCCTCCAAGGGGTGTTTGGATCGATTTTTGTTAAACAAAAATCTTTCTTGTGTTTTACTTGCATAACCTTAATACGGTTTAATTTGTGTGTACAAGAACGAGGTAATAACTCACTATAGTTATTATCAAGAGATCGAATAACAAAACGGTAAGGGGTTATTCATTGATCTAGTTTAAATCATATTCAAGATTTATTGAAGTGCATCGGGTACGTTTTCTATTTATGTTTAAGTTAATTATTATGTGTTATACCTAATTGTTTACATGCTTCCGCTATTATGTACTTTGTGTTATGGAATAATATGATTGTCATGAGTGTCAAATTCCAACAGTGGCATCAAGAGCCATGTATAACATGTAATTGATTACTTAAACAATAAAAAAACGTATCTTTTAAATTGTTTAGAATATACATGATTGTTTTCTAGGGTTTTAATTATTAAAAATTTGTTTTTTTTAATATATGTCGAACCCTAACCCTAATTTAGGGGGGGTGTCGATTTCTCCATGAACCCTAATTAGGGTTTGTGGTTTTCATAATTAATTGTAATTAATTAGAAACCCTAGGTCTTTAAACAATTGTTGTGTTATGAATCTTGTGACCTAATTGCTATATGATATGCATGAATTCGTGACTATTTATGCATAATTAGTCACGGATTAAATTATTTGAATTAAATTGTTTAGATGTTTGCTACATGTTAGATAAATCTAAAATTAGGGAAGACCTAATATATATTAAATTAATGAATCAGGTATGTGCAACGTGGTATATTATCATTAAAACTTACGCGGCCAATTGTTGGTGTCTGTGGTCCATTGGGTACAATGCGCTCGAAAACCAATGGGAGTTTTATTGATTCTATACATAATAATTCACATATAGATTATTAATAGGATTTGTTTAAAAAGATTGCATGTGGCTAGATGTTTCAATTACAATTAATTGTTTTAATTGTTTTATTATTAGTTGATTATTTGTTTTCTTTTAATTACTTGTTTATTGTTTTTTTTTTATATGTGATATGTTAAAGTAAGCAATAAAAAGGGTAATTTTCAAAGAAAATTTAATTGGACTAATAATGGTGAAACATAAAGTAATAAAGTAAGGATCTTGCGGTGTCTTATGTGCCGACAGTGGTTCGCTTCGCACGGTAATTTGCTCCCAGGCGAGACTAGCAAGATCTAAACTTTGTCACTTAAATTTTTAAGACTAAGATCATAAACTTTTGCTTGATTGATGTTTTTGTACAATATTGTGTGAAAGGCGGACCAAAGTTGACAAACTGTGTGGTGGGTTTATCTGGAGAGGGGTTTTTTAAGAGATTCGCTCCTACCGGCTCTCCGGGCCCGCTTGTGCGTCAACTGCGACTTACCTATATCACTATTTACGTACACTATCATCTTAAGGGTGATTTACCTCAATTCCACGCGCCACTTTTGTGGCAAATATCCGAATAACATGTAAGTAGTAGGATATGTGGGCGATAATTGTTGGTACTTCTTTAATTGGTGAACCCAATACCTCAAGTAAATAGTTTTGGTTTACTCTTAACTAATTGGTAAATAAAAATTGTTTTGAAAACTAATGATACAAAGATGAGTGCATGCATCTTTGTACATGTTTTTGTCACATCAAAAACTAAATACCCTAAAAATTTAAGTTACGTGCCATCTAACTATAAGGAACACTTGAAGTTAATTTTGGGTATGCGTGAGACCTGGACCAAAATTAATGACAAGGTAAATTTCCGAGTGTGCGTGAGACCACACATGGATGAATTTGCAGTTTCTAAGTTAGACAACTTAATTAAGCTGATGCGTGAGACCTAGAGCTTAAGGCATGAGATGGGATAAAACATGCTTACGTGACATATTGATGAATCAATATGTAGTAAATCCCATAAATTATCTAGGAATTGGAAAACTTGTTTGCCAATTATTGTACGACAGATTACCATCTTTTGTACTTCCACTACTAGCAGATCAACTGATGTAGTGGAACTATGTAAAGTTGGATCCTAGATTTTCTAGGAAATTAAGTTGGTTATATGAATATATCCATGGGTATTATATTTTCTTGAGAATAAGTATTATCGAAAATACTAATGTTTGAACTTTTCTATTTTCTGTAGAATGGCTCAACCCGATAACTCCGTGTATGCTGCTTTCAAGAGTCATCTTGAAAGAGCCAAATTGACTGGGAAAAATTTCAATGATTGGCACAGATCTCTCAGAATTGTTTTGAGGGCGACTGGTAAGCTCAATTACTTGAATACTCCTTGCCCTGATGAGCCTGCTTCGACTGCTTCTGAAGAGGTCAAAGCAGCATGGAGAGCTGAGTATGCTAAGTACACTGAAGTTGGGTGCTTAATGCTACAAAGTATGGATCCAATGATGCAAAAGAAGTTTGAGTATTATTTTCCATACAACATGCTCGAGCAGCTTAAGAAGTCTTATGAAAAGACACCTGAAATTGAAATGTATGAGTCTCTTGACAAACTACACAGCTGCAAACATGGTGATGGTAAACCAGTTGAAGACTATGTGAATGAGATGAGAGATTTCTTTGATCAACTTCATAGAGTCGGATTTGGTTATCCCGAGAATGTTCAAGTTAACCTAATCAACAGATCCCTTAACAAGGATTTTGCTTGTTTTGTACAGAACTTCAACATGCATTGCTCGGGGAAGACAGTTTCTGAGTTACTCGCATTGCTTGTTGACTATGAGAAACACTTAGCACCCAAGGGCAAGGCTCCTACTCTGCAAGTGTTGGCACTTCAAGGAGGTAGGATCCAGAAAAAATCGCGTGTGAACAAGGGTAAGGGTAAAGGTGATAAAGGCAAGCAGGTCATGGCCTATCAACCAAATCCTAAGGTGAATCAACACCAGCCCAAGAAGAACAAGGTGAGTCCTCCAGGAAAGAAGGATCAGGCTTGTCACCACTGTCATGAAGTAGGGCACTGGAAGAGGAACTGTCCACTCTACATCAATGACTTGTGACAGAAGAAGCAGAAGAGTGAAGCTGGTAATGCCAGCTCTTCAGGTGCGTTCTTTATGATCGAATTATTTACTCTAACTCGTAAGTTAAATTCCTGGGTATATGATACGGGATGTGGTATTCATATTTGCAATACTATGCAGGGGTTTCGAGTTGAGAGAAAGCTGGCCTATGGACAACAATTCTTGCACGTGGGTAATGGAGCACATGCAGCAGTTGAAGCTATAGGCATATTTGATTTAGTGTTGCCTTCGGGCCTAGTACTATATTTAAATAATTGTCATTATGCACCGTCAATTGTTAGAGGTGTTATTTCATTTTCATGTTTGTTGAACCTTGGTTTTGAACATACTATTAATAGCAATGGAATTTCTGTTTCTTTAAATGGTGTATTTTATTTTAAAGCTATTGCTGTGAATGGTATTTTTTGAACTTGATATGAATGATAATGATAATGCTTGTGTTAAAAATAATTCGATGTATAGCATCAACAATAAGAGAATCAAGAAAAGTCTGGATTCGTCTTATCTTTGGCATTGTCGTCTTGCACACATAAGCAAGGATCGCATGAAAAAGCTGCAACATGATGGGCTTTTAGAAAAGATCAATGATGAATCATTTGATAAATGCGAGTCTTGTATTAGTGGGAAGATGACAAAGAAACCCTTTAATAATAGGATTGAAAGGGCTACTGATCTACTTGGTCTTATTCATACTGATGTGTGTGGACCACTTAGACATGTGTCAAGGAGAGGTGCTAGCTACTTCTTAACATTTACGGATGATTTCAGCCGTTATGGTTATGTTTATTTACTTAAACATAAACATGAGGTGTTTGAAACATTCAAAGTGTTTAAAGCTGAAGTAGAGTTGCAACTTGGAAAGAAGATTAAAGCTCTTCGATCCGATAGAGGTGGTGAATACCTGAGTCAAGAGTTTGTGGATTATCTAGCTAAGGAAGGAATTGTCCAGCACCTTACTTCTCCATATACACCACAACAAAATGGTGTATCTGAGAGAAGAAATCATACATTGCAAGATATGATACGATCTATGTTTAATCTAACAACTCTTCCCTTCTCATTCTGGGATTATGCCTTGGAGTCTGCTGTTCGCATTCTTAATATGGTTCCCACAAAGAAGGTGGATAAGACACCATATGAGTTATGGACTGGAAATGCTCCTAACTTGTCTTATCTTAAGGTCTGGGGTTGCGAGGCGTACGTTAAACGTGACTCGGGTGACAAGCTCCAACAAAGATCTGTAAAATGTATCTTCGTAGGATACCCAAAGGAAACAATGGGTTACTACTTTTATTATCCTCCTGAGAACAAAGTATTCATTGCTAGGTATGGAGACTTCCTGGAGAAGGATCTCATATCTCAAGAATTAAGTGGGAGAATATATGATCTTGAAGAAGATCAAGATGATGCATTACCTTCTGAAAACACTAACCAACTTCCTGAAGAACCAGATAGTCTGGGTCCTCCACCAGAAGTTGAAGTGGTTCCCATTCGCAGATCCGTAAGGACTGTAAAAGCTCCTGAACGTCTATGTCTTAACGTAGAATGTGAGGAATATATACAAGGGGATCTTGATGAACCGCCTAGTTATAAAGCTGCCATTAATAGTCCTGAAAAGGAAAAATGGTTGGTTGCTATGAATGGGGAAATGCAATCCATGAGAGATAATGAAGTCTGGATTGAAGTAGACCTTCCTCCTAATGCCAAGGTAGTTGGGAGTAAGTGGCTCTTCAAGAAGAAAACTGACATGAATGGCAATGTACACACCTATAAAGCCCGTTTGGTAGCTAAAGGCTTTACTCAAACGTATGGTGTTGACTACGAGGAGACCTTTTCTCCTGTAGCTGACATTAGGGCTATTAGGATTCTCATAGCCATAGCTGCGTACTATGATTATGAGATTTGGCAAATGGATGTCAAAACCGCCTTCTTAAATGGTCGCCTAGATGAGGATATCTATATGGCGCAGCCTGAGGGGTTTGTGAATCCAAAGTTTCCAAATCGTGTATGCAAACTTCAAAGATCCATTTATGGATTGAAGCAAACATCACGACAATGGAACAAGAGGTTTGATAGTGAAATAAAGAAGTTTGGTTTTACTCAAAATCTTGATGAGCCATGTGTATACCACAAAGTTAGTGGGAGTGAAGTAATTTTCCTTATATTATATGTCGATGACATATTGATCATGGGGAAAGACATTCCAAGTTTGCATCAAGTCAAGGCATATCTTGGAAAGTGTTTTTCTATGAAAGATCTAAGGGAAGCTGCTTTTATTCTGGGAATTAAGATATATAGAGATAGATCTCAGCGATTAATTGGATTAAGCCAAAGTGCTTACATCGATAAAATATTGAAGAGATTCAATATGCAAGATTCCAAAAAGGGATATTTGCCGATGCAAGAACAACATGGCTTGAGCAAGAAAGTTTGTGCTTCAACACCTGAAGAGGTGAAACGCATGGCAAAAGTTCCTTATGCTTCGGCTGTAGGATCTATTATGTATGCGGTTAAAAGCACAAGGCCAGATGTGGCGTTTGCTCAGAACTTAACCAGTCGATATCAGCAGGATACCGGTGAAGCACACTGGACTGCTGTTAAGAATATTCTTAAGTACCTTAGGGCTACTAAAGATATGTTCTTAGTTTATGGGGGTGATCCACAAGCAGAACTTGATGTTACAGGTTACTGCGATGCTTCATGGAAAAGTGATAAGGATGATATGAAGTCTCAGACTGGATATGTCTTTGTCATTAATGGAGGAGCTGTGGATTGGAGGAGCAAGAAGCAGAGTACATTAGCGATGTCTGCAGCAGAAAGTGAGTACATAGCTGCATCAGATGCTGCAATGGAAGCCGTCTGGATTAGGAAGTTTGTATCAAGGCTTGGAGTTATGCCTTCGATTCAACGACCTATAAAAATGTATTGTGACAATTCAGCTGCAATTACATTTGCCAATGAACCTGGAATCATGAAAGGCACCAGACATTATCCGATCAAATATCACTATGTGCGAGAGCAAATAGAGATTGGGCAGATCGAAGTACTCAAAGTTCACACAGATGATAACTTGGCAGATCAATTGACGAAAGCTCTTCCTGGCACTAAGCTTTATAAGTTAGCTGAAGGAATAGGTCTTCGTAAGGCTGAAAGTTTCATGCCCATTTGTGATTAGTATTTGGATAAAGGATGTAATAGACAATTATTGTTTTTATGAAATAAAGTATTGTTTATGTTTTATTGTCTTGTTGAAATATACATATATCCTGTTTTTGCATGTTTATATCCATGAATAATTTTATTATTCTAAATTTGTCCATTGTCGGTTAATGATATGGGAATATCATTAAATTAAGACAAATGTGAATGTTGGTTAAAGAGTATACTTGAAAGTATATTGATGCGTAGTCATACCAAATTCACATGATATTCTAAGTGTAGAGTATAGGACTTATCCCAACTAAACATGAGATTACTTATGGATCTTGTCATCAAGTAATTCATGAAAATAGTTATCCTCAGACTTGAGATACCAGATAAGAGTCATGGATGTAGTGCATTTTTGTAAAGCAATCTACCGCTTACCGTAACTGGAAGTTATAAGGATTGTTTTCAGAAGTGTTGCAAAGTTCATGGGTTATTCTTGTAGTCAAGAAAGAATTTGTTCCTTCAAATTTTGTTTGAAGTATAATACTGTTGGGCCCCTCGTAGGGTTGACAAAATGTTTGCGTGGCCACGCCCAAAGTCTATCTGGAATACGTTCAGATGTTTTGGTAATTTTGTTCAATCAATAACAACGAGAAACAGAAACATTAATAAAGAGTGACTTAGATCCATTTCTTTATTAATAGAGTATTAGTAACAAAAGGATAATAATAATGATGAATCATTAAAGATTTTCCAGGAAATCTAGCTCGGGTCGGTCTAGGGGCATTGGAGTGTTGCAAGACGCCAACCAATGTCATTTCACAATTAATAGTTAACCAAGTGGGAGTTGTTGAAATGTGGTTAACAATTTAATATGTAAATGTCTAGTATCGAACCCGAGACCTCGGGATTGCACACATTACAAATGAGTATTAAGGAATCATAATAAATGTATTTTATATATTTATTATTAACACGAGAACTTAACGACCGTTAGTGTTTTCCGTTAAATGACTAACGACCGTTAAACGCAAATAAGGAAAGAAGTGTTTGTATGGAATTAGGAAACATGGAAAAGATCTAGAACCCTTCTTTGGGTTATTGATCGACCGGCCTAGGGGTTGGATCGACCCAACCCTTTGCTTTTCCTCCAAGTTTCTAATTTAGTATAAATACAAACACAAGGGGTCTTGGTTTTGATAACTCTTGAACACACAATTATCCCTAAAAGTTTTCTTTGTTCTTCCTTTGGGTTTGCCGATCGAATCACCTCCTCCAAGGGGTGTTTGGATCGATTTTTGTTAAACAAAAATCTTTCTTGTGTTTTACTTGCATAACCTTAATACGGTTTAATTTGTGTGTACAAGAACGAGGTAATAACTCACTATAGTTATTATCAAGAGATCGAATAACAAAACGGTAAGGGGTTATTCATTGATCTAGTTTAAATCATATTCAAGATTTATTGAAGTGCATCGGGTACGTTTTCTATTTATGTTTATGTTAATTATTATGTGTTATACCTAATTGTTTACATGCTTCCGCTATTATGTACTTTGTGTTATGGAATAATATGATTGTCATGAGTGTCAAATTCCAACATATATATACTAGCCTATAAACCCGTGATAAATCACGGGTGGCTTATAGAAAGTTTGAAAACAAAAGTTCAAATACTTAAAGTAACAAATATTAATTCTCAAACAATTAGCAAAAATTTTCACAACCACCAAGGCAAAAAAGAACTTGCACATAAAAAATCATAACACGAAACAAAGTTTGCATTATATGATAGAAATAAACAGCTATGGGAAGCTATCTTCGTTAATCTTCAATAGAAACCTCTTGTCGGAAGGACTAAGTTCCAACCGCGAGATGATAGTGGTGTTACACACATCGATTCTTGTCAATTTGTGTGCCTCTTGTATGGGGATTATTTGAAACTCTTGTATCCTTGATTCACAAACATGGCACTGTTTAATTGTGTTGGTAGCATTCAAATATGATGGAGATGAACCTGATGGCAAGGTAATTTATATTCAATAAATTTTCTCAAATTCTGCATATCTTACTAGCAGAATGATGATCTTGTTTTTTTTCTTCTAAAAGCCTACCAATGTAACCTAAATGACTGGCCAGAATCATTTCGCTGAAAAATTTGTCCCTTTAAATAATTTCCTAGTTAATACAAATATTCTCATATAGTTTCCAGAACATCAAATATAGTGATTACAAATACAGTAATTGACAGAAATTTGTTTTTGAAAGATTTAAAATTTTGGGGATAAAGTGCAGGATGGTGTAATATACCCCAATTTAAGCTTTAAAAAAGTGGAATGATCGGATGATTCAAATAATGGAACAAATCAGTTTAGTGAAAGGACTTACACAATTAGTTATCGTCATTATCCACTTCTGACTCCCTGTCTCATGGAATAGCAACAATCTTTTTCTCGCGGAATAGCCTGTTGGTAGTTCAGTAGCTTAGTATAAGCAAAGTATCATCCCAATCACCGTACAAAACTCAATGCCAAACACCCCTTAAATGTAAGGTATCATGATCCCAAGCACCCTCTAAGACACAATGCCAAACACACCATAAATATAAGGTACCATGATCGCAAGCACCCTCTAAAACAGAATGTCAAACACCCCCTAAATAATCAGTATAATGATCAATTTTTATCCGACTTGACTTTAGTGATGGTGGAGTTTTGTGCATTACATGTTAAATACCTGGAGAGACCCTTTGTCATCATGCGTAAGAGTTGACAGTTGTTTCGGAGTGTGCAGTTGATACATTTTCGGAGTGTGCAGTTGATACACAATGATAGCACATTTTGTTTCTCCAATTTAGTAGACAACGATAAATAGACTTGGAAGTTGACACCATTGGCAGCTTTGTAGCATGTAAAACAAAGCACACCCTTTATTTCCTTTCAAGGAAATGGATTTGCTAATCTGACCAAGTAAAGCATCATTAAATATCACTCATTCAAGCAATCAAGCTCTAATATTTGCTATAAATGGCGTGGTCTTTTAGAAGTTACTAATCCTTACAAATGAAACCAAATGCATTAGTATATCCATATATATGTTGATGTTATACACAATGTATACCTTACAAATTAGAGTGATGGGTATCCTCAAGCCATGGCCGAAAAGTTGCTGTCATGTCAGTAAAAATCTCTATGGCATCAGAAATCCCACGGCACCACATTCTGGCCGTTACCCATGGCACCAGAAAATGTGGTGCCGTTGTCCATTTTTTTTTTTAATATAAAATATAACATACACAATATTAATAAACTAAAATAAACTTCATTGAAAAAAGAGTAAATTGCAAAAATCGTCCTTGTGGTTTGGCCAAATTGCATGTTTCGTCCTTGTGGTTCATTAAGTGCAAAGATCGTCCTTATTTTGCACTGTTACGTGCACTTTTGGTCCTTCAACAGTGAAATTTGGCAAACCACAAGGACGATTTTTGCAATGATGGAGGACCAAAAGTGCATGTAACAGTGCAAAATAAGGACGATCTTTGCACTTAATGAACCACAAGGATGAAACGTGCAATTTGGCTAAACCACAAGGACGATTTTTGCAATTTACTCTTGAAAAAATATAGTGCAACTAAACACAATATATAAAAGTTGAAACTTGTAAAAAAAAGATGTATTTTTTTTAGTTCTAAAAGTTAAGGGTAAAAGTTGTAACTTATAATATATAAAAGATTCTCTTCTTCCTCCTTCACCTGCAAAAAAAAAAAAAAAAAAAAAAAAAAAAAAAAAAAAAAAAAAAAAAAAAAAACTGTCAACACAAACACAATATACAAACATAAACACACAAAAACCCACAAAAAGAGGGGGGTGGGGGGAATCCACGGCGTGGCTGGTCACCATGGCTCCACCCACGGTACCGTGAGCCATCCAAATTTCTCAGCTGGTCCGACGGCGCCATGTTACCAGCCAAGGGTACCGATTTCTGAAACAATACTGAAACATCACCTTGATCACTACCTATTGTACCAGACATTACCTGATACATCTAATAAGAGAGAACAGAGGAAAAATAATGTGGTTTAAGTCCTTAACTCTCTCACATCTATTGTATGTTGGTTGGTTTATGTTCTTTCTATTTCTACTTTGAACTCAATTTTTATCTGGAATAGATATAAGTATGAGAATACATCTATTGTATATTGATTGACAACCTAAACTTTTATGAGGTTTCGACCAACTCAACCCGTTAGAAAAAAAAAATCAGTTGTTTTGAACCGAATACGTCTTAACCTCGTACCCAACTTGCCAAATGTTTGACGTCCAATTAATAACAACTTATAAGTACCTATGCTCAAAATATGAATCAACATTTTACAGGCTTGTTTAAGATCATTGGGAATTAACAAACATTTTTTCGAAAATTAAAATTATACATGTGCACTTTGAAAGAAAATACAGAGGGCTAGATGTTTTAGAAATTAGGGAGGGGTTAGTAAAATAATGTGCTTTATCTTACCCTATATATTTCCACTAGCTTCATAACCCGCCCATCGGGCGGGTTCGCTTCATAATAATATTAATAATAATACGTCTACGTAAACAAATATTGTAAATAACAAAGCATAATAAAAACTTACAGTCAGACCAAAAATTTTTAAAAAAACATTGAAACATTTATAAAGTGACATAAAAAAATTTAGAAAAATTATTTAAATATGAAATTACATTTCAATTATGAATTTTAAACAAATTGAGATAATTTAGGAGTATAATTGAAACTATGATGGAATCATTTGAATTTTAATTAAATTGATACATATATTGATTAAAGTAGCAGGTGTGCGGAACTCATGTGTCGAAGGTGCACTGAACTCCTCATTTGGAACCTGATTAACAAAAAAAAAAAATTACTCGACTGTACAATACTATAAATTTTGAATATATGTAATATCTGAAAATGTTACTTGATAGTTTACCTCATCAGGAACATCGTCTACTACATCGTCATCTAAAAAGTCTTTCTTAAAATGGTTGATGAAATCAGCGTTTTCAGAAAAACTATCACACCGATACGTATGGTTGTTCCTGTTGACGGTGTACTCCGAGTAGTATATCTTAAAGAGACATTTCTTCCCGACTATGTTGTCAACCTCCTGTGGCCAGTATTCGTCTGGGTCCATACCATGGGTTTCCATCAATTCCCAGGCAGTATGACCAGAAAGCTTGGAAAACTGGGAGTTAAAAAATACAACAGGGGCGGAACCCGACTCATCAATCAGCCGTAAAATTACCTTAAACCTGTAACAACAAAATAAAGGTGCATGTAAATCTTGGAAATCTAAAAATTGCTAATAAAATAAAAAAAATAAAAACTGTGGACTCAAATGTTTGTTACCTGGATACAGGCTGTACAGAGCCATGATCCTCACAAACAAAAACAGATTTGCGATTCCTTCCCTCAACAACATCGACTCGTTTGTTACACTCTTTACATGCTGTGTACGCCCACCCATGCTCTTTGTGGATCCTGTGTATTGTTGCTAACACAATACAATGTGAATCCGGCAATTTATAATTGAAAATGTTAGAATTCAAATAATGAAAACATCTTCATGATAATTCGTGTAAAGTTTATAATAGGGAAGAATAACTCACTGGTTCACAGTCACGGATCCCACCAACCATCCTTTTCACACAACCTCGAAAAAACTAAGTCATCGTTTGAACCTTGACTTCCGGTGAAAACACCTCAATCTTGAGCTGATCACGCTGAAACCCTTCACGCTGTTGAACCCTAAAATAATATTACAAAACAATATAAATTAATAATATTAATAACAATGAAATATTAAATTCTTGCATTAATTTATACACAAACAAATATAACAACCTTGTTTTGAAATCATTGATCTCTGGTATGTCACGGTTGACAAATATCTTTGAACCGAAAAGGGCATTGTGAACCGCCGCTATTCCTGATTAGTGAAACATTGAATAAATAAAGTTAATAAATAAAAAATAAATGAATGTATTAGAAATGAGATAATAAAACAATGCACGTACCGTCCCAGTACTTGACTTTTCCAAGTTGAAGTATAACCACCAAATGATCAATGGCGTCACGCTTTTTAGCATACTGATCCCACATGGTCGCCCTTTTGTCCCAGAAAGTGAGATTCAAACGGTTTGCCCTGTGTAACATGCATACAATAAGTTATAAGTAAATATTAAAATCATTAGCATGGTTTGGGTAAAAATGTATATTATAGACAATTAGTTTATTTATACTTACTCCGCATCCTCAACGACCACTGTCCTACGGAACTTTTTCCCACCTGCAGAAGAAACGGGAACAATTTCCTCGATACCAACCACTGAGCCAATGACATCTGTGTACAACAACATTGGTTGCATATAAGTCACATAACATAATAATGTTATTGAAACGTTATTAATCAAAATGGATCGAGTACGTACCAACTGAGTCGTTATCATAGTATTCGTAATGTTCAGGATCACCCAAATGACTAAATGGTTTAAAAATGAAACCATGTGTGTTGTTGTCAAAAGGTGGAATACGTGTCACAATGGTTGTCTTGTAAAAGCTTATTTTGAACCTATGCGGCAACAAAGGAAGCTTTCCCCCATTCTCAGCAATACCAAAGTTGGATATTAGGTAACATTGTCCCTCCTCAAACAGTGGCTCGAACCGAAACATGAATTCTTTCTTTATGTACACCTGGATCCTAGTGTTCTGCATTGGACATATTATGGGTTCCATAAAAAGTGTGTTATTAAGGTATTGTATACCTAGTAAAAAGGTTAGTGAAGATACCTCGACATCTTGCAGCACAAGATCAAGGCTGTATGGATCATTTTCATGATTCAATTTATGCGAATGCCAAATTGATATACATCTGGCTCGAACTGCTATGTCATCCAACATAGGATTGACTTCTTTAAGAGGAGTTATTTTTTTATCCTCGCCAGTACCTGATATGTAAAAATTATTCTACAATTATAATCGCATAACAATGAACACAACACATGTGCATAATTGCAGCCGTAAAAAAACATATTTAAAGATCATTGAGTATTTAATACATTGAGAATGAAATTTAAATAATACAACACACCATAAAAGGATCTGAAAGTAATTGTATAAGGATTTAGAAACAAATAAATAACATTCATAAACAGATTGTATTATCATCAAGTGCAACCAACACAAAACATCAATCAACAATTAATATTGGTAAGAAGAAATATATATCATACGAATTTGCAACCAAAAAAACACAATAGGAATTACCTCCTGATAAACGAAATATCATAATAGTATAACAATTGCATACACAAACATACATCATATTAGTATAACAACATTATTAACAATGTATAAACGAAATGCTTTACCTCCTAATCCACCGTAACCACCAGCACCACCAAAAGCCTTTGAACCTCCAAAACCTCCAGAACCTTATCATCAAGTGGAACCAACAAACAAAAAACAAACAACAAATAAGATTGGTAAAAACAGAAAACTATCATACGAAACACAAATAAGCCTAAAAAAAAGTATTTAAAAAAATAATTGCATACACAAACATCATATCATTATAACAACATTATTAACAATGTATCAATGAAATGATTTACCTCCTGATCCACCGAATCCACCAGCACCACCAAAAGCCTTTGAACCTCCAGAACCTTATCATCACGTGCAACCAACAGGAAAAATGAAACAACAAATAAGATTGGTAAGAACAAATAAGTATCATACGAAACACAAATCAGCCTAAAAAGAAGTATTT
The DNA here is from genome assembly GCA_021014915.2 of Artemisia tridentata subsp. tridentata. Lineage (NCBI taxonomy): Eukaryota > Viridiplantae > Streptophyta > Magnoliopsida > Asterales > Asteraceae > Artemisia > Artemisia tridentata. The sequence goes on along the minus strand of CP139506.1, from coordinate 12,304,029 downwards.
AAAAAAGCAATTGCATACACAAACATCATATCATTATAAAAACATTATTAACAATGCACCATTTTTTTTGCCTGGAAACCTATTCATGACTGATTTGTGTGTGATATGAAAGGATATATGTCGATTGATAAATGTGATGCTAAGAAACCGTGAACATACTGCCTTTATAGATAAACATTAGGGTTTTGGAAAAGATTTTTAGTTTAAAATGATCCGTGATTTTTGTGATATGATTTTCAAATTCAAAACAAATCATAATGAAAATTTTAAAATCAGAAGGTTTAATTTTGGAAGGCAATATGCAGTTACAGAGATTTTAGGGAAATAATTAAGGGAGTGAGTTATGATTTGTGTGTTGATAAGAATTTGAAATCCGGATTATAAGTGAAATTGAATTGAAGCATGACATCTTTGTTTTGAAATGCCTAACACAAAAAAACACTTGCTCCAGTGGTAGGAGCGTTGGATGTGTGCATGAGGTCGTGGGTTCGAAACCAGGAATGTCCAATTTTTTTTAAATAAGTGCCGCAAATATAGAAAATGCCAAGTGGCAATAAAATGCCAAGTGGCATTGAGGTGGCATTTACGTGGCATTGACGTGTCATTTTCTTGCTGCATGCTTAGCCTCATATATTATGTTTAGATGTTTCAAAGAAGATAAAAAAAAGTACACATCTTTAAGAATTTCTGTCATAGCAAAAGATAGAATACAACAAGATTAATCCTCAACGGAATTACATTATCTATTGATGATAAACCATAAATTGTATTTCATTTTTATAACAAGAATTGGTCAATTGTTATGTTGCCGACCATCATATTATAAAACTTTAAGGACACTTGTCTTGTCATTCTCTCTGTTTCTCGTTCTTGTTGAATGTTGATCGGCCCATTATATAATGGGCTTGAGCCCATAAATTTAAAACTTCTATCTTTTTAAATTACAAATGTAGAACCAATTAACAAGCTAAAAAGCCTAAAATTCCCACTTTTTACTCAGATTTGAGTATTGAAAAGGTGAAAAGAAGGTCTCTAGACATTATTTTGACCAAAACAATGTACATTTTGTGTTACTCTACTTTGTTGGTGTTTTAGATTTCGGTCGACGTTTGCACCGTATAGTGGATGTCATGGGTTCAAATCATGTTCTCGTTTCTATTTAATCTTGCTATTACACGATTTACTTCTTTTATGTTTACAGTGAGACCGGTCAATGGAGGCCGTCATAGGATGTATCCATATAAATGTGTTGTTCGACTTTAATAAGAGGAATATCATACTTTATTTAGTCTCCTCATGTTATGCATATGTGACCACTTGAATACAATAAACCAACACGCCAAATTATAGGAAGATGATGATATAATATAGATTGTGACAATACAATCGCTTTCCATAAGGAAATAAAGTGAGAAGATTAATAATACTCGTATCATGAAAGAATCTTGATCGAAGAGGTAGCGAGTGCAACATACATATACCCTTTTGGGAGTGTCAAGGGTTGGATCATATATATGCACACAAATGCAAAAACTTGTTCATCTTTACTATATATATCACTTTCTCCAACAACTTTTTTGAAAACTAATATTGTTAGCTTTAATTTTATAAGTTAAAGTGATGGTCATTCAAGTTAGTTAAGAACTTTGTAATATATGGGCTTATGTTAGATTTATTATCATTTGTAAAAGTCCAATACAATGGACTCAAGCCCAAGCCCACACAAAAGCCCACAAGGCAAAATCCTTGTAGTATTTAAAGTTCAAAATGCCTCATTTAGGCAGTGGTGCAAAGGTGTATGTGTATGTTTAATGAAAGAAAAGCTTTAACATCTATATTCTCTTAACAATATACGATCCAAACACACCCTTGTCCCATCATCTCTCTTGTGTTTAATGTGCAAATATATGTGTGATAAAGAGTGATTTCTAGTCACAACAAGTGGTATCAGAGCATATTTTGAATGACCATCCCTTAGGGGGAGATTGTTAGCTTTAGTTTTTATAATTTAAAGTGATGGTCATTCACTTGGTTAAGAACTTTGTATAAAGTGGGCTTATGTTAGCTTAAGTATATGTAAAAGTCTAATCCAAGTGCAAAGCCCAATTGAGGCCCAAAAGGTAAAGTGCTAGTTGTATTTAAAGTGCAAAACTCTTCATTTGAAAGGTGGTTCACTGGTGTGAGTTGTGTGAAATAAAGAAAAGTCTTAACATCAATATCTATCTTTTTATATACAATCCAACATCAACACCTTGTCCCATCATCTCTTGTGTTTAACGTGGCATATATTGTGTGATAAAGAGTGATTATCGACTTCAACAAGTGGTATCAACGAGCCTAGCTTCGAGGTAGGAGGTCCTCTTTTTGTTCGATTCTTGTTCATGCGTTTTTGAAGTTTTGTGAATCGATCCATAGTAGTTTTCTGTGAAACGCAGCAAGATCATAGAACAAAGGTGTTATTTTTGTTTAATCCTAAGGATTAAAACATTCTTTGTTATCTTTCTTTCATTAGAAAAGTAACAACTTATGTTTTTATTCTATTCGATCTACAAAAATCAAGCTAAGTTATGTTTTTTATGCTCTAAAGATTTGGTACTGTGAAGATTATTTGTTTTTCTCACAAATCTTGGCTTTGAAGATTAAAAGTTTTTGTTGTTCTTGGCTTATAGATCGAAAATATTCATAATCTTGTATAAGATTTTGTGTTTGTGGATAAGAGATAAGTCAAAGTTAGTGAAAAGTGAGTACAAGTTGGTAAGTTGTCAGGGAAATATCTCCAAAAGATAAGGTCAAGTGGGCAAGTAAGGGAAAAGGACAAGAAAGTGGTTGAAGAGTGAAAAATATCGACATTGGCTCAAACAGCGCGTTTTATCGCAATTCGTAAAAATTCAGCGTTTTTATCGCATTTGGGTTTTTATCGCAATTGACACTGAAAAAGTTTTATCGCAATTGGCCATCGTCAAAAATTATCGCAATTCGAATCGCGATAATTATCGCAGTTGAAAAGTCAGATACTTATCGCAATTCACGTTAGTTATCGCAATTCAGCCATTCAATCGCAGTTGGCATCAGATATCGCATTTCAAGCCTGTCCGATATCTTATCTCAATTGCGATATCGGACAAAACACCAATTGCGATATCGGACAAAACTAACTTTTCAGATTTGTCGTTTTCAGTCCCTGTACTTTCCAGCAGCCTTAGGAAACTTTCAGATTTGGCAGTTTTGGCCCTCGTACTTTTGTGAAACGATTTCAAAGTTGTCTTTTTACGTCAAAACTTCAAACGGTTATAACTTTTGAACCGTAACTCCGTTTTCAGTCCACGACCTGTCAAAACGACCGTGAGACCGAGGAGAAGGACACGTTGAATCATTTATTCATTCAACCCAAGTTTCGAGGCCTGAAAACGCTCCAAAATGAAGTTATTGAGGTTTTAAGTTTCTAAACCAAAATTCCACCGTAACAACTTGCTTCACAACAACAACAACCATTCTTAACCTTCAACAACAACATCTCCTATTTCGTTGCAAAGATCCTGAATCAACTTTATCACACCGCAAGCAAATGGAATCAAGTTCTCAAGCGGGACAGATGTCTCCAGTTGTGCAAAATGTCACGAAGGAACGTTGCCTAATGCACCTTCAAGGAGTTAAGAGTCAATGTGTGACAATCTCTAATGCAAGGTCACCAATGTTGAGTCCATATTTATTCCATCGAATTTTTGGAAGACTCTTCGGATCTGAAATGAATTTTGAAAAATTCAGAGAGAAACTCTTGCACAACTTATCTCAAATTGAGAACCAAATTGAACAGGGAAGTGATTGCATTGAAGCCTTTCAAGCACTCCAGACGCAGCTTAAATGGTTTCTCGACTTTAGAATCAAAAATTCTCCAGATTATGAATCAACAATAGAAGTATGGAGTAAATGCGTCAGCAGACACGTGGACGTGGAAACATTTAGACTCCAGTTGTTTAGTAAAATGAAAACACTGGAACGGGTGCTTACTTCAAGATCACTTCATCTGAAAGAGATGCTGAATGAGAAGAAAGTGATAGAACGGGAAAGGGAGCAAACTGTAAGAGAAATGCTATTAAAGGAAATTGTGGGAAAGGAAGAAGAGGCAAACAAGGATGAAGAAAAGGTCGATGAGGGTACATCATCTGATGATAGCTCGGTGTTAACGGGAAGTGAAACATCGTCAGAACAGCAGGTCAAAAGCAGCAGTCCAAGATACGATTCGGATGCTGAGGGTACACACAGGAATGAAGCTGTTTGGGATACTGAAGCTGACCACATCAGACTTTCATCCGACATAACAATCGTGGCTACGGTACAACATTCAAACGATCATGATAATGTTGATTTGTTCGAGAATATGTTTGTTCATGACAAGACACATTCTGCGCATCTTGAGTCCATCAGTGACACATATGTGGTGAATCGGTTTGATAGTAATATCACTCCTACGACTCCAGATATGGATCCTAATGGAGGTGAGCCTGCCCAGGATGGATCTTCTCATGATCAAGATCATGCCATATTTGCTTCTTTAATCCATAACTTCAAACATGAACTTGAAAAGTGCATAGAGGACAATCGCAAAACTAAGCAAACAAACATCTTATTGTCCAAAGAGCTTGAAAAATTAACAAAAAGCAAAGACACTGAAATCTCAAACCTTAAATCTCAAGGTCAGAAATTTGTGGATAGAAATTTGGGCCCCGCCAACAGAAAGGTCCAAGAACTTTTAAAAGAGAATGGTGAATTAAAAATGAGGTACTCAATGCTTCAGGAAAACACTTCAAATCTTAAGATTGTTAATACAAAACTTGAAAAAGAAAATCAAGAGTTCTCGAAACAAGCAACCAATCTTGAAGTAAAACTTCGAAAAACAGGCCAAAGTGCTCAAACTCTTCAAATGATGATTCCTAAAGCTGAGAAAGTTCATAAGGGAAAATCAGGAATTGGTTTTGAAAATACAGATCAGGTTGAACATAAATTTTTGCCGACTGATGCTCTGTTCATATCAGAAGAAGATGAAAAATTGGAAAATGAAAAATGCTTAAAAGTCAAAAAAGGAAAAAGCCCACTCTCGTACCAAGGCTTTGTGTATGGTTGTATACAATTGTCAGAAATACCAAAACCACCTTTAAAAAGAAAAGAAACAAATGTGAAAAGATTTTTCAAAGAAGTTCAACTTGCTACTTATGATGCTAAATTATGGCAAAATAAAGCAAGGAAACAGTTTTGTAATCTTAAAAATCATATTGAGCACACGTTAAAGGTCATTTGGTCAAAACAACAATACACCGAAAGTGACTACAATCGTCTCATGTCATCAGACGCTTGGCTAAAAAGGGAAGTCTGTAAGTATTTAAAAGATGAGATTGAACCTCTTGTGAAAAAAAATCAATTTCAGTTTTGAACACTTTGAAAAATTTCTTGTCACTGAAATGAGAGAAGATTTAAAGTACGTCCATTCTCTCGAAGATGAATTTGATGCAAAATGATTAAATCTTGATATTCAAAAAGAATTTTTCACAAATCAAATTGAGTCACTCAAGTCGGTGTATGTCAATCATGAGCATGAGAATGTGGATTCTGACCATACATATTTTTTGAAATCTGAAAATCTTTGTTTCAAAAGAAAAATCACTGAACTTTCAAAAGAAGTAGCTGAAGTCAAAGAAGAATTGTCAAAAAGAATTGCTTCTTCTGAAAACTCTTCGACATCAGTGCTTAAAGAAAAGGAAAAGATTTTTGAAGAAAATTGTGATGATGCCAATATCAAGTTTGATTTGGATGAACTTGATACAAAAAATATTGAACTGGAACATGCTGTGGCATCATTACAAAAAGAAAATGAGCATTTGAAATAGACTTACAAAAACCTGTTTAATTCAATCAAACGTTAACGTGTTCTGAATCAAAAATCAAACACGAAACAAAAGGAGTCTGAAGTATTGAAGCCTCAAGTTACAAAAGTTTCCTATCCAAATCCTCTGTTTGATTCTAATTCTTCAGATTTTGAAATGGAAAATGCAAATCATGCGCTTCAAACAAAAGTGCTTGAGCTTGAAACACTTTTAGCTCAACGAACAAACGATCTTGAGGATGCAAAAACTGATCTTTTCAACAAAACGAACAAATTCGAAACATATTTTGAAAGACTTGAAAAAGAAAATATTGTTTTCGAACGAAAATTGGCTCGTAAAACGGATGATTCAAAAGCCGAAAAAGATCATTTTTTGAAACAAATTGCTTCTTTGGAATCTAAATTAGCATCCCAAGATCTTTTTCAAAAAGAATACAGTGATTTGCGAACATCATACAATGCCTTAAAAACAAAGTTTGATGATCTTAACCGTTCAAAAGGCAAATCTCCTATTTCAAATCTTTCAACACCCAAAGTGAGTGTTTCAAAGAAGGTTTACACGGGTGAATCTTCAAGACCAAGACCATTTTCGAAAAAGGTTTCTCAGTTTACAACCTATTCTTTACAAAAAGGAAGGAAGTTTTCAAAGAAACAAAATTTTTCTGAAACACTTACTCCTCAAAAGCTTTCAAGGTCAAACAAGTCTCATGAAGAGACTACAAGATTTCAAACTCCACAATCTCGCTTTACACGGGTAAGGCAAGTGTGGAGACCAAAGCAAAGTCCTTCAAACTCTGAAAAACTTCCGCTGCAACACAAGGACTCTGTTTTGAAAAAGGATTTTAAATCTCCGTTGATTCCGCGAGTGTTATTTCCAGATGAAAAACCAGTTTTCAGTCCTCGTTGGAATTCAACTTCTTTGAATCAGATTGACACAACTTACAAATGGATTGCAAAACATGCTAAACCCATTGGTGCAGTGCTCAAATGGGTTCCAAAAGTTGTTGTCTAATTTGGTCATAATGGCTTTTGTTCAAATCAGTTCAAAACCCGCGCTTCATTAATGGCTTCTGAACACATCAGTTCAGGACCTGTACTTCAAAGAAAGGAAAGTGCTTCATCAAAAATTTTCGAGCACTTATCCTAAAAATCTAAATGGCTTGTAAGTATTTCAGCTTACAACCCGAGCTTCAACGTTTTGGCTTATGTACACATAATAGTGCATAACCCGTTTTTCAAAGAAAGGACTCTGTTGTACACTTTATGGCAACAATCCTACAAAGAAAAGAAGTTTTCATGAAATGTTTATTCAAACTTCTTAACCTTAAGCAATATTTTATTCAAAATTTCTCAAAAGGTTTTTCAAAACTTTTCAAAAATTTTGCTTAAGATTTTTTCAAATCGTTACTCCCCACTTGCTCCAAAGTTTTCAATAATGTCAAAACCAATGCAAGTTTTGAGGGGGAGTATTTCAGAAACAAATTTTGTTCCAAAAAGTTCATGCATATCAGTTTCTCCCTATTAGCTTTTCAAAAACAATGCTTTTAATCAAACGGTATCAAAAATACCATCGAAATGCTATTTTTGAGGGGGAGAAATGTGATTAAAATGTGATCATGGTTCGAATCTCAAAGACAGACTCAGTTTTAACCCTCGAATTGACGAAATCAACTGTTTGTTATCGAAAAGACTTGTCCTGGACGGGTAATAATTTCAAGCTGGTTATCCAGTGATGTAAGCGTGTCTCGCAAAGGACTTGTCTAAGTAGAATGTACCAATTCGAGAGATGATCATTGAATATGACCGGGACGGGTAATAATTTCAAGCTAGTCTACCTAGTGATGTAAGCGTGTCTCGCGAAGGTCATGTTCATCGAAAATCGATCATTTCAAAATGTGCGAACTCTACCCAACATGTGCATATTATTTCAAAAATGCATGAGCACATGTGAAGGGGGAGTGTTACAAAAACGCAAAACTCTCGATGTGTTAACAAAATGTGTTTTCTCATAAACATGTTGAGAGATTTTCACAAGGTTTAATGGCATGTGACAAATAATCTAGGATAATCATGGAGTAATAAGGTGATTATGGTTAGGTAATGTCCAATGATCCGCCAGAACCGGAGGGATCTACCCAAGGACAATTCCAATAGATTAGAATTAGAAGTCCTTAGGTATGATTGAAAAAAGGAGCAAAATGAGAAAGGCGAAAGAAGGGGTTGAAGAATGAAAAAGAAAAGTTTAATGAACGGGTGAAAAGAAATAGCCCTCCATGAAAACTTAGGTCAGAAACCGGGTCAATACATATGCTATCAGTACTCACTAAGGTGATACTGATATTGAAGACAAGACGTCATGGACCCAGTGACGCGGTGCACAAACCCCTCCAAGCCACTCAGATATCTCTTAAAAGATATTTGTTTCATTTCTCACGGAGATCAATGCATAATCTATCGACCTCTCACTCCGAGATGAGTTGATATTGAAAAGGTGGCACTCTGCTCCACGCCTCCGACGACTAAAACCAAAACGCACATAATTGAGTCTAGAGCCATGAGATTCATCAAAGATCTCTTAGGAACACTTCCAATAAAATACACTTGTGTTCACCAAAAAGAACATAAGTTGTAAGTGTCATAATGAGATCTGAACCTGGAAGAGCTGGACGATTTATTGCTAACTGTTTTATGCAGGTACTGAAGAAAGTCCATCGATCATAGTATGTCTCAACATCTACATTGGAAGAATAAACGCTGTGAATACATGAAGATGTTGATCAAGGCAAAGAACAATCCAAAAGACGATACGATGAAGATCACAATGCATGAAGGAACAAAGAATCACAAAGTTCAAGACCCTGAAGTCTAAAGATCTAATCACGTAGTGCATCTTTTGAATGACCATCCCTTAGGGGGAGATTGTTAGCTTTAATTTTATAATTTAAAGTGATGGTCATTCACGTTAGTTAAGAACTTTGTAATATATGGGCTTATGTTAGATTTATTATCATTTGTAAAAGTCCAATACAATGGACTCAAGCCCAAGCCCACACAAAAGCCCACAAGGCAAAATCCTTGTAGTATTTAAAGTTCAAAATGCCTCATTTAGGCAGTGGTGCAAAGGTGTATGTGTGTGTTTAATGAAAGAAAAGCTTTAACATCTATATTCTCTTAACAATATATGATCCAAACACACCCTTGTCCCATCATCTCTCTTGTGTTTAATGTGCAAATATATGTGTGATAAAGAGTGATTATCGTCTAGTCACAACAAATATTCACCTCACAACTTCTTATCAACATTTTCTCAGGTTCTGCTTTCCTAATCTAGATATACATCCACTAATTAACATTAAAACGTTTCCACTTTCCCATATTATAATTCAAAAGTCAAGTGCCCATCTTATATAAATTTTAGAGCATCTAGCTAGGTTCAAACTAAAGTTTTTAATAACAACTTGATGTTATGACCTTTATAAGTGAAATCGTGGTAAACACCTTTAGCAGTTAGGGCACACGTTGAGGCTCATCTCGTTATAGGAAAATTTTGTGGGTCTCACCGTCTCAGTGTACCTATATCACCATGTTATGACTTATGAGTCAGTCTGTTTTCGTATTTTGTTGTAAATTTTATGTTACTCTTATCATATTTTGTTACAAAACTTTTCTTATAAGTTAAAATCTGATGTGACATCACTTTTGCTATAACACATACTCCATAAAATGTCACCTCCGGCTCTTAATGTTTACTCGGCTGAAATTTTTTCCATACAAGACTATTCCTATCCTCTTTAATAATCTTGAACTTCATGAACCATGCAAGAACGACCATACAATATTTGTTGACATAAGCAAGTCTTCATGCCATTCATAATTCATAATTAATTAATAAAAAACATATAGCAAGGTTCCCTACTACTCTTTTTTAGAAAGTCAATAAATATATTAACACAAAACCAAGAATTCAAACAAAGAAACGAGACCCAAATTCTAACCTAAGCAAGTAACCTACTATTAATATAATAAAAATCAATATTGAAGCAAAATAAAATCATGTACTATAAATTGAACATACATACATCATTGAAGTTCAAAATTAAGGTGAAATCATATCAAAATTGAGTAGGTTACTTGTTGCAACTTACAAGTAAGCACTAACTAGTCCTAGGAAGTTAAATATTCATGATATCAAAGACAAGCAATCAACCCAATGAATCAGAAGATAAGGTGAAAGGGCATTAACATTCTATATCTATAGATTAGCATATAATAATGTATGTGTTCTATGTTTATCAATTATTGATACAAGTCTACGAAAGATTTGAATTTTAGATTTAGTAGGTTATGTTGATGAACTAGCCAACTTGGAGATGTTTTATTGTTAAAATTCTTGCAAAGTCATGGGGGTCATGCATTCTAATTAGATGAGTTGAAACTTGAAACCAATTTGTTTATTTTAACTTAAGAAATTAAATTAAATAATACACAAGGCAGAAAAATGTAACTAGAATTAAAAACAGGAGGACCCCTCGTTAGAAAGAGAGACGCCATTTCTTTGTTTATTTTTGAAAGATTTTGAATAAATAAATAATTTGTTTTTTTTTAATAATTTAAAAAAATTGAGATGAAAAAAAAAGGCACCGCCTATTCCCACCCTCCAAAAATACAAAGGGCACCTCCCCCCCACTTTCACTTGCGTTTTTTTTTTGTTTTTTTTTATATTTTTATAATTTTGTTTATATAAAAAAAACTATAAACCTTAAAGTGCGGAACAGAAAATATAAAGTTTAATAAGTCAAACACTTAAAACCGTCAGAAATACGGAACAGAAACTGACAAAAAACTGTGTTATACTGAAAATAAATAGGGGACAAAAGAAATCTAGTACAAAACCCCTGATGTGACATCATAGGGAGTTTGTATAGTGTCAAAAAAAAAATGTAATTGGTAAAGAATATTTGATAATTGCAGCCTTTTTGATGTTTCCATATCTTCAACTCCCACACGCAAACACCTTTGACTACGTTCCATCCTCTCAATCCTTTACAAATCTTTTCATAATAATTTTTCAATAATATATTTATTATTGGTGTCAAAAATAAATATCGAGTTCAAAGTCGTCTATGGGCAATTTTTCAATGAATATCCCGACATGTTTTTTTCAAGTTTTCAAATTGACTATTTTCATTTAAGGCTCTATATTAACCGTAAACATGGTTATCAATGGTCATTATCGTTAATTCTACGTAAAATTGAGAAGCCAAAAACATTATGTATTTACTTTCTTATCGTCTAATGTTGAAATGTCTAGAATGCTAAGAACTGAAATGAGTATATAATTTGCAAGGTCATCTCGTGATATTCGATGGCCCTAGAAAATAACAACAAGAAGGCCACATTACATTTATAAATTAAAGGGACATTACATTTAAACTTTAATTATATGACTCATATATGTTTAATATATAACATATGTTTATATAAAACTAAAAAAAAATATGGCTCTTTTTAAGTGAAAGCCATCGCACCACTTGCACAATTCCAATGGCGTCAAGCTCTTCTCACAAATTTAATTATATGACTCATATATCTTTGGAGATATAGAAACCAGTTCACGTTATCTCCTAAAAATCACAATTCCAATGGCGTCAAGCTCTTCTCCTAAATTTGGATTAGTAATAGGAACAAGAATGATTAATTGGATCTTGGCACGCTAAGTGGGATTGGAGGTGGTCATGCTTCTGGGGAATTAGAACTACTTGTAACTCTCATTAACAGTCCGGTTCTTGACTCTCATCTTGATGATAAATGGTTTTGATCTCTCAATGATTCAGTTTTTTTTCTAGTGAAATCATTAAGTAGGGCCGTTCAGGATAAATTGTTTTCGCACAATGACCCTGATCCCCCTTTCACTTGGAATTCATGGGCACCGCGTAAGGTGAATGTATGTGTTTAACGTATGGCTTTAAACCGGCTCCCCACAAGATCTAATTTGATTCATCATGGGGTGTCAATTCCCTCAACCAGATGTTTATTTTGTAGCATTGATGAAGAATCTCAACAACATTCTTTCCTCTTTTGTCCCATAAATAAAATTATATGACGTAAGTTATGGAGTTGGTTGAGATCTCATCCGTTATACAACCCGTCTTTTGTGGAAATTTTTAAAGAAAAGTCCAGGTTTATCGAGAACAAGTCGGTTGTAAAAAGTTTCCACGCGGTACGTATGTAATTTATTTGGCATGTTTGGGATTGGAGAAACAAAATTCTTCATGCATCTTCGGACACCAAGGCAAATGCCATTCGTCATGAGGATATTTTTCTTTCAATGCAAAGATTGTCTCTTTTATGAGCTTATAATCGTTCATCTAAGAAATTCTTCTCATGAGAAAATTGGATCAAAAATCCTAGTGAATTAGCTTCATCATCGCTTCCCTAATATTTTGGTTCTTGATGTTTTTTGTTTTGGTGTTTCTCTCTCCGGTGCTCTATCTTGGAGCCCGTTCTTTGTTGTTGTTCGGCATTGCATATGTGGCTTAATAAAATATTTGCTTCTTTAAAAAAAAACTACACTAGTATAGCATTTATACACATCTCAAAACCCTAAATTTAAGTAAATGATGATTATTACACGGATGGTCACCCTCAAATAGGGGCGATCAACGGTCCAAAACCGGACCGGACCGAGACCGAACTAGCCCAAAACCTTAGACCGAGGACCGGACAAATGTGTTCATTCCGGTCCGGGTTGGTCCGGTCCGGTCCTTCGATCGGTCCGGTCCAAGAAGGCATAATATTCGGGTTTTATGTAAGATCGGACCGAGACTGAAATAAGGAAAAGATCCGGACCGCTGGTCCTTCGGTTTGGTCGGTTTTCGGTCGGTCCTCTTGTTCTCTGTCGGTTTTGGGTCTGCGATGCTCAGCCCTACCCTGAAAATGACCTTGTGCAACTTTCCCGAAAAAGAAAATTTTCTACCAAGTTGAGTATGTGTATAGTAGTGGTAAGCTCAAGACACCTGAATTAGTAGGACCAAAAGATCTAATATATACCATGGTTTGGAAAAACAATTCTATTTTAAAGCTAATCATTGGTGCAGTAATTCGGGCGAACACGGTTTAATCTGTTGAACCTAGCTTATTTATTTGGTTTACGTTTTTTGCTCAAAATATGTTTATGTTTTATGACATTCCATTTTCGTATCTTGTGAATGCTTCAAAGCTTCATTATAATCGTACCATGTAGCTAAAAAGCGGTTACGAATCTTGATTAATACAGTGCATTGTTAAGGTTATGTGGTCCTAGCTTAGATACAATCACAAGCCATGCTACGGATTAAAGTTGCCGGTATTATACGTTTTTCTGTTTATATTTTGTCCAAAACTGAAGATACACTAAAAATGGAAACAAAGTTAAGAATCCATGAAAAAAGTAGCTTATGAAATGGAAAAAAGTTTCCTTCAATTCCATCTCACTTGGCTAAAGATTCGATGATGACATCTTGACTTGAGATGGTTCATTTATGCATAGAAGTGTTGCCCACGATTTTTCCATTCCTGGTAGTACTCGACGATTCCGTGCGGTTAATGTACTTATGGATGCTAATCATACATGTCTCTTCTCTACAAGCATGCATCTTCGATCACCATGCATGCTTTTCTTTTCATTCATTTCGCGCGCTTTTGTTCTAGTTTCTACCTTTTAATGATCGTTGAAGCAACATGTTTCATCCAAATGCATGTAATGCATGTGAGTACCTAGAGATCCATTTAAATCGAGGAAAGCTTATGTATCTTAGAAAACTTAAGTTTGACGTAAACTTTTCACACTACAAGAAAAGTTCTTGTAAGCGATCAAATTCTAGCTAGTAACGACCCATATTGGACCACATATCACTGTCCCGTGCATAATATTGATGATCATTTTGTTAGCTAATGAACATTAACAAGTGCGTTTACTTGATTGATTAATTACTTTAGTCTATATATAATTAGTCATTAATTAATTAACAGCAAATGATAGGAGCATAATTCTAATTTAGCTAAGGTCGTCATAATATAGCGACTAGCTACAAGCATGAGTTAAGTCACTAAATGGCGAACATTTTGCATTTCAGTGACTAATGAGGACCTCTACCAATAGCATGTGACCGTGCCGTCAGTAACTACTAGTCATGACTAACTTGTAGCTCATAGTGATCAAAATTAATAGCAAGGGCTCAAATCAAGTTTGAATACGGTTTTGTTCACATAGATTTAGATACCTTTCTTTTTTTTTTCTTTTTTTTTTTTAGGTGAAGAGTTTCCCGCTAAATGTATTATTCCAAAAAAACTTTTAAGTACAACGGATGTGGGTGACTCCCTCATCTCAAGCCGTTACATAGGCGAAAAAGCTTATATAACAAAGCAAAACTACTTCTATAAAAAAGAAATGAATATGACTAGATTACAATTGACTCAAAATAACATCAAAAATAATCTACTGCTTCTTTCTACCTAGAACCTTGATATCTGCTATTCTTAAGAGATACCATGATCATTGTACAAGTCATCATCATATGGATCATAATTATCACCCACTGTTTCCTTCCACTGTACATATATGCTCTTTTTACCGTTTCCACTTCCACTTCCCACTTGTTTAGATGCCAGAAAACTTGCAGTTTCATTATCAACTACCTCCACTTCGCCCTCACTATCTACACTAGTGTCTACATTTTTATTCTCCTTGTTTGTTTCAGTGGTGTAATAACTTGAAATCCTACTTTATCATACCCATAAACACTGTAGATCGAATGGCAGTTAAGAGTAACACGACAGTACATCATCACTTTAATATAATTTCAATGCTAACAAGTGGCCATATCAGCTCATGTAATCTCTTTAAGTACATCGTCAAACTCACTAGATACCAAGTCATATTTATTGAAAGTATTAACCACAATTTTGGAAGACGAAGCAAGTGAATCCTTGCCACTACTAGACGCATTAGAACCCACTTTTTTAATTTTGAATTTCAAAGTTAGTTGTTAAATGAAGTATTTGTAAGTTTAGGGGTTGAATTTGAAAATATTTGATATAAATGTGAGTTAAGGTGTGTTAAAGCTGAGTTATTGTTGGGTGTGTTAAAGCAGAGTTAAAGGTGAGTGTGTTAAAGCTGACGTGGCAGTGAGTTAAAGGTTAAACATGAGTTATTGTTGGGAGTGACCTAACACTATGAATTGAAGACTCAAATTTATTAAAGTGTCTACCAAACTCCACCGACCCACGAATTCAATTAAACTCACAATTTGCTATTATGAACTCATTCAAGTGCTACCTACCCCATATCACTCCCAAGTCTTCTTAAAGTCTTCTGTGATTATACATATAAAATATAGTTATTATTAGTGGTGCTATGTCATAATGCAATATAAGTGTGTAGTACGTGTTCCCTACCGGCCCCAACTCTTTTTTAAAGTCACTCGTGATACATGCATGATTACACATAAAAATTGGTTTTTATCAATCAAATGTGTTGCTAGATTGTTTTTTGAATGTTGTTGAGAGTAAGAAGACTTAGACAAATCTAACGAGTGAAATTTGGATTAGAAACTTTTGGTCAATGCTGTGGTAACTAAAAAAGTTACTACTAGTGTTTTTTATACATTTAAAACGACTTTGGTATTCCACTTGGGAGTGTTATGACATGCTACAAAAACATGAACACAAATCCCTTTTTTCCTGTCCCTCACATTCTTAAAATCTAAAAACGGTAAAATTCAATTAAAAAAGACCTGCTTTTATTTTACTCAGGCTTTTATTTTCTCCATTGTTAAATAAGCGAGAGTTAAAATTGCTTTTATTATAGAAGTTCTGTACCAAAATGCATGATTGAATGTTTACAAGTTGCATCCAAAAAGTAGTGAGGTACAGCCAAAAGGAAGGCGTCAAGTTGCTTACATATGTCTAGTCTTCCTAAAGTCTTCTGTGATTATACATATAAAATAGTTACTATTATTAGTCAAGGAATTAGTGGAGGATAGACAAAAGGTGTTGCTAGTTGTCTTGCTCAACCCGACTATAAAAAGCCAATACTTGTTCTTATAATTTCAAGTAAATTTCCAAAAATGAAGTCACCACAAGCAATAATTCACTTATCATCTTCCTCTCGTATTTCTTTTCTCTTTTCTTGTCTCGCGATAATATGTCTTTTTTCTGCCACTGTCTCTGCTTCCTATGGTGGTAATGAGACTGATTATCATGCGTTGTTGTCATTTAAGTCGATGATCACCCATGATCCATACAAAGTTCTAACCTCGTGGAACCATTCCTTTCATTTCTGTGACTGGAGTGGTATTTCATGTGGAAAGCGGCACAAACGAGTGACTGTTTTATGGCTGGATTCGCAAGGCTTAGAAGGCTCGTTGTCTCCTCATGTAGGAAACCTCAGCTTCCTCCGTGAGCTTTCTCTCCCGAACAACAGCTTTCAAGGAACCATTCCTCATGAACTTGGTCGTCTATCCAGGTTACGTCGTCTTTATCTCGATACAAACAAATTCAGTGGAGTCATTCCAACAAACTTGTCTGGTTGTTCTAACCTCAAAGAGCTTCGGCTCGGTAAAAATAAGCTAGTTGGAAGCATACCCAAGGGAATGAGTTTACTCTCAAAACTTACCCGTCTTTCAATTCACTACAATAAGTTAACAGGTGGAATCCCACCTTTCTTGGGGAATATTACATCAATGGAAGTGTACTCTGCTAGCGGAAACCCGTTGGGAGGGAGCATTGGGTCTTTGGAAAAGCTTGACCGCATTTTACTCTGGTGACTGCAACTTATATGGAAGCATCCCTCATTCCATTTTCAACCTCTCACTCCTAGTTAATTTTTCTCTATCTTTTAATCACCTCACTGGTAGTCTTCCTTCAGAAATTGGTAATCAACTCCCAAATCTTGAGTTCTTTCAGTTATGGGGTAACGAACTCACCGGAGTTCTACCACCTTCTCTTTCTAATTGTTCTAAATTAAGAAGTCTTGAAATGAGTTACAACAATTTTAGTGGGAAGTTGACTATCGACTTTTCAAAACTAAGAGATATTAATTCTATTAGATTACAGAATAACAACTTCCATGGACGTGGAGAAGCTGATGACATGAGGTTCGTTGATTCTTTGAAAAACTGCACCAGATTAGTAGTTTTGGGACTTTATAATTGCAACCTTATAGGTGTGCTTCCAATATCAATAGGTAATCTTTCTGATCAACTCAGTATTCTAGATTTTGGAGACAATCAATTATTTAGAAGCCTCCCTTCAAGTATAGGTAGTCTAGTTGGTTTGACCACTTTACAGTTAGGATGGAATCGATTCAAAGGAAAAATCCCCACTACCATTGGTAAACTAAAAAAGCTACAATGGAAGGGTGTGTTTCTTTTTTGCTTAATGGGGAAAGATAGTGGGACCAAGCAATTTAATAGTATTTCTTTTTCAAATGGGACCCACTAATTCCCTTGTTTGGTCTTAATCCACAAGGCAAAAATTATCTTCCCCTCCCCAATAAGAGCCTCATATAGAACGTGGGACCCAGATGGCCTTAGCTAAGGGAATTTAGTAAACATGGCCTTAGTCTATCTAGAAATCAATTTTCAGGGCCTATCCCTGATGCCATCGGGAACCTATCATTGTTGACTAAACTTTATTTAGATTCCAACAAATTAGAAGGCCATATTCCATCAAGCCTTGGGAATTTAAAAAACCTTATTGGGTTAAACCTTGCAGACAATAGGCTCACTGGTAAAATACCCAAGCAACTTCTTCAACTTCCACCACTAACTATTGGTTTAAATCTTTCATACAACAACCTGTCTGGTTCAATTCCATCAGAGATTAAAGACCTCAAGATGATGAATATTCTTGATTTATCTCACAATAATCTATCAGGCACCATTACCTTAGTGGCAACATATTTGAAGGCATAATACCACCTTCATTCAGTTCCTTGAGAGGATTGAAGGTACTCGACATTTCTCAAAATAATTTATCAGGCAAAATTCCTCAATTCTTAGAGAAATGGAATTCCTTAGAATTTTTGAACCTATCCGTTAATGATTTTGAGGGTGAAGTGCCGGTTGTTGGAGTGTTTGCCAATGAAAGTGATTTTTCAGTTTTGGGGAACAATAAGCTTTGTGGTGGTTTGGTTACACTTGAGTTACCCAAATGCAAGGAGACGGGTAGTAAGAAAAAAAGGTTTCCTTTCTTCATATTAGTCATTGTGATTGCACCGGCGTTGCTCACTGTATTATGTTGTGTGTATCTTTTGTGTAAGAAGAAACGCAATAGTCAACCGTCTCAATCTTCAGAGAATGAAAGGTTCTTGAAAGTTTCATACAATCAGCTTCTCAAGGCTACTGATGGGTTCTCTGCAGCAAATTTGATTGGCGAGGGTGGGCACAGCTCTGTTTATAAGGGAATCCTCGATTCTAATGATGATAAATCTGTTGCAGTTAAAGTTCTACATCTTCAAAGTCGAGGAGCACACAAAAGCTTTATAGCAGAATGTGAAGCATGGCGTAATATTAGACACCGTAATCTGTTGAAGATAATAACTTCATGTTCAAGTACTGATTTCCAAGGCAATGATTTTAAAGCTCTGGTTTACGAGTTTATGCCCAATGGAAGTGTACACGATTGGCTTCATTCAAGTGCATATGCATCGAAACTCAACCTTCTTCAAAGAATAAATATTCTGAGAGATGTTGCAACCGCGCTTGATTATCTTCACAACCGCTGCCAAACAACGATTGTTCATGGTGACTTGAAGCCTAGTAACATTCTACTTGATGATGATATGGTGGCTCATGTTGGAGACTTTGGTTTAGCTCGACTACTTGGTACGGACTTAAACCACAGCTCAACCGGGGTTAAAGGAACAATTGGTTATGCACCTCCAGGTAATATATGATTCTTGTATTCCATGATGCTTATATTTGTACTTGCAGATTACAGTTTTGTAAACTAACTGTTCATTTTAATTTGCAGAGTATGGTATCGGGAGCGAGATGACAAGTTGTGGGGACGTCTACAGTTTTGGAATATTATTACTAGAGGTGATGACTGGGAAAATGCCGACGGATAACATGTTCAATGAAGATCTTAGCCTTCATAAATTTGCTTACATGGCATTACCAGATCATGTAATCGATGTTATTGATGATGATGCAATTGTGTTGCAAAGTACGGAAGCGAATGCAAAGAAAGTGGAAGAATGTTTGGTTGCAACTATCAAGATTGGAGTATCATGCTCTATGGATTCCCCACCCCAACGATCGAAAATTGAAATTGTTGTCAGTGAGTTGCAGCGTATTCTCGATGTGCTTCAAAATATATAAGTTACTCTGTTCTCTCCTTTTGCAGAATATGATTTTACGTGAGTCTCTTAATAAGCCATCACTAACATGGTTTTATTTTTGCAATCTTTCAGGTCTATCATCAAGCTTGTATGGTGAAGTTGAGAGTAACTGCTACAAGGAGCAGCGCATGTCGTAGTTAAATAAATGTTAAGTTGTTAAAGATGTTTGTAATTGTGGTTTAATTTTCTTGTTGCATATGTTTAAGAGACGTAAGAGTATGTTTCCTTTCTTGGTGATGTATCGTATGTGTCAAACGTGTTTATGATTAAGTGTTGTTTAATTGACACAATATTGTGTTAATCATACTGTTTGATTTTTTATGAAAATGCTACTGTTATTCGTATTCTTTGACTTTTAGTTCCGTAAATTTGACTTTTCTTGAATCTTTTATTGAGAAAAGTTAAAGTTTTCATGTTAACATGTTTGGACCCAATACTGAAACATTCATAAGTAAGAATGGGGCGATATAACAATATGTACTATTGTTGGTTATTTGTTGTACTGACTGCTTCTGGAACCTGTTAACGATGACAGAGGATGTGTATGAGCATCATTTTTATGCTCATGCTGAATTTGGATTTGCATGGCAATGTTGTTTTGGTTTTTTCAGCTGGTTTTACTCTTTGGCATTTGTATAAGCTTTCTGGGACATACTGGTTTTTTGAACATTATTATCTCAGGTTTTATCTCTCTGTTCATTACCAAGTCTGTTCGTATACTTTGCCAAGGTTATATTCAATTGTTTCTTTTGAAACCGAAGATATAGGGGGTGTTCGGATTTGGTGTGTTACTTGGCAGTTTAACTGTCTTTTCTTATTTGGTTTGTGGTATAGAGTTCCTAGTTATTTCTATACCCTCCATAAGTATCTCACCATTGTTGGACTTTTTGTGTTGGTTGGAGTAGGAATAATCTAGGTATGTTTGGCTGCACTCCAAGCATACCATATAGATTTATTTTAGTATGTTTTGGAATTTTTGAGGTTTACAAGTTATTAAATTGGTGCTCTAGTTTCTCTGCTGGTCCTTTTTATGTTTGGGGATTCTTAGTTTTTGGTCTGTGGTGTATTCGGTCTATGTTTGGCTTTGAAGATCTTATCTACGGCAATGCTTATGATATTAGAATGGATTCTGGTAATGGTTTCTGGGACTGCAACAAAATGTATATTATTGATAAAGGTCATTGGGAATATTGGATTATTATCTGTAACTGTGGTTGTTATCTTGCTGGTAAAATGGGGATTGATACTTGCAGTAAAATTTATATTAGTTGGTTAAGTTTTATAGGTATTGTTTTGAATAGTTATGTTGTCTTCAGCTGTAGTTTTATGGGTTCAAAGGGTGTTTGGGTTAACACCAGGTTGGGAAGTAGATGTTTTTTTGCTGATAATGTTGATGGTAGTACTGGTTTGTGGATTTGTAACAAGATTTTTATCATCGATAAAGGTTGTAAGATGACTTATAAAGGTTGGAGTTTATTCTATATATTAGTTGGGGCTTTCGGTTCGAAAGTATGAAATATAGTTCAACTATCTTTGTTTCTTTGATTTGATACTTTTTGTATTCCTTATACAGTTAGTACAATTCTATTTTCATCGGATAAGTGTTTGGATAAGCAATCCCAAACTCAAAACTGCGTATTGCTGTTTAGTCTAAGCAAGCCCAAACAGCCCTTAAGCCCTTAATGTGAAGCTTTATGGTCATCATTGTTGTTTTAATACAACATGTTATTTAAACTAAAATGCAAAAAGCCAATTAGTTATGCTATTTTCTTACTTGGATATTTATTATCAAATAAATGTTTATTTTCGACTTCTAATGTTATTTTCTTACTTGGATATATGTTTTAGGATGATCGTGTCCCATCACCTCGTCATAGAATAGAAAAGAGAAACAGGATGACGCATGGTATGTAGCGTTTGGGTATCCTGGAAGTTTTTGTCATCTAGATATTGGTTCATTTTGATATAAACTTTTGAAAATGGGTACATTTTTTAATATGTCCCATATCACACGGGTCAAATTGGTAATTTTCCGTTTTTTGGTATTTGTGATTTAAGAGACAGCTGCTGAATTTTAGCTATCTTATTTCAGATACAAAGCCTCCATTTCTAGATGGGAGGATTGTATTTACAAAACAAGCATAACCCGTAATGCTTTTAAAGGATTGTGAACTTCATGAAAAACAAAGTATGAGTAAATTGCGTCATTGTTTTTGGGAACTTGCTAGTTCAAAGCTTGGTAATATCCTTGGTGTTGAGAAGTCTACAGAGCAGATTGGTGCTGATACGGCAGTAGTTGGTGAAGATGGCGAAGTTGTTTTTAAAGGAAATGCAAAACTTGGCCAACACATGAAAGCGGGTGAAGCAGTAAGCGATTTTGCAAAGTCAAAATCACTGTCAGAAAACGTTAATACCTCCCACTATTTTCTGTGCAAGATGATTTGTTGCAGACATGGTTTTTGTTTGCAGCTATTTAATTACATTTAACCCAAAAACCTGAATATTCTTCTGTCAAGAGTTAATATGTGGAATGTTTCAGCAAAATATGGGATTGTATAAAAAGGAATATCAATATTGTATATCAAAGTTTAGCTGCTACTTGTTAAGAACACCTATATTTTAATTCAATGTGACGTTTTAACTTATATATGACTGTTTTGTGAAATAAGTAATACGAGAGAATTAAGTGGTTGTGGTTGTAGGCGAGACTGGTTCTGGAAAGACAACACAACTGACTGAGCTAACATTCCGACCACGAATACTATATGTTGGCTAACTGTTGCATCTCTTATAACAAATTAAGCTCCTGCATCTTCGTATTCATTACCGTCTTTATCTTATTTACAACTGACCCATCCTGCCCCTTCTTCCTGTTTCGACCATTAGTACCCCTTTGATTCCTCACATTCTTACCTAGATTATTGCCACCAGTCTTTCCAGTCTTTCTAATCTCAGCCCCCCTTCAGAAGTACCACTTATTTTACAGCATTATTCACTCCTTTAGGATGATAGTGCATATTATTAGCACCCCCTTTATTCTTATTATTAACTTCCACAAATCCTTCATTTCCACTATCAACATTGTTATTCATATGGGTTTTCTTAATAATCCCTTCTGTCGCAATATCTTCCTCACTTCTTGGTCTTTTTCCACACTTCTCAAAAGTATGCCCAAACACAGAGGTATGAGGTTTCCGGCTATACTCCACTCTTATTGTTTTATGGCCTTTCACTACTCCATTACTCCCCTTATACTGCAAATTAATAGTTTCTTTTAATTCTTTTTTAGCCTCCATTACTCCCCTTATTTGCATTGTCATAACAAGAGGCTTCCCAACACTACTAGCAATAGCACTTATACCTTTCGACACACCAAAACTCGCCTCCATAGGAACATCAAACAACTTAATCCATACTGGCAAAGTAGTAGGTTCAACAGCCACAATACCTAAAGGATCCCATCTTTGAACAATTAGAGGCTTGTTATTGACTAACCAAGGCCCTTGTTCAATTACTCTATTAAGTCCCTCCTCATGCCGAGACTTAAAGAAACAATGCCCATTAAGACCAAATCTACCCCACATTCTTAGCAACAAGTGGTACCTTAATTCATGAACATTCATCTTACAACCCACAATCTTTACCATTTCATCATAAAAAATAACCACTTCATTACCATTATCAGTAGGTTTAAACACAAGTTTCTTTTGCACAACATTAACATTCTTATTAGACACATTATCAAACACCTTATCAGCACTACCATTCACATTATTCATTTCTAAATCTGCTTAGTTACTTACAGTGGATTAATGGCGATAGAAAGAAGCAGAAAGTGATTTAGAGTAGATTGCACAGTTTAATCGCGCGGATTACT
The DNA here is from genome assembly GCA_021014915.2 of Artemisia tridentata subsp. tridentata. Classification (NCBI taxonomy): domain Eukaryota; kingdom Viridiplantae; phylum Streptophyta; class Magnoliopsida; order Asterales; family Asteraceae; genus Artemisia; species Artemisia tridentata. The sequence continues at coordinate 12,280,890 of CP139506.1, read as the reverse complement.
GTTTCTTGTTGTTGATATATCATGGAGATGATAACAGAGGTGATGTTTGGGAACTTGGTATGGTGGTTTAGGTTTGGATAAACTTTTAGGTCCGTTTATTAGAATTTGAGATTGGTTTGAAAGTTTATAAAGTTAGATACAAATTAGGAATCAAAATTTTATTGGAATAATTTCGAATTTTGAATTCTACATCCTAATTTTGAATTCTACATCCTATACCAAACAATGAAGTAAAGGAGTGACTTCATTCTTTGAATGCTACACCTAGGGGGTGGCAATTTCTGACCCGACACGAAACCCGACCTGAAACCGATACGAAAATAGACAGGTTCGGGTTGAGTCTAAATAGATTTCGGGTCGGGTTTGGGTCGACCCATCTAACCCGTTTATTAAACAGGTCAGGTTCGAGTTGTGAATAAATTAAGCGGGTCGACCCGCTAACCCGTTTAAGATTTTTTTATTAAATTAAAAATTATTTATATTTTATTATACGGGTTAAATGGGTTAAACGGGTCGACCCACAAACCCATTTAACCTATTTAACCCGTTTAATGTGCCACCTATAGTATATAAACAGGTTATATGGGTCAACCCAAAACCCGTTTAACCTATTAAACACGTGTAACCTATTTAACCAGCCAACTCAAGTATATATACGGGTTAAATGGGTCACGTTCGGGTTATGTGTAAACAGGTTAGGGTTGACATAGCTGACCTGATTATTTAAATGGGTCAGGTTCAGGTTGATGTTTTCTGACCAGCCAAACTGTCAACCCGAACCCGACCCGAATTGCCCCCCTAGCTACACCCATGCACCAAAAAGCTCCTTAAAATTGTTGGTAATACATTAACTGCCCGTTTGGTTTGTATATGAGTTTAGGATTTGGATTCGGGTTTAAATTTGGTTTATTCAGATTTGATATAGAAGAGAAAAAAACTTGAAAATAAAATATATATTTACTAAAAAAATTGAAAATAAAATATATAATTTAATATACAATGTATACGTAGTGGGGTTCAACAAACAGATACCTTGGGTCACTGGAAAAGCTTGACAGCATATATACGGGTTAAATGGGTCAGTTTCAATTCGTAGTCAGATTACACTAACTTAGCTAAATTTAGGTCTTGTAGTTTGTTTACTATTATCAGAGGCGTCTCTGAGGATTTACGTGCCCTATCCGAGCCGTTAAAAAATATGCCCCTTAAAGAGGGTATTGATTTGGGTATTGGGCTTATAAATTTATTATGGGTTATAGATTTAGTTATAAGATTGGAATTTAATTGGGCCCAAGTTTAAATGTTTAATACCTATTTAAAAAAATACATATAATATATATATATATATATATATATATATATATATATATATATATATATATATTTTTTTTTTTTAAATGTGCCCTCGCGTAAAACGGACCCTAGCCCGTTGGCCTCCCCGGCCCACCCAAGAGCCGCCCCTGACTATTATGCCCGGTACCTGTTACCGTCTTTTTACCGAAAACGCGTACAAAAAAGAAATGCTTCGACAACCCCTTCCCAGAAGTCTGAAGTGTGAATCTGGGGAACGTACTTTTGCTTCTGATGTCGTCAAAAATCAACAATTTACTTGATTTCGAGTTCATGGACCCGCCACCTAAACTGAACATTTCTAACTACATGTATCAACTATTGGGAGCGTTGAACAACACAGGGAGTATGACTGATATTGGGCTAATAATGATTGAGTTCCCATTGGACCCGCACCTCGCTAAACTGCTTTTAACATGTGAAAATTTTAGTTTGAGTAGTATAGTTTCTGGCTTGTTGTAGTGTTTGTATCAGTTAGTATCAAGATTTGGGTGTTGTCCAAATCTTTGCTATTATTCTTATGATGTACATCTTTTGGAAGTTAATATAATTTTCACCTTTGCACCAAAAAAACATGTGAAAATTTAGTTGTGTAAACGAAGTTACAATGATTGTATCTATGCTCTGAGTCCCATCTGTATTCTTTAGTCCATAAGCCCAGACAGAAAAAAGCGATGATGCACATGCAAAGTTTTTTGTGCCTGAATCATACTTCATCTAACCTCACTCAAACAATGGGAAGCAAACAAATATTGTGGAGACTAGTGTAGCAGTTATTACTTACAAGTGAAAACTCTACGAAAGGCTCGGGATGTGAGTTATCAGTTACTCGACATCTTGAAAAAGCTCATGATCCGGCTGACATCATGTGGGTCGAATTGGGACGTCATCAGAAAAGCGATATACTCAGTTACTTCCGTAACGCTGCAAAACCTAAAGGAATCATGGATACATACGTATTAGGATCCGGATGCCGTGCCATTTGCACCGGACCTCAGCTTTATGTTGCAACATCTTGGATGGTATGGCTGCTCTTTGAATAAATATTCGTAAGGGTGGGAAAATGGGCGGGTCTAACGCTTGTTTAACGGGTCAAAACGAGAACATTTTTGGTATGGATCAGGTTGGCCCGGAATGTATTTTTCCCAGTTTTGTTAGAATCCCCTACAGATATCAGCGTGCTAAATATGTTTACAAAAGTTATGCTTTAGTTTTTTGAATATAACTATTTAGGAGCTTATATGCATTAGGTATTCATTTTTGCTACGCAGGACCCATTAAGATAGTTATTATGCCTTTCACTGTCTTAGTCTAGTATTCATGTTAGCTTGCCATATTGGCGAAAATTGGCAAGAAATCATTCATCTGGCTACCGGAAGGACTCCGACAAATAGACTGTAGCAACCAAAGCTACAAGTCTTCTTGAAGAGTTATTTGATCAACATCTTGGATGGTATGGCTGCTCTTTGAATATATATTCCTAAGGGTGGGAAAATGGGCGTGTTTGGTGGCTTGTGTAACGGGTCAAAACGAGAACATTTTTTGTAAGGATCAGGTTGGCCCGGAATGTTTTTTGCCCAGTTTTATAATAATCCCATATAGATGTTATCGTGCTAGATATGATTACAAAAGCAATGTTTTGGTTTTTGCTATAAGCATGCGTGATATTATATAAGTTGTTTTGGTCACACATTCACACTCGAAAAATCATCTCGCACACAACTCAACGATTAGACATAGACCAACAATCGCTAACTGGATGAAAAAGTAGCACATTCTTCATGTGGCCATCGGACATGATTAGCTGTTTCTACTGTTCTACATTGTAAATTCACACCATAAATAGGCTCAAAAAACAACCAGACATGAAACTGAAACTAATAAAAAGGAATTTCAAGCACATTGTCAAACGATCATGTTGGATTCATCTTCCTCCCCTGTTGCTGCTTCATTGAACATGTACTGGCTTTGATACTCCATCAAGTACTGTGTAGATCTTTTCACATCCCAAAACAGCTCATAAACTCCGCTCACATCTTCCATTTCCACAACCTTCCCTTTCCTCTTCTGGCAAGCCAATGCAGCTGATGTGATCAAGTTTATGGCATATCTCAGAGATGTCTCAGTCTCAACCCCAATTTTTGTCAACAAAACCTTTGTATTATCAGATATGTCAACATCTTCCTCTTGACACCTTATATCAAGAATCTTGCGAATGTCTTTGAATCCGGTGGGGGGATTTGTAGATTGTGCCTCAAATAGTTGTGATTCCTCGGTTGGTGGCAACAAGTATTGGTGTCATGTCGTTTTCCAACGCTCGGTTTAGGAATGAAAAACACTCGATATCAAGCATGTGGACTTTATCTATGAACAGAACACCAGAAATGATCTCTGTCTTTCCTTCCTCTCGCCACTCTGCAACCTTTGAATCGATCTGTTCCCTCACTTCAGCTTGTATTTCTCCGGTGTCACCAGTGAAAAGAGCAAGAAAACCCTGTGTTCTGCATTTCATAACAAAAATAATTAAGTTTTAAGAAAGATCAAGTACCATAGTTACTTTGACATTTCCTAGTTTCTGCAGTTTTTCATCATGCAGAAGTTCACTGACCCCCCCTTGCCCCCATAGACAACAGAAACTACCGCTGACAATTGCACAAAAAGACCATCTTTGGTCAATAATCAGAAAGTGTAACATCAAAAAGTAATACTACTTTAGTTATTCATGTTAGTCTAACAACAGCTGTTTCAGCCAGGACCATCAAAAGTTCTGCCTAATGCATATTCCCAGAAGCCCAAATGAGACATCTAACTTCAAAGCATCCTAACTGTAAAGGAATTAAACCAAAATTCCTAATTTCAATCAAACATTATGTACCTTTGAGAATGGGCATCTATGCTCTTATCAGTTATATTACAGTTATTACATATTAGCATGAAACACCAACATACATTTTCATTTGTCCCATTTTCATCATTGTACGTTTTTTGTTCTTCTGGATCAAACAAATCTTATTGAAACACAGACAAGGATTTTAAAGAAAATGTCGATATACGAAGTTACAAAATAACCAAAAATCAACAATATTACAGGTTGCAAAAGTCATCATTTTAACGACACACATGTTCGTATTTTATACCCAAAAAACACTATATTTACCCCCCACACCCCACCAAAAAAAAAAAAACATGAGCCTCTACAAAATAAGGTAAAGAACAGAAACACTAATGCAATGCGCAATCAAGAAAGGGAAGCATTAGTCATGACTTTGAGAAAATGGCACTTTTGTTCCTAGCAAAGAAGAGTCCTTTCAGATTTCAAATCAGTTTAAATTATACTGTAAATTTTAAGTCACATGTGTCGGAAGGAGTCATATCAAATTAATGCCCAAATTCAAGTAAAGTCCATATCGGAAACGTACCATACGACAAAACAAATAATTACGTTAGTCAGATAAATATTCCATTATATAAACATTTAATTAAAGGGATATAAACATTTAATACCCAAAACCTTAAGCAAACCAAACGAGCCCTTAACGAAATATTGGGCTTTTGACCCCACACACCAAATGCACCCAATTTGGGCTTTGTGGCCCAATCCAAAAACAAACAGATCCAAACACAAACTAATTCAACACACAAACACAAAATTTGAAACACAGGTTCTAGAAAAAAAAAAAAAAAAAAAAAAAAAAAAAAAAAACGCAACCCAATGGTTTGTAACTTACCCAAGACAAATCATTAACTTAACTACAACACTCTCTCTTTTATTATTGTCTTTAACCAAAGTGAAGTCGACACACCCTTGTGATGTTCCCGTAAAACCGAGACCAAATAAGACATCCCTCGTGGGATTTGTGACTGACCCGTAATCATGCCAACACCCTAAATGGGTGTGGTCGAGTTCTATTGATCAAAACAACCACTCAAGAGGTTTTCTCATTTTAAATCCATACACCACAAATCAAAAGTTTAAACATAAGCGAATCCGATTTCAACTTGAGACCTACTGACCTCGACCTAAGACAAACCCTGCGTGGGTTTACTGTTGCAACCGTGACACAGATCAAATAAGCAAAATCACAACACTTTGGATTTCAATAAACCATGACTCACCCGATCCAAATCCAAACCGGGTATAAACCTGACCCGTCATCAAAATAAATCGACAAAGCTAACCCAAAGGAAACCCTAGTTGTGAACCTTCATCTAAACCTTGATCTTCTTCCTGGCTTGATGGTGGCGGCAACACGCAGCAGCGGCGGCGGCAGGACTGAGACATTGTGGTGGCGTGTGCTGGGGGAATCAGAGTGGCGTTGTAGGTGGCGGCGTGACGGATTGAGGATAGTATGGTGGTGGTGAGGTGCGGCAGTCACTAGAGAGGTGATGGTGGTTGACGGCGGCGGAGGCGGCGGCGGCTGGCAAGGGAGAGGGAATCTAGGGTAAATGAGTAAAGAACCCTGATTGCATTGCTTATATACCCGAAATTTGGGAAGAAAAATGACAAATCAAGGAAATGGAGAGGTGGCGGGGTAATTTCTGCACAGGGGCCAAACTCGTATCTTTTTATAATCTTTTGCAGTTTAGTAGTTGGGAACACATTAGGGCTTGATAACGATCAATTCTTGAAATGAAAATTACGCCATCGCGTTTAAAATAATTTTTCTAATAAAATCGAGTATTCACACAACTAGTTTTTCGCAATTAATAAAATAATTTTAGTGCTTACTGATGCTCAGGGACTTTGTTGTATTTCATGATATGGTTACATGAAAGCTTAGAGTCAACAACCACAACATGTCAAGAGATACACATCTAGACCATTTTTGGTATTTGCAAATCAACCCCGCTGGACCAGTGTTGATTCCAAGAATATGCTCGAGCTGTTGTTTCTTTGAGATGAAGTCGTGTGTAGGTTCTCAAATGTGTACTTTAGAGGTGGTAACTATCACCCATTTATTCTCTCTATATATAATAACGCATGGTCGGTCACATTCTTTATTCATTTTTTTTTAATAAAATACTCAATGTTTTGGCCCGGTTTGTTAGTCCAATATCGAGCCTACTAACGGCCCATTATGTGGCGTCCTTATGGAATGTATTATCAGTAATACTAGACATTTCGTAGTCTTTCTTCCCGGTGAAGATATTCAACACCTTTACTCTCTCTTAGGGTTTTGGCTTGCTAATTGTTTCGTAGTATTTCTTCCCGTTTTTCTTCCCTGCATGCTACTTTCTAATGATCTTTAGGGTATACCTGGTTGTTGGTGTGTGTGGGTTTTCATTATTGTAGTTTTTGGCTTGCTAATTGTTTTCTTTGCTCATATGTGAACAGTGAAAATGAATTGGTTAATAAAGTTAGTTGTAGATCTGTTACGTTTATAGATGTATGTTAGTTACTGGAAATGAAGTGCAGGTTTGTTAAAAAAAGCATTACTTATATATATGTGGTTGTGAATATGTTAGTTTTCATGTTTTTGTTGGTTTTACATAAGTGTTGTTTCTTTAGAATCAGGCTTTAAGCCATGAGAACCAAAAGTAGACCATGCAAAAAAGTTCAGCCAGGGGATGTTTTAACTGACATGCCTTTGCCACCTGAGAGTGTTGACATTCAAAGTGACTTTGCGCCTGCCGGTTTATGTGACCGTCTAGGTAGTGTTGTTGATACGACAACAGGGTCTCCTAAATTGAGAATCCCAGGTTCGTTCGTTGAAAATTTAGTTGTTCCTGTGTGCCGTCAGGTATGTGAAGGGAGTACTTTGGGTAGTACTTCCTTTTATGAGTGTGACCTTCAACCTTTGGGAAATGAGGTTAATCGTGACGGTATTTACAACCCGAGCTCTTGCGGTACACCTACATTGAATAGACATGAAAAGGAGGTTCCTGTAGCGCGTAGACTAGATGTGTTGAATCAAAGTTCATATAGCTTACAGGGTAGTACCTGCGACTCAAATTCTTTGAAAAGGAAAGCAACATGTGCTAACGATTCTTTGTTGGAAACTGGGTTGAAAAGACGTAGGCAATATTCACAAGTGTGTACTACCGGGGGTCGTAATGTGTTAAAAAGGAAAGCAACCGTTGGAGACAACCGCCTGTCTGACGGAAGTCGTGTAGATCCCGGTCAACCGAGTCAGTTGCAGAATGATCAGTGCATTCTTAATTCATGTAAAAGCCGAGCCATTTCAGCTGAGGAGGCGTCATTGCATACTCATAAAATGGGTGCAACTTCTTCACCAACCAAAGGTGCATCAGGTAGCAAAACACCCTTGAATGAAATGTCAGTAGAAACGTTAACTCCTCCATCTGTATCGACTGAACCGGATGAAAAAGCACACGGGCCGGAACCATAGAACACATCAGGTGTGCGCAAACAGCTGTTCAAAACCTCAGAAGACAAAGAAGATGCGCCTGGCAGCAAGAAAGCTAAGAAAGACACAGACGACCCGAAGCAGTAATATATGTATCCAGGCACCGATATCTACCTAAAAAGGTCTTGAATGTTTGTTACCCAGCTTACATATTAGTATGTGTAGAAGAGACATGACCAACTCTATTACTGTAAAAGTGTTGTTGTAGTAAAACGACACAAATTTTGAACAACTTTTGCAACCACGCAGCGTACCTACACAACGCCGCTGCTTATGGAACTATAAGGCCGCAGAAGCTACGCTGAAAGAATGCCAACCAGCTTTCTTACGAACTATGTACATATAGTAGAATATGACATCGCACATTTTCAAAATGTAAGTGCCTGCCAAACATTGTAAATTTGCTAAACTATCGAAAAAAGTTGATGCCACATATTTTAGATACCGTTCGCATTCGTATTGTAACAAAATGACACAACGGTTACTACTTCTATCATCTATTTGCTTTCCTACGTCTAAGTTCGTTTAAAAGAATATACCAGATTAGAATAATTTCATCCACAACATATTCAGACACATTAGCAAACCTCGACAATGATCCTCACATCTATTCATTGGCAACCTATGGATGATGTTGAAAATGAAACACTAACTGTGTTTCCAAACCAAAGGTTTAGCTGGTCGAACAGTAACACGAAACACGATTACTAATATGTTGAAAATCTAGCTATTCAAACACACAATCAAAACGAAAGTTACCATATGTGCAGACTCTAGCTATTCCTTCAAACACACAATCAAAACGAAAGTTACCATATAAGGCGTCTAAAATACTGACCGCACTCACCAACAAATATGTGCAGACATTCCTTACATTACCGCCAACTGTGATGAAACTACATACCATTAACATACTAATGTATACACCTGTAACAATTTAACCAACTACGACAATTTAACCAATTGGATCAACTACAATAATGAAGTAAATGAACATATAATAAAGACTTTCTTTTTTATACCCAAAGTGAACTAAAAAAAATAACTAACGAATAAAACTAACGATTCATTATCTAACAAATAGCCCCGCCGCAACGCGGCGGGATCGTTTTACTCGTTATTATTATGAATAGGTTGATTCAGGTTATGTTTTTACCGGGCTCATTTTTCCTAAGTATATTTTAATGCCTCATTATTTCAGTTTCATTTTGCAATCTGGAGTGTTAATATGGCATGAATAATACTATTAATGTGATTCATTAATAAAATTAAGTATAGGTACAATCCATTAGATTTGTTGGGCAAAATAGTAATTGTTTGAGCCGTACCTTGATTATCACGGATTGGTTGTTGTTTCTATCAAAGTTATAGCATATTTTGATAAACTTTTTAACGACCTAAATATAAGTTGAACCTAAAATAGCCCCACTGTCACTTAATTAACCGCACATTGCATAGTAAACAATGAGACAAGAATGATTAATGTTACATTTCAGTTGATACATTCAATCATTGTGAACTTAAGTGAAGGATTAGAAAAGTTTTAATATCAAATATTAAATAATTGAAGATAAGAAATAAAGATGTGCGGCGTAAAAACATGTATTTCGTTTAATTGATTTATACACTAATGAGAAGTTATGTTTATCGTTGATAACAATTTCAATACATGTTACTCGGTTTTTATTATTCAGCTTAACATTTTTTTTATTATGTTTAATCTAAATAAATGAAAATAGGCCGTATGTTACACGGGTTTTAAAATAGTAATAAAAGAAAGCAAACTAAGCAACCGTCATTTTATAAACACATGCATGGCCGACAAAACACAATAGAGCTTATGTTAGTGGTAGAAGAGTGTACTGTTGCTTTGGATCCTTTCTGTAGTCTTTGGTAAGTTAATTAAACTTACTAAGTTTTTTCCATTGTTTAAAAACAAAGACATGAGCATGGAATATATGAATGTGCTCGTAATTGAATCAGTTACAGTAATAAAGAAATGCAGCACTTTCAACGTTATCACAATATTTGCTACAGACAAAAGTAAAGATTAATATAATACTAGATTTGTACTAAAAGTAGTTTGTTACAGATAAAGGAAGGTGCATGTCAATTCTTCTTAAAATAGTACTGTTCATTTTTTTGACAAAAGGTCTTCCCTACCCCAACTATTTTTTAAAGTAATTCGTGATACATGATTAAACATAAAAATTGGTTTTTATCAATCGAATTGTCTTGCTCAACTACACTATAAAAAGCCAATACTTATTCTTATGATTGTAAGGCTAGATGGCAAGGTCACATATCCTTCACCATATACATCAGCGCCACATCAGCTTTATCTCTCCTCTCACTCCCCTTCACCTCACTTCACCATTTACTAGTCAAGGCAAACACATCTTCACCTTTCATTAAAATACCCACTTTATACAAATATACCCCACTAAATACCCCACACACACTCACACTCAAAATAAAAAATAAAATTTTTCTTGGTTCTAACTAGGTGATCAGACCACCGAGTTTGTGCTTTGGTTTGTGTGTTCAAGTGTGAGTCAAGGTGGGAGGCAAGGGCATCACATGTGTGTGGGACCATTTGGTGAAGGCATCACCTTGCCTTGCCATGTAGTCTAAGTAAATTTCCAAAAATGAAGTCACCACAGCTGGTTCATTTCTTGATTGAAATCCTAAAAGGGTATGAATCATTTCTTGATTGGTTGTGTTTTTTTAGTCACGCATTTTATAATCAAACACATGCATGGCAGACAAACAAAATAGCTTTATGTTATTAGTCAAGAAGGTGCTAGCTGCTTTGGGTCCTTATTGGCAGGCTAATGAGTCTTTTTCTAATAGACATCTTGGACCGTTATCCTTTAAATTAAAGTTATAATGCAATATAAGTCTAGTTTTCCCACTCCCAATTTCTTCAAAGTATTTTTATACATAGAAAATAGTTATTATTAGTCAAGGAACTAGTGGATGTTAGACAAAAGGCGTTACTAGTCGTGCTATTTGGATGGCATGATTAAAGTTACAATGCAATATAAGTCTAGTGTTCCCACTCCCAAGTTTTCTTCAACAAAGACACGCAATACCTTGAGTTAATAAATTGAGTTATCTTGTAAAGTATTTCATGCAAAAATGATAGTTAAGAATTGAGTTATCTACTTATAAAGTATTTCATTGAGACATTTTATCAAACAGTTTATGTGCATATTAGTTATTACAACTGACTTGTTTGAACATATGCAAATGAACTCGAATGAAGTCAAATTAACCAGATAGCTAGAAAGAAAGAAAGAAAATTGTGGAAATAGAGAAACGCAAAACAATACCCATACTGAAACATTGAAAGCCAAAAGGAAGGTGTCGTGCTATAAGTCTAGTCTTCCCACTCCCAAGTCTTCTTAAAGTCTTCTATGATTTTACATATAAAATATAGTAAACTTTACCAAACTACACTACCTATTCACTTTCTATTTTTGGTATGGGACAATAATTTTGAGACGTCTGAAAAAGGAAAAAAGAACAATAAAATTGTGACGGAGGGAGTAATGCAATATAAGTGTGTAGTACGTGTTCCCTACCCCAACTCTTTTTTAAAGTCACTCGTGATACATGCATGATTACACATAAAAATTGTTTTTTATCAATCAAATGTGTTGCTAGATTGTTTTTTGAATGTTGTTGAGAGTAAGAAGACTTAGACAAATCTAATATTTGAATCACATTTTTTCTCTCACCGGTAACAAAAGTATTATAGAGACTTTGACCACTTTTATTTTAGGGGAGTTTATATAGACCCTGTTTCGTGAGGCCCTGTGCATTACGGGGTTGTACGGTGTGTATCGCGGTTTGTACATTTTGACCAAAACCCTCTATTGTCACATCATAGGGGGTCTTAATAACATAACCATTATTTTATTTCCACGATAGTTAAAGATAAGATTTTTTTTTTTTTTTTTTTTTTTTTTTTTGAAAGGCAATTTATATAACAAACCAAACGAAACATTACAAACAAAGGCATCCACTACTTAATACTTAAAACATTAAGTTACTGTTAAAATTTAAAAAAAAAATGAAATTCACAAATAAATGATCTTGCTCTGCAAAAAAAATTTATACAAGAACCAAATACACAAAAAATTATCAAATTTAAAGATTATAGGTGTAACTTATCTAAATAGAACTCTCACGGTTATCCCTAAAAAAACAAAAAGATATACACACGAAATATACACTCAAGACTCAAGCACAAAGGAAAAAAAAAAAAGTTTAACTAGAAAAGAGAACGAAAAGACTCCCTCTGTTTAAGACAACACTATCCTATGTGTGGTGACGGTGACGACTAAGCCGAGACACATATGACAACTGACTAGATTAATTTTGCTACTGTATTTTACAAACGCCAACATTATAATATGAAAAATGGCACAACGGCTGTTTTATTCACTAGCGAGACCAATTAAAGTGTTGTTCATGACATAAATGTATCAATAAACCAAAAAGTAATAAGTTTAACGAAATTAGCTGTCAAAAATGATAAAAATAAATGGAGTAGCATACACTGAAAAATACATTGATATTTCATGACAAAATTATTCACAAAGAAGTTAGAACAATATATTGGGGTCGTACCTTCCTATCCACTATTAGGAAGAAAAAAAGTCGAGTGTTTATAGGTTGAAAATCAACATTCTTTTAGTCTATTTAAGTCATTAAATCAACAATATATTGGGGTCATACCTTCGATCATTTTGTTGCTGCTAGTAGTGCCCGAGGAAGAAGCCATTAGAGTGGTAGGCAATTAAGAATTCTAATGAGGATTAATTGATGCTTTAGAAGGGTATTTATAAAAAGGAAGCTACCTAACTACATTTATATTTTTTCATTTTTTGATGAGAAAACAATTATTATCACATGACATTTCTTATCTTTCTTACTATATTATAAAAGAAAGTAGCTTTTTAGCTGTAGGCGGCTCAACCATAGTCATGATGTAGTTAGTGAATATTTGCTTTCTACCTTTTTCTTTGTGACTGATTTATATAATCTAGCACCATACCATAGTCATGATGTACTGATGTAGTGCTTGTTTTAGTGAACAAAGTTGATTCAATAAAGCTACTTTCTTTGTCAATTTTCAAACTTTACATCAGACAATGGAGAAAAAAAGTATTTCTTCACTATTACCAAATTCCTGATTGGGTCATACTATACAAGCCCCCCCTATGGTCATAGGATAGGGGGCTTCTGCAAATTGGGTCCCATCTATCGCATCCCACTCCTTTAAAACCCACGCGCCCTTTTTTTTTTGGCAGGCATCACGTGGCCTTTTTTGTTTTGTGGTACCCAAAGCATTTAATTCCCATGGGTTAGAAAAAGTAAATATTTACTTTTGCATTTAATTTTTGTTTTGTCGTGTGCTAAAAAGATTAGTGGTACCCAAAGCATTTAATTTTTGTTTTGTACCTCTCTTTTTTACGGGACGTTAAAAAAAGTTGTAAAAGTATAAAAAAAATAAAAAAAATGGGTTGTAAAAGTTATAAAAAATAAAAAAAAAAAAAGTTGTAAAAGTTATAAAAAATAAAAAATAAAAAAAATACATTGTCATAACAAAAAAATTAATTTCGAAATAAAAAAAATATTTTTCTAAAAAAATTAAAAAAAATATTTTTCTAAAAAAAATTATTTCAGAAAAAATAAATGGAAAAAAAAATTTAATTTCGAAATAAAAAAAATTATTTTTCTAAAAAAAATTATTTCAGAAAAAATAAATGGAAAAAAAAATATTTAATTTCGAAATAAAAAAATTATTTTTCTAAAAAAAATGTGTAGTTGTTTAATGTGTTAACGTTAACGTTTGTTTTTAAATAATCTTCACATGTAGTAGGTGTTGTTGTTTTTAAATAATGTTCTTGTTTAATTGAATAATAACAGTTGTTTTTGTAGTTGTTTAATGTGTTAACGTTAACGTGTTATTGTTTAATATGTTAATTAAATAGAAACACGTCAGACGAATACATTTTAGTTGTTTAGTGTGTTAACGTTAACGTGTACAAAAAAATATTACACAAAATAAACATTACACAAAAAAAAAAAAAAAAAAAAAAAAAAAAAAAGTACAAAAAAGTACAAAAAAGGACACCCTACAAATAGGGGGGCTTGAATAACACTAATAGGGGGCTTGAATAACCTGATTATGCGGGATTTTTGATTTATTTGCACAGGCTTGGCTTTGCTTTATATAATGTGGGTACTCAAAAAGGTGACCATAGGACCTAATTTAGCTTTCTACTTTTTTTCCTTTGAGATTTTTTTTTTTTTTTTTTTTTTTTTTTTTTTTTTTTTTTTTTTTTTATGGCAATATATATTACAAGATCCCGAAAGGGAAAATACAAAACAGTATAAGAGATGGCATTCCATCTCAAATAATCAAGATAATTAAAAGAGTATGAGACCAAAAGCAAATATAAAACATACAAAGACTTACAAATCTAAAAGCAACAAATTAAAACTATCCCAAAACATTAAGATGAAATCCCACAATACACAAGCCACTCGAGATCAATCAATAACCCACTTGTATGAAGTGACCACATAGTACAGCAGATGTCATGTGTTCACATTAAGATCCAATCACACACGCAATGTACCAATCAACGCACTGGGTGACAACAAAAGACAAAAGCACTCTAGACAATGTGACAGCAAAAGACAAAAGCACTATTTTATTACTTTGTGGATGATTATAATTGTGTCTGTGTAGATGACTTGATTGATAATAATGCTGGTGTGAACCATGTTGGCTGACGGGTGAAGGTGACAAGTAAGTCTTGCTTTGGTGCCCTATGTTAAGCAAAGTGAGTTGATTCGTTTCAGGCCATGTTCTTAAAGGCAGCATTTGATGATCATCTATATATGTAAGTGAGAATTTCATTGATTAATTAATAATAAGCTTGTAAGTTTAGATTTTGATTTCCTGTTTTCAGATTTTTAAACCTTTGAGTGGATTTTGCAAGGGACGATGAATGAAAACCCTTGTTTCGGAACAGTGGGTATTGGACATGGGTGAGATATTTTGGTTGTTGTACATGTTGAATACTCCCTCCGTCCCAAAATTATTGTCCCATAACAAAAAGCACATTCTTTTAGAAAAACATCACTATCACTACTTTATCTCTCTTACTTTTTTTGCCAAATGACAAGTTTACCCTTAACCAATTAATTAATACTTCATTAAAGTTTGTAATATTAATTTCAACCAAGGGTAATATAGTAAACTTTACCAAACTCCACTACCTATTCACTTTCCATTTTTGGTATGGGACAATAATTTTGGGACGCCCGAAATGAAAAAATGGGACAATAAAATTGGGACTGAGGGAGTAATAAAAAGAAAGGCAAGTGAATATAAGTGTGTAGTACGTGTTCCCTACCCCAACTCTTTTTAAAAGTCACTCGTGATACATGCATGATTACACATAAAGATTGGTTTTTATCAATCAAATGTGTTGCTAGATTGTTTTTTGAATGTTTTTGAGAGTAAGAAGACTTAGACAAATCTAATATTTGAATCGCATTTTTTCTCTCACCGGTAACAAAAGTATTATAGAGACTTTGACCACTTTTATTTTAGGGGAGTTTATACGGACCCTGTTTCGTGGGGCCCTGTGCATTACAGGGTTGTACGGTGTGCATCGCGGTGTGTACATTTTGACAAAAACCCTCTATTGTCACATCATAGGGGGACTTAATAACATAACTCTTATTTTATTTCCACGATAGTTAAAGATAAGATTTTTTTTCGTTTTTTTTTTTTTTTTTTTTTTTTTTTTTGAAAGGCAATTTATAACAAACCAAACGAAACATTACAAACAAAGGCATCCACTACTTAATACATAAAACTTTAAGTTACTGTTAAACTTTAAAAAAAATGAAATTCACAAATAAACGATCTTACTCTGCAAAAAAAAAATTATACAAGAACCAAATACACAAAATTATCAAATTTAGAGATTATAGGTGTAACTTATCTAAATAGAAGTCTCACGGTTATCCCTAAAAAAACAAAAAGAAATACACACGAAATATACACTCAAGACTCACGCACAATAAAAAACAGAAAACAAAAAAAAAAAAAAAAAAAAAAAAAAAAAAAAAAAAAGTTTAACTGGAAAAGAGAACGAAAAGACTCCCTCTGTTTTTGAATAAACCGCAACAGAACCAAAATTTTTGGTTTTCGAAAAAGTAGAAACCAAACCATCGATTTTTAATTTCGATCTGTTATTTTGGTTAAGCTTTTTCCGGTTTTTGGTTAGGTTTTTGTTTTTTCGGTTTTCTTTCTCACTCCTAATCTTAAGGCATGTTCAATAAAAAAAAAGTCCGAGTTAATTAAATCATGCCATGTATTTAATCAAAGTATTCTAAATGTTTTATTTAAGGTTTATTAAATACAATTGTTATGTAAATGAAAATATGTGTTAATTATATACACATTAGCGCCTAGTAGACACAAGCAAAAAAACTAATGGCCCAGATGTAGAACCAGCAGATTTGTCCATATATCAATCAAATGCGTTGCTACATTGTTTTTTGAATGTTGTTGAGAGTAAGAAGACTTAGACAAATCTAACGAGTGAAATTTGGATTAGAAACTTTTGGTCAATGCTGTGGTAACTAAAAAAGTTACTACTAGTGTTTTTTCCTGTCCCTCACATTACTCTTAAAATCTAAAAACGGTAAAATTCAATTAAAAAAGACATGCTTTTATTTTACTCAGGCTTTTATTTTCTCCATTGTTAAATAAGCGAGAGTTAATTCATACATTGAAAGAGCTGCTTTTATTTTCTCTACTACTTCCAACAAGTTAAATAATTGCTTCTAGCTAGTATAGAAGTTCTGTACCAAAATGCATGATTGAATGTTTACAAGTTGCATCCAAAAAGTAGTGAGGTACAGCCAAAAGGAAGGCGTCAAGTTGCTTACATATGTCTAGTCTTCCAACTCCCAAGTCTTCTTAAAGTCTTCTGTGATTATACATATAAAATAGTTACTATTATTAGTCAAGGAATTAGTGGAGGCCGTGTTGCTAGTTGTCTTGCTCAACCCGACTATAAAAAGCCAATACTTGTTCTTATAATTTCAAGTAAATTTCCAAAAATGAAGTCACCACAAGCAATAATTCACTTATCATCTTCCTCTCGTATTTCTTTTCTCTTTTCTTGTCTCGCGATAATATGTCTTTTTTCTGCCACTGTCTCTGCTTCCTATGGCGGTAATGAGACTGATTATCATGCGTTGTTGTCATTTAAGTCGATGATCACCCATGATCCATACAAAGTTCTAACCTCGTGGAACCATTCCTTTCATTTCTGTGACTGGAGTGGTATTTCATGTGGAAAGCGGCACAAACGAGTGACTGTTTTACGACTGGAATCGCAAGGCTTAGAAGGCTCGTTGTCTCCTCATGTAGGAAACCTCAGCTTCCTACACCTTCTTGATCTCGGGAACAACAGCTTTCAAGGAACCATTCCTCATGAATTTGGTCGTCTATCTAGGTTACGTATTATTTATCTTTTTGATAACAAATTCAGTGGAGTCATTCCAACAAACTTGTCTGGTTGTTCTAACCTCGAAGTGCTTTCGCTCGGTGGAAATAAGTTAACTGGAAGCATACCCAAGGAGATGAGTTTACTCTCGAAACTTGTTTTTCTTGCAATTCACAGAAATAAGTTAACAGGTGGAATCCCACCTTTCTTGGGGAATATCACATCAATGGAAGCGTTCTCTGCTGGCGGGAACCCGTTTGGTGGGAGCATTCCAGACACCTTGGGTCTTTGGAAAAGCTTGACGGGATTTTACTCTAGTGGCTGCAACTTATATGGAAATATCCCTCATTCCATTTTCAACCTCTCACTCCTAGTTAAGTTTTCTTTAGCTGAAAATCACCTCAGTGGTAGTCTTCCTTCAGAAATTGGTAATCAGCTCCCAAATCTTGAGCTCCTTCAGTTAAGGAATAACGAACTGACAGGAGTTCTTCCACTTTCTCTTTCTAATTGTTCTAAATTAGGATTTCTTGAAATGGGTGACAACAGTTTTAGTGGGAAGTTGACTATCGACTTTTCAAAACTAAGAGATATTAATATAATTAGATTACAGAATAACAACTTCCATGGACGTGGAGAAGCTGATGACATGAGGTTTGTTGATTCTCTGAAAAACTGCACGAGATTAGTAACCTTGAATCTTTATAATTGCAACCTTATAGGAGTGCTTCCAATATCAATAGGTAATTTTTCTGATCAACTCAGCTATCTAAATTTAGGAGACAATCAATTATTTGGAAGCCTACCTTCAAGTATAGGTAGTCTAGTTGGTTTGACCACTTTATTTTTAGGACCTAATAGATTCAAAGGAACAATTCCCACTACCATTGGTAAACTTCAAAAGCTACAAATTCTTGGTCTAAACAACAATCAACTTTCAGGGCCTATCCCTAATGCCATTGGGAACTTATCACTGTTGACTAAGCTTTTTTTATATTCCAACAAATTAGAAGGCCATATTCCATCAAGCCTTGGGAATTTAAAAAACCTTATTGGGTTAAACCTTGCAGACAATAGGCTCACTGGAAAAATACCCAAGCAACTTCTTCAACTTCCATCACTAACTTATTTTTTAATTCTTTCTCACAACAACGTGTCAGGTTCAATTCCATCAGAGATTAAAGATCTCAAGATGTTGACCTATCTCGATTTATCTTACAATAATTTATCAGGTACCATTACTAGTAGCCTTGGTGAGTGTATTAGCCTTACAGAGTTATACCTTAGTGGCAATAGATTTGAAGGCATAATACCATCTTCATTCAGTTCCTTGGGAGGATTGGGGGTACTCGACGTTTCTGAAAATAATTTATCAGGCAAAATTCCACAATTTTTAGGCAAATGGAAATCCTTAGAGTATTTGAACCTATCCTTTAATGATTTTGAGGGTGAAGTACCGGTTGTAGGAGTGTTTGCAAATGCAAGTGCATTTTCGGTTTTGGGGAACAATAGGCTTTGTGGTGGTTTGGTTACACTTGAGTTACCCAAATGCAAGGAGATGGGTAGAAAGAAAAAAAGGTTTCCTTTCTTCATATTAGTCATTGTGATTGCACCGATGTTGCTCATCGCATTATGTTGTGTGTATCTTTTGTGTAAGAAGGAACGCAATAGTCAACCGTCTCAATCTTCAGGGAATGAAAGGTTCTTGAAAGTTTCATACAATCAGCTTCTCAAGGCTACTGATGGGTTCTCTACAGCAAATTTGATTGGCGAGGGTGGGCACAGCTCTGTTTATAAGGGAATCCTCGATTCTAATGATGATAAATCTGTTGCGGTTAAAGTTCTACATCTTCAAAGTCGAGGAGCACACAAAAGCTTTATAGCAGAATGTGAAGCATGGCGTAATATTAGACACCGTAATCTGTTGAAGATAATAACTTCATGTTCAAGTACTGATTTCCAAGGCAATGATTTTAAAGCTCTGGTTTACGAGTTTATGCCCAATGGAAGTGTACACGATTGGCTTCATTCAAGTGCATATGCATCGAAACTCAACCTTCTTCAAAGAATAAATATTCTGAGAGATGTTGCAACCGCGCTTGATTATCTTCACAACCGCTGCCAAACAACGATTATTCATGGTGACTTGAAGCCTAGTAACATTCTACTTGATGATGATATGGTGGCTCATGTTGGAGACTTTGGCTTAGCTCGACTACTTGGTACAGACTTAAACCAAAACAGCTCAACCGGGGTTAAAGGAACAATTGGTTATGCACCTCCAGGTAATTCCACTTTTATTCCATGATGCTTATATTTATTTACAGGTTAAAGTTTGTAAATTAATTAATTGTTATTCATTTGTAGAGTATGGTATCGGGAGCGAGATGACAAGTTGTGGGGACGTCTACAGTTTTGGAATATTATTACTAGAGGTGATGACTGGGAAAAGGCCGACAGATGACATGTTCAACGATGGTCTTAGCCTTCATAAATTTGCTTACATGGCATTACCGGATCATGTCACCAATGTTATTGATGATGATGCAATTGTGTTGCAAAGTACGGAAGCGAATGCAAAGAAAGTGGAAGAATGTTTGGTTGCAATTATCAAGATTGGAGTATCATGCTCTGTGGATTCCCCACCACAACGGATGAAAATTGACATTGTTGTCAACGAGTTGCAGCGCATTCTCGATGTGCTTCAAAATATATAAGGTACTCTGTTCTACCATTTTGTAGAATCTGATTTACATGAGTTTGTTAATAAATCATCACTAACTTGGTTTTATTTTTGAACGCTTTCAGGTCTAATTCCAAGCTTTCTTGGTGAAATTTGAAAGTAACTACAGCAAGGAGTAGGGCATGTCGTAGTTATATAAACATTGCTTTGTCATATTTGTTTTTAAGTGTGTTTTAGTTTTCTAATTGCATAAGTACTGTAATAGACGTAAGAGTGCATTTACATTCCTGCTGGTTACATACATGTGTCAAACATGTACTTGGAGATTATGGTGTATCTGCATAATGAAGTTTGTTGAAAGTTGTTTTTTTTTTTTTTTTTTTTTTTTTTTTTGAACGGATTTTGTTGAAAGTTGTAGTCAGATTACACCAACTTAGCTAAATTTGGGTCCTGTTTTTACCGAAAACGCATACAAAAAAGAAATGCTTCGACAACCCCATCCCATACATCCGGAGGGCGAATCTGGGGAACGTACTTTTGCTTCTGATGTCGTCAAAAATCGACAATTTACTTATCAAGTTCATGGACCCGCCACCTAATCTGTACATTTCTAACTACATGTATCATCTATGGATATTGGGAGCATTGAACAACACAGAGAGTCTGACTGATATTGGGCTAAAAATGACTGAGTTCCCGTTGGACCCACAGCTCGCTAAACTGCTTTTAACATGTGAAGAAACGAAGTTTCAATGATTGTATCTATACTCTCAATCCCGTCTGTATTCTTTAGTCCGTAAGCCCAGACAGAAAAAAGCGATGATGCACATGGAAAGTTATACATGCCTGAATCCGATCATCTAACCTTACTCAACATCGACAAACAATGGGAAGCTAACAAAATACTATATAATTAAAAATCGGCTAAAAAGATCATATTCTACTAAAATTCTAAAAACGTGTTTAATATCCTATAGCGGATTTTCACATGTTATTAAACTTTTACTCTTTCTGAACTATTAAATTTCCTAGAAGTATAAAATGGTCTTGGTTAACCACTCAATTCTCAAAGGTCATAAGTTCTATGTTTGCTATGAACATCATCATATATAAGTTGTTGGTTTTGTCACACTCGATGAATCATCTCCAACGCAACTCAGCATATAGACAAAGACCAAGAATCGCCATATACTAACTGGATGAAAAAGTGGCATCCGACATGATAAACTGTTTCTTCTGTTCTAAATTGTAAAAGCAGACCATAAATAAGCTCACAAAACAACCAGACTTGAAAATTAAACTAAAATTACAAGCACACTGTCAAACCATCATGTTTGATTCATCTTCCTCCCCCGTTGCTGCTTCATTGAACATGTACTGGCTTTGATACTCGATCAAGTACTGCGTAGATCTTTTCACATCCCAAAACAGTTCATAAACTCGGCTCACGCCTTCCATTTCCACAACCTTCCCTTACCTCTTTTGGCAAGCCAATGCAGCTGATGTGATCAAGTTTATGGCGTATCTCAGAGATGCCTCAACCCCAATTTATGTCAGCAAAACCTTTGCATCATCGGATATGTCCACATCTTCCTCTTGACACCTTATATCAAGAATCTTGTGAATGTCATCTTCAGTGTAAGGTTGTGTGGAGATGATGAGAAGGCGATCCAGGAAATCGATTGGAATCCCATGGGGGGATTTGTAGTTTGTGCCTCGAATAGTTGTGATTCCTCGGTTGGTGGCAACAAGAATGATGAACACTCATATAAAGCATGTGGCCTTCATCTATGAACAGAACACCAGGAACAATCTCTGCCTTTCCTTCCTCTCGCTACTCTGCAACCTTTGTATCGATCTGTTCCCTCACTTCAGCTCGTATTTCTCCGGTGTCACCAGTTAAAAGAGCAAGAAAACCCTGTGTTCTGAATTTCATAACAAAAATAATTAAGTTCTCAGAAAGATCAAGTACCCTAGTTACTTTGACATTTCCTAGTTTGTGCATTTTTTTTCTCATCATAATCCAAGTTATTTCATCATGCAAAGGTTCACTGACTCCCCATCCCATAGACAACAGAAACTGCCGCTGACAATAGCACAAAAAGACCAACTCTGTTCTATTATCAGAAAGTGTAACTTCAAAAAACAACACTACTTCAGTCATTCATGTTAGTCTAACAACAAGTGTCTCAGCCAGGACCATCAAAAGTTCCACCTAATGCATATTCCTGGAAGCCCAAATGAGACATCTAACTTCAAAGCATCCTAACTGTAAAGAAACTAATAAAAAATTCTGAATTTCAATCAAACGTTATGTACCTTTGAGAATGGGCATCTATGCTCTTATCAGTTATATTACATATTAGCATGAAACACCAACATACATTTTCATTTGTCCCACTTTCATCATTGTACGTTTTTTGTTCTTCTGGATCAAACAAATCTCATTGAAACACAGACAAGGATTTTAAAGAAAATGATAATTCTTAAGAAAATGTCGATATCAGAAGTTACAAAATAACCAAAAATCAACAATATTACAGGTTGTAAAAGTCATCATTTTAACGACACACATGTTCGTATTTTATACCTAAAAAACACTATATTTACCCCCCCCCCCCCCCCCCCCCCCCCCAAAAAAAAAAAAAAAAAAAAAAAAGCGAGCCTCCTGTATTAACTAGCAAGATACCACAATCTTTTAATTTTTCTAGTATTTATAAGACTAGTTTCAGACCATATATCTGCTATAGACGCAATTTATGCTTATACTTTTAGCCCTGATTTCTAAATTTATAATTTGTGAATTCTCGGGATCTTATATATCCCTGACCAAGGATTTGCAGGTACCACAACACTAGCATCAACTGTAAACATGTAGCTAATTTGAAACAGTAAACCATAACTTTAAAAATGCAGAGCAATTTCTATAAATTAAAAGTAATGAGAGATGTTAACAACTTAACGCATACAAACACACACATATACGTTAGCTTAATTTGTATAAACACGCATACAAACATGAATCTTTATACAAACACGCACCGTAGATATCATTTTCTTCTAGAGACATAATTAATGCTTAAAGTTGTACTCCGTAGCTGTAATATCTAAATCCATAATTACATCATGTTATTTTAGAAAAACCAAAATTCACATCATTTGAGCATACAAAACGGGTATTAAACCAGGGTAGTTACACCGTCACTTATTGTCAAATACTAACAAGCCACAAACATCAAAAGCAATCTCAAATCAATATCCTAACAAACTGACCAACAAAATCTCAGAAACCAAAAACCTAAACATCATAACTCAACAATCAAAGCTAAACCCGGTTCATATCCTAAATTCATACCACATTTTCCCAAAACACCAAAATTCACCCCATTTACACACACAAGATACGCATCCAACGAGGGTAGTTAAACCGTCACTTATCGTCAAATACTAACAAGAAGTAAACATCAAAAGCAGTCTTAAATCCATATAAAAACAATTCAAATCTTAAAAAACATTCATAGGCTTAGCAAAATCTTGAAAACCAAAACCCGAAAAATCAATCAGTTAACAATTAAAGCTAAAGCTAAGCTCACAATAACATCTACAAATCTCACCATTATCTAAACATCATTTCAGCAAAATCTAAAAAAATCATCAACCTAAAAATAAATTCTTGCTTTTTCTTCTACAAACAATTATAAGAATACCTTTCATCAAACATCTCGTCAATACTCGGTGATACTTTCTGCAACATTAAAAAACATCTCACAATTAGATCAAACCGTACAGGTTACATTACATTAAAATGATGACTAGATGCAACTAACTCTTACCTGAATCAAACGTTTTGCTTCCACTTGAAACACGGTACTTTCTGTTTTGATTTTGCCCACTGCTGGACCACTTCCAACGTCATCTTGATCAGCAAGTGAGGATTTTTCCACATCTTTGTCTATAAATGCCATCATAGAAGAAAGTTTGGTCTGGGAACTTTACATGATCCTTCAACTCTTTTTGCACTTGCTAGAAACTGAAAATGAATGACTCCTCATTCCTCAAAACATTAACACTCAAACAAGATACATGAGCCTGATTACAAATGAGGGGTTGAAATTAAGATTGGATATAAGTAGAGTGTAGACCAGAAAAACTAACGAACCTTGCAACTTTTATAACCAAACTTTAGAAAGATAAAGTCTTTAGATACGTGGTTCTTATCTTGATGCAGAACAAGGCAACGTACATTATATTAGCTTCAATGATGCCTAAAAGATAGTAAGACGTACTGTACGTATATGGATAACCATATGCTTAACTTATCCAGTTATTCATTACCCCTTATTCCCCCAAATAACTAATAAGCACTTTGACATACGCTTACCCAGCGCGTAAGTTCTTTATACAAGCTTACCCAAACACCCCCTAAATCCCATATTCCCATATGACAGGTATCCCTCTCACAAAGTCACGCTGCTTTACACATGATAATTAGGGAAAAAAGAAATACATCCCAATGTATAACGCACTTTGACATAAGCTTACCCAAACACCTTCAATAAGCTTTTTTAACTTTTTTTATACAATAACTTATTAACCTAATGTTCTAATTTCATAACCTAACGATCTAATTTCATAACCTAACGCTCTAATTCAAACTATTTTCATAACTTAACAATCTAATATCAACTATTTTCATAACTTAACGCTCTAATTCAAACTAATTTCATAACCTAATGATCTAATTTGATGACATAATGCTCCAATTCAAACTAATTTCATAACCTAGTGATCTAAATCAAACTATTGTCATAACTTAACAATCTAATACCAACTAATTTCATAACCTACGCTCTAATTCAAACTAATTTCATAACCTAATGCTCTAGTCTCAACTAGTTTCATAACCTAGTGATCTTAATCAAACTATTTTCAAAACTTAACAATCTAATTCAAGCTAATTTCATAACCTAACGCTCTAATTCAAACTAATTTCATAACCTAACACTCTAATTCAAACTAATTTCATAACCTAACGCTCTAAAATCAATTAATGTCATAACCTAATGCTCTAATTCAAACTAACGCCCTAATTTTATAACCTAACAAACTAACAGCAACATATACTCATTATTACAGTTGAATGAATAAAAAATAATAATCACTATAAAAAAGTAACTAAATTCAAAACCTAATGATCTAATTGAATCAACAGTATACCTGAGATGAACTCCAGAGCTCAAAATGTGAAGGACAAACAACAAGCGATCAACAACTTTTAAATCTGCTGCGAAGAAGTAGGACATCCGTATGTCATATACATCTTCGATTACTGATTGTTATATATAATTTTTTATAATTTTGTGTAGTTAGTGATGATGATCAGGTAGCATTGGGGATGATGAAAGTGTTTGGATCTGAGATTTTTAAAATGATGTGTAATTTTTAAGTTATGAGAGGGTTGGTTTTGTAAATTTGGAGGTTGTTGTTGTTGTTGGTGAGAATGTGTTATTTATGAGATGACTGAAAAGTAGAGTGATGATTATTTTAAGTTTTTTATAATTAAAAAATAAGTTAATATGTTAGCCTCATTTTTATCATTTATTATTTTAAATTTTTTATTACTTCTTTTATTTTTTATTTTTTATTATGTGAAAAGTAAATAACTTTTTATAAATAAATTAAGTCAATTAAGTTAATTCAAACACCACTTCAGTCTCTTTGAAAAAAAAAAAAAAAAAAAAAAAAAAAATCACAAAGGCATGTGGGAAATAAATTTGGAGGTTGTTGTTGTTGTTGGTGAGAATGTGATGGTTATCTATCAGAAGACTGAAATTTCTTAGAGATTTTTTGAGATTTTTTTTATTAATATGGAGTGCCTCACTTTTATTACTTATTATTTTAGTTATTTTTTTTAAGTGAAAAAACAAATAACTTTTCACATGACTTAATAAATTAAGTCTTTTTTATTAAGTCAATTGTTTGTTTTATTTTTCCATTAAGTCGTGTTAGTTAACAGATGAGTTAATGTGGAGACCCTCACTTTTATCACTTATTATTTTAAGTCATTTCTTTTTATTAAGTGACAAACAAACAACTTTTCACATGACTTAATAAATTAAGTTTTTTGATATTAAGTCAATTAAGTTAAATTTAAACACCATCGTATTTTTGGCAAAAAAAACAAAACAAAAAAAAATCACGTAGGCATGTGTGAAATAATTTGCATATTAGACAAATAGATATTTAGTTTATATTAGAGGGTTATTCATGTAAATATGTATTCTATTTATATCTCTTGTAATCTCGTTCATAATACACAAGATACAATTACTACAATCATGTTCCTTTTGTTTCCCACTATCTTTCCCACTATCAATGTTTCCCACTAACATAGTGTACCAAGTTTAACTTGGTATCAGAGCCTCCTTCTCTGAAACTCTAGACTGCCACCACCTTCTTCTCAGCCAACACAATGGCCATTCTCCAACCTTTTTCTGATGCAGCCAAAACTACCCACAATTCCCATAAGTTTGCATTCAAACTTTCTCCCACAAACTTTGGCTACTGGAAAGCCATTCTGCAGCCCTTTATGGTTACAAACAATCTGTATGAATATGTGGATGGGTCTATCCCTTGTCCATCAGTAATCATCATGCCTCCCTCACCATCAGCCGACCAACCTGCACCCAAGCCACAAGATAATCCGAACTATACCACTTGGATCTCCAATGATGCACATGTCAGAATGCTTCTCCTGTCAACTATCTCTGAATCAGCCTTTGGTCATGTTCAACACACTACCACATCACGTGATCTGTGGTTAGCCCTTGAACGAGCATATGCTCCAAACACCATCTCACGTGAGTTTACTCTCAAACAACAGCTTTTGAAGATTACAATGAAAAGTGATGAAACACCATCCTCTTATCTTGAACGAGCACAAAGATAAAGACCTAGTCATGTTGGTTATTGCTGGCCTACGGGATGAATATCATGGTCTCAAAGGTAACATAGTTGCTCGACAATCACCTCCTGCTTTCTGTGAATTACATGCTTTACTTGTTGATCACGACTTACTAGTAAAAAATCTGAACCTGTACTGCCTACCCAAGCCTTCTCAGTTGTAACCAACCCCACCTCCCCTGCCCTGGCCTTCTCGGCCCTACCC
This sequence comes from Artemisia tridentata subsp. tridentata, assembly GCA_021014915.2. Lineage (NCBI taxonomy): Eukaryota > Viridiplantae > Streptophyta > Magnoliopsida > Asterales > Asteraceae > Artemisia > Artemisia tridentata. Next base: position 12,253,773 of record CP139506.1, on the reverse strand, counting down.
CCAACTCAGTCGTACCCAACCCCACCATTCAGGCACTACAACAGCTTGTTAACCAACTCAGCCTCCAGCCTAATCAGAACTCACCTATCCCATCACCATCCCAAGCATATTATACCAACAGACCCGGTTTTAACCGAGGTCAAAACAATAGTCACGGTCAAAACAACAGACGTGGCAGGGGCACCTATAACAACTACAACCAGAAACGCACCTCATCCAGCAGCCGCAACCCTTTTCCATGGGCTTCTACACAAACTGTGGTTTATGGAACTTGTAATCGATGTGGAATAGGTCATATCCCCTCCCACTGTCCAAACAGGGATCCTACTACCACTAGAGGACGGTCACCATCAGCAAACTTTTCGGATGCTCGCTCTCAAGCTTCCACATATTACCGTCCGGACACAGGTGCTACTAACCATGTTGCTTCTGACCTTTCCAGTTTTGATTTTTCTGAGCCTTACCTAGGTGGGGATAATCTTCATGTTGGTGATGGTATGCCTCTTCTTATTCTTCATATTGGTTCCACTCGTTATTATTCACCAAATAAAACTTCCACCCTCAAAAATATTCTTCATGTTCTACACATTAAACAAAATCTCCTTTCCGTTCAACAATTCTGTCGTGATAATAATGCATTTTTTGAATTTCACACTGATTTCTTTTCTGTGAAGGACAAGTTTACCCGCACTACCCTTCTCACCGGTCCCAGCAATGATGGCCTCTATACATTTTGTCTTCCACGAATTCAAGATGTTCCCAAAGTTGCTTTTTCCACTGCTCGTGCTTCCTCCAAGACTTGGCATCAAAGGCTTGGACACCCTCATTTTCAGCTTTTAAATTCCATGTTTTCTAAGTATTGTTTACCTGTTTCCGATAAACCTTCCAGATCTGTTTGTGACTCTTGTTGTGTGGGAAAATCTTCCAAACTATCCTTACCTTTATCTGGTTATCACAGTTCACATGTTTGGATTTCGTTATTTGTGATATATGGGGCCCTGCATCTGTTACTTCATATGTTGGTCATAATTATTTCTTGTTATGTGTCGATCATTTTTCCAAATTCATGTGGTTTTTCCATTTAATACTTAAATCTGATGTGTTTGCTATATTCACACAATTTATCACAATGGTTGAACGACAATTTCAAACAACGCTTAAATCAGTTCAAATGGATTGGGGAGGCGAGTTCCGCAAACTATCTCCCTTCTTTTTGGAACGTGGCATCATACACCGACTCTCTTGTCCACACACAAGTGAGCAAAATGGTGTTGTTAAGCGGCGTCATCGTCATGTTGTTGAAACAGGGCTCACTTTACTTGCCCAATCTCACGTTCCACACAAATTTTGGGACTTTGCTTTTGGCACCGCGGTGTATCTGATTAATCGGATGCCTTCTCGTTCCAACTTACTTATGTCTCCTTTTGAACATCTTTTTAACCGTAAACCAGATTTTTCATTCCTTCGGGTCTTCGGGTGTCGGTGCTACCCACATCTCCGAGCATACAACTCTCATAAACTAGATTTCCGTTCCATCCCGTGTGTATTTCTCGGTTACAGCACCTCACATCATGGCTACAGGTGCTTTGATCCCAACTCAGATCACCTGTATGTCGCCCGTCATGTTCGATTTCATGAACATGTTTTCCCATTTCAGCCATCACCTGCCATATCTCAACCAATCCCCAACACTACAACTCCCTACTACTCCTCCTATCCAGTCCCAAACCCCATGACTTCGCCTCCCACATCTCCAGCCCACACATCAGCCTCCTCACCAGCCTTCACCGAACCATCTTCACCAACCTCAACCGAATACTATGACCAACCCTCCTCCCCAGCTTCCACCAAAAATTCAGCCAGTAACTCACCCATTCCTACACCTCCACCGTTGCCACCTCCTCGCACACGCCCTCCAAATCTCCGACCCAACCCAAAAAAAACTTGACCTATACACTCCTTCAGCCAATCATACGTACATTCCTGATACCGAACACGTCTCCTTTGATGTTGCCAACAAAGATCCCCACTGGCGGAAAGCTATGGCCGATGAATACTCAGCGCTGGTTAGGAATGGCACATGGTCTTTAGTACCCCGTAGTTCTAACATTAATATTGTGGATTGCAAATGGGTATATAAGATGAAACAGGATCAAACAGGGGCTGTCATGCGTTACAAAGCGCGTTTGGTTGCTAAGGGTTTTCGTCAGCAACCGGGTGTAGATTATCATGATACTTTCAGCCCGGTTGTCAAGGCCACTACAATACGTACTGTTTTGTCTATTGCTGTTATAAAAGGATGGTCTTTACGAAAATTGGATGTGCAAAATGCTTTTTTACATGGGGACCTCAAAGAGACTGTTTATTTACAACAACCGCCTGGATTTGTTAACCCACAGAAACCTAATCATGTATGTCTTCTTCACAAGTCCCTCTATGGACTTAAACAGGCGCCTCGGGCGTTGTTTCATCACCTCTCTATAGCTCTATGTGCTATTGGTTTTCGAGGGTCCAAAACCGATCCCTCTTTGTTTATATATTCCTCGGGCAGCACCATTCTATACATGTTGGTTTATGTGGATGACATTATCCTCACAGGCAACAATACAGCGACTATTGACAATGTGGTTCGTCGCCTAAGCACCACCTTTGCCCTTCAAGATCTAGGGAAACTGTCTTATTTTCTAGACATTGAGATTGTACATCGCAACAAAGACATTATATTGTCTCAGAAAAATATATTTTGGACTTGCTTCGCCGAGCAGGACTCTCTCATGCTAAGCCAGTCCTTTGTCCCTGTTGCACCACAAATCTCTTCTTTATCATACACACAAGCACTTGATGATGACACTCACAATCACTTAAGAACAATAAGAAATAGAGTTGTATGGATCATATGGTTATTTCAAGTCAAATGATTATTAGCTTCAAAGAAAGAAAATAATACAAGAGACTTTGGGACCTTTGCACACACACACTCTTTTCTTATCTTGAATGAGGCATACCCACTGTGAAGAGTGTGTGTGGCTTAAATGAAACACAACCAACCATTTTGGGCTTTGGAAGGCTTTACACTTGGACTTGTAGTGGGCTTAATCTTTACACTACACAAATAATTAACTTACTAACATTACTAATGCTATAAGCCCACTAAACAAAATACATATTATACACGACACATTAATTCTAAACGTCAAATGACCATCACTTCCTAAATAGCATAAAATAAATGCTAACAATCTCCCCCTAAGGGATGGTCATATCAATGATGCTCCCGTGATTGGTCTTTTGCATTTGATGTCTTGAACTTCGTGTGTCACTGTATAATATTCTTCAATCAATGTTCCTTTATGCACTGTGATCTTCAAAGAGTCGACTTTGAGTGTTCTTGCCTTGATCTACATCTTCTGTCCTGAAGCGTCGTCGTTGTAGATGATGATGGTGGATAGACTTTCGTCGGTACCTGCATAAAACAGTTAGCAATAATTCGTCCTTCGGCCATCATGTCGTGAGGCAAGATCCTTAGATCTCATTAAGACTTATACAACTTGTATCCTTTGGATGAACACAAGTGTATTTCATAGGAAGTGTTCCTAAGAGATCTTTTGATGAATCTCATGTCTCTAGACTCAATTATGTGCGTTTTGATTTTAGTCGTCGGAGGCATGGAGCAGAGTGCCACCTTTTCAATATCAACACATCTCGGAATGAGAGGTCGATAGATTACGTAGTGTTCTCCGTGAGAAATGAAACAAATATCTTTTAAGAGATATCTGAGTGGATAGGAGGGGTGGTGCATTGCGTCACTGGGTTCATGACGTCTTGTCTTCAATACCAGTATCACCTTGGTGAGTACCGATAGCAGATGTATTGACCCGGTTTCTGACCTAAGTTTTCATGGAGGGCTATTTCTTTTCACCCTTACAAAAACTTTTCTTTTTCATTCTTCAACCCCTTTTTTCTCCTTTCTCATTATACTCCTTTTTTTCAATCTTTCCTAAGGACTTCTAATGCTAAACTATTGGAATAGTCCTTGGGTAGATCCCTCCGGTTCTGGCGGATCATTGGACATAACCTAACTATAATTACCTTATTACTCCATGATTATCCTAGATTATTTGTCACATGCCATTAAACCTTGTGAAAATCTCTCAACGTGTTTATGAGAAAACGCATTTTGTTAACACATCGAGAGTTTTGCATTTATGAAACACTCCCCCTTCACATGTGCTCATGCATTTTTAATAAATTGCACATGTTGGGTAGAGTTCGCACATTTGAAATGATCGACTTTCAATGAACACGACCTTCGCGAGACACGCTTACATCACTAGTTAGACTAGCTTGAAGTTATTACCCGTCCTGGTCATATTCAAAGATCATCTCTCGAATTGGTACATTCTACTCAGACAAGTCCTTTGCGAGACACGCTTACATCACTGGAAAACCAGCTTGAAATTATTACCCGTCCAGGACATGTCTTTTCGAGAACGGACATTTAGTTTCGTCAATTCGAGGGTTCATGCTGAGTCTTTTTGAAGAACTCGTTTTGAGATTCAAACGATAAAACTTCTTTTAGATCACATTTTAATCACATCCTCTCCCCCATATATAAACACTTAATCTCCCCCTCAAAAATAGCATGAAGTGGTATTTTTGAAAACAGTTGATTAAAATGAAACTTTTTGTGGAGAGACGGACTGATTTTAGCATGAAAAATGGAACATTTTCTTTTTATACTCCCCCTTAATCAGAGCAAATGGTTAAACTTTTTGAGTTTAAAAGCATTTAGAGGTCTTAGAGGGAGTTGTTGTGAGCACAAAATTTATAAAAAGACTTTGAAAAATCTTTTGAAACAATTTTGATTAAGTGCTCACGGGTTTTAGCTTTTCGCCATTAACATTGCGAGTTCTGATTGGAAATAATCAGAAGTCATTCAATGTGGCCTTTAGTATGAAATCTTTTCGAGTTGAGATACTCGGGCCATGATAAAAGATTTCACAATAAAGCACGGGTCTCGTACTGAAATGTACGAAAGCCTTAATGAAGAAAATTTGAGAAACGACATGTTTTAGAAAAACATAAAAAATAACTCTCGCTCAAGCATCTGTAAATACCCGTATCATTGTTGAATGACATTTCTAAGTACGTACAGAATATTGATTAGACAAGAGACATGTCGTGAGAAGAATATTTTTGGTTTTTGTTGTTTTATATTTTTTATGTCTTTTTGAAATTTTCTATTTTTATATTTTGTTTTTGAAAAAGTATATATATATATTTACCAAAAATATATACATAACTATTTACAAACATATTTACACATATATATTTACATGCGAAGCTTTATGAAGTAAATCAATAAGATTCGAGAAGACTTTCTAACTCTTCGGGAGTTAGGCTTCGCATTCCAATTCGACGAACTAAGTTTTCAAACCGCTCTTTTGGGAGGGCCTTAGTAAATAGATCAGCGAGTTGGTATTCAGTCTTAACGAAAAACAATTCAACAGTACCCTCTTCAACGTGCTCTTTTATGAAGTGGTAGCGGACTCTAATATGCTTGGTCTTCGAGTGTTGCACTGGGTTGCACGAGATGGCTATGGCACTTTTTGAATCGCAATACAAAGGTATGCGGTTGAAAGAGAAACCATAATCCGTGAGTTGAGTTCTCATCCAAAGGACTTGAGCACAACACGCAGATAGAGACACATACTCGGCTTCTGCTGTTGATAAAGCAGTGCAATCTTGTTTTCTTGACGACCAGCCTACTAGCTTTTCTCCCAGAAATTGCGCTCCGCCTGATGTACTTTTCGCTGTAACTTGACATCCAGCATGATCGGCATCTGAAAAGGCAATTAGTGTAAACTCCGAATCCTTCGGATACCAAAGACCCATGTTAATGGTTCTTCGAAGGTATCGAAAGATCCGTTTAACCTCTTGGAGGTGAAGTTCGGTAGGCCTTGCCTGAAACCGTGCTAATAAACACACAGCAAAATGTATATCTGGTCGGCTTGCAGTTAGGTACATGAGAGAACCAATCATGCTCCGATATTTCTTCGGATCCATGGGTTTCCCATATAGGTCAGCGCCAATTTTTGGTGAAGTGACCATAGGAGTACCAACAGAGTCACAATTTTCCATACCATGTTTTTTCAAAATCTCAATTGTGTATTTAGCTTGATTTAGAAAAATTCCACGCGGGGATTGATGAATTTGTAAACCCAAAAAGAATTTTAATTCTCCCATCATGGACATTTCGAATTTACTTTTCATGAGATTTTCAAAATGTTTTGAATGTGTCGGATTAGTGGACCCAAAAATTATGTCGTCCACATAAATCTGAACAATCAAAATGTCATTTTTGTATTTTCTTGTAAACAAGGTTGGATCAATTGTTCCTTTGGTGAAATTATTTGACAACAAGAAAGATGATAACTCGTCATACCACGCCCGTGGGGCTTGTTTCAAACCATAGATTGCCTTCTTTAGCCTGTAGACGTATTCCGGATGATCTTTGTCAACGAAACCGTCTGGTTGACTCACATACACTTCTTCCTTCAGAGTTCCATTCAAGAAAGCTGTCTTGATGTCCATCTGATAAACCGTGATGTTCTTGTGAGCGGCATAAGCTAAGAAAATCCTGACAGCTTCAAGCCTTGCAACTGGTGCGAATGACTCTTCAAAATCTATCCCTTCTTCCTGTCTGTATCCCTTTGCCACTAGACGAGCCTTGTTGCGAATCACAGTCATTTCTTCATCCTTTTTGTTTTTCCATAACCACTTAAGATCAATGACTAGTTTGTCAATTGGTCTTGGAACTAAATCCCAGGTGTCATGGATTTGAAATTGAAGAAGTTCTTCCTGCATCGCTTCAATCCAGGCATTATCTGCCATTGCTTCCCGAATGTTCTTAGGTTCTATGAGACTGACTGAGCAGACATAGATGCACATGTCGAAATCGGTATGAAGTTGTTTTCTCGTCTGAATTGGTCTTGAGGGTTCACCAATAACCTGTTCAATCGGATGGTCTTTTGTCCACTGTAGAGTTGAAGGGTACCTTGGACTGAATAACTGCGTGTTAGTCGGTTCATGTAATCTGGAAGATGATTCACCAGATTCCGTTCCAAACGGGTTTTCAAAGACTTCTTCGTCTAACACAACATTATTTGGTTCTTGCTCATCAATTCTCGGTAGAACAATTTCAATGAATGGAGTTTTAGGAGTAGATGTAGATGATGTTGATGGTGAGGGAGTTGGTGCGCTAGCTTCGAATGTTGTAGATACATCTGGATTTGGTGAAGTTGGTGGTGGTTGTTGATGTTGAGTGGTTGCAGCGGAATGTTGGTTAGATGCATTTTTCGAAGCGCCACCATAGGATTCATCGTACATGAACTCGAAGAAATTATCCATTTCTTGAGCTGTGGGTTGTTCATCATGAATTGATTGAGCTCCTTGAGGTGCGAGTCCCGAACTGATATGTCCGGAAGTCATCGGGTTAAGCGCGGGTTCTAGAGCGAGTCTCTCAGAAGCCATCTGTGAAATTTCATCAAACTTCACATTCATCGTCTCCATTATCTTTTTCGTTCTCCTGTTATACACCCTGAATGCCCTCGAGTTTTCAGAATAACCAATGAAGATTCCAATATCACCCTTAGCCTTCAACTTTCCCAGATCTTCCCTGTCATTTGTTGGATAGCATAAAGCACCAAATACATGAAGATAAGAAATATCCGGTTTTCGGTTGTTGATTAGTTCGTATGGGGTTTTATTGAATCTTGGATGGATTAGGGATCGGTTTTGAGTAAAACAAGCAGTAGAAACAGCATCAGCCCATAAGAATAACGGTGCACTAGAATAAATCAGCATAGTGCGAGCAGCTTCAACTAGGGTTCGGTTCCTTCTTTCAACTACCCCATTCTGCTGTGGAGTTCTAACAGCTGATGTCTGGTGAGTAATACCAGTTTCTTCAAAGAATGTTCTTAACTCCTGATTAACGAATTCCGTGCCATTATCCGTTCTTACTATCCTAACTGGAGCTTGAAGTAGAACTTGAATCCGCTTCAGAAAGGTGATGATGGTGTTTGGAGCTTCATCTTTTGATCTCAAAAACTTTACCCAAGTATATCTTGAATAGTCATCGACAACTACAAGAATATACTTCTTCCCATTGATGCTTTGAACTCTCATCGGGCCACATAAGTCCATGTGCAACAAATGTAACCTATCAACCGAACTCGGTACGGGTTTAGGTTTATATGTTGCTCTTTTGCTCTTTCCTTGCTCACATGATGGACATAGGTGTTCTTTGGTGTATTTGAATTTAGGAAGACCGGAGACGATGTCGTCTTTGGCAAGTTTGTTGATCGTGTCAAAGTTCAGATGGGACAAACGTCTATGCCACAACCAGGATTTTGTTTCGCCTGCCCTGGTCATGAGACAAATAGGTGATGAAGAGGCCATTTGGTTTATGTCAATTGCATAAAGATTGGTGCCACGATCCCCAATTAAGAGATCATCCCCAACCAAATTCCTGACAAAGCAAGTGTTTCTCCGAAATGCAACCTCTAAATCAGCATCACAAAACTGTCCGACAGAGAACAGATTGTGTCCCAACCCTTCGACATAGTAAACCCGAGTGATCAGATAATTTCCAAACCGAAGATCTCCATAACCCAGAATAGCTGCAACATGATCATTCCCAAAACGTACAGTCCCCATGAACTGCCACACAAAATTGATCAGCAGCTTCAGATTCCCGGTCATGTGCTTGGAGCAACCCGAGTCGACGATCCAAAGACAGATTTCAATGACCTGAGAAGAACAGAAGAATTTGTATATGGAAACCGTGTAACATTTGGTTCCAAGGGGTTAGTTGTACCAGGTGAATCACACTTAGAGATGGTTTCCTTAGATGCAGTGGGAACTATTTCTAATGTGCCATTCTTAAGTGTAAACATTCTACCCGTTGGTTTCCATGCACAAAACTTAGAGTGATCCTTAGGCAATAGGCTGCTAGTGGTTTTTCTAGCTTTTTCAATAAGTCTTCGAATATATCTAGACTTAGCCTTAGTTACTAAAGGAACCTTTTTCTGTTCAGGCCTATCATTCATTTTCACATCATTAGAAACATTATCATCACAAGCATTTACAGACAGAGTTTTCTTTTGCATTAAACAATCAGAATCATTACATGCATTAGAAACAGGAGTCTTATCATTACAACTAGATGATACATGTTCCTTCTTGGAAAGCGGTAAATTCCTAGGGTGTTCTTCTACTTTCTTGCTTGCACTCTTAGAAACAGGCGAGACACTAGGTTTCTTGTTATTGCTCCTAGACTGTCTTTTGCTCCTAGAGTTGCTGTCTATTCCTGTAGAAGGTAAGGCACACTCATTAGAATTTATGGGGTTGTCCTTAGATGTTTTTGTAGCATTCCTAGACTCATTTGGATTATCGTTCTTACTTTTGTCTAACGCCCTATATGTTTTAGATGTAGAGGCAGACGCAGTAGTGGGACTAATCCTATAAAGGCCAGGTGCTATAACATTAGTGTTCTTGACAACAGCTTTCCCTTTTTGTTTCTCATTAGGCAAGGGGGTTAATGGTGCAATACCTGCAAATTCCTCACCCTGCCCTTTTTGACTTGCAAGCTGAGACTTCAAAAGATTTATTTGATCTTGCATGTTTTTGTAAGAACGCTCATACGACAATTTGTCATACTTGCATTCTTCCTTTTTCGTATCAAGTTGTTTAAAATAAGTGCAATTTTGTTTTTCAAGCTTCAAAAGTGCCTTTTCATATTTTTCAACAATTTGAGAAGTCTCAGCTCGAAGTCTTTCATCATCCTCAACAGAATATGTTTGGAAAATAATAGACATGATATCGGTCGATAGAGCTTCGAAAGAGAGAGAGTTATTTTGATGTTCCAAAACTTTTATGTGTTCCAAGTATTCATTGGCTTCATTCACTAAGGATTTGTGGTCCTTAACGAATTCTGCTGACTCTTTCAAAAGATTGTATTCCACATTTTGAACAACCGCATAGATTGCCTCAATATGTGGATTAATGTCTTGTTCAAACATTCCTTTTAGTTCAGTCTGAAATCTTGAAAACCAGTCTTTGTTGTTACTGTTTAGTTTGGATGCCACAATACTTTGAAGTGTTTCAATTCTCTGTTTAAGATCAACCAAATATAGTCTAGCCGCACTTGTTTCACAAGTGTTTATAGATGCCATTTGTTCGATGTTAGACAGATGAATTGAGACAACTTTTTGTTTTGTGAAAACCACTGGTTTTTGAAAAAACAGAGGTGACTCTTTTTTAACAAGATGAACCCCAGCAAGTCTGTTAACTTCATTGTAGTCAATTGGTTTAATTTCTGGGTTCATTTGTCTCATTTTTACTCGTCTCTTTTCAGTACGCTCAATCGTTTCATCCGAATCATAAATCTCAATCGGATCATGATTATCATTTAGCACACTACCATTATATAACACATTCTGATTTTTCTGAGCTTTCTTGAGATAATAAGGGTTTTCATAACCGATAGCCGTTTTCTTTAATGTATGTAAAATCGGGTTTGGATCGTTTATTAACAAGTTAATTGTTTGTGCAGAATGACCCGTTTTTACAAGTAAATCTTCCAACTTTGCAATGGTGTCCTTTTTGTCAGTGATCTCTTTTTGAAGATCTTTTTCACATTTTGAAAACCTTTCATTCAACTCCTTCTTTTCTTTTTCAAGATTGGAATAAGTTGATTTTTGGTTTGAAAGTTGGTTGGTTAGTTCAGAAATGTCTTTGTTAAGAGATTTGATTTGCAAATTCAAATTAACATCGAGAGTGTCAAATTTTATTTGCAAATGTTTCTCTCTTAACTCAGAATCTCTTAAGCTAACCTCAAGTTCTGACTGTTTTTCGTTATGAAAATCATAAGCTTGTGCATTCACCTTATAACTCTCAAGCTCAGCGGTCAATTTTTCATTCGCGGCCTTAACCTCGCGATTGACCGTTTTAACTTTCTCAATTTCAATACTACAATTATGCAATAATGATGCAAACATAGCACGTGTTTCCTCATCATTATCAGTATGCTGTGACTCGAATTCATCATTAGGATCCATATCTGGAGTTACCAAATTAGTATTACTACAACTTGGTTCGTCCATATATGTATCGTAAATGAGATTAGGAGTCTCAGGATGCTGTTCATTTTGAGGTGACATATCAAACATTTCATTATTGTGACATGTAGCATATGGTTGTACCTCAGAAACCGCATTAGTGTCAAAAGCAGGAGGTGCTTCTGAGTCTGTGTCGTACTTTGCCTCCTGAAGATTAGCCATAAAAATGCAGTTTGCATCAATGTCTTCAAGATCTTCTGAAGCATCCATAATAGCCATGAAGTCATTCTCTTCTGCACTCAACTGATGCCCAGCCGTTTCCTTGTTTGCCAGCATTAATGCTTTCTGCAAATACGCTGGATCCCTCTTATTTGGCTTGTCTGGACAGTTCCTAGCCATGTGACCAATACCCTGACAGTTGAAGCACTTCATCACATTACCCTGATTCCTGTTCCCAGCTCCCTGAGCAACATTCCCAAACTGATTCCCAACATTCTGTACCCTCTGATTACCAACAGCATTACCCATCTGATTCCCTCCAAACTGACCCATCTGATTACCAACATACTGCCCTACATTCTGATTACCCATCTGATATCTTGGAGCATATCCCTGCTGATTCCCATATCCCCCAACCATCTGTCCTTGTTGTCCCATGTTGAAACTCGGCTGTGCAACCTGCTTGTTGCGAGTGTTCGATGAGATTCGTTGATTGTTGTTGGTGGGTGTGGAGTAGCGTCCTTGGAATGCTTTTGATAGGTAGGCAAAAGCTTGAGTCAAAGCATCAGTTGACTCATCCTGATCATGTTGATCTGGGTGTTGCGGGTATGGTTGTTGTGGGATTACATGTTGTTGTTGTTGGTAGAATGGTGATTGTGGAATATACTGTTGTTGCATGAATTGCTGAGTGGATGATGATGATGATGGTTGTGCACTGACTGTTGCAGGTGTAGGTGATTGGACTATGAGTGCAAGAGGATCTTGTTGTTTAGCTTGTTTCTCTGTTCTGACTTCATTTGCCTCTTTTTGGTTTTGTTTTAGAAAGTCATAGAGCTGATCATAGTTCACCTCGTGAAGGTTTTGAGTTTGGTTGACAATAGTAACGTATCGTCCCCATTCTTCTGGAAGGTTGTTGATGAACTTGATGTTCTGAACAATTGGTTTATGATCCAAACTGTGTCTGATCAACTCATTCATTAGAGTACAAAACCGTGTGTAGTAAGATTCAATCTGCTCAGCTGGAGTGGATGTGAACTTCTCCCATTCAGTCAGAAGCTTGTTTTCCACGTCTTGTTTACCAATGTCTGTACCATAACAGAGTCTTCTGACGCGTTCCCACATTGCATAAGCAGTTTCACAACTGTCTACAGCACAAAATATTTCTGGTGGTAAACCCAGTTGGATTAAATGCATTGCCATGTCGTCTGCTTCAATTTGCTTCTGATCTGCCAATGTGTATTCCTCTTCCGTTTGAGTTCGAAAGGTTGCTTTAATTGGAGGTGATGCATTAGGATTCCCAGCTGTAACTTGAATCTGGCGAGGTACGAATGGACCTTCCTCTATGGATTTGATCAGGAGTTTACCTTGTCCTAGAGGCTTGGTTTTCATGTATCTTTTCATACGACTAGTCCATGGAAGATAACCACCCTTTTCTAACATTGGAGGACGGTTTTCTGAACCTGCGGCATGAATGTCTTGTTGTGTAGTCATCTTGAAATTATTGTATGATAAAGTGGATTGAGGATCGTTTCAACAAAATAGAAGTTGTTTTCGTTGAAGGTTGAACTTGAACTTGGTTGATGATTTGGTTTGTTGTTGATGATCGATGATGTTGTAACAAAGTAAATAACGTTACGAAACTTGATTCAAGTATAATTAAGACAAAGTCAAAAGTTTAGTGTTTCGACAAAAGTTATGTAAATTACAATTTAGATAAACTCGACAATTTCTATAGAAATTTCAATTTGACCAAAATTTATACAAATTATGGCTAAATATCAATTTAGATAGAAATAAATCTAATTTATATAAATCGATAATTTATATAAAATCTAACACTTTTATACAAAAGGTTAGATAACCGAGTGTCGAAGTATTTTACACTCTTATACAAGAGTAAAAATACCGAGTTCACTTTCGAGTTGACGAAATTACGTTCGAATCAAATCCTTGAAAGTTATTCAACTTTGAAGTCTTTTAATCACAATTGCGAGGGCCAAAAGTGTCAAATCCGAAAGATATCTTAAGGCTGCTGAAAGTACAAGGACTAAAGTTGCCAATACCGAAAATTGCACCAATTGCGGGTCTTAAGTATGAATTGCGAGTCCAAATGCGATAAACTAGCTCCAATTGCGATACTCAACTTGAATTGCGAGATACAATTGCGAGAAAACCTTTGAATTGCGAAACAGCCTCTCAATTGCGATAGAAGGATGAATTGCGATAGAGGTTTGCCAATTGCGAGACCCAATTTCGATAAAATAGAGCAATTGCGATAGAGTCGATTGCGAGACAGTATCTGAATTGCGACAAAGTACTGGAATTGCGAGACAAGTGTTCAATTGCGATAAAGTGCAATTCCTGAGAGCAGTAGCAATTCCGATAGAAGCAGTCCAATTGCGAGAAGCTTCCAATTGCGAGACTGAAGACCAATTTCGAGAAAATTCCACTTTTTGGCCACTTTTGTTGACTTTAGAGACACTTCCCACGTGATATCTTGCAACTTTTCACCAACTTGTGATAAACCTGACACTTTATCACTTCTTGTACCAACTTTCAACCAATCAAATCAAAGATATTCAACATATAATATTCATAAACACATAAAGTGATTCAACCTTAGACTTTTTCGATCAAACAAGGACTAAGAACACCAAAAGTGCACTTTTTCTTTCACCAACACAGAGATACTCACTGAGTATTACAAACACAACTTAGTAAATGTTTTTGCTATTAGATTCCAAGAAAAAGTCAACACTTGGTCACGTTAAAAAACAACAGTGGGTTATTTTTTTTTTTTTGTTCTTGAAACAAAGCAAACATACAAACCTTCTACCTTGAAGATTGGCTCATGTATACCACTTGTTGCACCACAAATCTCTTCTTTATCATACACACAAGCACTTGATGATGACACTCACAATTACTTAAGAACAATAAGAAATAGAGTTGTATGGATCATATGGTTATTTCAAGTCAAATGATTATTAGCTTCAAAGAAAGAAAATAATACAAGAGACTTTGGGACCTTTGCACACACACACTCTTTTCTTATCTTGAATGAGGCATACCCACTGTGAAGAGTGTGTGTGGCTTAAATGAAACACAGCCAACCATTTTGGGCTTTGGAAGGCTTTACACTTGGACTTGTAGTGGGCTTAATCTTTACACTACACAAATAATTAACTTACTAACATTACTAATGCTATAAGCCCACTAAACAAAATACATATTATACACGACACATTAATTCTAAACGTCAAATGACCATCACTTCCTAAATAGCATAAAATAAATGCTAACAGTCCCATGACCTCATCTGCTAATCTCACACTTGGTGACAGTTCCCCGCATGACAACCCGGTTCAATATAGACAAATGGTTGGGGCACTGCAGTATGTTACATTGTCACGACCGGATCTTGCATTTGCAGTTAACAAAGTCTGCCAATTTATGCATTCTCCTACGGTAAATCACTGGTCAGCGATTAAACGGATATTACGGTATCTTCGGGGCACTATTGATCTTGGTCTTTTACTACATCATGACTCCGATTCCTCTCTTCATGCCTTCTTTGATGCTGATTGGGCCGGTTGCCCAGATGACCGTCGTTCCACGGGGGGATTTGCCATCTATTTGGGTAAAAATCTCATCTCTTGGGCCGCACGTAAACAGAAGATTGTCTCTCGGTCATCTACGAAATCAGAGTACAAAGCCATAGCAGACACTGTTGCCGAGCTAACTTGGATTGAGGCACTTCTACGTGAATTGTGTTTACCTGTTAAAACCACCCCTATATTGTGGTGTGATAACTTGGGAGCCACTTACTTAGCTGCAAATCCGGTATTTCATGCTAGAACAAAACACGTAGAAATTGATTTTCACTTTGAAAAGGTAGCTCAACGGAAACTGGGAGTCCGTTTTATCTCTACACAAGATCAGATCGCTGATATCTTTACCAAGGCTTTACCCTCTCAACGGTTTTTACTCTTAAGGTCCAAGCTACAGGTCGAACCTCGGCCTTAGCTTGCGGGGGGATATTAGACAAATAGATATTTAGTTTATATTAGAGGGTTGTTTATGTAAATATGTATTCTATTTATATCTCTTGTAATCTCATTCATAATACACAAGATACAATTACTACAATCACGTTCCTTTTGTTTCCCACTATCTTTCTCACTATCAATATTTCCCACTAACATAGTGTACCAAGTTTGACTTTGCATATAAACAGAATTGTATTAAGTTTAGTGTTTATTTTTTTTATTTTTTTTATTTTTATTTTTTTTTCTCCTTGTTTCTACTTTCTATGTGACATATGTATGTGTGAATTTATTTTTGAAAAAAGTATATGAATGTAGCATTTCTCGATATTTTTATACACTATTGAATAAATGAATGAAACTTGGGGACATATCCACTCGTGAGCCACTTCTCACAAGATGTGTAAAAGGTTCAAACTTCATGACTTACACATTTAAAGTTTGTTAGAGAATAATCAAATGGACATATCCACTCGTGAGTCACTTCTCACAAGATGTTAATCCTGGTGATGTATCGTATGTGTCAAATGTGTTTATGATTAAGTGTTGTTTAATCCTCCTCAATCGTATTTTTGGAGTTGAATTCTACTTAAGTTTTAATTGCCACAATATTGTGTTAATCATACTGTTTGATTTCTTAATGAAAATGCTACTGTTATTCATATTCTTTGACTTATAGTTCTATAAATTTGACTTTTCTTGAATCTCTTATTGAGAAAAGTTAAAGTTTTCATGTTAACATGGTTGGACCCAATACTGAAACATTCATAAGTAAAAATGGGGCGATATAACGATGGCAGAGGATGTGTATGAGCATCATTTTTATGCTCATGCTGAATTTGGATTTGCAAGGCACTGTTTCTGATTTTATTCTTTGGCATTTGTATAAGCTTTATGGGACATGTTGGTTTTTTGAACACTATTATCTCAGTTTTATCTCTCTGTTCTGTGACATATTGGTGTGATACTTTGCAGTTTAACTCTCTTTTCTTAATTGGAATAATTTGTTAAATGGTATTAGTTGGTTAAGTTTTATGGGCATTGTTTTGAATAGTTATGTTGTCTTCAGCGGTAGATTTATGGGTTCAAAGGGTGTTTAGGTTAACACCAAGTTGGGGAGTAGATTTTTTTTGCTGATAATGTTGATGGTAGCACTGGTCTGTGGATTTGTAACAAGATATTTATCATCGATAAAGGTTGTAAGATGACTTATAAAGGTTGGAGTATTTCTATATATTATTTGGGGCTTTTGGTTTGAAAGTATGAAATATAGTTCAACCATATATTCTTTGTTTCTTTGATATGATACATTTTCTATTCCTTATAAAGTTATTACAATTCTATTTTCATCGGATAAGCATTTGGATAAGCAATCCCAAACTCAAAACTGCGTATTGCTAATGAAGTTGAACGAAGTAATGAAGTTTGAAGACCATTCTCAGAGCTGTTGCGCTTATGTTTTGTATTTAATTTTACTTGTAAGAAACGTTATAAGCAATCCTCGTTTAACATTACTTTGAGGAGATATTGTTATCCTTTAAGGTTATGTTATAGTCGGGAATTGCAATAGTTTCTATGTACAAGGACTAGTTTAGTCAATAATGGTAAGTTAGGCTAGTTCTTAGTATAAATACCTTCCTAGTCACAACTAGGAAGGTTGGAATGTCTCATTTGTAACTTAGAGGGGGTGTGTGTGTTTCTCCTCCTTCTATCTAGAATACACACACACCTTCCCCATTCTTTAATCTAATATTAGCATGTTTACTCTTTACTTTGAGCTTCCCCGACCCCCCGAACCACATGAATCACTTGTATTATCGGTCCTACATTATTCTTAGTCAAGGAATTAGTGGATGATAGACAATGGGTGATTCTAGTCGTGCTATTTTGATGGCAGGATTAAAGTTACAATGCAATATAAGTCTTGTCTTCCCACTCCCAAGTTTTCTTCAAAGTCTTTTATGATATGATTATACATAGAAAATGTTGGTATTTTAGTGTAAAATAGATTGAGTTTAATATGCAAATAAGGGTCGACACTTATTTGGATATTAACTGGACTAACGGGGTTCCAAGGGGGCGTAGCCCCCTTGGTGGGGGTTCGGGGGCAACGCCCCTGAGAGAAGCAGGGTCCAAGGGGCGGCAGCCCCTGGCAGGGTCCAAGGGGCAGAGTTTGTTTTCCACCAAATAATGCATGTAAGTTTCTGCCGCTAGTCTTGGTGGATTCTGCTGCTAGTGCAGTTCCTGCTGATAGCGTGGTTCCTGCTGATAGCATGGTTCCTGCTGATAGCGTGGTTCCTACTGATAGCATGGTTCCTGCTGATAGCGTTAGACTCTGCTGCTCGTTCCTGCTGATAGTTGTGCAGATTCTGCTGATGGATGTTTTATGACAATATAACTGTTTTACAGTTATTGGACCCTAATAACCGCCTCTATAAACCGTCTTATATGTTCTCTAATTCGAATAGAGAATGACAAGGCTGATCAACCATATTTTGATCACGTATTACTGCAAACATACAATCATTCACAAACTTGAATCAATTAGATTTTATCCGGTCGTTAATTGGTATACACTCCAATTTAATCGATCTGAAAACGTACTGTTCGTGACTTCTAATTGCTATCAGGATACCAATATCACCCCAATTTACCACACATAAACAACAGAAAATAGTTATTCTTTGTCAAGGAATTAGTGGATGATAGACAATGGGTGACGCTAGTTGTGCTATTTGGATGGCAGGATTGAAGTTACAATGCAATCTAAGTCTAGTCTTCCCACTCCCAAGTTTTCTTCAAAGTCTTTTATGATATGATTATACATAGAAAATAGTTGTTCGTAGTCAAGGAATTAGTGGATGATAGACAATGGGTGATGCTAGTCATGCTATTTGGATGGCAGGATTAAAGTTAAAATGCAATATAAGTCTAGTCTTCCCACTCCCAAGTTTTCTTCAAAGTCTTTTGTGATATGATTATACATAGAAAATAGTTATTCTTAGTCAAGGAATTATTGGATGATTGACAATGCATGCTAGTTGTGCTATATGTTACAATGCAATAAAAGTGCAGTCTCCCCTAGCCCAACTCTTCTTTAAAGACATTCGTGAAATATGATTATACATAGAAATTAGTTATTATCCATCAAATTGTCTTACTCAACCCGACTATAAAAAGCCAAAATTCAAATTTTGTGCAGAAAACCAATGATAAAGAATGGCCTAGCAATGGAGCTTCTCAAGGAAGCAATTTACAAACCTAAATCATTTACCATTAAAATTCTGTATATCATGTAATTTTTTTCTAAGAATCGCATATACTTAATTAGTAACATTATTATTTAATATTTTTTAGTGGAACATGCCAACAGAAGATTGACAAAAAAACCACCACTTAAAATGATGATATAAGCAGAAACCTTTTTTTAATGGTACTAAACTACTAATAGAATTTTGCATACAAACTCTATCAATAATTTAATGAAATCATGTTTAGTGAATGCTTCAATTAAACGCTTTCTACAAATCTGTATTGACAAAAGAAAAGTTATAAAACTAGTTCACTAAATAAGATCATGTCAACAACAAAGGGCAATAACGACTAAACGTAAATATGTATCATATAATTGTTTCAAGACTATACCTTCAAATATCTAAAGAGCAACAAATAGCTACTACTGAAAACACTTATATATGTATTTTAGCAAAACCTTCTCATTTTCACCCATTGTGTATGTTTACACCACTGAAATTAAAGTGTCCACATAAAACAGTTTAATCACCGTGGAAGATGGTATTGGGACCCATAACCCATAGAAGACGGTATTGGGAGTTACTTTACTCTTCTTTTTTTTCTTTTTTTTTTTTTTTTTTTTATTTTTTTTTATAAAGCAGTTTAATCATTTTGGAAAGTCCAACTTTTTATGTGTTGTTTAAACCTCCATTAGCATA
The DNA here is from genome assembly GCA_021014915.2 of Artemisia tridentata subsp. tridentata. NCBI lineage: Eukaryota > Viridiplantae > Streptophyta > Magnoliopsida > Asterales > Asteraceae > Artemisia > Artemisia tridentata. The sequence goes on along the minus strand of CP139506.1, from coordinate 12,234,435 downwards.
AGCTTTGTTGCTCAAGGTTTAACCTGGAAGTTAATCGTGTTAGCTTTCTAAGATCGGAAAATGTTGAAATCTCAATTTCATTGATAGGTTGAATCTAATCAAGCCGTCAAAAAACTGTTTTTTTTTTTTTTTTTATTTATTTTTTTTCCCCCTTAAACTCCTTCAGATGTAAAAGTTCAACCTTCAACATTTTTAACGGGTATACACTCAAATTCTCCTATCCTATAAGTTTATATTCCTCCAAGCGCCACCAAGATTTATGCATACTAAAATGATAGTTAATAAATTGAGTTTATATTCCATCCCCAACTGCTTTACCCTTTACACACCTAGTGTGAACAAGGGCTTACTGTAATACATGTAAAACTCAAATAAATAAACAATGATGATACTTTGTTTTGTCAGTGACTTGTAGACTCAATTATATTACCTTCTCTAAATAGATTATGTCTCTGAAATACGTCCTTACCTGAGTTCTGGACTTTAAACCGTGTTTAGGTCTGAAACAAAAATTAAATTTTGAAAATTCCAAGTAACTGTAAGAGTGTAAAACGACAGTAAAATAGATATGACTAATGACACACCTATGCAAAATCTCAAGTTCACGAAATTTATAATCATATGAGCATAAGTTAGCACATCGTACACTTCATTCCATGTAACTCTGCTAACAACTAACGTTTCCTCTGAAGACCTAATTAACAACCCAATTTGACCCACACTCATTCAACATTTTGACCAAAAAATCTATCAAACATGAACCTATATAGATAGGACTCAACAAAGTGAGTAAGTGACAACAAAGGGCTTTACCTTTCCAAAACCCTATGTATTAGCAGTCCATAGGCGCAACCTGTATGTGATCACAAATATCAAACATTAGTCATATATACCTAATTGGTTTCAGCCAGTGGTTTCACCAATATATATAGGCTCAAAAGGGGGCTTCAAGTGAACATTTTAACATCATATAAAGCACATTGATACTTGCACTTGCATATACTTAGAATAATGAGAATAACCATCTCAAAGACTTTGTAAAAACATATATACTTGCACTTGTATATATTGCGCGATTATGTTAACTCTTTAGCCGATTACAAACTCAATTTTCTGGATTTTTACATACTTTCAAGGCAAAAGCTAAAAACGTACTACCACACGGTCAAAACAACGCTCCAAATCATATGTAGCAATGTTACCTTTGCCCATTAATTATGTTAGACATTTCATCAAACACCTTTGGTGCACTCTCCCCTACCCCAAATCTTCTTTAAAGTCATTCCTGATATGATTATTATCAATCAAATTGTCTTGCTCAACCCAACTATAAAGAGCCAATACTTGTTCTTATAATTTCAAGTAAATTTCCAAAAATGAAGTCACCACAAGCAATAATTCACTTATCATCTTCCTCTCGTATTTCTTTTCTCTTTTCTTGTCTTGCGATAATATGTCTTTTTTCTGCCACTGTCTCTGCTTCCTATGGTAGTAATGAGACTGATAATCATGCGTTGTTGTCATTCAAGTCAAAGATCACCCATGATCCATACAAAGTTCTAACCTCGTGGAACCATTCCTTTCATTTCTGTGACTGGAGTGGTATTTCATGTGGAAAGCGGCACAAACGAGTGACTGTTTTACGGCTGGGTTCGCAAGGCTTAGAAGGCTCGTTGTCTCCTCATGTAGGAAACCTCAGCTTCCTCCGTGAGCTTTCTCTCAAGAACAACAGCTTTCAAGGAACCATTCCTCATGAACTTGGTCGTCTATCTAGGCTACGTGTTCTTAATCTTGATGAAAACAAGTTCAATGGAGTCATTCCAACAAACTTGTCTGGTTGTTCTAACCTCGAAGACCTTTGGCTCCATCAAAATGAGCTAACTGGAAGCATACCCAAGGAGATGGGTTTGCTCTTGAAACTTGCTAGTCTTAAAATTAGCAAAAATAAGTTAACAGGTGGAATCCCACCTTTCTTGGGGAACATTACATCAATGGAAAAGTTCTCTGCTGCCATGAACCCGTTGGGTGGGAGAATTCCAGATACCTTGGGTCTTTGGAAAAGCTTGACGGCATTTCACTCTGGTGACTGCAACTTATATGGAAGCATCCCTCATTCCATTTTCAACCTCTCACTCCTAGTTAATTTTTCCTTAGCTGTTAATCACCTCACTGGTAGTCTTCCTTCAGAAATTGGTAATCAGCTCCCAAATCTTGAGTACCTTCAGTTATGGGGTAACGAACTGACGGGATTTCTTCCACCTTCTCTTTCTAATTGTTCTAAATTAGGAATTGTTGAAATGAGTGAAAACAATTTTAGTGGGAAGTTGACTATCGACTTTTCAAAACTAAGAGATATTAATATAATTAGATTACAGAATAACAACTTCCATGGACGTGGAGAAGCTGATGACATGAGGTTTGTTGATTCTTTGAAAAACTGCACCAAATTAGTAACTTTACAGCTTTCTAATTGCAACCTTATAGGAGTGCTTCCAATATCAATAGGTAATCTTTCTGATCAACTTAGCATTCTAGCTGTAGGAGACAATCAATTATTTGGAAGCCTCCCTCCAAGTATAGGTAGTCTAGTTGGTTTGACCACTTTATCTTTAGAAAAAAATAGATTCAAAGGAAGAATTCCCACTACCATTGGTAAACTACAAAAGCTACAGTATCTTAATCTATATAGCAATCAATTTTCAGGGCCTATCCCTGATGCCATTGGGAACCTATCATTGTTGACTAAACTTTTTTTAATTTCCAACAAATTAGAAGGCCATATTGCATCAAGCCTTGGGAATTGTACAAATCTTAACGGTTTAAGCCTTGCAAACAATAGACTCAGTGGAAAAATACCTAATCAAATTCTTCAACTTCCATCACTAACTTATTTTTTAGATCTTTCTCAAAACAGCCTGTCTGGTTCAATTCCATCAGAGATTAAAGATCTCAAGATGTTAAGCGAGCTCTATTTATCTAATAATAATTTGTCTGGCAACATTACTAGTAGCCTTGGTGAGTGCATTAGCCTTACAAAGTTATACCTTAGTGGCAACAGATTTGAAGGCATAATACCATCTTCATTAAGTTCCTTAGGAGGATTGGGGGTACTTGACATTTCTCAAAATAATTTATCAGGCAAAATTCCACAATTCTTAGGCAAATGGAAATCCTTAGAATATTTGAACCTATCCTTTAATGATTTTGAGGGTGAAGTACCGATTGTAGGAGTGTTTGCAAATGCAAGTGCATTTTCAGTTTTGGGGAACGATAAGCTTTGTGGTGGTTTGGTTACACTTGAGTTACCCAAATGCAAGGAGACGGGTAGTAAGAAAAAAAGGTTTCCTTTCTTCATATTTGTCATTGTGATTGCACCGACTTTGCTCGTCGTATTATGTTGTGTATATCTTTTGTGTAAGAGGAAACACAATCGTCAACCATCTGAGTCATCAAGGAATGAACGGTTCATGAAAGTTTCATACAATCAACTTCTCAAGGCTACTGATGGCTTCTCTGTAGCAAATTTGATTGGAGAGGGTGGGTTCAGCTCTGTCTATAGAGGGATCCTCGATTCCGATAAAGACAAATCTGTTGCAATCAAAGTTCTACATCTTCAAAATCGAGGAGCTCAGAAAAGTTTTGTAGCAGAATGTGAAGCTTGGCGGAATATTCGACACCGTAATCTGTTGAAGATAATAACTTCATGTTCGAGTACTGATTTCCAAGGCAATGATTTTAAAGCGCTGGTTTACGAGTTTATGCCCAATGGAAGTGTACACGATTGGCTTCATTCAAGTGCATATACATCGAAACTCAGCCTTCTTCAAAGAATAAATATTCTTAGAGATGTTGCCACTGCACTTGATTATCTTCACAATCAGTGCCAAAAAACGATTGTTCACGGTGACTTGAAGCCAAGTAACATTCTACTTGATGATGATATGGTGGCTCATATTGGAGACTTTGGCTTAGCTCGACTACTTGGTACAGACTTAAACCAAAACAGCTCAACCGGGGTTAAAGGAACAATTGGTTATGCACCTCCAGGTAATTCCACTTCTATTCCATGATGCTTATATTACAGGTTAAAGTTTGTAAATTAATTAAATGTTATTCATTTGTAGAGTATGGTATTGGGAGCGATATGACAAGTTGTGGGGACGTCTACAGTTTTGGAATATTATTACTAGAGGTGATGACTGGGAAAAGGCCGACAGATGACATGTTTAAGGACGGTCTTAGCCTTCATAAATTTGCTTACATGGCATTACCAGATCATGTAGTCGATGTTATTGATGATGATGCAATTGTGTTGCAAAGTACGGAAGCGAATGCCAAGAAAGTGGAAGAATGTTTGGTTGCAACTATCAAGATTGGAGTTTTGTGCTCTGTGGATTCACCACCACAACGAATGAAATTAGAAATCATTGTCAATGAGTTGCAGCATATTCTCGATGTGCTTCAAAATATATAAGGTACTCTGTTATGCCTTTTTGTAAATTCTTATTTTACATGAGTTTGTTAAAAATCATCACCAAAATGGTTTTATTTTTCAACTCTTTCAGGCCTAAAGCTTGTATGGTGAAGTTGTGGGAAACTGCAACAAGGAGGAGTGCATGTCGTAGTTAAATAAATGTTAAGTTGTTAAAGATGTTCGTAATTGTGGTTTAATTTTCTTGTTGCATATATAAGTGTACGAGACATAAGAGTACGTTTACATTCTTGGTGACGTATCATATGCATCAAGCATGTTTGTATGTGTGGTTTAATTTTCATCAATCCAATTTGTGGTATTGAATTCTACTTAAGTTCTACTTGGTGTTCGATTCCTTAATGAACAACCTAATGTTATTCATGTTCTTTGACTTTCAATTTCATAAATTTGACAATATCTAAATGAGAAAGCTCAAGGCTTCCCCCTCTTCTGGTTTCGAGCAGTGTATGGTTCAACTTTATAGAAAGTTAACCTCGTGTTTGGTATACTATATTATTACTGCAAGTATACTGTATTAAAAATGTGTCAATAATGACCAAAGTGTATTTCTGATACATAAATCAGCTCGAATATTTTGATACTTATAGTATTCCTTATACCGTTAGTACAACTCTATTTTCATCGAATAAGCGTTTGGATAAGCAATCCCAATCTCAAAACTGTGTATTGCTGTTTAGTCTAAGCAAGCCCAAACAGCCCTTTAGCAGTTAATGTGTAGCTTTATGGTCATCATTGTTGTTTTAACCATATTTCTAGAAATACAAGCGTTTAGCTTTTGGATGTTATCTCTCCTATTTGAAACGATAATAAATGGAGACTTTAGCTTTTACGTTACCAAACGCTTTGAAAATACGAACAGCTATTGCTAATAACTGTTTATAATTGGTACTACAACTACTGCTAGTTTTGCAAACAATAACCTCGTTTATTAGTAGTTTTGAAAAAGTAGGCTTGAGACATGCTTCTTGGATAACACGTAACCTGTTTTGAAATGCAGCCCAAACACCTCTTTATAATCTATATGGATGTTATTGATCCTTTATGTGTATCGATTGATTGACAATAGGCGAACTTAAGGGGTTATTCTGGAAACTGAATATAGTGTAGGGGTACAAGTGTAAGTTGTGTAATTAAGCTGTTAAATTAGTTAGAGCAAGTATCAAGTGTCTATAAAAAGTGCTTAAGCAGTAGAAAGGAAAGGATGTTACGAGGCATTTACTTTCAAGCTGAATTACATAACACAAGATGTGTTAGTATGAAAGGAGAGTTATGAATGTATGTTTGTGTTTAAGGTTGAAACCAAACAGTGGTTAGTATAATCCAAAAAACATTTAAGTACGACGGATGTGGGTGACTCCCACATCTCAGCCCGTTACATGGGCAGTAATCATGTATATATCTTACAAGACACAAACATATAGTTGCATTCGGTGCATAATTATCATATAAATGTTTATTTTTGACTGATAATGTTATTTTCTTACTCGCATGTTTTAGGATGATTGTGACCCATCAAATCGTCATAGAATAGAAAAGAGAAATAGGATGACGCATGGTATGTAGCGTTTGGGTATTCTGAAAGTTTTTGTCATCAAGTTTTACAAATGATTAATGTGCCATATTTACTTTTTTAATGAAATGACCCAAACTGACCCGTTTTAAGCTATTTTTAATTTTTTATATCTTTTTTACATAGCCCAAACGGACCGACATGTTGGACTTGTTTCTTAAGACATGTTTATATCTTTTTAACATAACCTGAACTGAACCATTTTATATGGGTCGATGTAGCCAGAAAAACAACTCCAAAGGGCTTGTTGCAGTTCTGTAAAATAATGAAAAGAAAATATAAGTAGTCAGTATGTTAATTATGTGTGCAAAAGTTCAATATATCCAATATCATTAAAATTATCTGATTTGGGAGGTTCTATGTACTGGGCACCGTTTTTTTCTCCAAGTTACCTTTTTATTTACCATTCAAAAGTAAAATGGGTCGAAATAGCCATTTGTACTAGTGTTGGTTAGTTGCTGTACTGACTGCTTTTAGAACCTGTTAACACTAACAGATGATTGTGTTTACAAAACAAGCATAACCCATAATGCTTTTAAAGGATGACTTTCAACCTTGTTTGTGAAGTTCAGGACACCACCGAGAATCACCAGTTAGTTACTTTTTTTACAAATCTAACATTAATGCAGACTAATAATTACTAATTGCTTAAATTACATTAGGAATCCATAAAGATCCGTAAAAATACCAGATCATTTATTATGCCAATGAAGATACAAATTCAGAAAATTTTATTACCAAAAACGTGTCTTGTATCTACTTATTAATGTAATGTGGAAACATGTAACTTACAATAATATGAAATGGGTTAAATATGAAACTGTACACCCACTCTTGTGAAACAAATCAAAGAAGAGCGAAAACTAAAATGGGTCAAATGGGTAGACTCAAAAAATATCTTTAACTGAACGTGTCATTATTTTGTTCCATTCCATCAGAGATTGAAGACCTCAAGATGTTGAACCATCTCGATTTATCTTATAATAATTTATCAGATACCATTACTAGTAGCCTTGTTGAGTGCATTAGCTAGAGATTTAAAACTATATTAAACTAATAAAACACAAAAATAAAGCTAGAGATTTTTATAAAAGAAAGGGAGATAGATCTACAATGAGGTGAGTGCTATGGGTTTTTATATGGTCCAAAACTAGAGTTTCACATTTTACATAACTGCCACCTTAGTGCGCCAAGCGTGTGCTGGGGCTTCTGCCGGGAGATTGTTTTGCTGATGTGGCTACTGACTGGACAATGAAGTGGCTGGCTGGCTTATTAAAAAGTTGCTCTTCTCGTAAAAGAAGTAGACAACACGATTGGACTAGTAATCCATTGGTGTTATATGTTGCACCTTTATTTATTTTAATCTCAGTTGAGCCTTTCTTCCAACCTCTATTAGCTTTTATTTAATCTTTCAGTGGTGTTATTGTTAATGAATTATTCATTGAATTTTGTGGTTCATTTATCCATATGATTTTTGCTCATCTGCTAATTTTGAAGCGGAAAATCATTTTATCACTTTATCATACACGACAGAGAGATAAAAGTTAGCTTATTCATTTACATTCTTCAAATGAAACTAACACACTATTTACCAACACTGTACTCACACACTGCTCGGTGTTTGATGGTTGACGCTAGTGACAAAGGATAGAATAATGACGGTTTGCCACTCACCGGCTACCAAGTTCACATATTTACATTCAATAATTTTTCGGCGAAGAAAATTGATGTCCTGTGTATACAGTTTCAAGATACATGAAGAGTAAAAATGTATAAAGATATCAAAAATTCAAGGGCGAGTCGAGCCAATACCAGCTCGACCCGAATATTCAATTAAATTAAAAAGAAAAAGTAAGTACACTCATCATTTGTGTTCTTAGTTAATGATATCTAGTATAAACATATGATATGAACAAGTTTTTGTTTGTTCGCTCGTTGCAACCGGAGTAGAACACATTTGTACGACAATAACATAAATTATAAAGATTCGATGTTAATTAGTAATAAATATAATTAAAATATATAAACATTTTAAAGTTAAAAGAGTGTAAAAGTATGAAGTTAAAAGTGAAAATTTGGAGTGAATGCTAGTGCAATGTGTGACTAGACATACCCCATACATTTTAATCAAAATGTCTTGATTATTGGTCAAAGTTATTTTTGGCAAAAGTAAGTGTTGTTGGAATCGGAGATAGAAATGAAGATTATAAAAAAAATATTATTTTTATAAGTTACATGGAGTAGGTTTTTTTTTTTTTTTTTTTTCCTTTTAACGGCTTGTTTGTTGTTAGTGATTCAGGTCCAACAGTGACATTCAATAGGGCATTATGCTGACCCAAAGACCCGCATACTACTCATTTATCGCCTGAAGGGGTAAAAGTCTCTGGTGGGACTCGAACTTGAGACATCCCCTAGCCAAACATCCTCTCCCCAAGGCACCTTAAGAAAACCTTAGTGGCCAACTTGAATATTATTTTTCTTATAATCTTTTATAAGTTTTGTCTGTCAAACGAAGCTTATATTTTAAGTAGCTTATTTTTTCAAAAAATGAGCTTAATTCCTCAATAATCTTGTGTACGAAACATACCTCAAGTATATGTAAAGTAAGGGTCAATATTGACATTAAGATTACATAAGGTAACTTGGAATTAGAAACGGTTACAGTGATTTGAAGGGTTTTACGTATAGTATAGGTATATAATATTGTTGTTGTCTTTAAAACAAGGGTCGTATATATCCTTCATACTAAAAGCACATGCATATTATTATGCATGACAAACTAATTTTACATCTCATCACAAAGTCTCGCATAAATCGTTTGGTATGATAATAACTAATTAGTAAATGACATCCAAATAGCAAAACCTCACAATCTTGACATGATCATTGATTGTTCTATCTTTTATTTTCTATATATGTTTTTTGAATTTCATAAAAAAGATATTGTTCTTATGCTATAACTTTAACTATACAATTTTCAAAAGGATTTGGTCGAAAAATAGCAATGTACTTTTTCAAATGTACCCATCTAGTACGTGAACTTTTTTAAGTTGTAGAAATGTAACGAACTTTCGTAAGTGTTCCAATTTGGTACGTGATGATGACGTGTCACGCTATAAATGGTGCCAAGTGTCTGACTTTCAGGTATGACACATCATCATCACATACCAAATTGGAACACTTATGAAAGTTCGTTACATTTCTACAACTTAATAAAAGTTCACATACTAAATCGGCACATTTGAAAAAATACATTACTATTCTTCGACCAAATCCCATTTCCAAATGCCATTTGCATGTTGGCTAGGTTGTTCTAACGTAAAAAGGTAAGTATATATAGTTCATGGTTTACAAAAAGGTGATGCGGCTTGGCGCGACACGACGATGGCTATATATTTGATAAAGTCTATGACATTATAGGTGCTCTAACGGGTTTCATGAAAATTGGTCAATCAAAGGTAGACTAGGAAGTGTCGGTGGGATGTTAACATAGTTTATTTCTATTATTTTTCCTCACTAATGTATAATTTATTTTTCCTTTCAAAAATTAAATATCAACATGAAGATGGTCGAAAACGGTCTCGAGATTAATCCAGTGAGACCGTGTATATCTGAGTTAAAAAGACTCGCCCTCCCTGGGTTACTTATACACGAAAACCTAAATTTTACCCGTTTTAAAACTATATATTACATCTTGTTTCCTCTTTTTTGAACTTTTTGCTTACCAATCATAGTATTCCATATGAAACACGTTTCATGCATCTTATATTAATATTTGCATCACAAAACCGGATATGTTCTTTGAATATCGTAAACCCAACCGATTCATCACTTTTTATAAACATATATATCTTCAAGACCTACTACTAAATATGTTGCAAAACAAGGCTTACAAGGCCGATTAATTACTGATTAGGTGCTACAAGGCCACCAACCTTTCCGATTTGTGTAAATCGGTCAAACAACTTGGTCAATCGTGGTCAACGACGGTTAACGATGGTCAACGATGGTCAAGCTTGCCCTAAACATTCAACCTTGCTGGAAATACCTAAAACTCGCCGTAAAATTGTTTAATAAGTTATACTTGTTGTTTATATCTATTTCAAGATTTTTTTTTTAAAGAAAATTCTTTCCATTAATACCTAAAATTTGCCGAAAATACAGAAAACTTGTCAAAAATGCCAATCCGATTAATCATCGATTAATCCCTCCTAGACCGATTACAAGCTACAGAGGGGTCGACCACCCGACTACCGATTCACAATCTTTGCAACCTTGATTATAACTAAACATTACTTTTATTTTATTATCCATGGATATAAATTCTTCTACTAGCAAATTATTTATCTTTTTTTCTTTGTACCTCTTTTTTCATGTGTACCTCATATTTAATTTCCTCTCTTGACTTGCATTTATGATTATTTTCAGTTTGATCAGTCCATATAATTTCATCTTGTAGAGTGTTGTCAACCTCACACCAACTACTTCCTTGACCACACACATTGATTCCATCAACATTAATGTCCTCACTACATTAAAGATGTGGTTGTTGATATTGAATTGAATCATATTTAATTTCATTTGATGTGCACTCAACATCAATGTCCTTAGCTCGCTGCATTATTTTTTCCATCTCTCTGCTGCATGCATCTTTGACGTGCATATATTACTCAAAATTTAAGATGTCGTTGTTTAATGTGTTGGATCTTAAGTATATATGGCTCATATAACCTGCTATTGGATTATAATGACGTGTTTGATATACAGGACCTTAATATTAGGCTAATAGATAATAGAAACCATAATTTTCTTACACTATTTCTTGCATCAAGACTTTATATTTAGACTCTGTTAGACTTAAAGTTTTGTTATATTTGGGAATTGCACTTCTTTCTTTGTACAAGGACTAGTTTAGTCATATTGCTAAGTTAGGACTTGTAGTCTTGTAATAAATACCCTCCTATGTCAACACTAGGAGGGTTGGAGATTCATTAATACAAAAGAGGTGTGTGTTTTTCTCTAGCTTCTCTCTAGAAAAACATACACACCTCGACAGTTAATAAACCGAATATCATGTTTAATCTTTAGATCGTGTTTATCATGTTTCTCCCACCTCCATACGTGAATCTTAGCTTCTTCAATTGGTATCAGAGCTAACCGGGGGCGAATCGTGGTGTTTTTAAGGTGATAAAGGTGATTTTTGTTGTGATATATCTCGGTTTTTCTTTATCTTCTTTATCAGCCGAGTTTAGTGCTATATTTGTGTTCGATTTATGTTAAAAAGAACCCAAATGTTGCGTTTTTGTTTCATAAAAATGTGACTCTTTTGGTGTTTATCTTGAAATCGTACACCTTTTGAAGGTTCAAGATTGTGTTTGTTAGTGATCTAACGAGGTAGTTTATGAAGGGTTGCTATTCTTTTCAATTGTATCTAGTGTTTCTGTGTTGAATTTTTGGTTGTTCTAAGTTTTTTAGATCGAAAATAATTCACATGGAAAGTTTTTGATCTTGTTGATGGGAATAGTAGTTGTTTGTGAATTATTGATGTTAGTTGACAAGTTGGTAAGTTGATAGAAAGTTGGCAGTGGAAACCGTGGGCTAGTAAGGAAAAGGACAAAGAGTTGGTAAAGACAACAGATTATCGCAGTTGCAACTCAGCTTTATCGCATTTGCAACTCAGATAATCTTATCGCATTTGAAACTCAGATAAACTTATCGCAGTTCAGCTCCTATCGCAGTTCAACTTTTATCGCAGTTGTGATTTCTCGCAGTTGTGATTTATCGCAGTTGAGATTTATCGCAGTTTGTGATTTATCGCAGTTGTGATTTATCGCAGTTGTGATTTCTCGCAGTTGAGATTTATCGCAGTTGGCCCTTGTCGAAGTTTATCACAAATCACACCTTATCGCAATATGCCAAAGAACCTATCGCAATTCCAAAAAAAAAAAAAAAAAAGTATTTTGGCGGGAAAAGTTGAGTAAAATTTAATTCGGAGGAGAGACATAACGGTCCATTTTTACGCGAGATTCAAATTCTGGTACAAGAGTAAAATTTTGGCCCAAAATTCAAATTTTTTGGCCAAAATTCGAATTTTTCGGGGAATTTTCGGCGTAAAAATTTCTTAAACTCAAAATTTTCCGACATCATTAGAATTGCATTTTATGGCATTTTTCACAACAATATCACAAATGATATTATCGGACTGCACCTACAAAATCACCACGTATAGCCAAAAAGATCCTGCGCAAGATTCACAATCAAATGACAATGGCTACAACATTGATTGTTATCAACTGTGACTACATAGATGATGATTCGTTATTTCTTATTTGAAGTTGAAGTAGAATATCTCGGGTACGTGTACTTAGTATCTTGAAAATATCGGGGTTGGTTGGATGCATGATTCTTCGAGATCATTGCTCGATCTTAAACGGCTCACAGAGCATTCGATGATTAAGTCTTGGGTTATCTAGTTTTCATAGGTCAAGGGGTGGACGGACGAAGACCTAGTTAACTATCACTTAAAGGAGATACATTGTAGTACTCAGTGTCACACAAAGATGTGGATAATTCAAGAGATGTTCATATACTATTAAGGAAGGATGGATAGGTATATGAAACGACCTATGCTTTAAGGAGTTACGTTGTAGTTCTCAGTATAGGTACTTAGTCATACAACAGTGCAAGTTTAAGTCGCAAGTCTGGATTACTCTACTTCAGTCTCAAGTTCGTCATAGTGGGTTTTCTCCATCAGTAGTCACTACATGAAGCCGTTGTTTTTGATACAGGAGGTTAGATTGAGTATATCGACATCTTCTCACGGATTGATATGATTCCTGATAAAGGACTTCCAGTTTTTATTTCACGTACACAACATTATGCTGATTACGATGGTAATCATCAGGGGAGAGAAATGTGTACATCGATGACGTAACTGGGATGCATTTCAAGTTTTACGAGTTGCTGATGGTTGTTGCGAGAGAAAAGATGGCTACAAAAAGGTTGCGACTTCAATCCTCATTATAAAAGCGGTTTTTATCACTATGATAAAAATGGTACTTCATTGACAAAGGGATTTATCGCAATTGAAGTGTTTTGCAATTCTTTCTCGGACGAAGACTATCGCATTTTGTGAAATGAAGATGTTGATACTTCATTCCCCCGAACGGACTTCAGATACAGGACAATCATCAGAGAGGTTGTCAGTTTGGGGGAGAGCACTAATTAGGGGAGAGCACGGGAAGAGCACTCAGGGTACTCTAAATTAAACCCTAATTAGATATGCTCATATGGTTCGTCTGCAAGTAAAGAAATGAAAGCTGAGAAGATTCTACAAATTGAACGAAGTAATGACGTTTGAAGACTATTCTCTGTGCTTATGGTTTATATTTTACTTGTAGGGAACATTGTAAGCAATTCCCATATAACATCACTTTGGGGAGAGATTGTTAGACTTAAAGTTTTGTTATATTTGGGAATTGCACTTCTTTCTTTGTACAAGGACTAGTTTAGTCATATTGCTAAGTTAGGACTTGTAGTCTTGTAATAAATACCCTCCTATGTCAACACTAGGAGGGTTGGAGATTCATTAATACAAAAGAGGTGTGTGTGTTTTCTCTAGCTTCTCTCTAGAAAAACATACACACCTCGACAGTTAATAAACCGAATATCATGTTTAATCTTTAGATCGTGTTTATCATGTTTCTCCCACCTCCATACGTGAATCTTAGCTTCTTCAGACTCTACATACATACTGAAACATACGGGAAATCAAAAAAGATAAATCTAAATACTAAAACTCACACTAGAGAATGGAGACTAATTAGTTATGCTCTAAACCATAACATGGATAATGGATGCCTTGAGCCAAACACGTCACCTTGATAAGTTTGTTTGTGTAGTTGTGCGAGAAGTATCAACCTTGTATACAGAATACAAGACTTGATAATGATCAATGACTCTTACATTATTTGTATGAGATAAGTTGTTACATCCTCCATGGCTAATACTTTCTCCTTTACACATTTGTAACTTTAACATGATAATCACAATTCAGCTTACTTTTGCACATAGCATAATACAAGAAACACAATCATTGTTCAAACCATTTCTTTTTTAGAAAAATTTTCGTTTCCACACTAGTAATGACGTTCTAAGTGTATGCATGTGCATACTCTTCGCCTCAAGTATGCGAGCTGTGATCTACTGATCTCTATCCCTCTCATTCACACTTAACATCTAACCCGGTCAACCATTTATGACATATATTGCGTCGTCACAAAAAAGCTAGTCATTGGAGGGTGTTTTTCTTGTAGTGTAATGTTAGTAACATGAGTATGTTTCAAAGGAAGAAAAAAGAAGATGTAATGTTACTTTTGTTAAGATGTGTTATATGGAAGTTAGGCACCGTTGTAATGTAGGCTTATAGACTAGCTAGACTGTATTGTCCTCTCAAACATATATAAACTATGTCATATAGTAAGATCAAACCCTTCTTTCACTTTAAATCAGAGTGTTAGGGAAAATAAGAAGTGTTAGTTCTTGTGTAAAATACCATTTTGTGGGAATAAAAAATTCGATTGTAGAAGAAATTGGTTGTAGGATGTCATTTTTTTTATATGTTCGTTGTTGGATGACAAGGTCTTAGTTAACGCTCTCAAAGGTCATAGGTTTTTTATTTGCTGTTTTGATCACACATTCACACTCGAAGAATCATCTCCCGCACAACTCAACTGTTAGACATAGACCAACAATCGCTAACTGGATGAAAAAGTAGCACATTGTTCATGTGGCCATCGGACATGATTAGATGTTTCTACTGTTCTTCATTGTAAATTCACACCGAATTAGGCGCATAAAACAACCAGACTCGAAAATGAAACTAATAAAAAAGCACTACAAGCACATTGTCAAGCCATCATGTTGGATTCATCTTCCTCCCCTGTTGCTGCTTCATTGAACATGTACTGGCTTTGATACTCGATCAAGTACTGTGTAGATCTTTTCACGTCCCAAAACAGCTCATAAACTCGGCTCACGTCTTCCATTTCCACAACCTTCCCTTTCCTCTTCTGGCAAGCCAATGCAGCTGATGTGATCAAGTTTATGGCGTATCTCATAGATGTTTCAACCCCAATTTTTGTCAACAAAACCTGCATCATCGGATACATCAATATCTTCCTCTTGACACCTTATATCAAGAATCTTGCGAATGTCATCTTCAGTATATGGCTGTGTGGAGATGATGAGAAGGCGATCCAGGAAATCGATTGGAATCCCGTGGGGAGATTTGTAGTTTGTGCCTCGGATAGTTGTGATTCCACGGTTGGTGGCAACAACAAGTATTGGTGCCATGTCGTTTTCTAAGGCACGGTTTAGGAATGAAAAACACTCGATATCAAGCATGTGGACTTCATCTATGAACAGAACACCAGGAATGATCTGTGCCTTTCCTTCCTCTCGCCACTCTGCAACCTTTGTATTGATCTGTTCCCTTACTTCAGCTCGAATTTCTCTGGTGTCACCAGCAAAAAGAGCAAGAAAACCCTGTGTTCTACATTTCATAACAAAAATAATTAAGTTTTCAGAAAGATCAACTACCATAGTTACTTTGACTTTTCCTAGTTTCTGCGTTTTTTTTCTTTTTCTCATCATAATGCAAGTTTATTCTTAAGACAGTAGAAACTACCGCTGACAATTGCACAAAAAGACCATCTTTGTTCTATTATCAGAAAGTGTAACTTCAAAAAAGAATACTACTTCAGTTATTCATGTTAGTCTAACAACGGTTTCAGACTTTCAGCGATGACAATGAAAAGTTCCACCTAATGCATATTCCCGGAAGCCCAAATGAGGCATCCTAACTGTAAAGAAATTAATCTAAAATTCTTACTTTCAATCAAACATTATGTACCTTTGCGAATGGGCGTCTATGCTCTTATCAGTTATATTAGAGTTATTAGCATCAAACACCAACATACATTTTCATTTGTCCCATTTTCGTCATTGTACGTTTTTTGTACTTCTGTGTCAAACAAATCTTGTTGAAACAAATCTTATGTCAATATCAGAGGTTACAAAATAACCAAAAATCATTAATATTACAGGGTGCAAAAGTCATCATTTTAACGACACACATGTTTGTATTTATACACAAAATAACATTATATTTACCCAAAAAAAACCGTGAGCCGCTACAACATAAGGTAAAGAACAGAAACACCCTAATGCAATGCGCAATCAAGAAAGAGAAGCATCAATCAAGAGTCCTTTAAGTCACATGTGTTGAAGGCGTCATACCAAATTAATGAAAAAAGTGTCATATATACCATGATAAACAGGAACATTTATAATCAACACAGTTCTAAATTCTAACCTTATTACACTACTCATGAGCCCCAACATAGATAACGCCTCTGTAGGCACTAGGATAATTGCAGACACAGTCTAGAATCCATATAAAGAACTAACCGTTTATTAAAGTATGGATAAATATATAAACATCATTTTGAGGGAGGGAAAAGTATGGATAAATATATAAAGTATCGAGGCATTCATTGAGACTTTGTTTGAAGGTAATCCTGCTGCCTCAATGTCTAGGAAGAGATTCTAAACCACCATTTGTAACCTTTGACTCTATGTATCATCATTGTACTATTAAAATTTTATGTAAATGTAAATTAAATGTCTTTTGTTTTGGTCTTTTAACTTATGAATTATCTTAGCAGTGTACTAACTAAAATATCACACATATAACCGGGTCTTAGCCGGATATAATCGGGTCTAGCCGGATCTAACCGGGTTCTTGCCGGAATATCCGGGTTTTGGCCGGATCTTACCGGGGTTTTGCCGGAATATCCGGGTCTGGACCGGATCTTACCGGATCCTTGCCGGAATAACCGGGTTTTGGAGATCTTACCGGGTCTAGGCCGGATCCAACCGGATACAGCCGGTTCTTTGCCGGAATTTCCGGGTCTTGGCCGGATTCAACTGAATATGGCCGGGTCATGGCCGGATAGAGCCGGATTCTGGCCAGAGTAACCGGGTCTTCGCCGGTTCTAACGGGTCTAGCCGGAATATCCGGGTTTTGGCCGGATCCTTGCCGGAATAACCAGGTTTTGGCCGGATCTTACCGGGTCTAGGCCGGATCCAACCGGATATAGCCGGTTCTTTGCCGGAATTTCCGGGTCTAGCCTGGTCTTGGCCGGATTCAACTGAATATGGCCTGTCATGGCCGGATTTTGGCCGGAATAACTGGGTCTTCGCCGGATATAGCCGGGTTTTGGCCGGGTCTTGAGCAGGTTGTGCTCATATAGTGGTTGTTTAGATTTTAGAAAGATATAAGTTTGAAATTATATTAAAAACCTCAAAATGTCATACATTGACGAAGGAATAAAGTAGCCTGTGTTCGGTCTTCGCTGGCGAATGGTGTTGTGAACAAGGACAATATATTATTAACCATGCGTATAGTACGTCGAATATGTTTAGCTACACAACACAAAACCTTGCTACAACTCATAGACTACAAAGTAGGGGTGTCAATTTTGACACGGCACGATAAACGATACGAACCCGACACGAAGTTAAACAGATTTAGGTTGGCGATAAACAGGTTTGGGTCAAAAACAGGTCAAACCGTCTAACCCGTTTAATAAACGGGTCGTGTTTGGGTTGGGTAAGTATTAAAACAAGTTAGTTAGGGTATGTCCGGGTAAAGCTTCTATAAAAACAGCTTATTTGCTTAACAAGTATAAATATACAATGTAGGAGTTAATCCTTGGGTCACAAAAAGGACCAGCAATTCTAATGAAGAGTACGGCCAAAGGGGATTTAAGTTTTAGTTAAGCATGAGCATACCCGAAATAAGCTAAAAACTAGTCCTCAAACACGGATAGAGGACGAGTGACTTCTAACTTGCATATCCAAATTCCCGAATCACTTTTCACTCACACCTTAAACGTGAGCTAGATTTTAAAGTTTGAAACAAGAAGTTATTTACGGGGTAAAGCACGTAGACTTATTTTTTTATGTCATAAAAACAGGTTTGCAAGTATGAAAATACAGTGTAGGAGATAACGGTTAATTAAGGTGATATCAACACGTAATAACGATAAACTAACAAAAAAGGACCAACAATTGTCTAATGAAGAGTACAGGCAGCAAAAAACTAGTCCTAAAGTCATCGCGTAAGGTAACAAGCCATAAAAAACTATATCCAATTTTTCTATAAAAAAAATAAATAAAATAAGTTTTTTTTTTAGTGATATAAGGTTTATTTAACATATATTTTCTTAAAAGAATTAGTTTGTCAGATATTTCAAGTAAGTTAACAAAATATTTTTAATTAGGCTTGTGGTTCATTCACATCTACTATAACGTAACAACAATAATAATACCCAAATCGTTTATTTTTTTTTTTGAACGGCAAAAAGAATACATACCCAAATCGTTTATAACAGGCTATGAAAGAGGCAAGATTTAAATAGTCACGCTCTTATTTGTTGGGTTATAGAATGGCTCAATTGGTTAAAGAAGCAATCGCAGACACCCCCTTGGTAAAGGGGCTTTGATTGGTATAGAAATTGGCTAAAAAGTAGATATTCAGATGAGAGTAGAATATATGCCCAAAAATAGTTTTTAGAAGGCATAATGTGTGTGGTGACTTCTGATACTTAAAAAACAAACTATGAGGGTCAACATTGTAAGAAGTTTGGTTTTTAATAGGAAAAGAGAATCAATTATGAGTTGCGGGTGTTTTGTATGGGGCGTCACTAACTATTAGGACCATAAAATATGCTGAAAATACATGGTTTCTTTAAGTAAACAGTATACTTATTGACAATCTTATAATCTTGTATGGGACTTGTAATGACTTCAACAAAAATAAGGAAGACGATATAGATGTGTAACACCACAAATCTCTTCTTTATCATACAAACTAACACTTGATGACACTCACTAACATGTATAGAACAATAAGAGAATATGTATGGATCGTATGGAGTTATTTCTAGTCGAATGATTATATTCAATTTGTGAAGATAATACAATGACTAGGGTGAAGCTTTCACACACACACACACTCTTTTCTTATCTAAAGTGAGGCACACCTTTTCAGTGTGTGTGTGTTCGTGGTTATATGAAACCACAGCCAACCAAATGGGTCTTTGGTGGGCTTTACATAGAACTTGGAGTGGGCTTATGTTGTACTACACTAATACATTGAACATTCTTATTAAAACTAATACCATAAGCCCACTAAACTTAAACTAGACTTTATACATAATACTTGACAAATGAACATCACTTTTCAATTAACAAAGTTAATTGCTAACAATCTCCCCCTAAGGGATGGTCATTTCAATGATGCTCCCGTGATTGGTCTTTTGCCTTCAATTTCTTGAAATTGATGTGTCAATGTATAATAGTCTTTAATCGATGTTCCTTCATGCACTGTGATCTTTAAAGAGTTGTCTTGTGGTCTTCCTCGCCTTGATCTACATCTTCAGTTCAGCTGCTTCGCCGTTGTAGATGATGATGGTGAATGGACTTTCGTCGGTACCTGCATAAAACAGTTAGCAATAAATCGTCCTTCTGCCATCATGTCGTGAGGCAAGATCTTTTAGATCTCATTAAGACTCATACAACTTGTATCCTTTGAGGTGAACACAAGTGTATTGCATAGGAAGTGTTCCTAAGAGATCTTTTGATGAATCTCATGTCTCTAGACTCAATTATGTGCGTTTTGTTTTTAGTCGTCGGAGGCATGGAGCAGAGTGTCACCTTTTCAATATCAACACATCTCGGAGTGAGAGGTCGATAGATTATGTAGTGTTCTCCGTGAGAAATGAAACAAATATCTTTTAAGAGATATATGAGTGGCAAGGAGGGGTGGTGCAAATGCGTCACTGGGTCCATGACGTCTTGTCTTCAATACCAGTATCACCTTAGTGAATACCGATAGCAGATGTATTGACCCGGTTTCTGTCCTAAGTTTTCATGGAGGGCTTTTTCTTTTCACCCTTACAAAAACTTTTCTTTTTCATTCTTCAACCCCTTCTTTCTCCTTTCTCATTATACTCCTTTTTTCAATCTTACCTAAGGACTTCTAACGCTAAGCTATTGGAGTTGTCCTTGGGTAGATCCCTCCGGTTCTGGCGGATCATTGGACATAACCTAACCATAATCACCTTATTACTCCATGATTATCCTAGATTATTTGTCACATGCCATTTAAACCTTGTGAAAATCTCCCAACGTGTTTATGAGAAAACACATTTTGTTAACGCATCGAGAGTTTTACATTTTTGAAACACTCCCCCTTCACATGTGCTCATGCATTTTTGAAATAAACTGCACATGTTGGGTAGAGTTCGCACATTCGAAATGATTGATTTTCGATGAACATGACCTTCGCGAGACACGCTTACATCACTAGTTAGACTAGCTTGAAATTATTACCCGTCCTGGTCATATTCAAAGATCATCTCTCGAATTGGTACATTCTACTCAGACAAGTCCTTTGCGAGACACGCTTGCATCACTGGTAAACCAGCTTGAAATTATTACCCGTCCAGGACATGTCTTTTCGAGAACAGACATTTAGTTTCGTCAATTCGAGGGTTATCCCTGAGTCTTGAGATTCAAACCACAAAAACTTTTTGATCACATTTTAATCTCATCTTCTCCCCCTCAAAAATAGCATGCATTGATATTTTTGATATCAACAGATGAAAAGCAAGATGTTTTGGAGAACAAGATGGATTTGAGCATGAAACGTGGAACATTTTTCTTTTTCAACTCCCCCGTAATCAGAGCAAATGGTTTAAACCTTTGAGTTTAAAAAGCATTTAGAGGTCTTTGAGGGAGTTCTTGTGAGCACAAAATTTATAAAAAGACTTTGAAAAATCTTTTGAAACAATTTTGATTAAGTGCTCACAGGTTTTAGCTTTTCGCCATTAACATTGCGAGTTCTGATCGGAAATAATCTGAAGTCATTCAATGTAGCGCTTATTTGAAACCTTTTCCGGCATACCCGAGCTACATTTAAAAGATTTCACGTTTAAGAACGGGTTCCGTACTGAAATGCACGAAAGCCTTGATGAAGAATATTTGAGAAACGACATGTTTTAGGAAAACATAAAAAATAACTCTCGCTCAAGCATCTGTACATGTCCGTATCATTGTTGAATGACATATCTAGATACGTACAAAATATTGATTAGACAAGAGACATGTCGTGAGAAGAATATTTTTGGTTTTTGTTGTTTTATATTTTTTATGTCTTTTTGAAGTTTTCTATTTTTATATTTTTGTTTTTGAAAAAATATATATATATATTTACCAAAAATATATACATAACAATTTACAAACATATTTACACATATATATTTACATGCGAAGCTTTATGAAGTAAATCAATAAGATTCGAGAAGACTTTCTAACTCTTCGGGAGTTAGGCTTCGCATTCCAATTCGACGAACTAAGTTTTCAAACCGCTCTTTTGGGAGGGCCTTAGTAAATAGATCGGCGAGCTGGTATTCAGTCTTAACAAAAAACAATTCAACAGTACCCTCTTCAACGTGCTCTTTTATGAAGTGGTAGCGGACTCTAATATGCTTGGTCTTCGAGTGTTGCACCGGGTTGCACGAGATGGCTATGGCACTTTTCGAATCGCAATACAAAGGTATGCGGTTGAAAGAGAAACCATAATCTGTGAGTTGTGTTCTCATCCAAAGGACTTGAGCACAACACGCAGATAGAGACACATACTCGGCCTCTGCTGTTGATAAAGCAGTGCAATCTTGTTTTCTTGACGACCAGCCTACTAGCTTTTCTCCCAGAAATTGCGCTCCGCCTGATGTACTTTTTGCAGTAACTTGGCATCCAGCATGATCTGCATCTGAAAAGGCAATTAGTGTAAACTCCGAATCCTTCGGATACCAAAGACCCATGTTAATGGTTCTTCGAAGGTATCGAAAGATCCGTTTAACCTCTTGGAGGTGAAGTTCGGTAGGCCTTGCCTGAAACCGTGCAAGTAAGCAAACAGCAAAATGAATATCTGGTCGGCTTGCAGTTAAGTACATGAGAGAACCAATCATGCTCCGATATTTCTTCGGATCCATGGGTTTCCCATATAGGTCAGCGCCAATTTTTGGTGAAGTGACCATAGGAGTACCAACAGAGTCACAATTTTCCATACCATGTTTTTTCAAAATCTCAATTGTGTATTTAGCCTGATTAAGAAAAATACCACGTGGGGATTGATGAATTTGTAAGCCTAAAAAGAATTTTAATTCACCCATCATGGACATTTCGAATTTGCTTTTCATGAGATTTTCAAAATGTTTTGAATGTGTCGGATTAGTGGACCCAAATATTATGTCGTCCACATAAATTTGAACAATCAAAATATCATTTTTGTATTTTCTTGTAAACAAGGTTGGATCAATTGTTCCTTTGGTGAAATTATTTGACAACAAGAAAGATGATAACTCATCATACCACGCCCGTGGGGCTTGTTTCAAACCATAGATTGCCTTCTTTAGCTTGTAGACGTATTCCGGATGATCTTTGTCAACGAAACCGTCTGGTTGACTCACATACACTTCTTCCTTCAGAGTTCCATTCAAGAACGCTGTCTTGATGTCCATCTGATAAACCGTGATGTTCTTGTGAGCGGCATAAGCTAAGAAAATCCTGACAGCTTCAAGCCTTGCAACCGGTGCGAATGACTCTTCAAAATCTATCCCTTCTTCTTGTCTGAATCCCTTTGCCACCAGACGAGCCTTGTTGCGAATCACAGTCATTTCTTCATCCTTTTTATTTTTCCATAACCACTTAAGATCAATGACTAGTTTGTCAATTGGTCTTGGAACTAAATCCCAGGTGTCATGGATTTGAAATTGAAGAAGTTCTTCCTGCATCGCTTCAATCCAGGCATTATCTGCCATTGCTTCCCGAATGTTCTTAGGTTCTATGAGACTGACTGAGCAGACATAGATGCACATGTCGCAATCGGTATGAAGTTGTTTTCTCGTCTGAATTGGTCTTGAGGGTTCACCAATAACCTGTTCAATCGGATGGTCTTTTGTCCACTGTAATGTTGAAGGATACCTTGGACTGAATAATTGCGTGTTAGTCGGTTCATGTAATCTGGAAGATGATTCACCAGATTCCGTTCCAAACGGATTTTCAAAGACTTCATCGTCTAACACAGCATTATTTTGTTCTTGCTCATCAATTCTCGGTAGAACAATTTCAATGAATGGAGTTGCTGGAGTAGATGTAGATGATGTTGATGGTGAGGGAGGTGGTGCGCCAGCTTCGAATGTTGTGGATGCATCTGGATTTGGTGGAATTGGTGGTGGTTGTTGATGTTGAGTGGTTGCAGCGGAATGTTGGTTAGATGCATTTGTCGAAGCGCCACCATAGTATTCATCAAACATAAACTCGAAGAAATTATCCAGCTCTTGAGTTGAGGGTTGTTCATCATGAATTGATTGAGCTCCTTGAGGTGCGAGTCCCTAACTGATATGTCCGGAAGTCATCGGGTTAAGCGCGGGTTCTAGAGCGAGTCTCTCAGAAGCCATCTGTGAAATTTCATCAAACTTCACATTCATCGACTCCATGATCTTTTTCGTTCTCCTGTTATACACCCTGAATGCCCTCGAGTTTTCAGAATACCCAATAAAGATTCCAATATCACCCTTAGCCTTCAACTTTCCCAGATCTTCCCTGTCATTTGTTGGATAGCATAAAGCGCCAAATACATGAAGATAAGAAATATCCGGTTTTCGGTTGTTGACAAGTTCGTATGGGGTTTTATTGAATCTTGGATGGATTAGGGATCGGTTTTGAGTAAAACAAGCAGTAGAAACAGCATCAGCCCATAAAAATAACGGAGCACTGGAATAAATTAGCATAGTGCGAGCAGCTTCTACAAGGGTTCGATTCCTTCTTTCAACTACCCCATTCTGCTGTGGAGTTCGAACAGCTGATGTCTGGTGAGTAATACCAGTTTCTTCATAGAATGTTCTTAACTCCTGATTGACAAATTCCGTGCCATTATCCGTTCTTACTATCCTAACTGGAGCTTGAAGTAGAACTTGAATCCGCTTCAGAAAGGTGATGATGGTGCTTGGTGCTTCATCTTTTGATCTCAAAAACTTCACCCATGTATATCTTGAATAGTCGTCAACAATTACAAGAATATACTTCTTCCCATTTATGCTTTGAACTCTCATCGGGCCACATAAGTCCATGTGCAACAGATGCAACCTATCAACCGAACTAGGTACGGGTTTAGGTTTATATGTTGCTCTTTTGCTCTTTCCCTGCTCACATGATGGACATAGGTGTTCTTTGGTGTATTTGAATTTAGGAAGACCGGAGACGATGTCGTCTTTGGCAAGCTTGTTGATCGTGTCAAAGTTCAGATGGGACAAACGTCTATGCCACAACCAGGATTTTGTTTCGCCTGCCCTGGTCATGAGACAAATAGGTGATGAAGAGGCCATTTGGTTTATGTCAATTGCATAAAGATTGGTGCCACTGTAGAGTAAGGCACACTCATTAGAATTATTTTGACTGAGTGGTTTTAGCAGTCACTAATTGTTGGATATCTTTAATGTTTGTCTATCCCTAATGTTTTAGATTAGAGTCAGACTCGTATGGACTAATCCTAAAAAGCCAGTCTATCAATTATGTTCTTGACAACGCTTCCCTATTTGTTTCTCTTAGGCAAGGGGAGTATGGTGCAATACCTAGATTCCTCACCTGCCTTTTTGACCACTTGTTTTGTTTTGGTTGCCAATAGCATAGCTGAGACTTCAAAAGATTTATTTGATCTTGCATGTTTTTGTAAGAACGCTCATATGACAATTTGTCATACTTGCATTCTTCCTTTTTCGTATCAAGTTGTTTAAAATATGTGCAATTTTGTTTTTCAAGCTTCAAAAGTGCCTTTTCATACTTTTCAACAATTTGAGAAGTATCAGCTCGAAGTGTTTCATCATCCTCCACATAACATGTTTGGAAAATAATAGACATGATATCGGTCGATAGAGCTTCGAAAGAGAGAGAGTCATTTTGATGTTCCAAAACTTTTATGTGTTCCAAGTATTCATTTGCTTCCTTCACTAAGGATTTGTGGTCCTTAACAAATTCTGCTGACTCTTTCAAAAGATTGTATTCCACATTTTGAACAACCGCATAGATTGCATCAATGTGTGGATTAATGTCTTGTTCAAACATTCCTTTTAGTTCAGTCTGAAATCTTGAAAACCAGTCTTTGTTGTTACTGTTTGTTTTGGATGCCACAATACTTTGAAGTGTTTCAATTCTCTGTTTAAGATCAACCAAATATAGTCTAGCTGCACTTGTTTCACAAGTGTTTGTAGATGCCATTTGTTCGATGTTAGACAGATGTTTTGAGACAGTTTTTTGTTTTGTGAAAACCACTGGTTTCTGAAAAAACATATGTGACTTCTTTTGAACAAGATGAACCCCAGATTCTGTGTTAAGCTTGTTATAGTCAATTGGTTTAATTTCTGGGTTCATTTGTCTCATTTTGACACGTCTCTTTTCAGTACGCTCAATCGTGTCATCCGAATCATAAATCTCAATCGGATCATGATTATCATTTAGCACACTATCATTATATAACACATTCTGATTTTTCTGAGCTTTCTTGAGATAATAAGGGTTTTCACAACCGATAGCCGTTTTCTTTAGCGTATGTAAAATCGGGTTTTTATCATTTATTAACAAATTAATCGTTTGTGCAGAATGACCCGTTTTTACAAGCAAATCTTCCAACTTTGCAATGGTTTCCTTTTCGTCAGAGATCTCTTTTAGAAGATCCTTTTCTCTTTTTGAAAACCTTTCAGTCAACTCCTTCTTTTCTTTTTCAAGATTAGAATAAGTTGATTTTTGTTTTGAAAGTTGGTTGTTTAGTTCAGAAATTTCTGTGTTTAAGGATTTTATTTTGTTGTTCAAATTAACATCGAGAGTGTCAAATTTGATTTGCAAATGTTGTTCTCTTAAAACAGAATCTCTTAAACTATTTTCAAGTTCAGACTGTCGATCGTTATAAAAATCAAAAGCTTGTGCATTCACCTTATAACTCTCAAGCTCAGCGGTCAATTTTTCATTCGCGGCCTTAACCTCGCGATTGACCGTTTTAACTTTCTCAATTTCAATACTACAATTATGCAATAATGATTCAAACATAGCACGTGTTTCCTCATCATTATCAGTATGATGTGACTCGAATTCATCATTAGGATCCATATCTGGAGTTACCAAATTAGTATTACTACAACTTGGTTCGTCCATGTATGTATCATAAATGAGATTAGGAGTCTCAGGATACTGTTCTTTTTGAG